>JAITYX010000123.1:0-600000 GCA_021018815.1 Talinum fruticosum | reverse complement strand
TGTATTTTGTGGACTCAAAATAGTGGATTCGACTTTGTGCTTTGATTAGCACGGTCCATGGTTTTCTGCCCCAGGAGGGTTTCCACGTATTTTCCGAGTTATCACTTTTCCGAGTACATTCTAGACTCGAGCAGGTTTGAATTCCGTTTAGTCTGTTTCTTCACCACTTACCGAAATCTGAGTTTATGCTTTTCCGAGTTTAACCTTGCTTGACGCTTACCTCGGATTCATATCTACTTTGATTTTAAAGCAAGTTTCCTCATCACCTTATTCACCCCTCTCTAGGGTGATTTATACTCTTCAAGAGCAAACTTTCACTATTGTTTTGCCTTGGGTTTTTCTTATGGAAAAGGTTAAAAACAAATTCCAAGCATTAATATTTTTCGAACGTGGTTATTAAAGGATACATGTAATTGATTAATTAATTACTTCAATTAATTACCTAAATAATTAATAAATTAATTTATAGATATATAAGAAATTTGGTCACTGATCCGTGGTTGTGCTAGTGGAAGTGACATGAAAGCTTATGAAAACATCCTAGTTTTTAGTCTTATCATACTTGGGATGATGCAATATACTATGGATTGTGGTTGTGTCTAGTGAAAATGACACATAGAACTCCACATAACAATCCGGGTTTGCAATTTCGTCATTGCGAGTATTGCTGAAATATTTTTGTAATGAAAGCACATTCCAACTTACAAGACCTCCACATTATGTGTTTCACGAGTGGTAATATTGAAAATATTCAAAGTACTTACAAACATTGAAAGTAGTTACTAACATTCAAAGTAGTTGGCAACATCATACATCCACACATAATGACGTACAAAAATTAATATTTACATACCCAAAAAGAAATACCAAAATATACACACCCATGTGCTTGGGGATATTACATAACCAAAAAATAATGGGAGGATGCCAAAGGATCCTGCAGTGAGTATGTCTTACATTATAGCTCATAGTCTTTCGAAAAATAATTATGTACTGAAAAAACAACATAGCATGTTTCCACCAATGTTGGAAATGTTTGCGTAATATCGAAAACAAACGCGTATAAACGACATTGGCAGCGAGTCGTAACTTACTTATTAATTTGAACTTTAGGTTGAGTGTTGACCCAAAAACAATTCTTCGATAGAGACAACGTTACCTAGGTAATCTAAATCAAAGTTGACTCGAGCATTCATACAAGTGTTCTTGTAGTGTCCACCTTCACCACATTTGGAGCACCTCTTCACTTTTAAGCCTTGAGTTTGAGATTCGTACCTCTTCACCCTTGGTCGTCTAGTAGGTCATGCATTTGTTGCGGGAAGCATGCATCGGTTAAAGTCCTCATCAAGGTCTTCCCCTACCATAACTTAGCTCGCGTCGTCATCAACTGTCGCCATGTCATGCATCACCATGGGGTGAACACCATTCATGTAAACTATCTTCTGTTCTTAGGCCTTGTAATACGGTTTCATGTATTCATAAACCCACAACTTCGCTTCTCAATCACTTCATCATATGGGTGCACGACAACCAACGCATTTGCCACCACCTACAAGTGCATGTCCGATTTGTGAGGTTGATCTACAACTACTTAAAGTTGGTTAACCGTATAAAAAATTCCTCTATGGTACGTGTAGGAGGCCAAAATTCGTTAGCCAACTATTTGCCGCTAGGTGGAAAATTAATTATTTTTTTATTCGACTTATTGTAAGTTGCCACATGTATAATTGGTTTCGAAAAGCCTTTAAAATTAAAATCGAAAGAAATTAAATTCCGACCAATTAGAAGTTGCCACGCGTCGCTGATAATGTAGTAAATAGTACATACTTCTTTTAAGAAATAATTAATAAATTATGGGTCCGGGCCTAAAACCCAAGTCAAACCGTAACTCCAAAAAGGTTATAAATAGAGGTCATCTCCTTATTTTCCACACACATTCAAGCATCTACAAAATTCGGAGCTCGGATTGTAAATAACATCCAACTACCAAGCGTCAAGAATCAAAGTCTCGCAACCGTTCGAAATCGTAGTCATGAATTTAGATTCAAGACTCTTAGCACATCCAAATCAAGAACCATCTAGCGTTCATCATCTACCTCTTCATCAATGTTCGAGATCAAGCTACAATGCCCTCAAATTGTTCAAGATACAAGGAGATTGAATAAGAGAATTTCATTTATTGTATTCAATAAAAAGATGGTACCCATTATACAAAAATCAATACAAATTATTTTTGTTTTTAATTTCCTGTCTTTATTTATTTTAGACTCGAAATTTGTGTTTATATTACGGTTGTACATTTGGACATCAATAACGGAACCCGACTTCTCCACGTCTTCATTAACTTCTTCTCAATTCTCTTCCCGACATCATTTTTCCACCCTTGCACCTTCGACTTAACATGTCCATGTTCCTTCACAGCTTCGAAGATGACTAGACAACGACCCATTGGATAGACAATGACCTCACATGATGCATGGAGTTATTCTAGCTTTCCACTGGGTTAGTTTTCATCTTACCCCAATGTTCTTTAGTGAACTTTTAAGCTGCCCAATGCTCAAGTTCATTACGTTCAACCCATGTAACCAATTTCAATTTATAAGATCTGCGCTCATTCAATACGACATCGTACTCCAAAGGCGTCAATGCGTATGCTACCCTGCTGTGAACATTTCCTTGATTAGGTCCTTTGATGCATGTTACGGATGCCTAACTTAGCAACTGCACTAACAAAGTTCTCCCTCAAGTGCCCAACACAGTAGCTATGGTTCCTGGACTCAAGGACCCTTGGCACAAAATACAGTAGTTTCTAATGCCTATGCATCATAATGATTGACTTTAAGCCCCCGTAAACTCGATAAGACACTTAAGAACCACAACCATTCATCGTTCTCAACAGTATACAATATTGCATGCAATATCAAATAGGTTAATGTCTACATCTAGGGCTACTGCAGACATCAATGTCCCATCATATGGACCACTCAAATGTGCCCCATCCATAAACAACACTTTCCTACATCCTATAATGAATCCATTCAATGATGCGTCATAAGAAACAATCATACACTTTACCCCTTCCAACTTACAAAATGCCCATGAATTAGGATTTGTCCCGACTATAGCAACACATATCTAAGGTAAAAGCTTGTGCTGATCCTCAGGCTGTCCCATCATTAAAATATGTACATACTCACGAGCCCTCCATGCTTGCTTGTATGTCAATTGCATCCCCATCTAAAGTACCAAGTCTTTATGATCTCGACTAGTGCATAGTCAGCAGAAAGTCTAACCTTTGAGTCAATCAACCGCGATAACATCTTTGCTCTCATTCTTTGTTTCCCCATTGCCCCATCTCGACATTGCTCACTCACGCCGTGATCGTGCTTGCGTCTAACGCCCTTCACTATCACCTCACCCCATGCTTTGACACCCCGAACAAAAATGTATAAATCACAACATTTAGTATCACACTCTACAATAATGTGTTGTTTGCAATTCCTCTTGAAATAGTACTCAAAATTTGTTTGCGATTGCATATTTCCGCATGTTACGTCTAAAGCTATCAGCCGAGGCAAATAACTGGCCTTTTTCTTTAATTACATTCCTCCATATAATCATCATCCAAGCAATAACACTCAAATTCTAATCTAGAGCATGACCACACCACTTGTTCATTATTTGATTCTAAACTATAGTATGACAGATGGCTCGTTTATGTCGTTGTTAGATAAGGGAATAACTTTCTTTGCCATCTTCCCGACCAAACCCAAAACCTCCACTGCTATCTATTGCTCAGGTTCCATGTCCACCCTAATAAATTCATAAAAACATATCATTCAATAATTTAATATGCAGTTTGGAAACTAAAAATGAAAACATGTAGAACACAACATCACTTACATTTCGAATAGGTAATGCTTGTTCGTCCATCAACTTTGGCCAATATAGCATTAGACCGATAATTGCAACCTCCAACCATACCACCAACACCAACGTAAGAAGATCCCTACAAGTCACCAACCCTTCCATCCATATTATGTGCCACCAATCTAACATCCGAACCTTTTTTTCCCGACAACATACTAATATGCATGATGCTTGTTAAAATTATAATCTCTAACAAAAGGTACCATAACTTAAGTTCCCTTAACTCATCACCGATTACCTTTTCCACCGACTTACAAATTGCATCAAAACCCATATCCTCTGTCATTAACACACCGTAGTTTCTCCCTCCTACGTACTTCATTACTCTACTCGCTCCATCTTCTAAGTACCCAACCACTAACACATATACAACTCCTTCGATCTATGAAGCCTTCCACTAGCAATTCTAACTTCCATCTACAATCATAATACTAACCCTAGTTAAATCCACTACCAATAGCATGAAATATAGACTACTAACATACAAATGACAATAATAAAACCATTATAGTTATGCATACAAATTATAACAAGAATAATAACACCATATTTTAACCAAACCTCATAAAAAGATGAACCAACAAAGGTAACAACACCCATTATAATAGATAATACTATAAGTGTAAAGTACCTATCCTCGAATATCAACAACAATTCTTTAGGATAATCGAAGTACTAAACATAACCAAACTTATGACCATGTACAATGCAAAACATGTGGCTCAATTGTATGCATTCTTCAAAGCAAACCAAACACTGAATTTTAGGTAATACCATAGTCCCCTCATAGACATCACGGGATGTCAACGACTATTTCGAGGGATAACCTAAACAAGTAATGCACACCACCATTTACCTCACAACTTACCTCCCACCAAAATGTACACCACAACTTTACAACCAACAAGCTCACTTAACAAAACTAAAGTCCAAAAAATTTTCCTTCAATTCAAACAAAATTACAACCATTTCCAAACAAGTTATGACCCCTAAATAAGACAAACTCTACAAAAGACAAACCCTTCCACTGCAAAAATAAATCACATTCTAACAAAATTACGTTCAATTTCGATAAAGTTCAGCCCATTTCCAAACACATTGCAAAACCAAATCTAAAAAATAAACCAAAATCGAATAAAATTCATAACTTGCCGAATTCAACAAAAATTCGTCGCTCTACGTCAAACGCTACTCGTTGGTGCTTTTTCTTATACTTCTTGTTCCTCCTCATCCTCGTGCTCTTCTCCCACCTTCAGTGCCTACTTTTTCTTTGTTTGTCCTCATCCTCTGCACTCACCTTCAATGCCTTTCTTCTTAACTCACCTTTCTTCCCCCTCTCTCTCTCTCTTAAATCAATTGAAAACCCACTCAAATCATAAAGGGCAATCCCATCTTTTTCTCTTGCGAATCCATTAACTCAGGGCCCATGTGCTTTGCATCAATTTAACACCTAACTGTCTACTACCCCTTACAAGTCCAACACAAATTCACTCAACACTTAAAGTTCAATTTTCTGTTTCTTCATGGTAAACTTTTATGATTCATAGGGAAACATTTTTCAGACGTTTCTTTTATTTTATTTTTCGGGTCAAATAATTATTTTTCTTTTGCTTTCATGGGAATTTATTTCTTCCAATGGTAAAAGAATGGGTGCTAAGAAATACATGATTGAAAAAAAGTTACATTATTTTGAGTGATTATTGGGAAAGAATAACATATGGGTTTTTCAAAATAAAAATTTACCAAGTAATTTTTTTTAAAGAATAAATTATCACATCAAAAAATATTTACCTAAAAAATAGTAAATAAAAGTATATTTTGAAAATAAATTAAAAGTAGAGTGATATTATATATGGGATCTATTTATGTTGGGACTTGGAATGAAACTTTGTTCAAATACTTGCATTGTATAAGTGTTGCTCTAGAAAGTTAATTTATTTTGAACGATGCAAGTAAAATTAAATCCCTCACCTTAAACCCTTGCATTAAAATTTAATGCATGACAAGACATCCGAAATGTCCTAGGAGGTGATCGATGTCTAGGGTGGCAAAAATACAACCTCAACTTAAGCCTTGTTACATAGTTTAATACCGAATTTTCACTACTTTGGACCGACTATTTGAATAAGTTTCAAGAGAAGTTTGGGAACGTGTTTTATATGGATGGAATCCTTAGTGAGTCTAGTTTCATGTCTCATAATTTATTTTGGCTTACTAATTATGTAATTAGTGTTTCTATCGCAACCGGGGCTCTAAATTTTCAGTTTACATTAAGTGAAATAAGCTACTAAACTCATTATTTTGGAGGTTTTCTTGATTTA
This sequence comes from Talinum fruticosum, assembly GCA_021018815.1. Lineage (NCBI taxonomy): Eukaryota > Viridiplantae > Streptophyta > Magnoliopsida > Caryophyllales > Talinaceae > Talinum > Talinum fruticosum. Next base: position 593,749 of record JAITYX010000123.1, on the reverse strand, counting down.
ACATGATAGTTGGCTTCTTAAATGTCATTTATAACATCCTGCATAGCCAATTTGGAAGCTTATATTTAGAAAACAAGTTGCACCAAAATCGGTCAAATAATGGATGTTTAAGCCTCGACTTGCTGGTCTTATTTCTCTCTGCTCCAAGAATTGCAAACTCTACCCATCCGGTCAAATTCCTACCATGGGAATTTATTTACCTTCCCTTGGATGTTTTTCACAAGAGAGGCCAATGATTTACCTAATGGATGGGCGACAACTTGGCTCCCATTGGTCAGCCGAAAGTAAAAAATGATATGTCTGTAAATGGCTATTTGTTTTGCCGAAATTCTAGCTCATTTCTTTTGTGCAAGTTGTCTCAAGCACTAGCCCATTTGTACTTAGTGATTTTAAGATTGCTATTTAGTTTTTCTAATGATGTATTTTTGCGTAATTGTAATTAGGTGAGTTAATTGGAGCTTGGCTATGTAAGGCCTCCTCCCTACTCTTTGTAAAGATGATGGTGAATTATGAAATAGAAACCAAGAGCTTTCAACCCCCATCTCGCTTAAAATTTCTTAACCAATTCCCAAGTGTTGGACTTAAATTAGAAGTAGGAACTTTAATCGATTATTGGTGGCTTAATCCTTTACACAATTGAGGGTGTTCCTCTTGGGTTGAGTGGTGGGATACCTTTAGCTCAACCTTAGTTTCAGTGGTGACTTTTAACCTTTAACTCATTAGTACCATATTCTTGTCTCCGCTAACTTGAAGTTTGACTCGTCGTTCACTATCACTCGTCACTCGTCACTCGGTAGCACTCGCGCACCGTCCACCAACCATCTAGCGCCAAAAATTGTCCCTCGCTAGCATTATCCATGTCTTGCCGTAGCTTGTTCCTCATTCGAGCTAGCCCCCAATGCCTAGCCATTTACTACGGTCGTTGACAACAACTGTTCTCTTTGACTTGTCCTTGGTAGCGCTCAAAGCTTGTCCTTGAGAGTCTGTCCTCGATAGCGTCCAACATTACTTGTCCTCGCCAGCAACCTTTTTTAGTAGCGTGCTACGCCACCGGCGTGTGTCCTTGTTCGCTAGTGTTATACGCCAGCTTCCTACGCCTAGCGCCAACAATTTCCTTACCATCTTGTCGATAGACATAAGAACTCACCCCAACAACGGTACTCAACTTCGAATAGTGCTAGCCGTGGGCGTCACCCTTCATAATTGCTCTAAGGGGAACTGATTTTAAAGGCGTTGACCCTTAAGCACTAGCAAGCGCTGAAAAATGTCGAGTTTGGGTCAAAATCAAATTGGATAAATTGGTCAATGTCTAAAATTTGAACGGTTTTTTTGTTCGACACCCAATTTTGAAGGTTTGCTATTGGAGAGTCTAAGTCACCCTAGAGGGGGTGAATAGGTGATGAGGAAATTTGAACAAACTTAGAAAATTTAAGCTTGAAAGAGATAAGAAATTGATTCCGAGTCTAGATTGGACTCGAAAAGTATACACTCGTAAATACGTGGAAACCCTCCTGGGGAGAAAACCACAGACAGTGCTAATCCAAGCACCAAGTCAAATCCATTATTTTGAATCCTCAAAATAAAACGGACTCGACTCTACCGAATTGCTCCCTTAGACAAATCCTTACAATGTTTTCCTAGACTCGAAGTTCCCTTATTTGATCTAGTACTTCCTAACCGAGATAACCTTTATAGTTAGGGACAACCGAGTTGAGTTAACCCTTACACCTCGTCAAGGGACCTTACTTAGAAAGTAAGAGAAGTATGTAATTGATTACAAGACTTTACAACTCGAAAATATTAAGTATAGACTTGGAGTTGAAAGTAGAAGATTGAGTAAGTAATGCACTAAGAGAATAGTTTTTGCAATAGGTTCAACAATCTTCAAGTCTTGTGAAGTTGCTTTTATTTATAGATGACCAAGCAGATTAGCCATTCTGTTTGGTTTCGGACTCGAAGTCTTCACTAGCCGTTGGAAGGGCTTTTATAAGTCACTCGTAAAAGATCCGTTGGAGTGTAATCGCTGGGCAACGGCTATATGCTCCAAAAGGTGTTCCAATCAACTCGGCGTTGTCTAAAAGTCAAGGTGGAAACCACCATTGAGCCTAGCGTAATATTTTTCCAGCTTTGGAAACAGACAACCCCGACATGGTGTTCGAGTCCTAACCAAGCATTGGCTATAACAATCTACTGGTGTTTAACAACTAGAAGCTTGGTTGCTTTTAAAATTCAAAAGATATATTATCTGTTTGAATAACCTACAAAAACAAACCACATTGATTCTCAAAGTATAAAATACTTTGGTCCACGGTTAGGCATATATAATAACTAAATTAGGATAATTAAATGCTTAATTGTATTTGGCCTAGAAAAGTGGAATATTCCGAGTCTAATATCAAATAGGTTCAAACTCAAATCAAAATAATTCCTAGAAAGATCAAGTAGAAGAATATTCAAACATAGAAAAGTGACCTTGATCTATCAAATAATCATTTAAGGAATAAACTGACTTAGACAAACTTAGTAGAGAAAGATTCGGTTCCGAGTTGGCAAACACAGCTTAGTATTGCAATAAAATGCGTTAAAAGAGTTATTTGATTAGGCGATAATTCAAGTATATTCTCAGTAGGTTAGAATATCTTAGTAGAGAAGATATAGGACACAATGATATCCGAGTTACTTAGAATAAGGATAAAAACTTAGATATGAGTTTTTATGAAGCTCGGAATGACTTGCAATCAAAACTCAAGAAAGATTGAAGTTTATACCTGAGCCTTGCACAAAATATTTAGAGTTAAAATCTAAATCTTCAATCTCCCCTTTTTGGTGGACAATCCTAAATTTGGGTCAAAATCGGGTTTAGACAACATATGAAGGAAAAATCTTGTGTACGAATTGAAAATTTAGACGAAAAATTCATAACTTGACCTCATTTTTTGCATTCGAACAAATTTTGGTAATCGAATGGGAAGAAATTTGCTAGTGCTAGTAATAGCCATTTTACATAATGATTGACCATGATCTATGTTGATCTTCCCATACATATGTAACAACCGTAATTTTATTTAGGAGTTAAATCAATTAATTGATTTTAATTAAATAAATTAGGTCCATTAATTAGAATATACGAGATTATATATGTATATGCGATAACCTTTTATGTGCATTTGTGTTGGGTAAAAAATATAAAGAAAATTTACCAATTCAGGACTTTAGACCAATTTAGACTTATTGGGAGAAAACTCGGTAGATATTATGTTGGCACCAACCCTTTCATAAGATTTATACTCAGCTAAAAAATAGGGAAGAGGTGGGTTTTGGTTGATGTTTATAAGAGCACTAGCAGTCGCTGGGAACATAGATCTAGGAGTGAGCCTCCGGATTCCCTCAATTGTTTCCAGCTATAACATTTTTCGGATCTGCTCCGAAAGTTGGATCCGGATGAGATCCACTCGGATCCATTTTCTAGTTAAAATTGCCCAAAACAATGTCATTTTGTGCAATTTTAGCTTTTTAGGCATTAAAGAATGCGCAGATATAATTTGAGGTGATAATTTTATAACCATTGGTTAACGTTTATATTATAATGTTCATTTTTTTAAAATGATTTTTTTCTATATATACCCCCATATTTCATTTGCGCACAAATCTTTCTCTATCTTCTTATATTTTAGTAAGTAACTATTACTTAAAAATCCACATTTATTTAATTTACTATTTTTGGTACATATTTAATTAATTTTTTTGTAATGCATGAAAAGATTAATTATTGTTCTTATGTATACTTTTGTAGACATATTTGAGAGCGGTCTATCAAGGAAAAGGTAAGCATAATGGTTTTCATCTATTTTATTTTATTTAGATATATGTGTTTGTTAAATTTCATAAACATAAAGACATGTATAAACATGATATATTATATTTAAATTTACTTAATTTTAAAAATTAAATTACATTGTATTAAAAAAAAACATGTTACCATCAAACTTTGTTAAGATTAATTTTAACAAAGGAATGCATAAAAATAAATGTAAAATATGCTATATTTAAATAAAGTTATGTTAAAAATTATATGATTAGTTGTAATATTATTTGATTAGTTATACAAGATTTTCTATTTGAATGGTAATGAAAAATACGTTATGTTCAAATTTTCTTAAGATTAATTTTGATAAAGGCATACATTGGAACAAATAAATAGAAAGTATACTATATTTATATTAGTCAATATAAAAAAATATGATTAGTTATAATATTATTTGATTAATTACCATGTGATTTATATATTTCAATGTTATTTAGAAATACGTTTCAAGAATAAACTTTGTTAATAATTTAAACTATGCTAAAAATAAATTAAAACCATGGTATATTTAAATTTATGAAAATATTAATAATGATATGATTGGTTATTATTTATTTACTTAATTACACAATATTTATTTATTTGAATGCTAATTACATTAAAATATCTTATTTTGAATCTTATTACAAGTTTTTATGTTGCAATGTTTTAGAAAAATATTTGAATAAAATTTGCAACTTAATTAATATTTAAGTAAATTGATATAGGTGTATAGCAGCTACGTGTCATCCCGAAGGAAAATGAATCAAGTTTCCCCACGATTGTGCTTATTAAGCGAACAATAAGACTTTTGAAAGAGATTTTTAGGAAGGGTTTGATTGACAATGTTAGGAAATTATTTTATTTTTGATATCAATTTTAAAAGTCTCGGGATATTATTTCATAAGCAAAAATAATTTAAAACAAATAAGGGAATCAATTTTTCGTAAAGTTGATAGGACATACAGTGAAAATTGTCCGACCTAGGAGCTAAGCTTGGTCACCAACTGGCAGCGGCTAATGCCTACTCTATTTGGTAACCGACAACGACTTTGTGGCAGGGGACCGAGGTATCGGTCTCGGTCAAATAACTTAAGCTGCCAAATTGACCAATTTTTTCTAGTTTTCACTTGAAATACCGAGAAGAAATTTAAACAAATAAAAGAGTGAAAAAGAGTCACCAGATCAATTTTAGGAATAAAAACTAACAAAAATAAAATAAGAATTTTTCTAAATTTGGTACAAAAAACTCAAAATCGAGAAAATGTTTTAAAAAGGACTATGTCGGTCTTAAACCAATGATCCGGTGTTCTGGGGTGAAGGCACGAAACAAAGAGGGATGATGTTCATTCCGCTCGTTAAAAAGACGACCTCTACTAATTGAAAAGGTGAATTTAAATCGCATTAAAGAAATCAAGAAAACAACATGTAATAGGTAGAATTTAAAGGCAAATAAAAACATGCTTAAAAGCTATAAATAAAACAATTAAATGAAAGTAATAAAGGAAGTGATAAAGGAAAGAGATAAATAAAATATTACAGCGGGCGAGGAGGAAACAAAAGCAATTACATTGTTAAAACCATAATATGGAAAGAAATAAATAACTCGAATTAAATAAACAAACTTTGGGATGGTAGAATGACGCCTTGAGGTAGACCCACCTGCTAGGCTTAAATCACAATCGCATTTCGACAGAGTGACGGTAGGGGGATGACAAACGAAAGAGTCAAAAGAAGCTATTTTTGTGTGGTTTAGAAAAGAAGTTTTGGAATGTTCATATAGAGAGTAGAATGGAGGGAAGAGAGAGCGGGAGAATTCAGCAATTAGGAGGTTTTCTAGCTAAATTGTGTAAAGTCGTGTGAATGAGGGGCAAAGGTCCTCTATTTATAGGAAAGCTTCAGGTTTAGGAAACCCTAAAACCTAGCTTCAAAACCGTCGACCGAAGAGATAAGGCGGACAAAAATCTCGGAAATGGATAGAGGAGATTTTGAGGAGTTGAACCGATCGAACGACGTCGTTCAGGAGTAGTCCCAAACCGCCGGTTTTGTGCTACTGCATTCTCAAAAAGTGTGTCGAGCCTTGGAAGATATGTTTTGGGCTGTTTTGGACCCCGATTGGCTTTTTAAGGGCAAGTTGGCTTTTTTGGGCTATTGGCTTCGCCACTCAACTTTAGTTTGATCTTGACTCGAGTATGCAAACGAAATTGAGTTTTCATCACCGGACTAAGAAAAACAAATAAAATAGATAAATATAAAAGGGACGACACTTGTTAGGTGTCTACAGTTAGCCCCTACTTTGACCGAGTTTGAAAGAAGAAGATCAAAGTAGACATTAAATGGTACTTACCTGTTTAGTTGGCATCGCTTAGGTCGCCGCTTGCATTTGTGAAATTGATGCGTCCGGAATTAGTTAATGGATTCTGAAGTCCGGCTGACTTATTCCCGAACTTGGCTAATTAAAGTTCTAAAGCTCGGATTAGTGTGTGTAGGAGTGATTTTCGGAAGTACTGCAATTTATCGAACCATAGAGATGGATTAAATTAAAATTAAGTTACGAAATGATTCAAAGACTTAATTCATAAAAGTTAAACTATCATAAACTAATGTGAATCAAAACTAACTAATCAACATGGGAATAAATTATCAACTCAACATTCGAATTGAATAACATCAAGATCTAAACCGTGAATAATTTTGTTCCAAGCGAATATCAAAAATCCAACTAAAAGAATTGAAATTGTGAAAGAAGAAGAACGATACCTAGCCAACAAACTAAGAAATCCACTCGCTTTCTACGAACAATCGGATCCAAACCAAGGGAACGGGCAATACGGATGCAATCACAATCCAACGAATTTCATATCTTGTCACTCAAATTAATCTTGATGACATCCAAATGCACAACCTAAGAAACTAAAAACGAAAAAAACCAAAATCTAAACTGAAAACTTCAAGACTAAAAACTAAAACTAGAATATGAGGTATGAAGAACTCAAAATTTGAAGAAGAGAAACTCACAGCTTGCCCTTTGACCGGTGCTCGTTGACTACCCCGCTCTCGCCATCGCTTCCCTTTTATAGCTTCATCTTCGGACTCCTTCTTCTTGTGCTCCTTTCCAGTTATAGATAGAGTTTGAAATGGGTTAGGTTTCTAGTGTCGTAAAAGAGCCGAATGTAACACCCCAAACCCATAATCACCAGCTTTTGACTAAACAAGCCACTAGCCGATGATTAGCGCAGCGGAAAGTAGGTCGAGGGCATTACCGCCGCCCTTACCAGAGGAAAGGGCAAGGCTAAAACAATAGGTACATTTCTAACCTTGGGTTACACTTGCTTTGCCGCTAACAACAAGTGTCTCATGATAAGGCATAAACTATAACTTGTACGAAGATTAAGCATAAGTATAGACTACGATCCGGTAAACTACAACAACGGCACTTAACCCTTGATACCCCAACTAGGTTGTTGTTGCGAGCCTCTAAGTCCTTAACGGACCTTTGCTTCAAATCTTCCACACCTTTACCTAAAACAAAACAAGAAAACATTGTCGAAATGTGAGCCGAAGCTCAATACGCTCACTGTCATGCGAGTAAAATAATAGTCATGAACTAATTGAGTTGAGCGCATGCATTTCAATTCATTTGTAAATGAGGGAGAGTGAACAATGTAAAACTGTTGCTAATTGATTATCCGAATGGATCCCTTTACAATCATCGGGTTTCCCTAAACGCATGTGCACACACCTGCACCGATCGGATAGTCCGGTTGAAGGCGGTTAACCGTTACGGGGTTACCAACCTGGATATTGGGCGTACCAAATAATGGCACTTGATGGGCGGGTCCATATTAATGATGGCAAATATTATTAGCAAACAAATCGTTATTGTTGTTAATGTCGGCCATATCCGGCCTTGATTTATAATTAAAACATGGAAGGGCACGATCAATGAACGTACCTTGTTGACGTTCCTCCTTCTTTTTCTTTCAGGCGGAATCCGGATGAACGCACGACGCTGGCGCTGGATGACCTTAATTAAGGATATAAGAGTTTTATTAATAAACTGAATTTTTATTTCTTATTTATTAAATTACTTCAAATATATTCTGAAATGAAAATTAACAAAGTACCTTTTTAAAGGGTACTAATGATATCTTTAATATATACAATCTATTCATTTTATTCTATACCATGCATAAGTATATACATATATATATATCTATATACATATATATATACTTAAAAAATATATATATAGAGCTTTCTTCTAAATACATGCATATATATATATATATATATATATATATATATATATATATATATATATATATATATATAGACATTAACCTCAATAAACATAGTTTTCTCCTACATAGTATTAAGGTTAATTCTAACCTATAAGGTTTATTTATTTCCTTTTATAAAATACAAAGTTAAATATATGTACATGTTAACATCGGATAATGTCTCCTCCTTCTCTACTAATACTATTAATAAATGATAATGATACTTGTTTTAAAACTAAAGAAAGGTTTACTTTTTAATTACTGATACTATTTAGCTATCATATATATATCTTGATTTATTTATTTATATTACTTATTTCTTAATTATTCTGTTTTTTATAATGGCAGAAACCAAGGTGCCAAATCTCCGGCATAATAATCTCATAACCCTTCGGCTTTCACGGTTTCCTCTAAGCTCATCATTAAGTCAAAAGGTCATCTAAATTAATCCGAACTCAATTTATCCAGGATCTGTCCTTGTACAGGGATTTGTCCATAAATGTCCTTCATACAGGGATTTCCACAATCCTTCTTCAAGTTCGATATATCCAACACATACCAACTATCACCAGATCTTCCTAAATTTCATGAATCGATCACAAACAAACCATGATTCAACTTTAATCTCCAATAGAAAAAATATAACTGATTACAACTTTAATGCTTAAAATTAAATGAACTGAATCTGAAAAATTAACCTAAGAATTTAATGAAATGAATTGAAACTGAAATTTACTCTAAGAAATTAAATTAAAAGCTGAAAAATTACCCTAAAAACCAAAGTGAACGGGGTTAATTTTTGGAGGGGTTTTGAGGTAGTTGAAGGTTGAAGGGTTGAAGATCGGAGGATGATTGAACGGAGCAGGCGGCTGCGATCGCGGCAGTCGTCGGCGGCAGTGAGCGGCGCCAGTGATCGAGCGAGGCGGCCGAGGCCGGACAGGGGTTGGAGGCCGAAGAAACCGTGACCGACCGGGCACAACCGAGGCAGAACAGGCGCAGAACAGGAGCATAACCGGCGGTGTGCTGGCTTTCGGCGGCTGAGGCAGTGACGATGAGGGCGGTAGAAGGTGGCGGTGGTTGTCGGTGGTGTCGGTGGCATTTTCAGTGGGCTGAGACAAAAGATAATGGGAGGAGGCGGAAGAAGCAAGCGAAGGCAAGGATGAGTTGTTAGGTGTTTGATGAAGAACCCGGTGAGGATGATGGTGGTGGTGTTGGTGGCTAGCTGGCGGCGATCGTTGGCGTGGCGGAGGGCCGCCGATGCCGTCGGTGGGTGGTGGAAACGGGAGGGGCGCAGAGAGCGGGCAGGCGTCAGGTGAGAAAGAGAGAGAGAGGGGGAAGAGGAGGTTTGTGGATTATCGGGTTTTAGGTTTAGGGAAAAAATGACAGACTTTAGGTTTCTTTACGTTTTTATACTCCCTCTCCTCCCCTCTTGCAGTGGGCCATCTGCCTAAATCCTTCTCGACCCATTTCTCTTACAGAGCTTATCCTAATCCAGACTCTATTTCCCCTCTTCATACTTATCATCTTTTCTATTTAAACTTATCTTAATCTAGGAATTTTATTTTTAGCAATATTAAGTTTATAGAAGTTATATTAGTTTTATTTGTTTAAGAATTTTTAGAACTCAAAATAAATTAGTTACGTAATAGTGTTAATTATCTTTTAAATCATTGAAATTTATAGAGTATGTTCGTGCGTCGTCGTTGTCATCATCCGGTTCTTGCATTTTAAACAACATTGATAGATATATATATATATATATATATATATACATATGTACACACACATGTGTAATATGAAAATTTTGGAATTTGAAATGCACGCGCTCATGCTAATCTTGAATGTATTTAAAGTTAATTATTTTCTTAAGGACGGGGTGTTACACCGAAGAAGGAGATGGGTTTGATGTCTTCGGGTAGGCGAGAGGAAAGAAGAGAGGTAGTTAAGGTTTCGAGTGAATAGGAAGAAGAGGAGAGGAAGGATCCTAGTTTGTTAAAGGCCGAGAGAAGAGAGAGAGAACTTAGGGTTTTCGGGCCGTTGGAGCTAAGAGGAAGAAGATGAGGAAGACCAGGTTTCTTGCGCCATGAGGAGTGGGGTTTGGGGCTAGGGTTTTCTAAGCATGGGGATGCCGAAGAGGAGAGGTAAGGGGGACAGACTGGGGAGAGAGAGAGTTGAGCATGAGGGAAGAGAGGGCTAGGGTTAAGGTTTCCAGTGGAGGAGGGATTTTAAGTGAGGTAAGTAAAAGTGGGCTGGTGGATGGGTGGGTCGAGGAAATAGAGAGACTTGGGCTAGGGTTTCTTCATCTTGGGCTGGTGGAAGGGCCAAAGGCAGTAGCTAAGCACGAGAACAGTCACGTGAGCCAAGCAAGGATGGACAAAATTTGGTCACGTTTTGGGCTAACTTCACATGCTCGATTCAATTCTTCATTTTTCTCGCTCTTCTTAGTATTTCTCAAATATTTCGACACTTCCTATGAAAATAAAACAAATTACATTAAAAATCCTAATTTAATAATTATTACCAACAAAATAAGATGTAAAAAGGTATAAAAAAATCATAATTTTGGACTCAACAAATAACCCCACACCAAAATTTTGATCGTCATCGAGTAAGATAAAATTAGAAAAACAAAATAAGAAAATACTAACTCACTTTCGTAGGAATCATCTGTTGCATTTAGAGTATACAGCATGCCCTTCAAACCCCTTGGTAACCGAAGTGAACGACTAAGGTCTTGTGAGGGTTTATAGCGAGATATACCTAGAGGTGAGCATAGTCGGTTAACTGGAGTTTCGGTTAAATGAAATTCGATTAACCGAATTTTCGGTTCGGAAAAACACCGAACCGTAACCGAATTGAAAAAGTCGGTTAACCGAAAAATTGTTTCGGTGAAACCGCAAACCGTGAACCAAACTAAATTATCGATTAATTGGATTTTCGGTTCGGTTAACCGCCACTTCGGTTCGGTTCATGGTTAACTCTGTCTCATTCATTAATTTACAATTTTAATTTTTTTTTGTACTTGAATGTTTACTTTTCCTCTCACCTAATTACATTGTGAAACAAAGTGAGCACCCGCGCCATGAAAATCTGGAACAAAACCTTCTAACCAACAAATTAAAATTCCCTTTCACCTAATTACATTGTGAAACAAAGTGACCGCTCGCGGCCATGAAAATCTGGAACAAAACCTTCAAACCAACAAATTAAAATTCCCTTTTACCTAATTATAATGTGAAAACTTTTCCTTTCACCTAAGTACTTTGTGAAACAAAACTTTAAGACTAATTAAAATTCAAACTCACCTTCTTGTGAAACAAAATTACTTGTGAAATAAAATATTCAAACCAACGAAGACCATGAAGCATAAAGAATGCCTCACTGTTGTGAAGACAAACACTTGGCCACCAGATCCGAAGATCATTATCGCCACCACCGGAAAACGCAAGAGAGCCACAAGAGGAGGACCCGGGCGAAGAGCGATTCAACGAGTGAGAGAGGCGAGAGAGGAGTGAGAGATTCACCGTGAGTCCGAGAAAGATTGATTGAGAGACCGAGAGGTGAGAAACATTCAGCGATAGAGAGAGGCGAGATGAGTGAGTAAGTGAGAGAGGCGATGGAGAAGAGAAGTGAGCGAATCGGAGAGATGAAAGAGCCACGAGAGAGACTAAGAAGTGAGAGAGAGTCACAGAGTAGGGATGACGAGAGAGTTAGGGTTTCGAAGTGAATTTATATGCGGCTTAAAAAGAAACCCAACACCGAAAATTCAGCTCGGTTTACGGTTAACCGAAATTTCCAACCGGCTAAACCGAAATCGAACCATGAATCGAACAAAAATTTAGTTCGGTTAACCAAACCGATTTTTACCTTAAAATCTGCTTGGTTAGCCATAACTTCGGTTCAATTTTTCAGTTTTTCGATTTTGGTTTTTTCTGCTCACCCCTAGATATACCTACAAAATCTAGAAACGAAAGGTAGGTGGAGAAAGAAAAAATTGAAAAGATTTTTGCAAAAAATATTTACAATAGGGAGAACATGTACATATCCGGATCAATCATATCAACTTTGGTAATCAGTTATCAACTTGTATCTAGGTTTATTATACATATCAAATCTCTCACCTCTCTTGATGACAATCATACATCAATGCTTCCACCTCTTTATTCCAAGAAAAACAGTGAATCCGACCTAGTGCGTGATGTGCAAGTGTACTATTACTTCTTTTCTTTAAGTTTACCGTAACTAACTCAACCCACTTGACTCGCTCTTTATTTTCACTTCATTTGGGAAGTAAGTCTTGCCCATTAGCAACTATTGCCTCAAAGGGTAGCACCCAAGTAGCGCAAGGCTCAAAGGGTTCTTGTCATTCTCGATTTTATTTTTCTTTTTGTTTTTCTTTTCTTTTCTTTTTCATCATTTTTTTCAATGTAAAATAGAACATGAAGTTTATTTTTGTACAAAAGATAAGTGGGTGAATCAATCAATAACAACCCCAGATCTAAGAGTAAATGACTTTCATAAAGGTAGTTGCGGATTTTACAAATTATCATGGTATGCCAAGGTTAGAAAAAAATGTTAGAATTATCATCCTAGGAAGTGTGTGTCATCATGTGTGTTTCCCTTTTACAACCTAATAACTTAAGTCATAATGCTTCAAAAATTAATTAGAATATATACAATATCTTCGAAAATAAAAGAAAATCTTTTGGATTTTCCCACCCCACACCTAAACTTGACAATGTCCTCATTGGAAGTGGAAAGACCCTCACAAAGAACATAAATTAAAAAGAAAACAAATATTTACAAAATAAAACGAAGACTCAATAACAAATAAAGAAAAAGACATGACTCAAAGAATAAGAAAATAAAACATCAAATATATTTAAAAAAGAAAGCAAAATAAAAAAGAAGGAAAGAAGTTTCTATCAAACCAAGTCGAGTGATAGATGCACCCGAACTATCCCCTAAGCACATTACTCGTTTATATGTTGGCTTGTCAAGTATCGGACACTCTACATCTTTTGTGCTTGGTAGCTCCAAAACTGTTTTAGTCTCGTGGCCATTGACTTTGAACTTAGCTCTACTTTCAGGATCCCGTATTTTGACTATACCATAGGAAAAAGATGAGTAACAACAAATGGGCCCGTCCAACGGGTCCTTAATTTCCTTGGAAAAACTTGGAACCTAGAGTCATATAGGAGCACTTTCATGCCTGGAGAAAGCTCTTTCTTAAGAATGTGTCTGTCAGTGGTACAACTTGACTCTCTCCTTAGAAAATCTAGTAATCTCATAGGCCTCGGTTCTAATCTTTTCTAGCTCACTTGGCTACGGTTTCCTCTACTCACCAATTTATTTCAAGTCATAATTAAGGAATATGGGATCAGGGAGAGGTTGTAATTCTATATGGTCTGTAGGTGGATCAGGATTAGCAACCTTTTTAGAAATAGTTTTAGAAATAGAGCTTATAGAGTGTATATCATCGGCTTCAAGCGCATCATACTCAAGCTCATTATTTAACATAGAAGACTCATATTCAATAGGTAATAAATCATGGTGTTAATCGAAATAGAATCTTCTAGCCAATTAATTGGGGACATTTCAAAATCTTCACATCCATCGATTGTCTTTGCGACTTAAAAATATTTATTTCAAGAGTCATATTGCCAAAAGACAGTTTTATCATGCCATCTCTACGAGTTAATAACAAGATTTGCAATAGGTAGGAAAGGACGTTCTAAGATAACAGGAGTCTAACTCTTGCAGTTGAGGAATTTTTCAGTTTCCATCATAACAAAATCCACGGGGTAAATAAATTCGAAGACTCGGACACTCGCTCAATACTTTTCCGAGTTGTATAAAAGAATCAGGTATAACAATCTCATACCTATAGAGTTTTGATTCCAAGGCATTCTCTCGTATCTCGAAACTTCTTTGAGTAAAATAGTATCTTTTCCGAGTGATACAGATATTACTTATTATATTTCTTGCTTATCCGTAGTCGACTCGTAAAATTGGTTCTTTGTTTTGAGTCCAAGCATCACTCAAATTAATCGCAGATTGAATAGACCAAGTATTTTGTCTTTTCTCACTCGGAATCCGACTTGTGGTTATAAGTCCTATTTTGTTATAGTCAGTATTTTTAGCTTGTTTCATGCTTAGTCTATATCAAGTTAATCCTCTCCGATATTCTTTATTGAACTTGATTCTTCGCTTAGACTAAGTCGATGGAATTATGAGTATCATAGATATTGGACTCGTAAAATTCCATTCCATTTCGACTCGTATAATCAGTTGGTTTATTTATTGTAATTATTTTATTATTTGTGTCTAATCTTGGGCCAAAGTATTTTATACTTTGAGAACCAAAATTGATTTACTTTTGTAGGTTATTCAATCGAGGATACACTTTTCAAACTACAAAAGTAACCGGCTTCGAACGTCAAATCACCAGCAGACATGGCTCTTCACCTTCTCTCGCTCCAGTCCCAGAGATTGTGTCGTGGCCGTCTGTTTCCAAATCTGGAAAACCGAACGCCAAGCTTAACGGTGGTTTCCACCTTATCTTTCAAGACACCGCTAATGGTTTTTGGGACTTCTAAGATAGTTAAACCGTTGTCCAACGTTCATATTACAACGGATACTTTCTGAGTGACTCGAAAGCTTCTATCAATGGTCACAGAGGACTCTCAGCCAGCAGATGAAGATAACGGCTACTCGCCCGGTCATCTATAAATAGAAGCCATCTCACAAGACTTGAAGATTGGCGAACATATTGTTAATACACATACTTGCTCAAAGTTATTGTATTTACTTTCAATCTTCAACTTACAACTCCCACTCGTAATTCATTACTTTATGAGTTGTAAGGTCTTGTACTCGCTACAAACTCTTTCTTACATTCTTTGTAAGGTCCCTTGACTAAGCCGTAAGGGTTAACTCAACTTAGTTGTTCCTAGTCGTAAGGGTTATCTCAGCTAGGAAGTACTAGATCGGATAAGGGAATTTCTGAGTCTAGGAAAACTTGTATAGAGTTGTCTAAGGGAACAACTCGGGTTTAGTTAGTTCACGATATTTTGTGGACTCAAAATAGTGAATTTGACTTCGTGTCCGGATCGGCACGGTCCGTGGTTTTCTCGCCCCAGGAGGGTTTCCACGTAATCTCTAAGTGTTATCTTTCTAAGTTCATTCTAGACTCGGACAGCTTTACAGCTCTTGCTCATTCTCGCTTAATAGCCTTCTAAGTTAAATCTTTTCCGATCCTGTTGATAGACTCAAAATCTGTCTCTATCTTGTTTTTAACGTAAGAGCTAAAGTTTCCACGAAAAATTCTATCACCCTATTCACCCCCTCGGGTGACTCAAACTCTCCCTAAGCAAACCTTCAATTGGTATCGAGCCTAGCCTATCGTAAAGGATCTAACAATCCAAAGGTTTAAAGATCAAATGGCTCGTAACACCGGAGAGTTCGACGAAGGAAAATCTTCCAACAGGCCACCAAAATTCAAAGGATCAAACTTTGGGCACTCGGAAGAAGCTTATGGAATGTTTTCTTATGGATCATAATGAAGAGGTATGGGAAATCATACAACAAGGAAACTACATTCCAATGAAGATAGATGAATTCAGAATCCTTCCCAAGACAAAGGCCGAGTTCACACCAGAGAAGTAGAGAAGTTCGGAAAGAATTTCAAAGCAATGAACATCCTTATGTGCGCCATAAGCTCGAAGAATATAATCGAGTCTCTGCTCGTGACTCTGCTAAAGAGGTGTGGGATACTTTAGTCAACACCTACGAAGGTACAAGTCGAGTAAGACAAGCAAAGATCGGCCGATATCTTCATAAATATGAGCTGTTCAAAATGGAGCCAGAGGAGAACATTTCTCGGATGTTCTTTCGCTTCACCGAGATTACCAATAATCTCAAATCTCTGGGAAAGAAAATTTACCATGAAGAAATGTGCCGGAAAATTCTCGAAGCCTACCCAAGAGACGATGGGGTCCGAAGGTGACTGCCATAGAAGAGGCTCGTAACCTTTCACTCTTAAAGCCGGACGAGCTCATCGGAAAGCTTCTAACTCATGAGATACATCTAGAAGAAGAGGATGCCGAGGGCAATACCAAAAGAAACTTAGCACCGAAAGCCTCGGAATCCAAAGAAGTAAATCCGAGCTCTTCCGACTCGAAGACGATCCCATGGCACTCATTGCAAGAGGCTTCAAGAGAATGATGAAGCACAAAAGATGGGACAAAAGGCTAAAAGAGGAATTCTACAAGAAAGATAAGAAAGACAGTAAAAGGTAAGTTTACTTCCCGTCTAAATTTTCTTTGACTAAGAATTCTGGTTGTTTCGAATGTGGCAGCAAAGACCACATAGTCAAGGACCTGTCCAAAAAGGAAAAGGGACAGAAAGAAGAAGAACGCCATGATGGCAACATGGAGTGATGAGGATTCATCGAAGATGATGAGGACTCGGATGACTCGAAATGTCCGATGGCAATTTCGATTCGAAGCCGAACAGTGAGTCGGACTCGGACTCGGACAATGAGGAAACAAATCCTCAGGAGGTAATCGAATACTTTCTTAAATTCTCGAAAATTGAATTAGCTAAGTATATTTTTACTTTGGAAGAAAAGTCCAATTTTGATTCTTCTCAATTCAAAGAACAACTTGAGTCAATCACTTCGAGAGCACTTCTTTGAAAAATGAATTAGAAAAACTAAGACTCTCATTCGGAGAACTTAAGACTATCTGCTCAATCTAATGAGACCGAGTCTCAAGATCCGGTTTTAAAGTTTACTCAAGGTCGAAGAACCTTGACATGCTCTTAGGATCACAATGTGTCTCTTTTCGAAAAGAAGGTCTTGGTTTCAACAAAGAGGAAGAATCTAATTCCTACTCGGAATTGTTCAAAAGGATTCCGAACCGTAAAGTTCAGGAAAGCTGAGCACGGTCCCATTCACGTAAATGAAGGGATGACTAAGCCCAGAACTATTTACAAAAAGAAACCATTCTCTCCTGTTTCAAAAGGAAAGGTTTTCAAAAAGAAAGAGACACAAACTCGCTTCTCGAGAAGAAGACTCGAATCCGACAAAACCCAAAGTCATTCAAATCTGGGTTCCGAAACACCTTTTTCCTCAGGAAAGGACCACAAGTAAGGAATGTTACTCGGGTTTGTTAGAGGAAGTGAGAAGGGTTAGATTCTCTCTGTTCTTGCAGGTCACTCGTAAAAGGTCAAAAGGACATTGGTACCTGGACAGCGGATGTTCACGACACATGTCGAGTGACCAAGGACTCTTTTCCGAGCTAGAATCATACAAAGGAGGAAAAGTGACTTTTGGAGATGACAAAGAAAGGCAAGATAGTGGGTATTGGCAAGATTGGAAATGGAAACAATCTGGTGAGCCCAGTCTACCTTGTCGGAGGACTAAAATAGAATCGCTTAGCATCTCCCAGCTATGCGACAAAGGTCGGAGTGTTTGATGAGTGTGAACAGGAGAAGCCAAGTGAATCATCATACTCGAATTGAAGCTCGGTAGAGATGATGATGAAGCCGAGATTACAAAGACTCGGACTCAACCTCGCTCAAAATGAGGCCACTCGTAACGAGGAAACTCGGAATACGACAACTCAAGAGCTCACTCGGATCGAACAAACCAATGAAGAAGATCATTCGGAACAAGATCAAGTGGTTCAACCCACAAATCTCATGAATCGGAGAACAGGTAAAGCATTCAAGTTTACTTCTAGTCATCCACTAGAGAACATACTCTCGACATCAACACTGGGGTAAGAACTCGCTCCTCTCTACATAATCTATGTGCATTCACCGCATTCATTTCATTAATCGAAGCCAAAAATGCACTAGAGGCCATTAATGAAACCGAATGGGTAGAGGCCATGCAAGAGGAACTCAATCAATTCGAGAGAAACCAAGTCCGGACTCGACCAACCGACCTTCCGACCACCCAGCTTATAGGAACCAAATGGGTTTTCAAAAATAAACTGGATGAGGAGGGTGTAATAGTCAAAAATAAGGCTAGACTTGTGGCTCGGGGATATAATCAAGAAGAAGGAATTGATTGTGGGGAAACCTTTGCACCTGTAGCTGAATTGAAGCCATTAGAATACTCGTTGGCATTTGCATCCCGCATGCATATTAAATTATCTCAAATGGATGTTAAGTATGCTTTTCTCAATGGTTTTATTGAAGAAGAAGTCTATGTCGAGCAGACCTCCTGGTTTTGAAAACTCGTAATTTCCAAATCATGTTTTCAAACTTCAAAAGGCTCTCTATGGTCTTAAACAAGCACCTCGAGCTTGGTATGAAAGACTCGAGTAGCTTCTTAGTTCAAAATGATTTTAAAAGAGGTCAGATCGACAAGACTCTCTTCATCAAGACCAAGGGGAAAGATTTCCTTATTGTTCAAATCTATGTTGATGATATTATTTTTGGTGCTACTAATGAGTTTCGTGTCGAGAATTTTTTGAGTTGATGAGTCAAGAATTCCAAATGAGCATGATGGGGGAACTTAATTTCTTCCTTGGCTTGCAAATCAAACAAGACAAGGATGGAATCTTTGTTCATCAATCTAAGTATACCAAGGAATTGTTGAAGAAATACAAACTTCAAGATGCAAAGCACGCATCTACACCCATGAGCAACGAAGATAAAGCTTGACTCGGACGAGAAAGGTAAAGCGATAGATCGAAACTCTATCGAGGTATGATTGGATCTTTACTATATCTTACTTCCAGCAGGCCAAATATAATGTTCAGTGTTTGTCTATGCGCAAGATTTCAAGCTAATCCAAAAGAATCACATCTCACTCGCGGTGAAGAGAATATTCGGATATCTTGCAGGCACTCGTAATTTAGGTCTATGGTATTACGAGACTCGTAACCGACTCTTACTAGATACTCGCATACGAGACTACGCAGGATACAAAGTTGATCGAAAGAGCACATCCGGAGCGTTCAATTTCTTGGTCAATCCCTAATATCTTGGCACTCAAAGAAGCGTAACTCAGCAGCTCTATCAACTCGCCGAAGCCGAGTATATTGCCGCTGGAGCTTGTTGCGCTCGCATTCTTTGGATAAAGCAACACTTGAGAGATCTTGGACTATCATTCAAATCCGTACCTATCAAGTGTGACAACCAAAGCGCAATTAGCATCACCAAGAACCCCGTCCAAAGATTCGCAAACGAAGCATATCGAGGTCGATATCACTTCCTCCGCGATCACTCGTAAAAGGTGACATTGAACTTGAGTTCATTCCTACTAATCTTCAATTAGCTGATATCTTTACTAAGCCTCTTGGTGAAGATTAGTTTTGCTTTATTCGGAATGAGCTTGGTATGTTAAATGCTTAATTATATGCTACTCTTATTCATTGCATAATTCTATGTTATGTGCTTTCACCGTTAATAACCATTAGTTCGGTTGATTCAGTGATACTGGGCTGATACTTATTTCGCGTTTCGAGTCACTCGAAACCTATCTCGAGTCAAACTCGGACGTAGAGAAACTTGGACTTCAAATTTTCTCGAAACTATCTCTAGATCGATGGAGAGTTTCGGATCATATTTTCAAAATCTCTCTCTCTCTCTCTCTCTGCGTTGTGATCGGATATCAGCCATGGATTTCTAACCGCTGGAATCTTAACCGTTGAAGAGAACCGTCACACCGGTCTTTGGTGACCGATGGACAAGCCGAGTCGAACGGAGTTATACTTAACGGATAGTTGACGGCCGCGCTTATTTTCTATAAATAACGTCTATTCATCTTCATCTCGGTACTCTAAACTCCATCTCTCTCAAACAAAACCTCTAGTGGAAGATTACTACGTGAACAAGTCATCCTTGATCGTCCGTAAGCGTCGAAGAAGCCCTCTCTCGTAACTTTCAACCGCTCTCATCTCTTTCTCCTACATTTTTCTTTTCTTCTATTCTACATCTCCTTCTCTTTTCTACTCGAAAAGCTTCATCTTTCCTTCCCTCTCTCAAAATGCCTAAAAGAGGAAACCATCCCGACTTCCGAGTCTCCTCCTCTTCCAAAAAGCCTCGCACCGTAACTCCGTAAAGCTCCACCCCTTCCAAACCCATTGTCACCCAAAGCACCTTGTGTTGGACGACAATTTCTTTCCTACAACCAAATTTTCTTGGTTGTCCCACATTCAAACCACCTGGAGCATACAACTTTATGTGCTTCGGTGAGTTCATCTATCCCGAACTCATTTCGAGTTCTACACTCACTCCGGGTCGGCCTCTCGAGCCGAGCCCCCGAAGATAATCCCGGTTCTCCCTTCGCCGCGCTCAAGCACATCGTCAAGATCATATCGGCGCCGGCGAGCCTCCACTCCCTCCGCCTCCACTCGGAAATCTCCCTCTCCCTCGTAGGCACCATGCACCGAGTCACAATTCCTCGGTCTGCCGAGTTTTCTTCTTTCTGAATTTTTTTTTTGTCCGGACATCTAAGTTGTACTACCTGCTATTTTCTTCCCTTCTTTTTCTTGTTGTTTTTTGCTGAAAGGCGAGGGGGACAAATAGAGTCGAAAAACTTATTGTCTTGTTTAGGGGAGTTTTTCCGCCCTTTTGAATTTCAATGGATTAATGCATTTCATTATTAACTTCGAGTTCATTATTGCTAGCATGTCTTTTCCGAGTTAATGTTAATTACTTAAAGCATACTTTATTTTTTTTTGCTCCGATATATTAAGTATTGCTCCGATCCATTGAGTATGTCTTACTCATCTCATCTCATGCGCAAACCACTCGGAATCAATTTTTTCCTCTAACAAAGTTTCTGTTTAAAGTATGGAATGCCTTTCATCAAAAAGGGGAGATTGAAGACTCGGACACTCGCTCAATACTTTTCGAGTTGTATAAAAAGAATCGGGTATAACAATCTCATACCTACAGAGTTTTGATTCCAAGGCATTCTCTCGTATCTCGAAACTTCTTTGAGTAAAATAGTATCTTTTCTGAGTGATACAAATATTACTTATTATATTTCTTGCTTATCCGTAAGCGACTCGAAAACTGGTTCTTTGTTCCGAGTCCAGCATCACTCAGATTAATCGCAAATTGAATAGACCAGTATTTCGTCTTTTCTCACTCATAATCCGACTTGTGGTTATAAGTCCTATTTTGTTATAGTCGGTATTTTTAGCTTGTTTCATGCTTAGTCTATATCAAGTTAATCCTCTCCGATATTCTTTATTGAACTTGATTCTTCGCTTAGACTAAGTCGGATGGAATTACGAGTATCATGGATATTGGACTCGAAAATTCCATTCCGTTTCGACTCGGATAATCGGTTGGTTTATTTATCGTAATTATTTTATTATCCGTGTCTAATCTTGGGCCAAAGTATTTTATACTTTGAGAACCAAAATTGATTTACTTTTGTAGGTTATTCAATCGAGGATACACTTTTCAAACTACAAAAGTAACCTGAAGCTCGAACGTCAAATCACCAGCGAGACATGGCTCTTCACCTTCTCTCGCTCCAGGTCCCAGTAGATTGTGTCGAGTGCTGTCTGTTTCCAAATCTGGAAAACTGGAACGCCAAGCTTAACGGTGGTTTCCACCTTATCTTTCAAGACACCGCTAATGGTTTTGGGACTTCCAAGATAGTTAAACCGTTGTCCAACGTTCATATTACAACGGATACTTTCGAGTGACTCGAAAGCTTCTATCAACGGTCATAGAGGACTCTCGGTCAGCAGATGAAGATAACGACTACTCTGCCTGGTCATCTATAAATAGAAGCCATCTCACAAGACTTGAAGATTGCCGAACATATTGTTAATACACATACTTGCTCAAAGTTATTGTATTTACTTTCAATCTTTAACTTACAACTCCCACTCTGTAATTCATTACTTTATGAGTTGTAAGGTCTTGTACTCGATTACAAACTCTTTCTTACATTCTTTGTAAGGTCCCTTGACTAAGCTGTAAGGGTTAACTCGGCTTAGTTGTCCCTAGCTGTAAGGGTTATCTCAGCTAGGAAGTACTAGATCGAGATAAGGGAATTTCGAGTCTAGGAAAACTTGTATAGAGTTGTCTAAGGGAATAACTCGGGTTTAGTTAGTTCACGGTATTTTGTGGACTCAAAATAGTGAATTTGACTTCGTGTCCGGATTGGCACGGTCCGTGGTTTTCTGCCCCAGGAGGGTTTCCACGTAATCTCTAAGTGTTATCTTTCCGAGTTCATTCTAGACTCGGATAGTTTTACAGACTCTTGCTCATTCCGCTTAATAGCCTTCCGAGTTAAATCTTTTCGACCCTGTTGATAGACTCGGAATCTGTCTCTGTCTTGTTTTTAACGGAAGAGCTAAAGTTTCCATGAAAAACTTCTATCACCTTATTCACCCCCTCTAGGGTGACTCGGACTCTCCCCGAGCAAACCTTCAAATTCATCAACTTTAATCGAGTACATCCTCTACTACACCTAAAGGCAACCTAATTGATCTATCAGCCAATTGGATGATCATTTTGATAGGTTTCAGTTCACCTAACCCTAGTTTTTCATACGGAATGAAGGTTTTCAAATTCACGCTGGCCCCCAAATCAACTAAAGGTCCATTAATTGGACGTTCCCCAATAACTATAGGGATAGTCGAGCAACCGGGTCCTTATACTTCATTGCAATTTGTTGGTCGATGATAGAGTTAGCATTAGAAGTTAGGAAAGCCTTTTTAGGAACATTAGTAGCTCTCTTTGTAGTGCATAATTCTTTTAATAATTTGACATAAGGAGGCATCTCGCTGAATAAAATCTAGCAAGTTGTAACGCCTCCCATACGTAACCACATAAATAAGTAATTAACAGCGGAAGACTTGTAAATTGGGAGACGTTACCGCCATTTTCGGAATGAAAATAAGGCAAATTCATTTGAGCAAATTAATTATTCAAACAATTTATGTGACAATCCAACCCAAATCTTCTTCATAGAAAATGAAAATTTTGAAACGCCGAGGATCAGCTGGAGAGGAATCATGAGTCAAGAGACCAAGGGAGGGACTAGCATGCATGGGATCAAGTAGAACAGACCATACATCACTTCTCCCGACCAACTTCATCTTTCTCTTCCTCTTTTAAACTTTAAGTGTGATTGTGAATAATCCGCCATACATTCGACTTCCTAAAATTTATAAAACATAAAACAATAGACGTGTGAGCTAGAAGCTTAGTACGTTACCATTATAAAATAAAATTATAATTTAAAAGCTCTTAAATCATTCATATCTTAAATCATTTTTTTCTTGAATAATCGATTACAAACTTGTCAATTGCTGATTTTCTTTTCCGATTTAGCCAAACCTAGGACCCATACGGTTAAACAATCAATCATAGAATTCGACTTCTAGGTTCATTGAACCCCGAGGCGATCGGCTGTGAACAATTGAGCGATTAAACGATTCCGTGAACAATTGAATGATTAACGATTTTGTGAACAATTGAACGATTAACGATTCTGTAAACAATTGAACGATTAACGATTCTATGAACAATTAAACAATTAACGGTTAAATGCTCGCTAGCAGGCAACGTTGTCCGAGCGTCCCGGATCAACCACTTACGATTACGATTACGATTACGATTACGATTATGATTACGATTACGATCCAGATCGTCATAATGATGAATGGGTCCTTTGCATGGCCAAATCATGATAAATTGTGAAAAACTTATTTATAAATGCAATGAATTGTAAACACCAACTATTAATTACCGATTGTTTCGCAACACAATTTCAATTCGATTTGCTTTCCAAAACGAATCTACTTTTGTAGATTACTAGTCTTTTAACAATATTTATATGCATTTGCAATCACCAAAATTTTACTTTTTGCATTCCTATCCATATTGTTTCCTTTTGATCTCGATATTCATACATTTTCCAGAAATAAGCTATTGATGGTATGGTTTGAATTTGTATATAACAATTGACGAGTTTAATTCCCCATTCTCGTAATAAAACTCAAGTTTGATCTTTTGCTTTTATTACCGCTAGTCCGTGCTTAATGTAGTTTAACCTTAATTGTACCACTCGTTTCATCTAGTATGCCCGGATGTTCTCTTATCTCGTAAACTAAATATACTTCCTACTTAAGGTGTCGGTTTGGTTTTCCAATTTTATAAAAATTTTAGCAAAATTTCGTTTGAAACATGGCCTAACCATTAGGCTAAAAGCCTTAAAAACCTGCATCAAATCCAGAATAAAACTCAACGAGTCACACGCTCGGAGTACACAACTCAACGGTCACACGCCGGATTATATTTACAACCACAAGAACCAAGTTTCAAATCGTATATAAACCAAGTTACAATCTCGTCAATATTCTCATTTTCTTGCGCTCATGAACTTTGATTTTTGATCAAGACAAGAACCTTCATACATATATGTTTATAGCTAAGGCTTCGGTTAAGCAATTTAATAATAAAAATCCCGATTATCGGGAGATGACTTCGTACGATTAATTCCTTTATGAGTTGTACCAAAAATCGGTTAATGATTTAGTGTGTCGTAGACAAAATAGTGAAACTCATTAATATTTAAACATGTTAACATTTAAATATTTTGAAAAGTACAAATAGTAACATACCCGAGGTAATTGTTCGTTTTCCTTTAAATATCATTTTTCGTTCTTTTCTTCGAACATGTCGTTTTCGTCGCTTTACGTTTGCAGAAAGTAATTTGAATCGATAAGTTAGGTCTCTATTCATATTGTCATACTACTTCTTTTTCTTTCTTTTGTAAACTCTTACGTTCAGTTTCTTTTAATTTATCACTTGTCGCTCAAAGTTCATTTGGGCTTAAAACTTTCACAATTTTATAAAGACCTATTGTTCCTCCTTTCTTAACTCGATTCAACATTCCGAATTTCTTTTAAATCTCAATCTCTCTTTCAATAATATCCAAAACCTTCTTTAAGATCATTCCTCACTTAGTCATTCATGTTTCATTATAATCTAAGCAGTTGTGGCCTTATATTTCATCTCATCCCAACTTACTTCAATAAGATCTCCGTTAATTCCAATAAAACCCTCAACTTCATCGGCTAATTTACATTTATTTATATTTTCAATCCAAAACTTAGCATACCCAATTTTCATTTAATTCAAACACATTAATATACCTCTATACTCTTATCAAATTTCCCTTTTCAAATTAATTCACTCTTGCTTAACTAAACCAAGATTCAATTACATTAGTTTACCCAAGTTTAGCACACATATAGAAATAAATTCAGTCTTTCATCAATCTCCAATTACACATCCTTGAAAGCAACTCACAACAACATACATGTTCATATTCCAATCATACTCAATATCTTTTTGTAATTCTTCCACAACTAAATAATTCATACATACTCATATAGAAGTTTAACAAGCACATTCAAAATTATAAGTAAACCCCAAATCAATTTCCAATTCCATATCAACACATAATAATCCCTAAATCCAATTTCATTTTCTCCCACAATTCCTTCACTTCCACCATAATCAATTCACAATTCACATATACTTGTCTAATTATTCAATAATAACATAAATTTGTGATAAAATTTGCTTAGAAATTAAGGATTGGAGATATACCTCAAATTGGGTTAGATGTGAAATTGGATGGTGGTGGCTCGGTGGTGGAGATCCAGCCGCACGAGAGGTTTGTTGGCTGTGTCGGCGCCGGCGCGAAGTCGGTCGGCAGCCGGAGGGCGGCCGGGCGGCGCCTATCCCCGACCAGGTGCAGCAGTGGCGGGGCTGTCCCGCCCGCTTGATGCAAACCGAGAGGAAAAAGGGGAGAGAAGAAGGTGTCAGCGGCAGAGAGGGGGACGACAAGCAACACCGGCCTCCGGTCGGGTGGTGGCGTAGCGGTCGACGAGGCCTGTCGGTGGTAGCAGCAATGGCAGGGAGGGGAAAGTGAGGAAGGAGAGATGAGAGAAAGAAGGAAGAGGAATGTGTTAGGCTTGTCCCCCTTCACCGACTTATTATCCCCAATACTTCTAGCACCCCCTTCCCTTTTTCTTTTTTTTTCTTTTTTTCTTTTTTTTTGTCTTGTATATCTTAATATTTCTTATATTTTTACTATTTCTATTACCATATGGTTAAGTATATATCACACATTTGGCTAAATTTTATTTGTCTGTTATAGTAATTTCAATTTTATATATTGTTTTATTTTATTTCTTTTTACTTATTAATTTAAATTATTTGGATTCAAAATGACATTATTCGAACATATATACATTTCGTAGTACAAACATAAATTTGTACGAATTACCCATTATTATTTACGATTATCAACTTTGTTCGCATCTTTTATTTCAATTTCGTATTGTGCGTGACTCACTGCTCTTAAACAATATTAAGATGATAAAATGAAAATTTAAAATAATTAATTACAATTAAGTTTCTGGGTGTTACACAAGTGAATGTTAATTTTGACTTGAGAGAAAGTCTCCCTTATCTTATCAACATTATTCGATATTTCTTTTTCGTTAATGAAGAAAAAGAATTACGT
Organism: Talinum fruticosum; assembly: GCA_021018815.1. Classification (NCBI taxonomy): domain Eukaryota; kingdom Viridiplantae; phylum Streptophyta; class Magnoliopsida; order Caryophyllales; family Talinaceae; genus Talinum; species Talinum fruticosum. The sequence continues at coordinate 567,093 of JAITYX010000123.1, read as the reverse complement.
GCTCCTAAGCCCATAGAGCAGCAGGAGAGGAAAAATCTATAGGAGATTAAGGTTCTACTCTATCAGTAGTATCTTTCTCCTTAGTTTCCTTTATTTCGGACTGAAGGGGTAACGAGAGGTCCCTGGAGGAACACTCGTCGATAGTGTCCTTCGAATACCGAGTGAACCAGTCTCTTGATGGGTAGAAGGGGGACATGGTTTTCTAAAGAAAGTGTGAGGATATTTACATGTTTCCCTAACTTGGTCACCCACATGATTATCAATTTCTCGTCTTGATCTAAGGGACAAAATTGAATTCACTCTCCTCATATTATCATTCACAGGTGGCCTCCCAGCGGAAGAAGTGCCCATGTTCTTGGGATTCACCTCTGGTTGACTAGGAAAAGTCCCTTTCTCTCTAGAGTTAAAGATAGTAAGTTAGGTTAATTGCATGAATTGTCCAGTTGTATTTCTCATCATTTTCTCGAGGTTATTCTGTGATCTTTGAAGGTTGTTAACTCTTTTATCAACATCAGTATAACCAGGAGGAGGTTGGTCCGAACCATAGGAGGTGGTGGTCCGGGTGCATTGGGCATAGTTAGATAAGCTGACCTTTGATAATGACTAGAAGGGAATGAAATGGGTTGGGGAATGTTCCGAGCTACAACATTAGGTATATTACTCTAAGAAAAATTAGGGTGATGTTTCAACCCTTCATTACGAGTAAGAGAGTAAGGCTCAAACTTAGTCCTTCGGAATGCAGCATTCACTCGCCCTTGCTCTTGACCCGTGGCCAAGTAGGGACAAGTACTCACTATGTGATCTAAGCTTTGACAATGAGAACACGACATCAAGGAATTCTAGGAAGATTGGGGTTGAATAGCTAACCCTCTTAACATGCTTTCAAGTACAACTTTGGACTCAAGGTGACTCACATCGAAATAGCATGAATACCCCCTTTGCACTATTTATCTTAGAACTCACACTCTCATCTCTAGTGGTTTCCTATTGTATCGTTTTTTCTGCTAAGTCCTCTAAAAATTCCCAAGCAACTGCATAACTCTTAGAAAGAAAACCACCCCGACACATGGACTCTAGCATGGTTCTAGTTTGTTGGTCATGTCGTTCATAAGCAATTTGGCATAGACGCCACTCTTCTAAACATGATGGGGACATTGGGCCAACAAGTTCTTAAATCTTTCCAAGTATTTCCAAAACGTTTCTTTTTCCATTTGAATAAATTATTTGATTTCATTTGAACTTCACAGCTTTACCATTCGGGAAATATTTTCTCAAAAACACCTTAACAAAATCATCCCGGTGGAAATAGAATTAGCAGCTAAGCTATACATCCATCTTTTAGCAGTATCTTTTAAAGCAAAAGAAATTAATCTTATTCTAACTTCATCAATAGAAATATCAAGAAAATGTATCATAGAGATACTTCATTAAATTCCATTAAAAACATATATGCATCTTTAGAACCATGGAATTTTGGAAGCATTTGAGTATAGTGTTGTCTAAGTAACAAAGTCATATTTGGTCCCAATTCAGGCAAATTAAAGTATGAAGGATTAGAACTCCTAGGAGGATGAAGGTTTGCTCTTGGAGAGTCTTGGTCACCCTAGAGGGGGTGAATAGGGTGATGAGAGAATTTTAACAATAAATAGAGAATTAAAGTTTAAATTAAACTTTAAGATTGTTTGAGTCTACATTGGACTCGGAAAAGTATGAACTTAGAAATTACGTGGAAACTCTCCCGGGACAGAAAATCATGGCCAGTGCTAATCCAAGCACCAAGTCAAATCCACTATTTTGAATCCAAAAATACAATAGACTCGACTCAACCGAATTGCTCCCTTAGACGATTCCTTACAAAGTTTTCCTAGACTCGAAGTTCCCTTATCCGATCCAAGTACTTTCTAACTAAGGTAACCTTTATAGCTAGGGACAATCGAGCTGAGTTAACCCTTACAGTTCAGTCAAGGGACCTTACTTAGAGAGTAAGAAAGAAATTTTGTAATCGATTACAAGACTTTACAACTTAGAAAAGTGTTAAGTATAGATTGGGAGTTATAAGATGAAGATTGAATGAGTATTATACAAAGAGATATAATTTCAACAATGGGTTTAGCAAGCTTCAAGTCTTGTGAAGTGGCTTCTATTTATAGATGACAAAGCAGATTAGCCGTTGTGACTATCTTCTTATTAGAAGTCCTCTATGGTATTACCCGATCTCTTACCCGAGAGTTTAGTCTCCTTGGTAGTTTCATCAGAAAAATAGCAATTGGTCCGAGTGAATCTTACCTCTTGACCTTTGTCACATAATTGAGAGACGCTGAGTAGATTGTACCTTAATCCCTTGACAAGGTAGACCGGGCGACCAGATTGTCTCCTTTTCAAATCTTGCCTATCCCAATTAGCTTGCCCTTGCTATCATCTCCAAAAGTGACTTTGCCTCCCTTGTAATCTTCTAACTCAGAAAATAGTCTTGAATCTCCCGACATGTGGCGTGAGCATCCACAATCTAGGTACCAATGTCTTTTTGTCCTTTTCGAGCTACTCGCAAATCGAAACAAACTAACCCTTCTCACTTCCTCTAATGAACCCAGTAACTCCCTTTACTATGGTCCTTTTCTGAGGAAGAAGACTCTTGGGAACCCAAATTTGAATAACTTTGGGTTTGGTCCGATTCTCGAGTCTTCCTTTTAGAAAACCGAGTCTGTCTCTCTTTCTTTTGAAAATCTTTTCTTTTATAAACTAGTGAAGAAGGTTTTCTCCTATAAGATGGTCTGGGCTCAATCCTCCTTTCATTCTTATGAATGGGACCATGCCGAGCCTTCTTGAACTTCACAATTCTGGAATCCTTTTGAAAAGATCCGAGTAGGAATTAGATTCCTCCTCTTCATTAAAACCAAGTCCTTTTCCGAAGGAGACACATTAAGAGCCTAAGAGCATGTTAAGGTTTTTCTGACCTTGAGTAAACTTCAAAACAAGTTCTTGAGACTCATTGAGCTTTTGCTTCGGATGCTCATTTTCTCTTCGAGTGCCTCAGACTCAATCTCATTAGCTTGAGTACTAATCTTGAGTTCTCTTAGAGTAAGTCTCAGCTTTTCTAATTCATTTTTAAAGAAGTGCTCTCGAAGTGATAGACTCAAGTTGTTCTTTAAATTGAGAGGAATTAGAATTGGACTTCTATTCCAAAGTATAAATATATTTAGCTAAATCAACTTTGAAAAACTTAAGGAAATATTTAATTACCTCCCGAGGATTCGTTTCCTCATTGTTTGAGTGATCGAGTCCGACTCGGATTCAACTTCTCGACCGATAGGGCAATTAGACACTTTGAGTCGTCCGAGTCTTCATCTTCTTCGGATGAATCTTCATCACTCCATGTGGCCATCATAGTCTTCTTCTTCTTTCTGTCCCTCTTTCTTCTTGGACAGTCTTTGACTGTATGATCTTTACTACCACATTCAAAACAACCAGAATTCTTAGTTGAAGATAACTTTGAAGGGAAGAGTATTTACCTTTTCCATCCTTTTTATCTTTGTTGTAGAATTCTTCTTTTGGTCTTTTCTCCCATTTCTTGTGCTTCATCATTCTTTTGAAGCCTCGTGCAATAAGTGCCATGGGATCTTCTTTTGAGTTTGACGAACTTAGATTTTCTCCTCTACTTTCCGAGGCCTTCAGCGCAATATTTCTTTTAGGGCTGACCTTGGCGTCCTCCTCTTCCAAATGGATCTCATGGGTGAGTAGCTTCCCAATGAGTTCAACTGTCTTTAATAGAGAAAGGTTCCGAGCTTCCTCGATGGCGGTTACTTTTGGACCCCGTCTTCTCTTGGGTAGGCTTCTTAGAATTTTTCTCGCACATTTCCTCATGGGAAATTTTTCTACCCAGATGATTTGAGATTGTTAGTGATCTTAGTGAAGTGGATGAACATCCGAGTGATGTTTTCTTCTGCTCCATCTTAAACAGCTCATATTTGTGAAGATATTGACTTATCTTCGCTTGTGTGACTTGGCTGGTGTCTTCATATGTGTTGACAAGTATGTCCCACACTTCTTTTGCTATGTCACAAGCCGACACTCTATTGTATTCTTCCGAGCTGATGGCGCACATCATAATGTTCATTGCTTTAAAGTTCTTTCCGAACTTTTCCGCCTCTTTAGTAGTGTACTCGATCTTTGCTTTAGGCACAAGTCTTGTTTCCTCCATCTTCATTAGAATGTACTTGCCTTCTTGTATGATGTTCCATACATCTTCATCGTGATACAATAGAAAGCATTCCATGAGCTTCTTCCAAGTGTACAAAATTTGATCCCTTAAACTTTGGTGGTCTCGTTGGAAGATCTTCCTTCATCGAACTCTCCATTATTTTGAGCCATTTGATCTTTAAGCCTTTGAATGGTTAGATCCTTTATGAAAGGTTAGGCTCTAATAGCAATTGAAGGTTTGCTCTTGGAGAGTCTTGGTCACCCTAGAAGGGGAGTGAATAGGGTGATGAGAGAATTTTAACAATAAATAGAGAATTAAAGTTTAAATTAAACTTTAAGACTGTTTGAGTCTACATTGGACTCGAAAAGTATGAACTCGTAAATTACGTGGAAACCCTCCCGGGACGTAAAACCACGGCCAATGCTAATCCAAGCACCAAGTCAAATCCACTATTTTGAATCCAAAAATACAGTTGATCGACTTAACCGAATTGCTCCCTTAGACAATTCCTTACAAAGTTTTCCTAGACTCGAAGTTCCCTTATCCGATCTAGTACTTTCTAACCGAGGTAACCTTTACAGCTAGGGACAACCGAGCTGAGTTAACCCTTACAGCTCAGTCAAGGGACCTTACTTAGAGAGTAAGAAAGAAATTTTGTAACTGATTACAAGACTTTACAACTCGGAAAAGTGTTAAGTGTAGACTGGGAGTTGTGAGATGAAGATTGAATGAGTATTATACAAAGAGATATAATTTCAGTAATGGGTTCAGCAAGCTTCAAGTCTTGTAAAGTGACTTCTATTTATAGATGGCTAAGCGGATTAGCCGTTGTGACTATCTTCCGATTAGAAGTCCTTTGTGACCATTAGTAATCGTTCTTCCGAGTCGCTCGGAAAATATCCGTTGAGATGTGAACGTTGTGAAACAGCTCTTGACTCCTTAAGATGTCCCAATCCATAAGTGGTGTCTCGAAAAGTAGGGTGGAAACCACCGTTAAGCTTAGCGTTGAAGATCTCTAGTTTTGGAAATAGACAACCTTGACACAATGTCCGGGCCTGGGTAAGAAGTAGAAAAAGCCTTGTCTGCTGGCGATTTAACATCTTAAAGCTGGTTACTTTTGTAATTCAAAGGTAGGATAACCTCGTTTAGATAACCTAAAAAAGTAAACCAATTTTGGTTCTTAAAGTATAAAATACTTTGGTCCAAGATTAGGCACATATAATTATTTAATTAAGCTAATTAAGTGCATAATTATCTCGAGTCCTTGAAGAATGGAATTTTCCGAGTCTAATATTTATTATACTCAAATTCCATCTCGAGTCGATCTAGAGAAAGATCAAGTTAGACAGAGAATATCGAGTAAGAGTACTTGATCTAGACATATCAAAACATGTTGACTTAAAAAGTTGAATTAACGATGTAATTCACTTTAACTTAGAATATGAAATCGGAACCGAGTTTGAAAATGAGTGATATTGTTTGAACATGCGATAAGTCCGAGTGATTTCCGAGTGACTCATAACCATCAGTGTGAATTAATGAACAAGAGTGTGCTTCGAGTCGGTTAGAATCAAATAAAAATATATGCAATAGTATCTTTAACGCTTAGAATAGTTTCTATAACACTTAGAGAAGTTTCTATAACACTAAGAGAAGTTTCTATAACACTCGAATGACTTGTAATCAAAACCTAGAAGGTGTTTCCGGGAAAACTGATATGATGATGTGGATGATGATTCGGAGAGAGGAATGATTTACCGGTCCGGTTCCGAGGACGTGGCACGATCGATCGGATTCGCGTGGCGACCCCTTGAACTCTGCAAAAGGCGAAGCCCTAGGTGGTGGATCCCGGGAACGCCCTCCGATGCTCAAGTTAGTGTTTGACATGATTGAAAGGATCAAGGAAATCTTCCTCGATGTGCGTGGGGGATTCCTTGGTGAAGGTTTGCTCGGGGAGAGTCCGAGTCACCCTAGAGGGGGTGAATAGGGTGATAGAAAATTCTTTGCGAAAACACACTCTTTTTGACAGAAAAGAGGCAAAGACAGCTTTCGAGTCTAAGCACGAGGTCGAAAAGATTGGACTTAGAAAGCAATGAATCGGACGAAACAAGAGTAGTTAGGTTGTCTAAGTCTAGAATGAACTCGGAAAGAGAACACAGAGATTTTACGTGGAAACCCTCCCGGGGCAGAAAACCACGGCCCGTGTCAATCCGGACACGAAGTCAAATCCACTATTTTGAGTCCACAAAATACCGTGAACCGATCGAACCCGAGTTGCTCCCTTGGACAACTCTATACAAGTTTTCCTAGACTCGAAGTTACCTTATCTCGATCTAGTACTTCCTAGCTGAGATAACCCTTACAGCTAGGGACAACTAAGCTGAGTTAACCCTTACAGACTTAGTCAAGGGACCTTATAAAGAATGTAAGAAGAGTTTGTAACTTAGTACAAGACCTTACAACTCGTAGAGTAATGAGTTACGAGTTGGAGTTGTAAGTTGAAGATTGAAAGTAAATACAATGACTTTTCTCAAGTATGTGTATTAACAATAGAATCGGCAAGTCTCCAAGTCTTGTGAAGTGGCTTCTATTTATAGATGACCAGGCAGAGTAGCCGTTATCTTCATCTCGCTGACCGAGAGTCCTCTCGTGATCGTTGATAGAAGCTTTCGAGTCACTCGAAAGTATCCGTTGAAATATGGACGTTGGACAACAGCTTAACTCTCTTGGAAGTCCCAAAATCATCGGTTGTGTCTTGAAAAATAAGGTGGAAACCACCGTTAGGCTTAGCGTTCCAGCTTTTCCGGATATGGAAGCAGGCAGCTTCGACACAATCTTCCGGGACCAAAGCGAGGAAGGTGAAAAGCCATATCTCGCTGGTGATTTGACGTTCAAGCTCGGCTACTTTTGTAGTTTGAAAAGATATCCTCGATTGAATAACCTACAAAAGTAAAACAACTTTGGTTCTCAAAGTATAAAATACTTTGGTCCAAGGTTAGACACGGATAATAAAATAATTATGATAATAACGCAATTGATTATCCGAGTCGAAAAGAAATGGAATTTTCCGAGTCTAATATCCATGATACTCGGAATTCCATATGACTTAGTCTTAAGCAAAGAATCAAGTTCTATAACGAATATCGAGTGGGAAAAACTTGATATAGACTAAGCATGAGAAGAACTACGAATACCGACTATGCAAACAATAAAATAGAAAACCATAAGTCAGATTTTGAGTGAGAAACGATGAAATACTCGGTATATTCGAAATGCGATTAATCTGAGTGAGAGGACTCGGAATAAAGAACCAGTTTTCGAGTTGCTAAGTGAAAAGCGATAAAAGAGATAAGTGAGGGCCGAATCACTTAGAGAAAATACTATTTTACTCAAGTAAGTTTCTAAGACACGGAGAATGCCTTGGAATCAAAACTCTACATGAATAACATCGGTATACCTGATTCCTTTTGCATGACTCGAAAGATATTGAGCGAGTGTCCGAGTCTTCACTTGGGGTCGAGAAGTTTTCCAAAGATGGAAGTTTTGGGATGAGTGTTGATGAATGTTGATTAATGTTGATGAATGTTGAGAGCTAAAGAAACTTCAAGGTATGATTATGAGAAAGAAGAGATTTTGTGAAATGTGAAAATCATGTCCCATGAAGTTGGGAAATGATGTGTATTTATAGGAGATGTTAAAGGGGCAAAATAGTAATTTATCGTGATTGTGGGGAAACCCTAGCCCTAATGGGCTTTGGGCTTTTACCGGCTCGTTAAGGGTTGGCTTGGGCCGAGATTTCCCTTATCCAATTCATTAGGCATAGTTGGTCGGTGACGTGGCGGGTGAGTCGGAACCGTCCGGGAAATACCCAAATGACTTAGCCCCTCACTTTCCGCCTACATGCCTCCCGAGGTAGGTCGGTGGAATGTGGAGCAAACAGCGATTGAGCATTGCCGACTATCTTTTATCGCGGAGGCATTCTACCAGCTTCTCATTGACGATGCTTGGAAGTCGGGGTTGATAAATGATGGTGAAGAGTATGGTAAGTTACTTCAAGCCACAATCCGTTCCGAGTTGGATACGCTTGAGGCTTGGGTGGAATGTAACCACGATCGTATCATTGAGCTTCAATCGGTGAACCTTAATTCTTCGGTGAACGTTGCGATGGGAGGAGGAACCGCTCCCGGAGTTGGCTCGTCATCTAACCCTTCTTTAGAGAGTGGCGAGTCAAAAGATGACCCTTCTACTCCTTTTTATCATGGCTGAAGGGACTTGCCCAAGGAAAAGGGAAAAAGTCTCCCTGCGGAGAAGAAGAAGAACCTTCCGCGGAGAAGAGGAGGAACCTTTCGGCGGAGAGGAAGAGGAACTCTCCGAAGGAGAAGTGAGGTGGTAGCCATGGCTATCCTTACGTCCGAGTAGTGTAATCGTAGCATGGCAAGTGTAACCGTAGGGTTCTAGCGTGATTGTAGCGTCGTGACATAATCATAGCGTTGTAGCGTAGTGTGTTGAACTTTAGACGCTTTTTCTTCTCTTGTAATGGCGCGTTACGCACTCTTGCCTCAACGAATGAATAAACGAATGAAGTTTACTTTGGCAACCTTACTTCCCTTCGCTTTTCTATCCCATTGTTAACGCTTTGTTTGTGGTGAATGAATTTTACTTAGCCCCTTAGGGCTAAAAAGGAATCTTGCAATAAGGATGAGTTCTCTCATGGTCCTTCCGGGGCTCTTGCAGGGAGGATGAGTCCTCTCGTGATCCTTCTAGGATCCTCAAGGCGTCCCAGCCCCTATGTGCCTCGGATTCGAAGAAAGTAAGTTTGCCCACGGTAACGTTGTTGTGGATCTTTTACACGACCTTTCAGCTCCCTGAGGCTTGAAAGTGCATGAATGTAAGTATCTCGCAAGGGAATATCCCACGGAGAGCACGACCCCTAACCTTAAGTTAGGAGTGCGAGTGCCCATGCGGACATGGGTCTTTATGCAACCTTCCAGCTCCCGTAGGCTTAGAAGTGCATGATTCTCGCTAGGGAACATCCCACGGAGAGCGCGACCCCTAACCTTAAGTTAGGAGTGCGAGTGCCCATGCGGACATGGGTCTTTACACGACCTTCCAGCTCCCGTAGGCTTAGAAGTGCATGATTCTCGCTAGGGAACATCCCACGGAGAGCACGACCCCTAACCTTAAGTTAGGAGTGCGAGTGCCCATGCGGACATGGGTCTTTACACGACCTTCCAGCTCCCGTAGGCTTAGAAGTGCATTATTCTCGCTAGGGAACATCCCACGGAGAGCGTGACCCCTAACCTTAAGTTAGGAGTGCGAGTGCCCATGCGGACATGGGTCATTACGCGACCTTCCAGCTCCCGTAGGCTTAGAACTCGCATGATTGTGTGAGGTGTTCCTTTTATGAAGTTAAGCGTATGATTTTTAGCTCCGGAGGCTAAGTTATCGCTTACCATAACTTCGAAGGATGTCCCTTTATGGAGGTGGAAATGTGATTTATTAGCTCCTGGAGGCTAAGTCGTTGCTTGACGTCGAAAGATGTTTCGGCTCCGAAATCACATGCTTTGTTACGAAAATATTTTTCGAAGTTACGCAATTTTCAATTTTTAAGAGGTTACGACTCCACCCCAAATAATAACGCTAACTCGAATAAACACTAACACGCTCCCGGCCACTCCCGCGCTCAAACGACCCCCTGGCCGACCCTTGTGGCCGACCCCTCACGCGGACCCTCGCGCCCAACCCTCACGCAGACCCCTCGCGCCGACCCTCAGCACCCCCGGCGAGGCCGACCCCGTGGCTGACCCCTCACGCAGACCCCTCACGCGGACCCCTCGCAACCCCCGAGCCGACCCCTCGGCGCCCCGGCAAGGCCGACCCCTCTGCGACACCGCCTCGGTGCGAGACGAACCCTCGTGCCCCCTCTCGCGGACCCTCCCCGGCGACCGACCCCGAGGCCGAGTCTTGGGACCGACCCCGGGGCCGAGTCCTCGGGCCAGCCCCTCACCCCGCAGACCCCTCGCGGAAGCCCACCCCACCGGCCTAGACGACCCCTCACGCCCCTCTCGCGGACCCTCCCATGGCGACCGACCCCGGGGCAGCCCCATCGCTCCCGAGTCTCTCTTTTTTTTTGAGTTGGCATATTTTTGGGGAAACATTCCCAACCAATTTTATGCGCAAAAATTTTCAAAGGGGACGGAAAAATATCGACCTCGATTTTAGAGCGAATAAATTGTAGGCTCCTTTAGACGGAAAATTTCAACCCAATTCGTAGTAGAAATGCGATGGCCCGAGCTCCGTTAGTCAAAACATATTAGGAATTTTATAATTGAGAAATCAAACCTCCTTCCAGGTGAGCCTCGTGTTGACTCCACGTTAAGCTTAAATATATCAACTTTTAGTATGGGCCTTTGTAGGGTGCCTCCGATTGTGCCCAAGTCGTAATTTTACGTTGGAGGTCTTCATTAGCTTCTTGTTTGCCTCTCGAGTCGATGTCACCAAACGACGTTTAGCGTTGGGCTATAATAACGACCGTGGGCCTTGACGGCCGAAACTCTTCTTCGTCTTCAATTTACGAACCATCGCTCCCTTCATTTTTGAGGAAAACGTGGGCACTCGATTAACCTTTGCTAGAATCCGGAGATAAGCGATCGTAGATTGAACCTTAAAGCGTTGGAGCAATTTCTTGCGGAGCAAAAGTGTTCTTCAAGGGCATTGACCTTGTTTTTTTTTTCCGGTGATTGAGAGCTTAAGTGATGTCCGTTAAGGATCCTTTATGATCCTATGGGGTCTTCGCTTATCAAGTCGCGTACGCTCAATATTTTTTCATCCAAGAGGCCTTCTTTTGACGAATGTACGCATCCGAGGACCATAGTCGATCTCTTCATGCTTGGCATTTACTTGTCTTATGCTTGGATCTCGCTCCGAAGGTCTCACTTTGGAGTCAAGCTCTTTGGCTGTATCCATTCCCGAGAGGGAAGCACCGAGAGAAGGGGTGAGATCCCCAAGGATGATGACGTTAACGAGGACGCCAAAGATGGCTCCAAGGATTGGCCCTCCTTTCCCCGACTCTTTGTGGGATATGAGTTATTTTTGATGTGTTGCATGCCATATGACTTGATACTCTGCTACTTTAGATTCGTTTTGCTTGAACTTTTATCTTCGACTAATCCTTGCTTGATGCTTGTTGGATGCTTACTCAATGCTTACTTGCCTCGTTGCTTCTTTTTATTGTTGCCGATTTTTCTTTCTTGCCTCTTGGGGTACATGATCACCCTTCATCATAGTAGGGTCTTCTTTGAGTTTTACAACTTGGCTGTCCTAGGGGATTGTATTAGCCCCGATGTTGCCCCAAAAATTGGCATAATGAAAAACATACAACGAAAGAAACTAGCAGCGTAGGCTGCCTTAGGGGATCATATTAGCCCATACCTTTTCTTTTAACCTTGATAAAGTTAAGAAAATGCAACGAAAGGAACCGGGACTTGGGTGTTCTAGGGGATTGTATTAGCCCCTATTCATGCCCCCAAGATCGTCTTAAAGTAAAGTGTAAGATGCAAAGATGCAGAAAGCTTGGTCGTTGTATTGATAAAAGATCGAAGTTCGTACGTAAGGGAGGAATGTGTGCCCCGATAAGCACTTTCGGAAAAGTCGTGTCAATCGTGGGTGATTCCTTTACAAAATCTCTGGGACTTAAGCTGGGTGGGTCTTCAAAGAAAGGCCCCTACGCCGGATAATGAGCTTGAACTATTTACATAAGCACCACTATCTCATGAGTTCAATATCTTCGGGAGGTGCAAGCCGGACCTTGACATGATTTTCTCGTCGTGGTGAAGCACACCATCATAGTCTCAAAGACTTTGCTTGGGACTCTGTCTGTAGCTTCTTACCTTTGGGATCATCGTGAGTCTTCCTCTCTTCTTTCCGCTTCTCCATCAAAGGTCGAAGGCTTACTACATAGCACTCACGTATGGTATTTTGGTCACCATAGATCTCACCTACGTATCCATCATCAAGGTCATACTTCACAAGGAGAAGGCATGGAGCGACAATCGCTTTGATCCGGTTGAGGATGGGACGTCCAATGATGACATTGTAGGCGAGAGGGGATGTCGATCACTAGGAATTTGACTTTGATGTTTCGGCCCCGACCTTCTCTCCAACGTTGACTGGTAGGCGGATCTTACCTATGGGGTGTATCGTCTACCCTCCGAATCGCACGACGGGATTGACGGGGAAATGAGATTCCGAGGGGCATACTTCATCTGTCTTAGGCATTCCATGGTGATGATGTCCACCGAGCTCCCCATGTCGATAAGGACCCCGCGGACTATGGCGTCCGAAATCTTCGAGTGTGATGACCAAAGGATCCTTATGTGGGCGGCCACACCTTTCAAATCTTGTTCTCTAAAGGTCACTCGTGGGCACCTTCACAGGTGGAGGTTGGTCGGTGATCAAGACTTGTTGAGCGCTCCCGAGGTAAGCCTTCCAGGAAGAGAGGATCGTGCCCCCTGTAAATCCCTCGGCGATGGTGGCTACAATCTTAGTAGCATCGTCATCATCATAATGCTCATATCCCCGCCTTGAAGAACCTCCTTGTGCTCCATGAGTATCTTTTTTGAGAAAGCGATCAATTTTCCCATTATCCGCCAACTCCCCAAGCGCCTTCTTTAACGCGCGACACTCTATCGTGTTGTGTTCGGTTTGTTCATGAAATTCACAATATTTGTTGGAAGCTCGCGCTTCGCAGGAGTAGACATGGAAGGTGGTCCACTTCATTTCGAGGATTAAATTTTTCGTCTCCTCCTTTCTTCCCGACCTCATCTCCTTCCTCTCGCACGGATCTCCGTGGCCTCGAATAAAGTCAGCCGCCTTTCGGAGTGCTTCGCCAAAGTGGACACCTTTTGTTCAGCGAGGGAAAATTTGAATCTTCCGCTTTGAGTCCGTTAAGGAAGGCAGTGTAGGCAACTCCGTCTTGTAGGTCGGAAATAAGGACGGCCTCTCCATGAAACCTTCGGACATAGTCCTTAAGGGTCTCGTTTCTCCCTTGTTTAATCTTGGAGAGGTGGATGCTAGTCTTCTTACGCTTGCAACTCGCGATAAATTGTGCAACGAACTTCTCACGCAGCCTCTTCAAAGGAAGAGATGCTCCCTTGAGGAAGATTGTTGAACCATTTCGCTTGACTCCCTTAAGTGTAGCGAGGAAGAATCGGCAATAGGTTGCGTCGTCCCCGTCCCGCACATACATATAAGACTTATAGTACGCCAGGTGATCTTCGAGGATCGGTTGTACCATTGTATGGGTCGATGTTTGGGACCTTTATCTTCTTCATTCGAGGAGCATTCATAATCTTCTTCGAAAATGGATTGTTGAAAGTATGCTAGGTCGGCCTTGAATCGGAGCTAGAGACGGGGAACGGCGCAGGGTTGGTGGCGTGGAACTTCCACTAGGGAAGGACTCCTCCTCCTCTCGGATCGAGGGGAGTGCGTCCGATCCTCTCGACTTCTCGGGACCCTTCGATTTGATTGCTCATGACGCCTTTCTCTTGATCACTCCCACTCCCGGGCATCGGACCGCTCTTGGTCGAGCCTTGGAGCATTGTGGGCTCGCCTAGAATTGCGGCTACGTGTAGCCGATTGTGTAGGACTCGGTGGACCTTATGCTCCCCGGGGTCGTCGCTCCGTGTTTGGAGCAAGGGCATCGCCATGATCCTCGAACCAGGCGGAACGCCTACCGTGGGAGGCATAGAGGGTCGAGGTCGTGTGCAAAGTGACAACCTTCTCATTGGCTCTGTGAAGAGCTTTCTTGCCTCGATAATCCCTCGGGCATCGCCTTCTTTGTGATGCCTTGTTAGGAGGACACTTGGCTGCTCAAGAGCAAGCGCAGCTTGATGCCTCGGTTGGTTGTTCTGGGGCTGCATGGGAGGGCATCCCGTCCGAGAAGTAGCCAACAGGTTGACCTCCCCAAGGTGTTGTGCCGCACCCGGGAGTTAGGGCATAGTGGAAAGGCATGATGGACATGCGCTATTCCATGGTGGCTCGCACTCGCTCTTGCACTTGTTGTGCGACTGGTCGTTTTAAGGGTCTTTATTAAGTTTTGGAGATCCCCTAGGGTGACGTACCCTTCCGGCCAGGTGTGGCGGTTGCCGGTAGACCGCCGAGACGATTCCGCGTCCTCGGCTTGAGGAGCGTCGTGGGATTGGCCCCCGTAGGCATTGAATGATCGGGGTGAGGGACTGGTGGGTTGGTCGTGTCGTGAGTCATCTTAGATCAAGATCAAGTGCCACCGGTGACCATATGCTACCTTCCTCCCCACGGACGGCGCCAAACTATTTCCGAGGAAAACCGAGTTGATGATATGGATGATGATTCGGAGAGAGGAAGGATTTACCTGGTCCGGTTCCGAGGACGTGGCACGATCGATCCGATTTCACGTGGCGACCGCTTGAACCCGCAAAAGGCGAAGCCCGGGTGGTGGATCCCAGCGAACGCCCTCTAACGCTCAAGTTAGTGTTTGACTTGATTGAAAGGATCTAGGAAACTTCCTCGATGTGCGTGGGGCTTGGGGGTCGAGAAGTTTTCCAAAGATGGAAGTTCTTGGGACGAGTGCCGATGAACGTTGATCAATGTTGATGAATGTTGAGAGCTTAGGAAGCTTCAAGGTATGATTATGAGAAAGATGAGATTTTGTGAAATGTGAACATCATGTCCCATGAAGTTGGGAAATGATGTGTATTTATAGGAGATTTTAAAGGGCAAAATAGTAATTTACCGTGATTTTGGGAAACCCTAGCCCTAATGGGCTTTGGGCTTTTACCGGCCCATTAAGGGTTGACTTGGGCCGAGATCTCCCTTATCCGACTCGATTAGGCACAGTTGGTCGGTGACGTGGTGGGTGAGCTAGAACCGTCCGGTAAATACCCGAATCGAAGGTATGAAGTTTGTACCTAATTCCTTGATATTACTCGTGAATGATATAAGTGTAAAATCCGAGTCTTCAAAGGATAAAAATGTTACTCAACGTTCTCTCATGTGGTCCAAATTCAATCTTTTTTTCCTCTTTAGGTTTGGATTACGTTTCGATTGAAAATTCAATCCTAATAAGTCTTTTTCTTTTAGGTTCCCTAACCCAAGTAGCTCATGCACTAGCAACCCACTAATGTATGTTTGTTATTATTTTGTTTTTTTAATTTTTTTGTTTTTTTCAGAAATAAAACAACTAAAAATGAAAAGTAAGACAAATTTAAACTAACTCAAAAATCAAAAACCTACTATCAAAAACCGACTCAAAAATTACTAAACTAGTTGTTTCACTAAATTAACGAAAAGGAAAAAATCAGAATCACAAATAAAAATCAGAAACCTAAATCCAAATTAAGACTTAATAACTTTAATTGCAACCCAATTTCAATTACGTCATCCCCGACAACAATGCCATTTTTGTTGGAGTAATTTTAGGGAGTATAGGAATTTGTCGAATCACGTAAATGGACTAAATTAAAATTAAGTTACGAAATAATTAAGAGATTTAATTCATAAAACTTAAACTATCATAAAATAACGTGAATCAAAACTAACTAAGCAAAATGGGAATAAATTATCAACTCAACATTCAGAATTGAATAACGACAAGATCTAAACTGTGAATAATTTCGTTCCAAGCGGAATATCAAAAATCCAACTAAAAGAATTGAAATTGTAAAAGAAGAAGAATGATACCCAGCCAACGAAGAAATCCACCGCTTTCTACGAACAATCGGATCTAAACCAAGGGAACGGCCAATACGGATGCAATCACAATCCAAGGAATTCCATCTCTTGTCACTTAAATTAATCTTGATGAAATCCAAATACACAACCTAAGAAACTATAACTAGAATTTGACTGGATGAAGAACTGAAAATTTGAAAAAGAGAAACTCGCGGCTTGCCCTTTTACTCGGTGCTCGCCGATTACCCCGTGATCTCCATCACTTCCCTTTTATAGCCTCATCTTATGACTCCTGCTTCTTGTGCTCCTTCTCGATTGTAGATAGAGTTTGAAATGGGTTAGGTTTCCGGTGTCGTGAGAGAGCCGAAGAAGGAGATGGGTCCGATGTCTCCGGATAAGCGAGAGGGAAAAGGAGAAGTAGTTAGGGTTTCAGTGAAGAGGAAGAAGAGGAGAGGAAAGATCGTGGTTTGTTGAAGGCCGAGAGAAGAGAGAGAGAACTTAGGGTTTTCGGTTTAATGAGGAAGAAGATGAGGGAGACCAAGTTTCTTATGTCGTGAGGAGTGGGGTTTTAGGCTAGGGTTTTCCGGGCATGGTGATGCGAAGAGGAGAGGTAAGGGGAACAGTCGATGAGAGAGAGAGAGTTGAGCGCGAGGGAAGAGAGGGATAGGGTTAGGATTTCCGGTGAAGGAGGGATTTTAAGTAGACCTATGAATTCAGGCGGGTGGGTTAAATACGGGTTGGGTGTATTCGGGTTCGGGTAAAATAAAGGTCGGGTGTATTTCGGGTTCGGGTAAAATATGTGCGGTCGTATATCGGGATATACGGGTTTCGAGTCAACCTAACGGTCGTGAGCGCCTTTTTATCGGTTATTTTTCTTTTTAATTACAACAATCCAACATATTTTTCACTTAAAATTGCCCATAATTCAACAAAAAGTATAGTATTTGTATTTTCTGAAAAATATAAAAAATATTCAAAACTTTCATTATAATATTTGTGTGAACACTCCATTGAGTCGAACGCCTTGACCGCTAAACCCGTTTAAATAAGCCCAATGATGAGTTGAATAATAATGATTTGTTATGTTAATGATTCATTTAAGGTTTCGATGTTTATTTCACCTCTTCTATTATAATAAGGATATTTATATACATATTTACTGCATTTTAAAACAGATTGAGAAAGGATTGACTGGATAGGTTCAACCGTCCATTTTATTCAAGTAGAAATATTTTGCCTTTGTTTGAACCCCACCCATTGCCCATCCTAGATGTTATGGTTCAAATACGGTTAAAACGGTTGAAATAAATGAAAATTAAAGATTTAGAATAAACTAAATTTTATCTTAATTAAAACATCAAAATTTTACATCATCATGGTGAAATTATTTCTAAAAAATAAAAGTATAATAGTTTTTAAGATATGGTTAGGTATATTTACTTCACCAAAAATACATTAGTATAATTTGTGTATTTTTAGTATTTTAATATATCACACCATTTGAATTCACACATATTTTATTAAAATTAATTATGTATAATTTTTGTAAATAATATTTTTTTATGAGAAAGAAGTTGAGATGAAATAGTATAGCATTTGTCTATAAAAATGATTACGATAAATATGTAACGTCCCTCCAAATGATGTGATATAATAAATAACCAATACCAAAATAGCGATAAAATGAAAGTAAAATCATATAATGTTATAAAAACATTCAATCAACAAGGCACAAAGCTAAAATTGTTATTTTTATAGTCTTAACCCAACAGGTCGAACGGGTTCGGGTCGGGTTTGACCCAATAATTTACGGGTTTTTCGAGTTCGGTTATTTCGGCTCGGTTTAGTTTTTGTCGGGACTAATTTTAAGTAAGGTAAGTGGAAGTGGATCGATGGATGGGTGGGCCGAGGAGAAAGAGAGAGAGAGACCTAGGCTAAGGTTTCTTCATCTTAGGCTGGTGGAAGGTCGAAGACAACAGACTAAGCACGAGAATAGTCATGTGAGCCAATAAAGGATGGACAAAATTTGGTCTCGGTACGGGCTAACTTCACATGCTCGATTTAATTCTTCATTTTTCCGCTCTTCTTAGTATTTCTCAAATATTTCCACACTTTCTACGAAAATATAACAAATTACATTAAAAATTCTAATTTAATAATTATTACGAACAAAATAAGATGTAAAAAGGTATTAAAAAATATCATAATTATGGACTCAATAGTGTGTCTAAACTTGACCACATACTTAGTCCGAAGCTTTAGCAGGAGCTTGAACTTGACTCGGGTAGTAAAGTTTGAAGTCTAGTGGGGTACTCGAACTTGACCACTTCTTAGATTTGAAGTTCGACGAGGTATCATGAGCTTGGATAAGGGGCCTAAACTTGACCGTTTCTTGGTCCGAAGCTTGGCTAAAATTTTTGTACTAACAGCTTTGTTAGGTGATAATCAAATGTAGATAGATTCAAGTGTTATTCGAAAATGATCCGTAGCCGCATCATGTTTGAAATGTACTGCCTTGACTTAGCCATGAAGCGGTCCTAAAGTCTTGGCATGGTGTGTGAACCTTAACCGTTGTTGGATCTCGAAGCTCGATTGGTTGTCCGAACCTTCACCTTTATTGGTTGTGAAGCTCGACTAGTTGTCCGAAACTTGACTATTGTTGAGCCCGAAGCTGAACCGATTGTCCGAACCTTGACTCGTTGTTGGGCCCGAAGTTCAATGGGGGTGTCCGAACATTGACTCGTTCTTGGGTCCGAAGCTCGACGTCCGCCACTTTTGTCGGAATAGGGACGGATACTTATCTTCATGTAGAAATTTTTGCCTAGACTTAGTCTTTGGATGACCTGAAATAAAGGGAATGGCCTATTTGAAAATCCGACGCTCAAGCATGGTTATGTGCCCCATTCTAATTTTGAGCTTTTTAGTTTGTGTGCTAATAGCTCCTTTATTTACATGGCAGGCGATTTATGTGTATTCTTGGAGTGGTTGTAGTTGTATGACCCTTTTGATCATGAGCCCCTAATTAACTTGATGAAGTTCATGGAGGCACTTGTCTTTTCCAAGATAGATTTGAGGAGTGACTACTACTAGATAAGGATCTATGAAGAAGATGAGTACAAGATAACCTTTAAGACCAAGGTTGGCTTGTATGAATGGCTTATAATGTCATTTGGCCTTTGCAATGCTCTCAAGCACAATCATTAGAATGATAAACTAGGTACTCAAACCCCTTTGTAGCTAGCCGTGCGGTTCTCTATTTTGATGACATTCGTGTTTACAACAAGTCAAGTAGTGGTGTCTCCTTAACAAGTTTAACATCATCCCAAGAGAAGTTGCACAAGCAACCTTGAGAAATGCCAATTTTTCACTTTACAAGTCATTTTTCTTAGTTTTCTTTTATCCGAATAGGGTATACAAGTTGATAAAGATAAGGTCAAGGCAATCTAAGAGGGGAACAGTTCCTACTTCCAATAAACAAGTAAGGAGCTTCCGGGCCTTCCCTCCCCCTACCTTTTAAGAGATTTGTAAGAAATTTCAGCATAGTCATGGCTCCCATGGCTGAAGTTGTGAAAGGGAAGAAGTTCTAGTGAACTCAAGCGACTCAACAGCATTTAAGCGATGAAGCGGTTATTTACCACAACACCTGTCCCGGCCCTGCCTGATTTCTCCAAAATGTTTGAGGTTGAATGTGATGCCTTAGCAGTTTGCATAAGAGCAAGTGCTGACTCAAGAAAGAAGGACAACAACATACATAAGTGAGAAATTGAATGCAACCAGGAGGAGGTATTCCACCTATGGTAAGGAGTTTTATGCCATTATTAGAGCTCTTGAATATTGGAGACATTATCTCATTGGAGTTGAGTTCATACTACACTTTGATGATAAGGCTTTAAAGTTCAAAAAGGGACATCGAAGTTGAATTCAAGACATGCTAAGTGGATACAATACTTGCAATCATTTCACTTCATGATCAAGCATAAAGCTAGACACCTTAGTACGGGTGTTGATGCCCTATCAATGAGGTATGTGCTAATTTCTTTTCATGATTCTAGAGTCATTGGATTTGAGTTGGTCAAGAGTCGGTATGCCGATGATGCTGACTTGAAGAAGATTTATGAGAGTTGTTCAAGGGAACAAGATTGTGCATTCCTAAAAATTGTTTTAGGGAAATGATTATATAAGAAATCCATTGAGGGGCATTGGTTGGACATTTTGGGATTGAGAAGATCAAGATTATGCTAAAGGAGAACTACTTTAGGCCAAAAATGGCCAAGGATGTTGAGCATTTTGTGAAGACAGGGCCTTAGGAGGATGTTAGCTTTAATTTTGTCACTAGTCTGCTAAGGACATAAAATTCTAAGGATTGAGTGATGGTAGTTATTGACAAGTTCTTAAAGATGGCTCACTTTGTGCCTTGTCATACCACCGATGATGCTTCCTACATGCCCAACCTCTACTTTAAAGAAACTATCAAGTTTTATGGCATTCCTAAGAGCATGGCGTTAGATAAAGATACCAAGTTCTTGAGCTATTTTTGGTTTATCTTGTGGAGAAAGATAGCCACTATCTTGAAATTCAGCACTACATGTCATTCCTAGACACATGGGTTAACGAAGTGACCAACATAATCCTAGGCACCTGGCTTAGAGTTCTAATTGAGAAAAATGTCAAAGACTAGGATGTGTTGCTGCCACATGTTGAGTTTTCCTACAAAAGATGCTATGGCAAAAAATAGTAATGTACCCCTTCTAGGTAGTATATGGTCACAATCCTCTCATCCATCTCAATTTGGTTCCCATTCCTACCCCTACCAGGTTTAGCTAGGAATGATAACAGAGAGCGAGAGGAGATTAAAGATTTGCACAATAAGGTGAAAGAGAGGATTGAGAAGTCAAATGTTGTAGCCGAGGCTTATGCAGACAGGCATAGAAAGGAAGTGAACTTCAAACCTGAAGACTTCATGAAGATACACATGAGGAAAGAGAGATTTCCTTCAAAGAGGAAGTCTAAGTTGTTGCCCAGTGTCCGATAGTCCTTTCCAAGTGTTGGAGCAAGTTGGACCAAATTCATACAAGATAGACTTGCCTTGTCGAGTATGGTGTTTCAGCTACCTTCAATGTAGCTAACCTAAGGCCTTACCTTGATGAAAAGAGTGACCTACCAAGTATGAGGTCAAACTCTTCTCAATAAGGGGAGGATGATGGAAGTACTCCATCTTAAGATATAGCTAGCAAGGTTCCAAACCCTGCAGACCACTTCAAGGATGAACAAGATGAGTTGAAGGGCACAGGAGTGCGAAGAAGACAATGGTTATGCAGATCACATGTAGGATGGCTTTGTTCAAGTCAAGCATGATGAAAATGGTGTAATACAATAAAGAAATTGATTGTCTAAACTTAATCACAAGAATCATCACTTTGAGTTCTTACTTAGCCACATAAGTTTTTGTATTCACGACCTTTTATGCAAGTTTAGGTTGTAATAATTAAACAGCTTTAATTATGATTTTGGCATGTTATTATCACATAATTATATATGTTAGGACCCTTAAAATCCTAACCAGGTGATGCAGCAGCCCAAGAGCATAAAATAGGTGCAAATGGGTTGTGAAATAGTTAATTCAAGCAGGCCAAAAATCCAGGGAAACAAGCAGGTACAAGTGTGGTCCAATAGGAAGCTTCTTGGTGTCTTGGATGTGATTGGCCACGATGGTTACTTCCTCATTCCAATCAAAGTTCCAGGAGGCTAAGAAAAGGAGCAAAGGAGAAGATATGAAGCAGTTTTGATTGGCCACAAGTCCAGTCTAAAGTTCAGCTTTTGTGCGGTTTTTATTTTGTAATTTTTTCAGTTTCAATTCTTCCTAATCAATGTCATTAGTTGCTAATTAGGTGTGATTAATATACTTTCCTTAGCAGCTAGGAAAGTCCTTTTGGAGGGAAAAGGCCACAGTATGAAGCCCCCTCTCAGCTTGTAATACGAGTTGTTGAAGGGAGTAAAATCATAAAGTTTGTGGATTCAAGCTTGCACGCCTTAAATCCTAGTTATTGTATCTTGGTTGGCAAATAAGTGGTGTTCTGCTAGGTTTTGTAAGCTTGCTTAGTGGTATTTCTATATTCAAACAAGTTTCAAAGTAGCCTCTAAAGTGTCCTAGGTGCGGTATTTCTATATCACCGAAGAAATTTAAAATCTATCCCCTTAAGTTATTCATTCAACTTAAATTTTATATTTTTCAGTCAATTTTTTTATTTGCCTATTTGAGTAAAATCTAATTGATTCCTTTGAGCTGGCTCAAGTGTGAGTTTGAATACATCAAGATATTTGTCTATTGGTAAAACCTTTTACCAATATAAAAATGACTTATACCAACAAAAGAGCCAAGTAGGCAAAAGCCACTTTTTTGTAGTGATTGTTCAAATATTTATCATCTATTACAACTTTGTTTATGCTTAGTATTAGGCTAATTTCTTCAAAAGGAGTTGTGTTTCCTTGGAATGAATTCAAAAGAAAAATTGGTTATTTTATGAGCTGGAACATATCTTGATATTAAGAAATTTGTAATTCTAGATGATTTACAAAATTATTCAGATTTTGGAACTACATTATTGACCATATTAGAACAAAAACTATCATTATCAAGCTCTTCATAAGTTGCATTGAACTCATCTTCTTTTACCATTTTTTTCTTTTTTTATCTCATTGTATTCTAACTTCTTGTAATGGTAGAGTGTTAAATTTATCCAATTTAATCACATTCATTTGTTTATAGATTTCTTCTTCAAGGTGTACATAATTCATTTATTTTCATAACTACTAAATAATTCTTGTTTATCAACGATTAATTATTGTTTTCAGTGCTTCTAGGTTTTGCTCATCACCAAGCACTTTTTGTAGTTCTTATAAGCCATTCTCTTTATATATCATACTTTTTTTGGATTTTTCTTCAATAGTAGGCTTTTCTTTAAATTTTAGTATTTATAATTCTTGCAAAGAAAAAGAATTTTTATTTTTAGAGTTCTGAAATGGATATTTATGTTGAAAAGAAATTGTAATTCATAAATCAAATCATGACGTATACTACTATGTCTTACTCATCGATTAAAGAGAGATATATTAGAGATAATTACTTCTTAACTTCCTTAATCTCACCCTTAATATTCTCTAATTTGTCTTTTAGTTATAAAACTATATATGTGACAGATTATTTAAGGTTCTATACAAGTAGCTCCTTCATTATTATGCACTATGTAAGAAAATTTAGGGATAGGACAAGCAAATCATTATTCAAGCATTAATTACTTGCAGCTAATTATACTTGCTAAAAATATTGGGTGCTTTTTAAGAAATTTTCAAACTTAAAAACTAGGGAAATTTTTTCAAAAAAATCATTAAACTTTACTCTAATGTTCTAAAAAATCATCAAAGCTTAAATTAGGTTTAAAAAATGAAGGTTTGCTCGGGGAGAAGTTAAGTCACCCTAGAGGGGGTGAATAGGGTGATGGAAGATTTTTGAGAAAATCAAACTCTTTTGCACGAGAATAGAGACAGAAATGCATTCCGAGTCTAGATTGGACTCGTAAAAGTGTAAAGTCGAGATATACGTGGAAACCCTCCCAGGCGAGAAAACCATGGACGGTGTCAATCCGGACACCAAGTTAAATCCACTAATTGAATCCTCAATTACAATGAATATGACTACCCAGATTTGTTCCCAAACAAATCTATTACAATTTTCCCAGGCTTAGAATTTACCTTATCTGATCGACCTAGTACTTCCAAGTTGAAGTTACCTTATCAACTTGGGATCCTCCAATTTTTCCAGGGTTAGAAGTTCCCTTATCTAACTCTGGTACTTCCAAACCGAGGTAACCTTTACGAGTTTGGGACAAGCTGAGTTGAGGTAACCTTTACAACTCAGTCGAGAGAAAGAGTAAAAGAGTAGTAGGAATTGCAATACAAGCGACTCGGAAAAATACAACTCGGAATATTAGAATTATAGTTTGGGAGTTGTATGCTAGAGAAGATGTTCAATATGGTCTCTCTTTTTCTTCCATTCGTCCGTTGAAATCTTGTGCTAAGGCTTCTATAAATAGTCCGCCTTGAAGAGATAGCCGTTGTGCCTCCAACGTCTTTCTGTTGAAGCTGTCCGAGTCAACTAGCCGTTGTAACGGATAGTCCGAGTCACTCAGATTTCTGGACCACCTTGAAATAACCGTTGTGCCTTGGTCCTAGCTTCCAACAGCTCTTTTTCCAGCTTTTGTAAACTGGAAAAGAAAAACGAAAAGACCGTTAGACACGAAATAAAATATTACCCAAAACAGAATGAGACAAGGTCGTCGGTAAGTTTTGAGCTTTTCTAGAAATTTCGACTTTTTGTCCGGCGAGTGCTTTAACGGTCGAAGCCTTTTGCTTTTGCTTTTGCTTTTTCTTGAGATAATTGACATTAGAAAAACCTGCAAAAACATTAAGTACAATGGTTTTCAAAGTATAAATATACTTTGGTCCATAATTAGATAAGGATTAGTCTAAATAAAGCATTTAATGACTAATTACCTTAATCTATTAATCGGAATATTTCAAGTCTAATATTCAATATACTCAGATTCCGAGATATGCTAAAACTCATAAATAAATCATTCAATCTTAATGGGCACAAGAGTTATATAGACATTTTACAATTACGCATAATTAAACAAATAATAGCGTAGGCAAACTAAATGTCCGAGTCCGACTAAGTGAGTCGGAATCGAGTTCCGAGTGGGTTAGATCCGAGTCCGAGTTCCGAGTTCCGAGTAGGTCGGATCCGAGTTTGAGTTCGGAATGGGTCGGATCCGAGTCCGAGTTCAAAATGGGTCGGATCCGAGTGGGTCGGACTTACTCGGTCTATCATAACTAACTCGGATTCTACTTTCTAAGTCCGAGTCCGACTTAGTGGGTCGGACTTAGTCGAGATAATCTTAATATGCTTAAGTCCGAGTTCGATCAAGAATAAGTCATATTGAAATAATGAATTGTAAAGCATATGACTTAGTTAAATGAATTTCTTTTAGGATGCTTCTTGCTTTATCCTAAATTTAGATGAATGCATGAAATCAAAACACATTCAAGGGGTTAGTCAGTCATACTCGAGTCTTCAAAAATACTAATCTTATTATAAGGTTCAATTGATCACTAACCTACAGCAGTGAAATGCACTCTCCACCATTGCACCTAATCTTGCTTCACAAGGAGAAATGTATTAGTAAAAAGAAAAAAAAATGATAAATGTTGCCACTAAAATCACGAGTATAAGGGATAAGTGTTAAAAGATACTGACAACTACTAATATTCATAAAATAATTATGTTCTATTTGCTTTCCAGCCACGCCATATAGCTTTCTAGAGCGAAAAGACAAGCAATTTAATTAATTACATCAATTGAGGTTCCCTCACAAAAACCACCTCTCAATTCTCTCTCTAGTCCCTACCTTGTCCTTTTTTCTTATCGGTACTATATGAAAGAACCTTTCAAAGACTAGATTGATCATGTATGTGATCGGATTGTTTCGATCTTCATCATCCGAATCAAGGAGAAATTACCTTCTTCCTATGAAGTATAAGATTATCAAGTACTAAGTTAAAAAACAAGCTGCTACCATGTAATACCTTCTTCCTAATTATATATATCATAATGCCAAAATTCATGCACTAATTACGGACGCATCAATTCGAAAAAGAATTAGATATATATTATATGAAAGATTTGACATCTTATCCATAATTTTCGGGATTACATATGAAAGAGAACGAGTTCATAATGATTTTACTTCTTGAACGCTTGCTGAAGGTTTGGTATATAGAGGAGTTAATGTTAAATGCTATAATTTGATAGCTTGATAAAGTTAGAGTAAACTCAGCTCTTCAACCTTAAATTAGAAATTGTCATATATCTCGTGCATATACTTCATAAACAGTGTCGTCTTGTTTAGATCGGATTGTGTAGAAACATAAAACATGTCGGCCCTTATCTATTTTATTTCCGTATTTTATATTGTTGACCTGATGATGAGATCCCGAGTCTTGTCTCGTGAATTTGGATCACAATCGGTATTTGATTGGTGCGACGAAGCCGATAAACCATAAAGAACCCACGAGCACCAAATAAATAGCTTCTTGCCTTGGGTCGGTCAAAAAATTCCTTTTCTTATAGATGGTCCAAGCCTTAGTCAAACCTCCAGAGTAAATGGAAGTCCGGTACCGCGTACGGGAGATTTCAAGCTCAAAATTCTGCTTTTCACTTTTGTCCAACCGGACACGCAGTTAAAGACCTCAAAGCGACATTAAGTACTGCATTTCATGATCACAAGTATCAAAATGTTGCGTTTAGCTCCAAGACGACTGCCCGAGACATGGAGCCCAAATCCCCGTAACGACGTCATGCCCCCTCCCCCACCTAGATTAGTTAGCCTTGAAACGTCGTGTTTTTCCTAAAGACTCTTGTTGTAGCATGGAAGGGGCACAAAACCCTAGAGCAACACCGGATGGCCGATGCCCCCAACCACGGTTCTATCCGGTTTTTATCACTTTAATTTTGGTTCGATTTTTGTAGGCGATTCTGTTCAGCTTCGGACGGCTAGCTGCATGCAAACCCAAGGTCAATTCATGACCTAACTTCTCCCTATAAATAGAGAGCTTAGGCTCTCATTCTAGCACGACTTCTTTCCTAAGCGCCATGCTCGCCGAACCAACTACATACAGCCTTCCTTTAAGCGTTACTCTGCTGAAAAGTGACCTCAAAAGGCCTTTTCCCTAAACACTACGCAACTGAATCCTTACTAACGACTAATGAATATTCAGTTATTCCGATCTCTTGGTATTCATTCAAATGATATTTCATATTCTCTACAAACTTACCCTCGGAAAACTCATAAAAAGTCCTTTATTTTATTCACCACCGTCGCATTAACGATTCGGATCCGAAATCCAGATTAGCAGGTGGGACGGTCTCGAGGGCATCAATTGAGCTTTCAAAATGATTATTTATATTTTATGTTTTCTTTATCACTTTCCGTATTGTGGAGAAGAATTGTATTGCTTTTATTTCTTCCTCGCCCAATGTAATCCTTTTACTTTCTTGCTTTTCGTTTCTTTTCGATTTCGTTGTCTTTCTTTATCACTTTTTTTCATTTTTTCCTTTACCGCTTTCATTATTATGTTTTGGTTGCTTTCAATTCCATATCGCATGTTGTGTTGTGTGCTTGTGTTTAGTATATTATTTTGATTCACTACTCAAACTAGTAATGGCCGTCGTTTGACGGGTGGAATGGAAGGACTTATCCTTATGTTTTTGTACCCTCGCCCCAAATCGATTCTTGGTTCTAGACTAATGGAGTCACTTTTTGGTCTCTTTCAACTTAGTTTGTTCATACTAAGATTGCAATAGCATTTATTTATTATGTTTTGTTAGCTTTTCACTCCTAAAAAGTTATCGGCGACTTCTATTTTTGATTAATTTCTATCAATTGCTTCTCGACTTCTTCCGATTGCAGGAAAAAGAAAAATTAAAGCTTCGAACCTGCTAGCCAGGCCAAAGGCTGAGGCTGACTTCCTATGCCATGGCCAATGGCCGGCGCCTTCGACCACTAGGTCTTGGCTTTGGCTAGCGCCGAGTGGTCATCGGTTGTGGCTTGGGTCCAAGCCGGTGTTTTCACAATAGTTTTGCCCTAAAGCCTTACGGAAGATTCAAAACCCTAGCTTTCTTTATTTTTTCGGTTAAAAAATAATATCCCGAGACTTCGAAAATAATTCCTAAAATAAAATAATTAATAAGACTGCCACTCAATTTAATTTAATTTGTTTCAACTTAATTTAATAAAATTCGGAAATCTTAAATAAGAGATTCATCCCCACTTTCTAAGTTTCCATCTTCAAAACTGTAAAATCATTTTTCATTTTTAAAAATCAAAAGAAAATAAAAATTTTAAAAACTTGCCAATTCATGGGGAAGCTCGGGGCCCGTCCGGGCAGGAGGACCATCGTTCCTATAGGTTGACTTCATATTAGTTCATGTTTTTGATTTGACACTATTTCTAATTGATTCGAGTTTGGGTCGAATTACTTTCGGAGTTTCGATTCAGGTCAACGAATCAATCAATGTTTAGTTAAATGAGCTTGTCTTGCTTATAAAAGCAATTGAAAATTTAGTTTTGGTTTGTTTCGGTTCGGATTTCGATTTCGGATTACTTTCGAGTGAGTTTGTTTGTGATGTCCGATAGAGTATAGGTCGGGGTCATTCGAGTGTAGACTTTGAGTCTAGGATCAATCCTAACAAGTCTATCTATACATGGAAATTTTGGTATTCCCATATTTTAGAGACATGTTGCTTGTGGTTCTTTGCCATAATATTGGAAACTTTGGATATTGGTCCTACACTTCATAACTCGCAATAGTATGGTCCTACACTTCATGAGTGTTAGTCGGACACCATATCTAACTCCTCATATTTACATGCTAGTTATTTTGTCCAACCCCTTTTAGATAAACTGAATTTTGATCTCAAGGCATACGTTCATGATTTAGTATTTAAGTTAATAATTTGATTGATTATATTATCTTTGCCTTAATCTAACCGATTTTAAATTGAGATTTTATTTCCTTATGTATCCATTTATCATCCGCATTTTAAGGAAAGAATTTTGGCAAGTATTATTTCTAAAAATTTTAGATTTATTCTAATTATATCTTTCCAAGATTTTATTCGAAAAATCTTAATCTTTCCCCATATTTCACATGTTTTATTTTTGGAAAAAAATTCTTAGATTATGCCATATAAAAATTGCAAGTAGTAGAAGTGACAACTACAGTAACATTTTCAAGGAACAACGAGTCTTGTACATGAGGAATAAGGTATAAATGTCCAAGCACAAGATCGGAAGAAGCAAGCAAGAGAACTTACACTCAATCGGATTATACATTCAATCTCTTGTAATCTCAAATCTCAATCGTATTCTATTTGTAGTAAAGAGTCTTAGGGTAAACTGCTTTGTGAGTCGTTGTAGCACTTAGTAAAGTGTGAAGAAGGGCCTTAGAGTAAGTGTACTCGAGAGGTCAGTAAGAGAGTTAGTGAAAGGTTCTCGTGACAGCTAGATAATAAGAGAAGTAATGTTAATCCAAAGGAAGGAATCCTGAGGGGTGACTAACCAAGATATTTGGATCTAGACCAATATCGTGAACAAACAAAGTGTTTTGTCCAATTTATTTCTCTTTGTTTGTTTCATTTCTTCATCTAACTTCTCTCCAGGACAAGGCTCGATCGGACATGACAACTATAATTTTTAAATACCCTTCACCCCTCTCCTCTCGCCCTCTAAGGTATATCTTACTATTAAGGAATAACAATGAGTGTAAAAATATATGTAATGATTTAACTATTATCGACAAGCTAAACCACTGATCATCATATGTTATAATTTCCTAATGCTTATTTTTAAATTTTGGATATGTTCTTTATCAAAAAAATTAAATAAATTTTGGATATGTACTTTGTATGTATTACTCTTGATTATGCGAAGTGGCTCTCTACAAAAAGCCTGACTTTTG
Organism: Talinum fruticosum; assembly: GCA_021018815.1. Taxonomy (NCBI): domain Eukaryota; kingdom Viridiplantae; phylum Streptophyta; class Magnoliopsida; order Caryophyllales; family Talinaceae; genus Talinum; species Talinum fruticosum. Next base: position 537,611 of record JAITYX010000123.1, on the reverse strand, counting down.
GGAAAGCCTTACATCTTTGCTTCTATTTTTTAAAAAAATTTGAATAAACTATTTTGGTATATTGTTGTAGACACCTAAAAATTATCATATTTATATCTTTTATTTATTTTTTTGGCCCGATGATGAAATCCTAATCTTGTTTGTGAACTCGGATCCTCACCGGAGTCCGATTGACGTGACGGAAGGTAGTCAACCACAAAAAAACCCATTAGCACCACAAAAATCAGCTTTTTGCTTGGGTCGTCCCGCAAACCCATTTTTCTTTGGCTGAACCAAGTCAGGTTTGAGCTCCCAACCAGGAAACCCTAACTTGTGTCGCATTTCACTCGGATCCGCGCATCAAGTGCAACGTTTTCTTCCCGTGATAAACCAAGGCACATAACTCAAGATGTCCGTACGACATCGTATGAAACCGGCGCCATGTTTCTCGGGCCTCCAGGCGATCCTCCCATCAAGGAGAATATCCGGTTCATTTCCTTTATCCCTTCCAGCAAATTCGGGCCCGGTTCAGCCAATTCAGACGATCGAAGCAACTTTTAGGGTTATTTTTCTGACCTAAAATTTACTATAAATAGAGGGCTTACCCCTCATTTTGAGTGCACCATTTTCAGCTATCAAACCCCCAAAGTCTGAAAATAATTCATATCACTCTCTCCCACTCTCTATTGTCTCTATTCCATCATAGCGTCACTCATTCTTCCATTTCTTCGACTTCACAAACAACCTTCTTTGTCCTCCATTTGAGCTCGTCACCTAATAAGTGCCATATTTTCATTAGATTTCATAGGAGGTTGCTTGTCATTTCTTGGAATGTATATTCATATTTATGTACTTTATGCCCCATTTATGCTTTCCACCTGGGTTTTGCGTTTTTGGTATGTTTTTGCAACTTGATAGTGATCTGCTTTTTAGTCATATTTTCGATCCAAAACTATTTTGAGTCTATTTTTCTAACTTCATCATTGAAAGAGCTTTCCAATGACATATTATAAGCTCAATTTTGTTGAGGAACGGAAAAGATATGAGTTGGAAAGTAAGAAGGGTGTGGTAACGGACACTTCTTTACTCTCTGAATTTTGTTTTTTCCCACACTTATGAACCAAGAATAATGATGAGATAGTTCGAGGCTAGACTCAATGAGCTTTCCAGCAAATCAAGAATCGCATCATTTGGACATTGGACAAAGAAGTTATGACTGAATCAATTTTACGCATGCCATCCAACGAACCAACACGGGCAGCTCGTGTCTATTGACACGGCCCATGTTGGAGGTCGAGCCTTTGCATCAAGCGGGGTTGGCCATGTCGGTGGACACGGCCCGTTTCCATCGTTTCCATCAAGTTTTGATGATCCAACAGCCAACATGGGCAGCCCGTGTCGGTGGACACGACTGTGTTGGCCGTAATTTCGCGAGATACTTCATTTTTTACGATTTTAGCATTTGATTTCCTCTTAATGGCTTATTTAAGCCCATTTTCATCTGATTTTGGGGCTATCCATCCATAGTTCATCCTCCATTATTCATCCATTCCCATAATCCATACCTTTCATCCACATCAAACCAAATACTTTTGAAGATCGAAGAAGAAGTTTGAAGCGAGCTATGGGATTTCCATATGACGAGAGATTCAAGTGGAGTTTTTCAAGTCTATCATCCTACTTCTTCATTTTTGCTGTTTGAGGTTGATTACCATGTATTGGATTTTACTTAAGCTTTCAATAATCATGTGTGAGTAGTTTTACTTTTTCTAGGGATTTGTAATCCGAAACAATGAAGTTTAATTAGGCTTTCATAATTTGTGCTTGAATTCTGATTTTTGATCAATAAAAGGTTGTGTTTATCATGTTCATGAGTGTTTTGAAAGCCTAGAATACTTGTGTTTAGAGATTAATCTATCATGTACTCGAAAAGTGAAATACAATACTCCGACAACCAACCATTCTACCTAATTTATGAAATTTGAGAAAAGAATAGTAAATTAGGGGATCACTTTGATAATTTAAAATCTTTAACTTTGATTAAATTGAAAAGCATACGAAAGTTGTTTCTTAGGTTAATTACAACAATTCTATTAAGCATCGAAAGAGCGGTAGAATTTTGTGATTATCGATCCTTGATTCAATTGAAAGAATGATTGCACAAATTTTGTCTTAATAATCAAACTCATTGCGTCAGAAATCAAATCGCTAGATGTTTTTATCCATTGATTAAATCTCAAATTAGTTTTCTTGATTTTAGTTTTAGAATTAGATTAGAGAAAGAACTAACTCCGAAAATCTGATTTTCTTAGAAATAAAGTAAAGGGCTAGTTTAGTGCGTTACTCGACCAGTACTTGTGGGATCGACCTTAACTAGCTATAACTTATATACCATGCGCTTGCGGCCTATCATCACCCTGCCGTTCGCTGCCGATTCATGACCCAAGTTTAGCAGGCGGGACAACATGAGGGCACCATATCTGTCCTCGAGTCCATCTTTATGGTTTTTGTTTATTTTTGTCATTTATTACTTTCCGTATTGTGGATTAACGATGTAATCACTTTTAATTTGTCCTCGCCCTTTGTAACTTTTAATTTATTTTTGCTTTCTTCTAGCTTTCTTTATTGCTTTCCTATCTGTTTATTTATCGGTTTCCTAGCATTCCTTGTTTGCTTTAATTTCAGTATATTGCATGTTATTTTCCTTATTGTTAAACACAATTTTTAAACTCATAATTTTGATTAGTAAAGGCCATCCGTTGACGAGCAGGGATGGAAAACACTTGTCTTCATTTCATACCTTCACCCACGAACATCAAATTCTCGGCTTAAGACCGATGGAGTCTATTTCAAAACCTCATTCAAACTTAGTTTTTCCATACTAAGATTGGAAAAGTATTTTATCTATTTTTGTTAGTTTTTACTTCCTAAAACCGATTGGCGACTCTTTTATTTTTCTTTTATTTTTTCCCATTTGCTTCTCGGCATTTCAAGTTAAAAATGGAAGAATTTAAATTATTTTTTGATAGCCGGAGCTATAGGACCATGACCGATTTCTTAGTCACCACCCCATAGCCGGTGCCGTTTATCGATCAGTGTTGGCTCTCGCTAGCGCCGGCTAATAATTGGGCATAGCTCTCGGTCTAAACGGTTTTTCTTTTTCGCCCGAAAGCTTTACAACAAAACATTATTTTTTATTAATCTCGAAATAACATCCCAAGATTTCTCTAAAAATCAATTTCTAAAATAAAATGATTAGTAAAAATTGCCAATCACTCTTTTACTTAAACTGTTTAATCGAGATTCTAAGAAAGGAAATAATCTTCATAAGAAGTGCACCCCACTTTCGAAATGAACTTTCAAAATCATTTTAATAAAAATAAGAGAACCAACATTCGTGGGAAAACTATGTCTCACCGTTCCTACGGGAGACGGGCCGTGGTTCCTACAATGGTGACTACACAATGGACATCACTTATTGTAACGCCCCAATCACCGTTACTTAATAATCCCTTAATTAGAGAATATTACGTAAGGTCGCAGCGGAAGATAACGACCAAAGACGTTACCGCTGTCCTAAAAATAGGACAAGGCTAAATAAATGAAATAAAATGAAATACAATTTGTGCATCCAACTCGTTATATTTCCATTGATCCTATTAGGAGTAATTGCTTATTACCCAAGTAGCTAAGTCATCCCAAAATACAGTTTACTTGTTTAGTAACATAATATTTATACAACCTAGACTTTCGTCTATTCCACAAGATAATATGCAACGTATAATAATTCCCAAGGTCATACCTAACCATGGTTGAGGGTAAAATCACTCGTGAGCGTTTATTCACCTTCGAATTACAAATGCAACTTGGCTGGCTATGGTTTGCCTTCGTCGGACTTGGTAGGTAATTGATTGTTCACCAATGCTTCCTCCTAAAACAAAAACAAGTAAAATATTTCGAAGAATGAGTCGAAACTCAGTACTGAACATTCCCGCATCTGTAAACATGACTTTGAAAAACATTTTAATTGAGCGCGCGTATTTCAATTCATTTTAGTTTGAAATCAAGGGGAGAGAATATGAGTAAAACTTGCTTGTTGGGTATTATCTAAAAGTGGAACCCCTTGATAATTGATACGATCTTTGAATAAGGTGCACACCTCCCTGGCCGACCGAGAACCCAAGTTGAAGCCGCGCGGTGGAATTGAAGGGCATAAGCCCTAATAATTGATAATTGATAATTGAGCGGCGACCACTTAATTAGGTGACAAAACTTGATTTGCAAATGATTCATTATTAGTTATTTATATAAGAAATGTTGAGATTTGCTGAAATATGTGAATTTTCAAAGGGCACAGTGCAATGCACGTACTTGAAATAACTAATTTGTTCAATATAACCATTACCAAAATAACTAATTTTCAAAGGGAATAACTAATTTTCAAAGGTCAAATTTTTCTCACACTCGTACACTTGCACATTAAAGAATTTCAACTTCTACATACGCATTCCCCTTCGTTTGCTCAATATAACCATTTCCAAAATGTAACAATTCCATCAAATTGCTCAAGTCTATAATAAAACATCCCCAATCTCATTCACTAATTCATAATTTTCCAAAAGGAATCACATTCATTCACATTCATACAATCAATCTATCAAAATGCCACAACTCAATCATCCACACTAATTCAAATTTCTCAAAATCAATCTTCAAATTCACTCAACAACATACTTCTAAATCATATACTTCTATTTACAATTACAATTGCTTAAATAAATAAGGAACTTGATAATTTAGGGTTTAGTGTTTTACCTTCAAATTCGGAGAGGAGAAGTCAAGGAGAGGAAGAAGGAGATGTTGGTGTGCGGCTATCGATATGGCGATCGACGGAAGAGGCTGGTGACGTGCCTTGACGCCGGGGCTGCGGTGGTTGGTCGCTAAGTGGCCGCGGCAGGAAACCGGGAAGCGGGGAGCAACGCCACGCGAGAACGAGAGGGAGAGCGAGAGCGTGACAGAGAGAGAGAGGGAGGGCAAAGGGAGGCCGGCGCTGGTCTTCCAGCCGGCGTCGCTTGTGTTGGTGGCCGGAGGAGGCAACGGCAGCTGGGGCAAAGCGAGGGACGAGTAGCGCGAGCACGGGAGCAGAGGTGAGGGAAATGGAACTAAAGCTTTGCCCGACTACTTGTCTCCATTTTTATTTGTCTGTCTCTCTTTTTTTTTTTTTGTGTAAAACAATTCTAGATAAATCCATTTCTGGATTGTTCCTAAAAAAATATGATTTGTTTATTTTACCTTTATATGTATTTTTATTTATTTATTTATTTATTATTATTATTATTATTATTATTTTCTCTCATTGTTTTTAATTTTATTTTAATAATGATGTTTACAAATTATAATTGTAACGGTTTACTTGAAATATAATGTTAGCAACCTTATAACCATATACCATCTCATGTAAATTTTTAAATTTTCTCTTTTAAACACATACGTAAATTATAATCATTATTATGAGATTTTTATTAGGGCCACTTCGTCGCCTTAGCTACATAACACATATATAAGAATAATGTAAATATAAAATATCGAATTGAATCGCACGCGCTCAATTATATAAATCTTGTAATTAATAAGATATATAATGTGATTTAGGGTCGGGTTGTTACACTTATTAAGAGGGTGAAACTTGAATATCAAAATTGTGAGTGTACTTAGTGTGTTTTGCATTAGACATATTGCATTTAAGTCGCCTCGAACTTTAGTTGCTTTTATTTTCGACCTTTAGGCTTTATCCTTAAGTGAACATTCTCGGAGAGGTCGAAGCATTACCTCGGTAGGCCCACTGGGCTTAACACTGGGAGATGATTCCTCTCCACTCATAACACACTTTTTCTCAATTCTTGATCAGGAGGCAATGATTATTCACGTTTCACTATGCATCCCATAGGAAACGAAATTTTCAAACTATGAGCCACCATGTATCCGACCTAGAATTATCCATCTTTTGTCCATAGAACATTGGTTGTCTAAGTTGTACCCTTTTTCATTTGCATGCTTTAAACAAATGTGGTTTCTTCTGTTATGTAATCATCTTCCTTAAGTCTTTAGGAATTTAGCCAAGTTCACCAAATAATTCTTACATGGGGGAAAAATGAAATACAATAATGCACTGTGTCTATCTCTTCCCGAATGTCGGAGAGTTGACTAGCTTTGACTAGTTAATGACATGGGAGATTCCCGTTGATGACGGTAACCTTCTTCATGCTGACTTGATGGATGATGTTGATTATTGAATAATCTCTTGTAGGGTGCTTTGTTATTAACTTTTTTATTTTTAGGAGTTTGACTTATTCAAAAGCGATGAATGTCAAACTCTATTCTAAGAACAAATGCATTCTTTTATTAATATGGTGCAAAAATTCAAAAAGAGAAAGCAAAAATTGGACGTTAGCTCCCGCTAGCTAAAGTAAAGCATCAAAAATGTGTAGTTGAACGGTGAACCATGGATCTAACGGTTCAAAGCGAATAAGAATGACATGCTTCCCGATTGATTTCTACCCCTTTGGGTATGTGATAAGCGCATAAAATGCATTAGTTTCTTAGGCGTTCTTATGCTTTTCTTTGGGAAAATCGGTTAATAGGAGTGTGTTTGTGCTCCATTTTCAGTTTTACACTTGTTTTTTGGTGTTTTGAGATGATTTTGCAGATTTGATCACCAATACCAAGTATTCCCGAGATTAGTGAGTGTTCCGAGCCTTAAGAAGACCAACACGGTCTAACTTTGCAATCAAAACGGTCGTTCCCTTTGATTTATCGAAGTCCGCATTTCCGAGTAACCAACATAGGCAGCCCGTGTCGGAGGACACTACCGTGTTAGAGGTAAGCTTGCCTAGGAGGCTTTACATCAAACACGGGCAGCCCGTGTCGGTGGACGTGGCTCGTTTTCAGCATTTCCATCCAGTTTTGATGTGCCAGCAGCCAACACAGTCAGCCCATTTCGGAGGACACGGCCCATGTTGGAGGCAAATTATGCCGAGACGATTTGGTTTTGCGGTTTCGGCTCTTGATTGCTTCTTAATCGCCTATTTAAGCTGATTTTTAGGCATCCATTCTAGAATCCATAGTTCATCCACCATTGTTCATCAATACCTTTCATCAACATCAAACCAAATATTTTTGAAGATCAAAGAAGAAGTTCGAAGCGATTATGGGATTTCCATCCGAAGTCGAGAGATTCAAGTGGAGTTCTTCAAGTCGATCATCCTACTTCTTCATTTTTGCTATTTGAGGTTTGATTACCATGTATTGGATTTTATTTAAGCTTTTAATAATTATGTGTGAGTAGTTTAGTTTTGCTAGAGATTTGTAATCCGAAACAATAAAGTTTGATTAGTTTTCCATGATTTGTGCTTGAATTTTGATTTTGATCAATAGAAGGTTGTGTTTATCATGTTCATGAGTGTTTTGAAGGCCTAGAATACTTGTGTTTAGAGATTAATACATCATGTACTGAAAAGTGAAATAGAATAATCCCACCACCAACCTTTCTACCTATTTTATGAAATTTGAGAAAAAATAGTAAATTAGGGGATCGCTTTGATAATTTGAAATATTTAACTTTGATTAACTTAAAAGGCACACGAAAGTTGTTTGATAGGTTAATTAGATCAATTCTATTAAGCATCGAAAGAGCGGTAAAATTTTGTGATTATCGATCCTTGATTTACTTGAAAGAATGATTGCACGATTTATGTTTAAATAATCAAACTCATCTTTAGGAAAGCAAATCCCTAGATGTTTTTACCCATTTATTTAAGTCTAGATTAAGTTTCTTAATTTTTAATAGTTAGAACTAGTTTAGACAGAACCAACTCCAAAAATCTGATTTGCTTAGCAATTGAGTAGAGGGCAAGTTTAGGGCATTGCCGGATTGAGTCCTTGTGGAATCAATCTTGACTAGCTACAATTTATATATCGTGCGCTTACGGCCTCGTCAAGTTTTGGAGCCAAAAAAAGGAGAAGAAAAAGAATCAATAAAATGTTTGGCATTTTTGGAATATTCAGTTTGATCTTTATTAGTAAAGCTCACTTTCTAAAAGTACTTGTCGGAGTCGAGGTTGGGTGTAATGAGTTGTATTGTGTGTTTTGTTGGTTAGAGTATAGGAGGCTCCTTGCTAATTGGCTTTTTAGCTCCTCATTTTTCCCAAAATGTAAAATATCCCTTTCTTACCCATTGCCTAAGCCCCGTTACAACCATTTGAAGTCCTCTTGATTGTCATGTTGCATGTTGCGCTTTAGTGGTGGCAAATAGAGAATTCCACCAAGCTTATGGTAGTTTGCATGATTGTGAGAGAGATTGAGTGAACCATGTACGAATCTAAACATATGAGCGGAGTGATTTCATATTTCCAAAGTGAGGTTCTACCAGCCTTCCTAGCTCCATTATTCTACATGTGCCTACATGAATTGTTTAAGTGATGATTTGGGTGATTGATCTAATTTGTCTTTATGGTCTTCAATGTTGTTTTTGAAAATCTTCTTTCCGTATGATTATGAAAAGATTTGCTATGCTTAAGGGATGTTGTTGAATGGTTTTTCCTTGTGATATTTATGTTTGCCTAGCCTAAGGAGGTTATGATTCTTTTATTGGATTTCGTCTTTTGCTTTTTGACCTTACTTGAGGGCAAGCAAGGTTTAAGCATGGGGAATTTGATAAGTGCATAAAATGCATTAGTTTCTTAGGCATTTTGATACTCTTCTTTGGGAAAATCGATTAATAGGAGTGTATTTGTGCTCCATTTTCGTTTTACGCTTGTGTTTTGGTGTTTTGAGATGATTTTACAGATTTGATCACCAATACCAAGTATTCCCGAGATTAGTGAGTGTTCCGAGCCTTAAGAAGACTAACACGATCCAACTTTGCAATCAAAACGGCCGTTCCCCTTGATTTATCTAAGTCCGCATTTCCAGCAACCAACACGGGCACCCCGTGTCGGAGGACAAGGCCCGTGTTGGAGGTAATCTTGCCCACGAGGCTTTACATCAAACACACCCAGCCCGTGTTGGTGGACACGGCCCATTTTTAGCGTTTCCATCCGGTTTTGATGTACTAGCAACCAACACGGTCAGCCTGTGTCGGAGGACACGGCCCATGTTGGAGGTAAGTTATGTCGAGACGATTTTGGCTCTTGATTACTTCTTAATGGCCTATTTAAGCTGATTTTCGGGCATCCAGTCCAAAATCCATACCTTGCATCCACATCAAACCAAATACTTTTGAAGATCATGGAAGAAGTTTGAAGCAATTGCGGGATTTCCATCCGAAGTCGAGAGATTCAAGTGGAGTTCTTCAAGTCTATCATCCTACTTCTTCATTTTTTCTGTTTGAGGTTTGATTACCATGTATTGGATTTTATTTAAGCTTTCAATAATTATGTGTGAGTAGTTTCGTTTTTCTAGGGATTTGTAATCCGAAACAATGAAGTTTGATTAGTTTTCCATGATTTGTGCTTGAATTCCGATTTTGATCAGTAGAAGGTTGTGTTTATCATGTTCATGAGTGTTTTGAAGGCCTAGAATACTTGTGTTTAGAGATTAATTTATCGTGTACTGAAAAGTGAAATAGAATAATCCCACAACCAACCTTTCTACCTATTTTATGAAATTTGAGAAAAAATAGTAAATTAGGGTATCGCTTTGATAATTTGAAATATTTAACTTTAATTAACTTAAAAGGCAGACGAAAGTTCTTTGATTGGTTAATTAGAGCAATTCTATTAAGCATCAAAAGAGCGGTAAAATTTTGTGATTATCGATCCTTGATTTACTTGAAAGAATGATTGCACGATTTATGTTTAAATAATCAAACTCATCTTTAGGAAAGCAAATCCTAGATGTTTTTACCCATTGATTTAAGTCTAGATTAAGTTTCTTAATTTTTAATAGTTAGAACTAGTTTAGACAGAACCAAACTCCAAAAATCTGATTTGCTTAGCAATTGAGTAGAGGGCAAGTTTAGGGCATTGCCGGATTGAGTCCTTGTGGAATCAATCTTGACTAGCTACAATTTATATATCGTGCGCTTGCGGCTTCGTCAAGTTTTGGAGCCAAAAAAAGGAGAAGAAAAAGAATCAATAAAATGTTTGGCATTTTTGGAATATTCAGTTTGATCTTTATTAGTAAAGCTCACTTTCTAAAAGTACTTGTCGGAGTCGGAGGTTGGGTGTAATGAGTTGTATTGTGTGTTTTGTTGGTTAGAGTATAGGAGGCTCCTTGCTAATTGGCTTTTTAGCTCCTCATTTTTCCCAAAATGTAAAATATCCCTTTCTTACCCATTGCCTAAGCCCCGTTACAACCATTTGAAGTCCTCTTGATTGTCATGTTGCATGTTGCGCTTTAGTGGTGGCAAATAGAGAATTCCACCAAGCTTATGGTAGTTTGCATGATTGTGAGAGAGATTGAGTGAACCATGTACGAATCTAAACATATGAGCGGAGTGATTTCATATTTCCAAAGTGAGGTTCTACCAGCCTTCCTAGCTCCATTATTCTACATGTGCCAACATGAATTGTTTAAGTGATGATTTGGGTGATTGATCTAATTTGTCTTTATGGTCTTCAATGTTGTTTTTGAAAATCTTCTTTCCGTATGATTATGAAAAGATTTGCTATGCTTAAGGGATGTTGTTGAATGGTTTTTCCTTGTGATATTTATGTTTGCCTAGCCTAAGGAGGTTATGATTCTTTTACTTGGATTTCGTCTTTTGCTTTTTGACCTTACTTGAGGGCAAGCAAGGTTTAAGCATGGGGAATTTGATAAGTGCATAAAATGCATTAGTTTCTTAGGCATTTTGATACTCTTCTTTGGGAAAATCGATTAATAGGAGTGTATTTGTGCTCCATTTTCGTTTTACGCTTGTGTTTTGGTGTTTTGAGATGATTTTACAGATTTGATCACCAATACCAAGTATTCCCGAGATTAGTGAGTGTTCCGAGCCTTAAGAAGACTAACACGATCCAACTTTGCAATCAAAACGGCCGTTCCCCTTGATTTATCTAAGTCTCGCATTTCCAAGCAACCAACACGGGCACCCCGTGTCGGAGGACAAGGCCCGTGTTGGAGGTAATCTTGCCCACGAGGCTTTACATCAAACACACCCAGCCCGTGTTGGTGGACACGGCCCATTTTTAGCGTTTCCATCCGGTTTTGATGTACTAGCAACCAACACGGTCAGCCTGTGTCGGAGGACACGGCCCATGTTGGAGGTAAGTTATGTCGAGACGATTTTGGCTCTTGATTACTTCTTAATGGCCTATTTAAGCTGATTTTCGGGCATCCAGTCCAAAATCCATACCTTGCATCCACATCAAACCAAATACTTTTGAAGATCATGGAAGAAGTTTGAAGCAATTGCGGGATTTCCATCCGAAGTCGAGAGATTCAAGTGGAGTTCTTCAAGTCTATCATCCTACTTCTTCATTTTTTCTGTTTGAGGTTTGATTACCATGTATTGGATTTTATTTAAGCTTTCAATAATTATGTGTGAGTAGTTTCGTTTTTCTAGGGATTTGTAATCCGAAACAATGAAGTTTGATTAGTTTTCCATGATTTGTGCTTGAATTCCGATTTTGATCAGTAGAAGGTTGTGTTTATCATGTTCATGAGTGTTTTGAAGGCCTAGAATACTTGTGTTTAGAGATTAATTTATCGTGTACTGAAAAGTGAAATAGAATAATCCCACAACCAACCTTTCTACCTATTTTATGAAATTTGAGAAAAAATAGTAAATTAGGGTATCGCTTTGATAATTTGAAATATTTAACTTTAATTAACTTAAAAGGCAGACGAAAGTTCTTTGATTGGTTAATTAGAGCAATTCTATTAAGCATCAAAAGAGCGGTAAAATTTTGTGATTATCGATCCTTGATTTACTTGAAAGAATGATTGCACGATTTATGTTTAAATAATCAAACTCATCTTTAGGAAAGCAAATCCCTAGATGTTTTTACCCATTGATTTAAGTCTAGATTAAGTTTCTTAATTTTTAATAGTTAGAACTAGTTTAGACAGAACCAAACTCCAAAAATCTGATTTGCTTAGCAATTGAGTAGAGGGCAAGTTTAGGGCATTGCCAGATTGAGTCCTTGTGGAATCAATCTTGACTAGCTACAATTTATATATCGTGCGCTTGCGGCCTGTCAAGTTTTTGGAGCCAAAAAAAGGAGAAGAAAAAGAATCAATAAAATATTTGGCATTTTTGGAATATTCAGTTTGATCTTTATTAGTAAAGCTCACTTTCTAAAAGTACTTGTCGGAGTCGGAGGTTGGGTGTAATGAGTTGTATTGTGTGTTTTGTTGGTTAGAGTATAGGAGGCTCCTTGCTAATTGGCTTTTTAGCTCCTCATTTTTCCCAAAATGTAAAATATCCCTTTCTTACCCATTGCCTAAGCCCCGTTACAACCATTTGAAGTCCTCTTGATTGTCATGTTGCATGTTGCGCTTTAGTGGTGGCAAATAGAGAATTCCACCAAGCTTATGGTAGTTTGCATGATTGTTAGAGAGATTGAGTGAACCATGTACGAATCTAAACATATGAGCGGAGTGATTTCATATTTCCAAAGTGAGGTTCTACCAGCCTTCCTAGCTCCATTATTCTACATGTGCCTACATGAATTGTTTAAGTGATGATTTGGGTGATTGATCTAATTTGTCTTTATGGTCTTCAATGTTGTTTTTGAAAATCTTCTTTCCGTATGATTATGAAAAGATTTGCTATGCTTAAGGGATGTTGTTGAATGGTTTTTCCTTGTGATATTTATGTTTGCCTAGCCTAAGGAGGTTATGATTCTTTTACTTGGATTTCGTCTTTTGCTTTTTGACCTTACTTGAGGGCAAGCAAGGTTTAAGCATGGGGGAATTTGATAAGTGCATCAAATGCATTAGTTTCTTAGGCATTTTGATACTCTTCTTTGGGAAAATCGATTAATAGGAGTGTATTTGTGCTCCATTTTCGTTTTACGCTTGTGTTTTGGTGTTTTGAGATGATTTTACAGATTTGATCACCAATACCAAGTATTCCCGAGATTAGTGAGTGTTCCGAGCCTTAAGAAGACTAACACGGTCCAACTTTGCAATCAAAACGGCCGTTCCCCTTGATTTATCTAAGTCCGCATTTCCAGCAACCAACACGGGCACCCCGTGTCGGAGGACAAGGCCCGTGTTGGAGGTAATCTTGCCCACGAGGCTTTACATCAAACACACCCAGCCCGTGTTGGTGGACACGGCCCATTTTTAGCGTTTCCATCCGGTTTTGATGTACTAGCAACCAACACGGTCAGCTCGTGTCGGAGGACACGGCCCATGTTGGAGGTAAGTTATGTCGAGACGATTTTGGCTCTTGATTACTTCTTAATGGCCTATTTAAGCTGATTTTCGGGCATCCAGTCCAAAATCCATACCTTGCATCCACATCAAACCAAATACTTTTGAAGATCATGGAAGAAGTTTGAAGCAATTGCGGGATTTCCATCCGAAGTCGAGAGATTCAAGTGGAGTTCTTCAAGTCTATCATCCTACTTCTTCATTTTTTCTGTTTGAGGTTTGATTACCATGTATTGGATTTTATTTAAGCTTTCAATAATTATGTGTGAGTAGTTTCGTTTTTCTAGGGATTTGTAATCCGAAACAATGAAGTTTGATTAGTTTTCCGTGATTTGTGCTTGAATTCCGATTTTGATCGAGTAGAAGGTTGTGTTTATCATGTTCATGAGTGTTTTGAAGGCCTAGAATACTTGTGTTTAGAGATTAATTTATCGTGTACTCGAAAAGTGAAATAGAATAATCCCACAACCAACCTTTCTACCTATTTTATGAAATTTGAGAAAAAAATAGTAAATTAGGGTATCGCTTTGATAATTTGAAATATTTAACTTTAATTAACTTAAAAGGCAGACGAAAGTTCTTTGATTGGTTAATTAGAGCAATTCTATTAAGCATCGAAAGAGCGGTAAAATTTTGTGATTATCGATCCTTGATTTACTTGAAAGAATGATTGCACGATTTATGTTTAAATAATCAAACTCATCTGTAGGAAAGCAAATCCCTAGATGTTTTTACCCATTGATTTAAGTCTAGATTAAGTTTCTTAATTTTTAATAGTTAGAACTAGTTTAGACAGAACCAAACTCCAAAAATCTGATTTGCTTAGCAATTGAGTAGAGGGCAAGTTTAGTGCATTGCCGGATTGAGTCCTTGTGGAATCGATCTTGACTAGCTACAAATTATATATCGTGCGCTTGCGGCTCTGTCAAGTTTTTGGAGCCAAAAAAAGGAGAAGAAAAAGAATCAATAAAATGTTTGGCATTTTTGGAATATTCAGTTTGATCTTTATTAGTAAAGCTCACTTTCTAAAAGTACTTGTCGGAGTCGGAGGTTGGGTGCAATGAGTTGTATTGTGTGTATTGTTGGTTAGAGTATAGGAGGCTCCTTGCTAATTGGCTTTTTCGCTCCTCATTTTTCCCAAAATGTACAATATCCCTTTCTTACCCATTGCCTAAGCCCCGTTACAACCATTTGAAGTCCTCTTGATTGTCATGTTACATGTTGCGCTTTAGTGGTGGCAAATAGAGAATTCCACCAAGCTTATGGTAGTTTGCATGATTATGAGAGAGATTGAGTGAACCATGTACGAATCTAAACATATGAGCGGAGTGATTTCATATTTCCAAAGTGAGGTTCTACCAGCCTTCCTAGCTCCATTATTCTACATGTGCCAACATGAATTGTTTAAGTGATGATTTGGGTGATTGATCTAATTTGTCTTTATGGTCTTCAATGTTGTTTTTGAAAATCTTCTTTCCGTATGATTATGAAAAGATTTGCTATGCTTATGGGATGTTGTTGAATGGTTTTTCCTTGTGATATTTATGTTTGCCTAGCCTAAGGAGGTTATGATTCTTTTACTGGATTTCGTCTTTTGCTTTTTGACCTTACTTGAGGGCAAGCAAGGTTTAAGCATGGGGAATTTGATAAGTGCATAAAATGCATTAGTTTCTTAGGCATTTTGATACTCTTCTTTGGGAAAATCGATTAATAGGAGTGTATTTGTGCTCCATTTTCGTTTTACGCTTGTGTTTTGGTGTTTTGAGATGATTTTGCAGATTAGATCACCAATACCAAGTATTCCCGAGATTAGTGAGTGTTCCGAGCCTTAAGAAGACTAACACGGTCCAACTTTGCAATCAAAACGGCCGTTCCCCTTGATTTGTCTAAGTCCGCATTTCCAGCAACCAACACGGGCACCCCGTGTCGGAGGACAAGGCCCGTGTTGGAGGTAATCTTGCCCACGAGGCTTTACATCAAACACACCCAGCCCGTGTTGGTGGACACGGCCCATTTTTAGCGTTTCCATCCGGTTTTGACGTACTAGCAACCAACACGGTCAGCCTGTGTCGGAGGACACGGCCCATGTTGGAGGTAAGTTATGTCGAGACGATTTTGGCTCTTGATTACTTCTTAATGGCCTATTTAAGCTGATTTTCGGGCATCCGGACCAAAATCCACAACTTGCATCCACATCAAACCAAATACTTTTGAAGATAATAGAAGAAGTTTGAAGCAATTGCGGGATTTTCATCTAAAGTCGAGAGATTCAAGTGGAGTTCTTCAAGTCTATCATCCTACTTCTTCATTTTTTCTGTTTGTGGTTTGATTACCATGTATTGGATTTTATTTAAGCTTTCAATAATTATGTGCGAGTAGTTTCATTTTTCTAGGGATTTGTAATCCGAAACAATGAAGTTTGATTAGTTTTCCGTGATTTGTGCTTGAATTCCGATTTTGATCGAGTAGAAGGTTGTGTTTATCATGTTCATGAGTGTTTTGAAGGCCTAGAATACTTGTGTTTAGAGATTAATTTATCGTGTACTGAAAAGTGAAATAGAATAATCCCACAACCAACCTTTCTACCTATTTTATGAAATTTGAGAAAAAAATAGTAAATTAGGGTATCGCTTTGATAATTTGAAATATTTAACGTTAATTAACTTAAAAGGCAAACGAAAGTTCTTTGATTGGTTAATTAGAGCAATTCTATTAAGCATCGAAAGAGCGGTAAAATTTTGTGATTATCGATCCTTGATTTACTTGAAAGAATGATTGCACGATTTATGTTTAAATAATCAAACTCATCTTTAGGAAAGCAAATCCCTAGATGTTTTTACCCATTGATTTAAGTCTAGATTAAGTTTCTTAATTTTTAATAGTTAGAACTAGTTTAGATAGAACCAAACTCCAAAAATCTGATTTGCTTAGCAATTGAGTAGAGGGCAAGTTTAGTGCATTGCCGATTGAGTCCTTGTGGAATCGATCTTGACTAGCTACAAATTATATATCGTGCGCTATGCGGCCTGTCAAGTTTTGGAGCCAAAAAAGGAGAAGAAAAAGAATCAATAAAATGTTTGGCATTTTTGGAATATTCAGTTTGATCTTTATTAGTAAAGCTCACTTCCTAAAAGTACTTGTCGGAGTCGGAGGTTGGGTGCAATGAGTTGTATTGTGTGTATTGTTGGTTAGAGTATAGGAGGCTCCTTGCTAATTGGCTTTTTCGCTCCTCATTTTTCCCAAAATGTACAATATCCCTTTCTTACCCATTGCCTAAGCCCCGTTACAACCATTTGAAGTCCTCTTGATTGTCATGTTACATGTTGCGCTTTAGTGGTGGCAAATAGAGAATTCCACCAAGCTTATGGTAGTTTGCATGATTATGAGAGAGATTGAGTGAACCATGTACGAATCTAAACATATGAGCGGAGTGATTTCATATTTCCAAAGTGAGGTTCTACCAGCCTTCCTAGCTCCATTATTCTACATGTGCCAACATGAATTGTTTAAGTGATGATTTGGGTGATTGATCTAATTTGTCTTTATGGTCTTCAATGTTGTTTTTGAAAATCTTCTTTCCGTATGATTATGAAAAGATTTGCTATGCTTATGGGATGTTGTTGAATGGTTTTTCCTTGTGATATTTATGTTTGCCTAGCCTAAGGAGGTTATGATTCTTTTACTCGGATTTCGTCTTTTGCTTTTTGACCTTACTTGAGGGCAAGCAAGGTTTAAGCATGGGGGAATTTGATAAGTGCATAAAATGCATTAGTTTCTTAGGCATTTTGATACTCTTCTTTGGGAAAATCGATTAATAGGAGTGTATTTGTGCTCCATTTTCGTTTTACGCTTGTGTTTTGGTGTTTTGAGATGATTTTGCAGATTTGATCACCAATACCAAGTATTCCCGAGATTAGTGAGTGTTCCGAGCCTTAAGAAGACTAACACGGTCCAACTTTGCAATCAAAACGGCCGTTCCCCTTGATTTATCTAAGTCCGCATTTCCAGCAACCAACACGGGCACCCCGTGTCGGAGGACAAGGCCCGTGTTGGAGGTAATCTTGCCCACGAGGCTTTACATCAAACACACCCAGCCCGTGTTGGTGGACACGGCCCATTTTTAGCGTTTCCATCCGGTTTTGACGTACTAGCAACCAACACGGTCAGCCTGTGTCGGAGGACACGGCCCATGTTGGAGGTAAGTTATGTCGAGACGATTTTGGCTCTTGATTACTTCTTAATGGCCTATTTAAGCTGATTTTCGGGCATCCAGCACCAAAATCCACACCTTGCATCCACATCAAACCAAATACTTTTGAAGATAATAGAAGAAGTTTGAAGCAATTGCGGGATTTTCATCTAAAGTCGAGAGATTCAAGTGGAGTTCTTCAAGTCTATCATCCTACTTCTTCATTTTTTCTGTTTGTGGTTTGATTACCATGTATTGGATTTTATTTAAGCTTTCAATAATTATGTGCGAGTAGTTTCATTTTTCTAGGGATTTGTAATCCGAAACAATGAAGTTTGATTAGTTTTCCGTGATTTGTGCTTGAATTCCGATTTTGATCGGTAGAAGGTTGTGTTTATCATGTTCATGAGTGTTTTGAAGGCCTAGAATACTTGTGTTTAGAGATTAATTTATCGTGTACTCGAAAAGTGAAATAGAATAATCCCACAACCAACCTTTCTACCTATTTTATGAAATTTGAGAAAAAATAGTAAATTAGGGTATCGCTTTGATAATTTGAAATATTTAACGTTAATTAACTTAAAAGGCAAACGAAAGTTCTTTGATTGGTTAATTAGAGCAATTCTATTAAGCATCGAAAGAGCGGTAAAATTTTGTGATTATCGATCCTTGATTTACTTGAAAGAATGATTGCACGATTTATGTTTAAATAATCAAACTCATCGTTAGGAAAGCAAATCCCTAGATGTTTTTACCCATTGATTTAAGTCTAGATAAAGTTTCTTAATTTTTAATAGTTAGAACTAGTTTAGACAGAACCAAACTCCAAAATCTGATTTGCTTAGCAATTGAGTAGAGGGCAAGTTTAGTGCATTGCTAGATTGAGTCCTTGTGGAATCGATCTTGACTAGCTACAAATTATATATCGTGCGCTTATGGCTCGTCAAGTTTTTGGAGCCAAAAAAAGGAGAAGAAAAAGAATCAATAAAATGTTTGGCATTTTTGGAATATTCAGTTTGATCTTTATTAGTAAAGCTCACTTTCTAAAAGTACTTGTCGGAGTCAGAGGTTGGGTGTAATGAGTTGTATTGTGTGTATTGTTGGTTAGAGTATAGGAGGCTCCTTGCTAATTGGCTTTTTCGCTCCTCATTTTTCCCAAAATGTACAATATCCCTTTCTTACCCATTGCCTAAGCCCCGTTACAACCATTTGAAGTCCTCTTGATTGTCATGTTACATGTTGCGCTTTAGTGGTGGCAAATAGAGAATTCCACCAAGCTTATGGTAGTTTGCATGATTATGAGAGAGATTGAGTGAACCATGTACGAATCTAAACATATGAGCGGAGTGATTTCATATTTCCAAAGTGAGGTTCTACCAGCCTTCCTAGCTCCATTATTCTACATGTGCCAACATGAATTGTTTAAGTG
This sequence comes from Talinum fruticosum, assembly GCA_021018815.1. NCBI lineage: Eukaryota > Viridiplantae > Streptophyta > Magnoliopsida > Caryophyllales > Talinaceae > Talinum > Talinum fruticosum. The sequence goes on along the minus strand of JAITYX010000123.1, from coordinate 518,634 downwards.
ATGATTTGGGTGATTGATCTAATTTGTCTTTATGGTCTTCAATGTTGTTTTTGAAAATCTTCTTTCCGTATGATTATGAAAAGATTTGCTATGCTTATGGGATGTTGTTGAATGGTTTTTCCTTGTGATATTTATGTTTGCCTAGCCTAAGGAGGTTATGATTCTTTTATTGGATTTCGTCTTTTGCTTTTTGACCTTACTTGAGGGCAAGCAAGGTTTAAGCATGGGGAATTTGATAAGTGCATAAAATGCATTAGTTTCTTAGGCATTTTGATACTCTTCTTTGGGAAAATCGATTAATAGGAGTGTATTTGTGCTCCATTTTCGTTTTACGCTTGTGTTTTGGTGTTTTGAGATGATTTTCCAGATTTGATCACCAATACCAAGTATTCCCGAGATTAGTGAGTGTTCCGAGCCTTAAGAAGACTAACACGGTCCAACTTTGCAATCAAAACGGCCGTTCCCCTTGATTTATCTAAGTCTCGCATTTCCAGCAACCAACACAGGCACCCCGTGTCGGAGGACAAGGCCCGTGTTGGAGGTAATCTTGCCCACGAGGCTTTACATCAAACACACCCAGCCCGTGTTGGTGGACACGGCCCATTTTTAGCGTTTCCATCCGGTTTTGAAGTACTAGCAACCAACACGGTCAGCCTGTGTCGGAGGACACGGCCCATGTTGGAGGTAAGTTATGTCGAGACGATTTTGGCTCTTGATTACTTCTTAATGGCCTATTTAAGCTGATTTTCGGGCATCCGGACCAAAATCCACACCTTGCATCCACATCAAACCAAATACTTTTGAAGATCATAGAAGAAGTTTGAAGCAATTGCGGGATTTTCATCTAAAGTCGAGAGATTCAAGTGGAGTTCTTCAAGTCTATCATCCTACTTCTTCATTTTTTCTGTTTGTGGTTTGATTACCATGTATTGGATTTTATTTAAGCTTTCAATAATTATGTGTGAGTAGTTTCATTTTTCTAGGGATTTGTAATCCGAAACAATGAAGTTTGATTAGTTTTCCGTGATTTGTGCTTGAATTCCGATTTTGATCGGTAGAAGGTTGTGTTTATCATGTTCATGAGTGTTTTGAAGGCCTAGAATACTTGTGTTTAGAGATTAATCTATCGTATACTGAAAAGTGAAATAGAATAATCCACAACCAACCTTTCTACCTAGTTTATAAAATTTGATAAAAGAATAGTAAATTAGGGAATCACTTTGATAATTTGAAATATTTAACTTTGATTAACTTAAAAGGCACACGAAAGTTGTTTGATAGGTTAATTAGAACAATTCTATTAAGCATCGAAAGAGCGGTAGAATTTTGTGATTATCGATCCTTGATTTACTTGAAAGAATGATTGCACGATTTATGTTTAAAGAATCAAACTCATCGTTAGGAAAGCAAATCCCTAGATGTTTTTACCCATTGATTTAAGTCTAGATTAATTTTCTTAATTTGAATAGTTAGAACTAGTTTAGAAAGAACCAACTCCAAAAATCTGATTTGCTTAACAATTGAGTAGAGGGCTAGTTTCTAGATCAAGTCCTTGTGGGATCGACCTTGACTAGCTACAACTTATATACCGTGCGATTGCGGCTCGTCAGTATGGCAAAGTGGCTTTGAATACGAAAATTGGAAATGGAATTGGGAATAAGATTAAGATTGGGGCCGGACCTCATGGGCTTCCTACATATCCGCTATAGCGGAAATCAAGCCTTCGTAGCTCAAATAATGAATACCGATTTGGCCTTTTTTTGGAAGAGGAAAAGAAAATAGACCTAGGTTGGATTTGAAAATAGGGAAATGCACACTTTATTGTAATCCTTGATGAGTGATGGTCTCATTGGATGATCTTCTAACTAATTGTAGCTTTTGTGGATGTTTACTACTCTTCTATAAGCATGCCAAGCATCTCGGAGAGTTTTGAAATCAATGAAAGGCAAGAACTTCAAGTGCGGATAGTATGCGGGTTTTAGGTTTTTGATGATAAGCCTAACTCGATTCTTTTCAAAGGGTCGATCTGTCATGTGGACGACCTTTGCCCTCTAGCGAGTGAGGAAGTCGGTGAAGCTTTCTTTGCCTCCCTTCTTGATCAGCTCTAGGTCTCAAAGAATGACTCGATAGATCAGTATTGTAGAAGTATTGATGTAAGAACTCCCTGTAAAAATCCTGCTAGTTTGTGACCTTACGTAGGTCAACAGACATTATACCATTTCATGACGTCTTTGTTAAGTGTCCATGGGAAGATGACATGGTATGTGTCTTGTGGTACATTTTTAGAGTCATTGCCCCAACAAAGTTTATCACGTGGTGGTGAGAGTTTTCAATCCCGTGGAACTTCATGTCATGCATGCTAAATTTGGGGGGTAACTTGCCTTTAGGGATTAAAGTAAATCGCTGAGCTAAGTAATATTTATTGAACATTGAAGACTCACACAACAGACTTCTCTATTCGATATATTTGTGGATTATACTATGGCTTGGGTTGAGGTTTAGATTGAGGTTCTTCCTCTTTTCTTGCTTTGTTGGCATTTTTATTGAGGGTTTTGACGATAAGATCAAGCGTTTTTGACATGGACTCAATCTTTTTATCCTAGGCCTCAATTTTGGCTTCTATTGTTACAACAGACTCTTTGAACAAGGTCATGATGGCAGTTTGCTTTGGTTTGTCGACCATTTTTGGAGAAGGGTTGTGCTCAGTATCGGTGTTAGCAAGAAAGATGTGAGGCATACTGGGTGTGGTGTATATTGATGTGGGACGTATCAATGTCAAACGTGCTGGTGTTGAAGCAAACTTCTTATTTCCTAGCCACTTTGTGTTAGGATTCCCAATTTTAGTAGGACTCCTTATCATGTGTCCCAAAAAGTAGGTACTTAGGATTGGCTCGTGGAAATTTTAGGGAGATGGGGCTTAAGTGCTTGACCGAATAAGACAACTTACCCCTAAAAGAAAAAAATGATATGCTTTTATTTTTTGTTGCACATAAAAATGTGAGCCGACCGAAATGCAAAAGGATGATCCTTAAGGGGAAATGGATGCATTTTTAATTTTGGCTAAGCATGAAAAAATTGACCCACCTAAATAAGAAAGAAATGCAAAAATGAACTCACTTTAAATAAAGTAAATTTTAATTGACTAATGAAATGAATGAAATCGTCTTAGTTGAGACGAATTTAATTTGGTTAATGAAAATGGACTCACCTAAAATGAGATGAATTTAATTTTGGCTAATATAAAAATGGACTCTCCTAATTAAGATTAATTTAATTTTAGCTAATGCAAAAAAGGACTCAACTAATTGAGATGAATTTAATTTTGGCTAATGCAAAAAGGACGCAACTTAATTGAGATGAATTTAATTTGACTAATGTAAAAAATGAACTCACCTAATTTGAGATGAATTTAATTTGGCTAATGCAAAATAAAAAAGGACTCACCTAAAATGAGATGAATTTTATTTGGCTAATGCGAAAATGAACCCACTATAATTGAGATGATTTTTATTTTGGCTAATGCGAAACGAAAACGGACTCACCTAAAATGAGATGAATTTTATTTTGGCTAATGAAAAAATGGACTCACTTTAATTAAGATGAATTTAAAAAAGAACTTATCTAATTTGAGATGAATATAAATTGGATAAATGTAAAAAATAAACTTACCTAATTTGAGATAAATTTAATTTGGCTAATGTAAAAATGAAAAAAGACTCACCTAAAAGGAGATTGAAGGTTTGCTCTTGGAGAGACTAAGTCATCCTAGAGAGGGGTGAATAGGATGATGGAAGATTTTTCAAAAATACAAACTGTTTTGCACAAAACAGACTTAGAAAATAATTTTGAGTCTAGAATGAACTTAGAAAGTGCAGTACACACGAAATACATGGAAACCCTCCTAGGGCGAGAAAATCACAGACAGTGCCGGTTTAAACACCAAGTTAAATCCACTATTCTGAATCTACAAAATACAAGGACTTAACTTTTTACTGAATTGCTCCCTTAAACAATTCAATTACAAGTTTTCCTAGACTCGAAATTCCCTTATGTGATCATATCCTCTTACAACTAGTGACAACAGAGCTGAATTAACCCTTTATAACTCGGAAAGTAGAAGTGTTTATAAGACTTTCCTTTATAACTCAGAAAGTAAGAATTATAGAATTGAAGTTGTAAGTCGAAGATTGAGTGAGTAAGAATTAAGTAAGTGTTAAGCAATGTGTTCAACAATCTTCAAGTCTTGTAGAATGGCTTCTATTTATACACAGTAGGGCAAAATAGACGTTGAAACTTGATTCGGACTGGTGAGCTTCAATAGCCATTGTAACGACTAGTGTGAGTCACTCGGAAAAGGATTCATTGTAATCCGAACATTGAGTGGTGGTCCTTGGCTAAAAAGTGGTCCATCCCTCTGGTTGTAACTGAATTTTAGGGTGGAAACAACCGTTGGACATAAAGTTGAAATTTACCGGATTTGGAAACAAAAATCCCGACACGATGTCCGAGCCATGTCCGGAAATGGCTGATATCCGTCTCTTGGAGTTTAACGGCTAGAAATCGGTTGCTTTTGCTTTTCAAAAATAGATTAGGCTTGTTTAATCAACCTACAAAAGCAAATCAAAGTAGTACTCAAAGTATAAAAATACTTTGGTCCAAGATTAAGTAAAGATAATAATTAATTCAAAGTAATTAAACACTTAAGTATCTTCGACTTAAAATAATGGAATTTTCTGAGTATAATATTAATTAGGTTCAAATTCCATCTAGAGTCAATCCTTAAAATGATCAAGTTAGTAAGAATAAAGAATCAGAATACATAAACTTGATCAAGTAAACAATTTCATTAAGTATGTTGACTCGGAAAGTAGAATTAACGATGTAATACATTTTCGGTTTGATCATCAAGTCGAGTACTCGAGTTTAAAGTGTTTATGAAATGATTTACTCATGACATTGTTACGAGTTGTTTCTAAGGGAGTTAGAAACCCGGTTAAGAGTGTTATGCTTGACAAATGGTTTTTGAGTGGGTCGAAAAGAATGAAAACTTAGATATGAGTTTTTAAAACTTTAAAATAACTTAAAATCAAAACTATAAAGAGATAGAGAGTTATACTCGAGTTTTCATAGATGAGTTTTATTTAGCTAAAAATGGACTCACCTTAATTAAGATGATTTTAAATTGGCCAAATGTGACAAAATAAAAAATGTAATTATGCGGAGAAAAATGTAGAAAATAAGATTTGAACCTAAAACTTACTAGAACATGGAATGGATCAACGGAAAGACTCGACCCGAGGAGCGGACGGGCAGCCCACACCAGTTAGGCTAGATGACTATGGGCCATCCTTTTTTGTTTTACGAGAGACTAAAAGGAATTGGACTTACTCGGAAAATGCAACAATTAGACCGACCCTAGAGGAAAAGGCTAATTTCACTTTTGGCTAAAATGCACATAAATGGACTGACTCAAGAAGGTTCATTACTATTTTTTATTTGCTCTAATGCTAGGGTTATTTAGTGAACGTCACTAAACTGCTAAAGACTCAAGGAAAATAACAAAAGCAACCACATATGTTCAAGCATGTAAATGAAGGTCCAACCTAAACCATAAAGGTTCTATAGATCACAAGGTAATTCTAGGTAGGATAAACATAGTAACTCATAGTCTACAAAATTTTGTCCCCTATAGGATGCATATCGGGACCTGAATTTTTAGTGCCTCTCAATCAAAAGATCAAGAAAGCTGGCTATAAGTGAAGAGTAATCACAGCTCAATGTTAAGTTGACTTGACCCATCAAGATAATGATTCGACCTTTACGAAAAGGCGCTCATAGGTTAAAGCCTATAGGTCCAAAAGAGCAATTATGTCCAAGGTCGCCTAAAATAATGTGAAATGCCTAATGCAAACGTGATAAAGACACACTAATTCAACTTTCGAATATCACCCTCTTAATAATTGTCCCCCAATGGAATCGCCATCTGTAGGAGCCACAGCCCATCCCAGTAGAGAACCGAATCAAGTTTCCCCATAAATGTCGACTTCACGCTAGGTGTGCTTATCGAGCAAACGATAAGGCTTTTGAAAGAGATTTTTAGGAAGGGTTTGATTGGGGATCTTTGGAAATCATTTTATTTTTTATATCAATTTTAGAAGTCTCGTGATATTATTTCATAAGAAAAATAATTAGAAAAAATAAGGGAATCAATCTGCCGCAAAGTCTGTTAGACCGGGCGATGAAACCGCACTGTGCCAGGAGCTAAGCCCGGTTACCAACTAGCATCGGCTGACACCTGCTCCGTTTGGTCACCACACCAACTATCTAATTGAGACCGAGGAATTAGTCTCGATCAAATAACTTAAGCTGCCAAATTGACCATTTTTTTCTAGTTTTTTCACTTAAATGTCGAGAAGCAATTCAAAGACATAAAAGATTGAAAAGGAGTCGCCAATTAGTTTGAGGAATAAAACTAACAAAAATAAAATAAGCACTTTTCTAAACTTGGTACCAAAAATTCAAAATCAGAAAAGATTTTAAAAGCGACTCCATTGGTCTTAGACCAATGATTTGGTGTTCGGTGTTCAACGTACTGAAACAAAGAGGGTCTGCTTTCAACCCATTTGTCAAAAAGATGGTATCTACTAATTGAAAAAGTGTGTTTAAATTGCATTAAAGAAATCAAGCAAACAACATGCAATAGGTAGAATTTAAAAACATGTGAAGGTTTGCTCTTGGAGAGTCTTAGTCACCCTAGAGGGAGGTAAATAGAGTGATGAGGAAATTTTAGCAAACTTAGAAACTTTAAGGTTGAAAAGAATGAACCGGATAATCCGAGTCTAGATTGGACTCGGAAAAGTGTAAACTTAGAGATAAGTGGAAACTCTCCTAGGGCGAGAAAACCACGGACAGTGCTAATCTAAACATCAAGTCAAATCCACTATTTTGAATCCTCAAAATACAACGGACTTATTCAACCAGAATTGCTCCCTTAGACAATTCCTTACAAAGTTTTCCTAGACTCGAAGTTTCCTTATCTCGATATAGTACTTCCTAACCGAGGTAACCTTTATAGCTAGGGACAACTGAGCTAAGTTAACCCTTACAACTCAGTCAAGGGACCTTACTCGAAAGTAAGAAGTATATGTGACTGATTACAAGACTTTACAACTCAGAAAAATATTAAGTACATACTTGGAGTTGTAAAAGGAGATTGAATGAGTAAACAAAGACTTTTTCTTAAGTAATGTGTTTCAACGAAAATTCAAGCCATCTCCTAGTCTTGTGAAGTGGCTTCTATTTATAGATGACCAAGCAAATTAGTCATTGTGTTTGGTTTCGAACAGGAGTCTTTCATGGCCATTATAACGGCTCTTTTGAGTCGTTCAAAAAGATCCGTTGGGGTGTGAACGTTGTGCAACCGCTCTTGGCTCCTAAAGGTGCTCCAGTTAATCGGTGATGTCTGAAAAATAAGGTGGAAACCACCATTGAGCTTAGTATTGGAGTTTTTAGTTTTAGAAACAGACAAACCCGACATGGTGTCCGAGCCCTGTTCAAACGTAAATAAAACTTGTGTGCTTGGTGATTGACGACTTGAAACCGGTTACCTTTGTAATTCAAAAAATGAGATAACCTCATTTGAATAACCTAAAAAAGTAAACAACTTTGATTCTCAAAGTATAAAATACTTTGGTCAAAGATTAGGCACGAGATAATAATTTAATTAAGACAATTAAGTACATAATTATCTTAGGCCTAGAAGAGTGGAATTTTCCGAGTCTAATATTCATTATACTCAAATTCCATCAAAGTCGATCCTAAGAGAGATCAAGTTATAAGAGTGAAAACATCATAGTATAAGGACTTGATTTGGACAAATAATTCTTAACCTCATAAATCGACTTAGAAAGATGAATTAACACCGTAATTCACTTCACGTTGAAATGTGTAGTCGAACTCGGATAAAAAGTGTTAGAGAGATTATTTGATCATGCGATAGATCCGAGTGATGTCCGAGTGACTCGAAACATCAATGTAAGAAGATAAACAAGAATGTGTTTTTGAGTCGATCGAAATGAATGAAAACTTATACGAAGTTTCTATAACACTCAAAATGACTTGTAGTCAAAACTTAGGAGGGATGAGGTTTGTACTTGAGTCTTTATGTAGTACTCAAAATAATCTAGATTTAGAGTTTGAGTCTTTAATCTCCCCTTTTTAATGAAAGGCATTCCACACTCGAATAGAAACTTTGTTAATGAAGAACATGAGTTTTCGGTTTTACTCGATAGAGCATATCAAAATAACAAGTAGTGAGTGAAGTGATTCGTATTCGAAAAAGCATTTCAAATACTTTCACTACTTAGAACATTTATGCGGATAACACATTAAGAAAAGATTAAGCAGCTATATCGGAGCAAAAACATATGAACAGATATATCGACGCAAATAAGGGAAAAATAAATAAGAGATCGAACTCACAAAGAGTGAACTTAGAATGAATCGTTGTTGAAAGAAAGAAAGTTCATTTATTTACACAAGAAAAAACATATACAAGAAAGAGGGTGAGAGAGCTCCCCTAAACATAACAACATCAATTTTTCTATTGTTCTCCCCTTGCCTTTCAACAAAAACAAAAACAGGGAAGAACACATCAAGAAGATACAGTTCATGTTTGAACAAAAAAATTTTAAACAAAAGAAAAGAAATCATGATGGGGGTGCTGGGGGCTGTATGGGTGGAGGTGGACGAGCATGTAGTGCGCCAGCGCTGGTAGGCTTGGGATGACGTTGAAGACTCGGGTCTACGGCAGCACTAGGATCTCCGATAACGGCTCGCTCCGAGTGGCTAACCCGTAACTAAGTCATTTAGGGGCTCATCCTCTTAGAAAGCCGCAGAGGGAGGTGCTTTTTCTGGTTTGACCATTGTGGACTTACCAACATCCGCGAGGTCTTCTAACCCACTCAAACCGCCGTCTAAGCTTATCGGCTCCGGTTGAGGAACTTCAACACCTTGTCCCTCGGCTTCCTCCTTTTCTCCTTCTTCCTCCTTCTCCTCTTCCTTCTCTTCATCCTTCTCTTCCTCCTTCTCTTCGGATCGAGTTGCTTCAGCCGCAGCCTTCTTCTCCTTTTTCTACCTCTCCGGAGGAGGAGTTGGCGAGGCTCAAGGACTCCTCGGAAGTATCCGAGTTGTCTAGGTCCCGAGCGACCTTGGTTTTCCTTTCACGTAGGAGCTGAAGTTGCTCCTGTTGCTCCTTGAATAGGCTCTTCATCTCAAGAAGCATATCCCGATGCTCTCGGATTTGAGATGGAGTCGTCTTTTGGTTTATGACCATACTTTGAAGGACATTTTCGTAGGAGCGGAGAGTGGCCCGAAATTCTTCGGTCATAGAAGAGATCTTGTCTATCAAGACCGAAGACAAGGCAGCTAAGGCTATAGGAGGAGGTTTTGAGGTAGAAGCACCACCTGGTGGAGGAGGGAGAAATTGGGGAGTTTGAGTCCGAGTCTTAGGACAGGGTGAAGGGGACTTCGATTATGAGCCATGGACCCGGACACCGAGGCTTGGTCTCCTGGTACCCATATCCCGAAGTTCCTTCCCGCCAACAATAATGTCGGCCTCAAACACTGCATTTGGGTCCGAGGGAGGGGAACCTTAAACCGCTTAAAGACCACGATTAAAAGGGCTCCGAAGGGAAAAGGAGAGGATTTCTTGGATTGAGTCGCACAGATGGCCATTCGCTCGAAGATGTCTTGGAAAAGGTCTACATCGTAGCCCTTGAGGATATCAAACAAAGCTTTGAGAATCTTAGAATTAGGATTCTCTTTGCTTGAATGATGAGAGAAGAAAGTTCTCATCGAAGAAAACAAAGAAGTTTGGCCTCGGTCTTCATCCGAGTCACCGAGAAATTCTTTCATGACTTAGGGACTTCCTCGGAATATTTTTCGAAAAACTCATCCGCAATCTCGTTGAAAGGGATGGGATTGCATTTGAGAAAGAGAGAGGAAACTTTGAAAAGATGATGGAGGCGGGAAAGGTTGATGCGCAAGACTCGTGTCGCGAACTCGTGAGGTGATGACTCCCTTAGAGCGAGGATAGATTAGAATAGAACTCAGCGAATGAGTTCTAGGTAAATAAACTCACCGAAGAAGAGAAAGTTGTAAACTCCAGTGGTTTTGATGTGAGACAACCACGAAAATGATATGGTTGGGAAGAACTTGTCATCCAAGGTGAGGTGTAGGGTGACGAAAATTTTTGAGGGATTAGAGGTACCCTCTTGCGCTTGTTTGGTGCGAGGTTTCTTGGTCGTAGACCGTAGAAAATCTTGGGTTGAACCTCTTTTAGGCATGGCTGATGAATGTGAGTGAGAGAGAGTGCTGAGAAACTTTGAGTGCGAGAGCGAGTAAGCAAGACAATAGGTTAGTAGAGAGTAACGTAGTAAAATGAAGGTAAAGGGATGTAATTTATAACGAAAAGGAATGTCCTTCGAGTATACTGGTCCGACCTAAACCTCCAATGGCCGCCTCGGACATGAGTGATGTTTCTGCTCTCCAACGGTTAGAATTCCAGTGACTTTCTCCCAACTAGTTCACCGATCGATGCGCATGATGAGAGAGAGAGAAAGAGAAATTTTAAAAGAGATTTATGAAATTCTCCACTAATCTAGAGATGATTTCGAAGTTTGAAGTCCATTTTTCTCAAAAGCCGAGTCCGACGCGAGTATGGTTTCCGAGTGACTCGGAAAATACAAACACATAATAACTCCTAGCTTAGTTTCACTCGGTCAATCGAACCAATTGTTATTAAAGCACATAAATAAAAAATTTAACACATAATCATGTAAGACAATTTCACTTAGAAAATCACATAATCATGCATTAATCATGCCAAGCTCATTCCTAATAAAGCAAAGCTGATCTTCACTAAGTAGGTTAGTGAAAATATCAGCTACCCGAAATTTCGTAGGAATGAATTCAAGTTCAATATCACCTTTCTCAAAATGGTCTCTCGAGAAAATGATACCCGACCTCAATGTGTTTTGTCTTTGAGTGCTTGAACTCGGATTCTTAGTGATGCTGATTGCACTCTAATTATCACACTTGATTGGAATTGATTTGAATGAAAGTCCAAGATCCTTCAAGTGTTGTTGGATCCATAGAATCCGAGCACAGCACGCTCCAGCTGTAATGTACTCAGCTTCAGCGAGTTGATAGAGCAACTGAGTTTTGCTTCTTTGAGTGCCAAGATATAAGGGATCGACCCATAAACTAGCATGATCCTGACCTACTCTTTCTATCAACCTTGTATCCAGCATAGTCGGCATTTGAGTATCCAATGAGGGTCGGTTCTAAGTCTCTTGAGAACCATAGACCTAGATTCCGAGTCCTTGCAAGATATCCGAAAATTCTCTTCACCTCGGTGAGATGTGATTCTTTTGGATTAGCTTGAAATCTTACACAAAGGCAAACACTAAACATGATATCTGGCCTACTAGATGTGAGATAATGTAGAGATCCGATCATACCTCTGTAGAGTTTTTGATCTATAGCTTTATCTTTCTCATCCGAGTCCAGTTTCAAACTCGCTACTCATAGGTGTTGCTGCATGTTATGCATCTTGCAGCTTGTATTTCTTCGATAACTCCTTGGTATACTTAGATTGATGGACATAGATACCTTCTTTATCTTATCTGATTTGTAGACTAAGAAAGAAATTGAGCTCTCCCATCATGCTCATTTGGAATTCTGTCTCATTAACTCGGAAAAATCTCGACAAAGATTTTCATTAGTAGATCCAAAAATTATATGATCAACATAAATCGAGCAATGAGAAAGTCTCTCCCCTTGGTTTTTATGAAAATAGTTTTGTCAATCTGACCTCTTTGAAATTGTTTTCAACCAAGAAGCTACTCGGTTTTTCATACCAAGCTCTAGGAGCTTGTTTAAGACCATAAAGAGCCTTTTGCAATTTGAAAACATGATTTGGAAATTCCGAGTTTTTAAATCCAGGGGTTGCTCAACATAGACTTCCTCTTGAATGAAATCATTCAGAAAAGCACATTTAACATCCATTTGATACAATTTAATATTCATGCTTGATGCAAATGCCAAGAGGATTCTAATTGCTTCGATCCTAGCAACCGGTGCAAAGGTTTCCCTACAATCAATCCCTTCTTCTTAATTGTAACCTTGAGCCACAAGTCTAGCCTTATTTCTTACTACCAACCCATCCTCATCCAGCTTGTTTTTGAAAACCCATTTGGTTCCTATGACTAGGTGGTCGGAAGGTCGTTTGGTCAAAGTCCGGACTTGGTTTCTCTCAAATTGACTAAGTTCCTCTTGCATGGCCTCTACCCATTCAGGTTCATTTATGGCCTCTAGTGTATTTCTGCGTTCGATTAATGATATGAATGCAGTGAATGCACATAGATTTTGCAAAGAAGAGCAAGTTCTTACCTCACTGTTGATGTCGGACAAAATATTCTTGAGTGGGTGGCTTGAAGCATATTTGAATGCTCTACTTGTTCTCTCGGTTCACTAGATTTGTTGGTTGTACTTGGCTGATCTTCAGTGGTCCGATATGGTTGACTCACTTGTTTTTCCCTGATCAATCTCATCAAACACAATGTGGATGCTTTCTTCCACTTTGTTAGTTCTTTTATTAAAAACACGATATGCTTTACTATGAGATGAATAACCCGAAAGATACCTTTATTTGACCGAGCATCAAACTTGGTCAGGTGATCCTTACCATTATTATGAACAAAGCACTTACATCTCGAAGGGTTTGAAATATGAAATGTTGGGTTTCTTTCCCTTGTAGAGCTCCTATGGAGTTTTCTTCAAGATGGGTCCGATGAGGCATCCGTTCGAGTGTGTAGTTTGTCTGTGTTGATCGCCTCAGCCTAGAAATAGTAAGGTAAATCGTGTTCAATCATCATCGTCCTTCTTATTTCTTCAAGAGTTTGGTTCTTTCTTTCCACTACCCCATTCCGTTGAGGAGTTCTGGGTGCTAAGAAGTTATGAGAGATAATATTTTTATCGTAGAACTCTGCAAATTCCGAGTAATCGAACTCCCTTCCATGGTCAGTTCAAATTCTTCTTATTTGAGTATGAGACTCTACTTGAATTTTCCTGCAAAGCTTGCTCAACTCTTTGAAAGCTTCATTTTTGTTCTTGAGAAAACAAACCCAAGTAAATCGTGAATAATCATCAACAACCACAAGTACATAAGATTTACCTCCGAGACTCTTTACAAAGATTTCACCACATAAATCCATATACACCATTTCAAGCACTTTGGATGTGGAAACAGTTTTAAGAGGTTTGAAGGATGATCTAGCCCGTTTTCCTTTTGTGCATACTTTATAGATTTTATCTTTCTTAAATGCGCAGTTAGGCAAACCCTTAACTAAACCATGAGATGCAAGCTTTTTGATAGTGTGCATGCTAACATGACCTAGTCTACGATGCCATGTCCAAGAATCATCATGCAATGATGCTTTTAAACAAGATAAATTCCGACTTGGATCGGAAATAGGAATAGTGTAGGTATTGCTCGATCTCTTACCCGAGAGCTTAGTCTCTTTCGTGGTTGCATCGAAATATAGTAATTGGTCCGAGTGAACCTTACCTCTTGACCCTTGTCACACAATTGAGAGATGTTGAGTAGATTGTCCTTTAATCCCTTGACAAGATAGACTGGGCTGACTAGGTTATTTCCTTTCCCAATCTTGCCTATTCCAACTAGCTTGCCTTATCTGTCATCTCCAAAAGTGACTTTGCCTCTTTTGTAATTTTTCAACTCGGAAAAGAGTCTTGAATCTCCCGACATGTGGCGTTAGCATCCACCGTCCAAGTACCAATGACCTTTTATCCTTTCCCGAGTTACCTATGAAGGTCGGCTCGAGGAAGAGACTAAGTCACCCTAGGGTGAACAGGGTCGTTGGAAGATTTTTTCGAAAAACAAACTCTTTTGAACAAAGTGCAAACGAAGCAAATTCCGAGTCTATATTGGGGTCGAAAAGTATGAACTCGGAATACGAGTGAAGAGTAAAGAAGCGGATTAAACTGAAACTTTGAGTCCGTCCGAGTCTAGAATGTACTCGGAAAGTAAAGACACAGAAAGTACGTGGAAACCCTCCTGGGGCAAGCAAACCACGAACCGTGCTAATCCAAGCACAAACTCAAATCCACTATTTTGAGTCTATAAAATACGATGAGACTGACCGAACCCCGAGTGGCTCCCTTAAACAACTCCTTACAAGTTTTTCTTAGACTCGAAATTCCCTTATCCGATCTAGTACTTCCTGGCTGAGATAACCCTTACAGCTAGGGACAACTGAGCTGAGTTAACCCTTATAGCTCGGTCAAGGGACCTTACTTAGAGAGTAAGAAAGAGAGTGTTTGTAACTAAGTACAAGACCTTATAACTCAGAATATAATGAATTACAGAGTGGGAGTTGTAAGTAGAAGATTGAGAATGAATACAAAGACTTTTGATCAAGTATGTGTATTAACAATAGGTTCGGCAATCCTCAAGTCTTGAGAGTTGGCTTCCTTTTATAGATGACCGAGCAACTTAGCCGTTGTGTCCATCTTCCGATTGGAAGTTCCTTTATGACAGTTGTGTAGGATTTTCCGAGTCACTCGGAAAATATCCGTTGATATGTGAACGTTAGACAACGGCTCTTGACTCCCTTGATAGTGCCTAAAACCACTCGGTGATGTCTTCGAAGTAAGGTGGAAACCACCGTTGAGCTTAGTGTTGTGGATTTCCATTTCTAGAAACAGACAACCTTAACACGATTGTCCGAGGCTAGGTCGAGGTAGAAAAAGCCTTGTCTCGCTGGTGATTTGACGTTTTGAAGTCTGGTTACTTTTGTATTTCAAATATAGGATAGCCTCGTTTGAATCACCTACAAAAGTAAATCAATTTGGTTCTCAAAGTATAAAATACTTTGGTCCAAGATTAGACGCAGATAATAATATGATTAAGATAATTATGTGGCTAATTATCCGGGTCGAGAAAAGGAATGGAATTTTACGAGTCTAATATTCATGATACTCAAAATTCCATCTCGAGTCGATAAATCAAGTCAAAAATGAAATATCAAAATAGATAGACTTGATCTAGACTAAACACAATTCAAACTAAAATACTAAAGTCGAGTGCAGAAAAGATAATGTTTGAATCATGCGATATGTCCGAGTGTTAAGTGACTCGGAACCGAGTGAAACATGCAAAGATGATTTACGAGTCACACGGAGTCATGCATAAATGCATTAGAAAATTTCTATAACACTCGGAGAAAGTACCATATCACTTAGAAAAGTTTCGAAGACACAAGGAATGACTTGGAATCAAAACTTTATAAGTGAGAAAGTCTTATACCCGATTCCCTAGATAGAACACGTAAAGGTGAGATGTAAAGTCCGAGTCTTCAATCTCGCCCTTTTTATGAAAGGCATTCTATACTTAAACGAAACTTTGTTAGTGATAATAGATAGAGTATGTAACCTCGCTCGGAAAAGAAACTTAAATTTTTTATAGATAACAGAGCAAGAAATAGATGTGTTAATGATGCTAAGCAATAAGACATATTAGATAGAAATTCGAAGTGCTTGCATTTAACATTGTACTCGGAATTGGAACAAAATGCATAATTTCATTAAATTAGAAAAATATGTATAGAGGTGAGAGAGAAAACTCCCCCTAGACAAGACAATACATTTTCTAGTTTTTCTCCCCTTGCCTTTCAAAGAAAAACAAAAAAAATGGGAAGAATATAGGAAATACAAGTTTGATGTCCGGACAAAAAGAAAAAAGCTGTAAAAGAATATGAAATTAAGAAGGAGAAGGGTGTGTCCGAGTGGAGGAGGAAGGACGAGCGGTGCGCCGACGCCGATAAGATCTTGACGATGTGCTTGAGCGTGGCGGAGGGAGGACGAGGATCTCCGGCATGGGCTCGGTTCCGTGTGGCTGACCCGAACGAGGGGATCCAGAGGTTCTTCTTCTTGTAGCTCGGCAGCTGGAGGGAGTGCTCTGGCGACCCGCTGCCGATTGTCCTTGTGCAGCAAGGTCTTTTAACCCACTCGGACTCACTGCTCGAGCTAAGGACTTCCAGTTGAGCTTGAGGAGCACTTGTACCCCGAGTTGTGGCTCCTTGATCTTCCTTTTGTTCCTCCCCTTGGCCAAAAGGAGCTGCCTCGGCCGCGAGCTCCTCGGCTTCGCTTCTTCTCGATCTTCTTCTTCTTCCTCGCCTCTTTCCGAGAAGGCCTTGGTCGGGCTCGAAGACTCTTCCGATGTGTCCGAGTCGCGTGGGTCCTGAGCGGCCTTAGACCGTCTCTCTTGAAGAAGCTCTATTAGCTCCCTCTGCTCCTTGACCGGGGCCTTCATCTCAATGAGCATGTTCTGCCGCTTTCGGATTTGAGACCGGGCGGTTTTCTAGTTTATGGTCATAGACTGATATACGATCTTGAGTGACCGGAGTATGTCCTTGAATTCCAAGGACACGGAGCTGATTTTGTCCATGAAGGCGGAGGACAAAATGGAAGTGAGGGATTTAGAGGCACCTGAGGTGGAAGCACCACCAGGTGGGGCGGGAAGAGAAAAGGGGTTTCTTTACGAGTCCGAGAGGGCCTCGGCTCCGAGCTATGTATCCAGATACTAGGTTAAGTCTCCCGGTACTGTACCTCGAAGTTCCTTTTTGTTGACAACAACGGCTGCCTCGAATACAGACATTTGGGTCTAAGGGAAGAGGAATTTTGAATTGTTTAAAAACAAGGGTAAGTGGAGCACCGAAAGAGAGAGAGGTGTTCTTCTTGTTTTGGAGTTGAGCTAGCACAGCTGCCATTTGCTCGATGATGGAAGGGAAGAGGCCTACTTCGTAGCCCTCAAGAATGTCAAAGAGAGCTTTGAGGTGTTTGGAGTTGGGGTTCTCCTTACTAAAGTGCTGAGAGAAAAAGGTGCTCATCGGCAGAAGCACGTAAGACGTGCTTCTTACCTTAGCTGAGTCACGAAAAATTCTTATGTGACCCAGGGAACTCTTTGGCATATTTTTCAAAGAAGTCGTCAGCGACCTCGGTGAAAGGAATTGGATTGCTGTTCAAGAAGAGAGAAGTGATCTTGAACAGTTGATGAAGAAGAGAGGTGTTTATACGAACTGTGATGTTCGAACCCTCGAGGTTAGGACACCTTCGGAGCCGGTGAGATGAGTGTAAAACTCATATACGAGTTTAGGGTAGATGAACTCGCTGAAATAAAGAAAGTTATAAACCCCGGTTGTTTGGATGTGGGGCAACCACGAGAATTTGGTGGTTGGGAAGAACTTATCATCCAAGCACAAGATGCTTCGGGTGACAACGAGTTTAGAGGTTGAAGGGCCTTCTTAGCTTTTGGTTCAAGGTTTCTTTGTGGCGAGCCAAGAAAGTCGGGGTGAGAACCTCTTTTAGTCATCTTTGAGAGAAAAGAGAGAGTAGAAAGACTTGAGGGAAATGAGAAGAGAAGAACTCGAAGAGAGTAAAAGTAAAAAGAGTAGAAGAAGGAGATGAGAGCAGCTGAGCTTACTTGAGATAAACTTAACGAAGCTTGAAGTAACCGAGAAATCGCTGTAGACGCAGAGAGCTTGTGCGCGAAGTTTTGATTTCGAGAGAGAGAGTAAGTGAAAAGTCAAGTAACGAAATGAAGGAGAATAGTCGCTATTTATAGGGAAAATAATCGTCCTTCAATATCCGTTCGACTCATCTCTTTCATCGGTCACCTCGGACCGGTGTGACGGTTCTCTCCTTCAACGGTTAGAATTCCAACGGTCCGCCTTCTAACGGCTAGTTGTCCGATGATAGCGAGCGAGAGAGAGAAAGAAAAAAATTTGAAAATAAATTCTGAAATTCTCCACTTATCTAGAGATGATTTCGGAAAATTGATGTCCATTTTTCTCAACGTCCGAGTCGACTCGGCTTAGTTTCGAGTGACTCGAAACCGGAGGCAAATAATAACTATCGGTCGAGTATCACTAAGTCAACTAAACTGATGGTTACTATAGGATTCTAAACACAGAACACATAATCATGCAAAGAAATTTTCACATAACAACCACATAATTATGCATTTAACATACCTAGCTCATTCCTAATAAAACAAAATTGATCCTCACTAAGAGGCTTAGTAAAGATATCGGCTAATTGAAGATTAGTAGGAATGAATTCAAGTTCAATATCACCTTTCTCAGAATGGTCTCTTAAGAAATGATACCTAACCTCAATATGTTTTGTCTTTGAGTGCTGAACCTGGATTTTTGGTGATGCTAATTGCACTCGATTGTCGCACTTGATTGGAACCGATTTGAAAGTAAGTCCAAGATCTCTTAAGTGTTGCTTTATCCACAAGATCCGAGCGCAGCATGCTCCAGCTATAATATACTCAGCCTCGGCAGTTGATAGAGCTATTGAGTTTTGCTTCTTTGAGTGTCAAGATATTAGGGAATGACCCGAAATTGGCATGCTTCGAAGTGCTCTTTCTATCAACCTTGTATCCAGCGTAATCAGCATCCGAGTATCCAGGTGAGAGTCGGTTCGAGTCTCTTGAGTACCACGGACCTAGATTCCGAGTCCCCGCAAGATATCTAAATATTCTCTTCATCGTAGTGAGATGTGATTCTTTTGGATTAGCTTGAAATCTTGCACAAAGACAGACATTGAACATTATGTCTGGTCTACTTGAAGTAAGATATAGCAAGATCCAATCATACCTTGATAGAGTTTCGATCTATTGCTTTACCTTTCTCGTCCGAGTCAAGTTTTATGTTGCTTGCTCATAGGTGTAGCTGCGTGCTTTACGTCTTGGAGATTATATTTTTGCAGCGAGCTCCTTGGTGTACTTTGATTGATGAACATAGATTCCATCTTTGTCTTGCTTGATTTGTAGACTAAGGAAGAAATTGAGTTCTCCCATCATACTCATTTGAAATTCCTGTCCCATCAACTCGGAAAAGTCTCGACACGTAATTTCATTAGTAGCTCCAAAAATTATATCATCAACATAAATCGAGCAATAAGGAAGTCTTTCCCCTTGGTTTTTATAAAGAGAGTCTTGTCGATCTGACCTCTTCTAAAATCATTTTGAACCAAGAAATTGCTTAGTCTTTCATACCAAGCTCCGGGAGCTTGTTTAAGACCATAAAGCGCTTTTGAAGTTTGAAAACATGATTTGGAAATTTTGAGTATTCAAATCCAGGAGGTTGCTCGTCATAGACTTCCTCTTCAATAAAACCATTGAGAAATGCACACTTAACATCCATTTGATATAACTTAATATTCATGCTCAATGCGAATGCCAATAGGATTCTAATGGCTTTAATTCCAGCAACAGTGCAAAGGTTTCCCCACAATCAATCCCTTCTTCTTGATTGTAACCTTGAGCCACAACTCTAACCTTATTTCGACTACCAACCCACCTTCATCCAGTTTGTTCTTGAAAACCCATTTGGTTCCTATGATTGGGTGGTTAGAAGGTCGTTTGGTCGAGTCCGAACTTGGTTTCTTTCGAATTGATTGAGTTCCTTTTGCATGGCCTCTACCCATTCAGGTTCATTTAGGGCCTCTAGTGCATTTTTGGGTTCAGTTAATGAAATGAATGCAATAAATGCACATAAATTCTGAAGAGAGGAACGAGTTCTTACCCCACTGTTGATATCGGATAATACGTTTTCTAGTAGGTGACTAAAAGCATACTTGAAAGCTCGACCTGTTCTCCGATTTACAAGATTTGTAGGCTGAATTGCTTGCTCTTTAGAAGCTTGTTCCGAGTGATTAGTTTGCTCTTCGAGCATTCGGAGTGGATCCTTGAGTTGTCTCATTCCGAGTCACTTCGTTCCGAGTGACTTCATTCCGAGTCTGGTTGAGTTTGAGTCTTTTAGACTCGGTCTTATCATCATCTTGTCTGCTGAGTTTCGGATCCGAGAATGATTATTCACTTGGTTTTTCCTGTTCAATCTCATCAAACACAACGTGGATACTTTCTTCCACTTTGTTAGTTCTTTTATTAAAAATGCGATAAGCTTTACTATTAGATGAATAACCCAGAAAAATACATTCATCCGACCGAGCATCAAACTTGGTCGGGTAATCCTTACCATTGTTATGAACAAAGCATTTGCATCCAAAAGGTTTGAAATAGGAAATGTTGGGTTTCCTCCCTTTATAGAGCTCATATGGTGTTTTCTTCGAGTATGGGTCCGATCAGGCATCTGTTTAAAGTGTAGTTGGTCGTGTTGACTGCCTCGGCCTAGAAATAATAAGGTAGATTGTGCTCAATCATCATTGTCCTAGCTATTTCTTCAAGAGTTCTGTTCTTTCTCTCCACTACTCCATTTTGTTGAGGAGTTCTTGGTGCTGAGAAGTTGTGAGAGATTCCATTCTTGTCACAAAACTCGAGAATTCCGAGTAGTCGAACTCCCTTCCATGGTCGGTTCGAATTCTCTAGATCGAAGTCGAGGACTCAACTTGAATTTTTCTGCAGAGCTTGCTCGAACTCCTTGAATGCGTCATTATTGTGCTTAAGAAAACACACCCAGGTAAATGGTGAATAATCATCAATAATAACAAATACATATGATTTACCTCCAAGGCTCTTAACGAGGATTTCACCATATAAATCCATATGCAGCAGCTCAAGCAATTTGGATGTGGAAACTGTCTTCGATGATTTGAATGATGATCCGACTTGTTTCCCTCTTGTGCAAGCTTCACAAACTCTGTCTTTCTTGAAAGCACGATTACGCCAACCTCTAACTAAACCATGAGATGCTAATTTCTCAATAGTATGCATGCTAACATGGCCTAATCTACGATGCCATTTTCATGAATCATCATGAAGTGATGCTTTTAAACAAGATAAGTTCGACTAGGGTCGAGAGAGGAATTACCTAAGAGTTACCCGATCTCTTACCTAAGAGTTTGATCGCCTTGGTGGAGACATCGAAATGTAACATTTGTTTTGAGTGAATCCTACCTCTTGACCTTTATCACATAATTGAGAGATTCTGAGCAGATTGTATTTTAATCCTTTGACAAGGTAAACTAGGGCGACCAGATTACTTCCCTTTCCAATCTTGCCTATCCCAATTATCTTGCCTTTGTTGTCATCTCCAAAAGTGACTTTTCCTCCTTTATGCTCTTCTAACTCGAAAAAAGTCCCGAGTCTCCTGACATATGGCGTGAGCATCCACCGTCAAGATACCGGTGTCCTTTTGATCTCTTCGAGTAGCTCGCAAAACAGAGACAATCTAACCCTTCTCACTTCCTCTAATGAACCCAGTAACACTCTTTCTTGTGGTCCTTTTACGAGGAAGAAGGTTTTTCGGAACCTAGATTTGAATGACTTTGGGCTTAGTCCGATTCCGAGTCTTCCGTGTAGAGCACCGAGTATGTATCTCTTTCTTTTGAAAAACTTTTCTTTTGGAAACTGGAGGAGATGGTTTCTTATTGTAAGCCGATCCGGGATTAGTCTTCCTTTCATTTTTATGAATGGGACCATTCTCAACTTTCCTGAACTTTACAGTTCCGGAATCCTTTTGAACAGCTTTTAAGTAGGAATTGGATTCCTCCTCTTTGTTGAAACCAAGACCTTCTTTTCGAAGGAGACACATTGAGATCCTAAGAGCATGTCAAGGTTTTTCGACCTTGAGTAAATTTTAAAACAAGATCTTGAGACTCATTGAGCTTTTGCTTTAGCTGGTCATTTTCTTTTTCGAGTAACTCGGACTTAGTCTCATTGATTTGAGCACTAGTCTTGAGTTCTCCGAGTGTGAGTCTCGGTTTTCCAATTCATTTTTTAAAGATATGCTCTCGGAGGAAATTGACTCAAGTTGTTCTTTAAAATGAGAGGAATCGAATTGGACTTTTCTTCCAAAGTGAAAATATACTTAGCCAAATAAACTTTGGAGAATTTAAGAAAGTACTCAATTACCTCTTGAGGATTAGATTCCTCATTGTCCGATTGATCCGAGTCCGACTCGCTTTTGCTTCGAGTCGAAAGTGCCATCGGACACTTTGAGTCATCCGAGTCCTCGTCATCTTCGAGATGAGTCCTCGTCACTCCATGTGGCCATCATAGCATTTTTCTTCTTTCTATCCCGTTTTCTCTTTGGACAGTCTTTGACTATGTGTTCCTTGCTACCACATTCAAAGCATCCAGAGTTCTTAGTCAAAGGTAACTTTGAAGGAGAAGAGTATTTACCTTTCCTATCCTTCTTGTCTTTCTTATAGAACTCTTCTTTTGGCTTCTTGTCCCATCTCTTGTGCTTCATCATTCTCTTGAAGCCTCTAGCAATTAGTGCCATGGGATCCTCTTCGAGTCGGAGGAACTTAGATCTTCTTCTCTGGTTTCGAGGCTTTCGCTGCAATGTTCTTTTTAGTGTCGACCTCTGCATCCTCCTCATCCAGGTGAATCTCATGGGTGAGAAGTTTCCCAATGAGTTCGTCCGGCTTTAGTAGAGATAAGTTCCGAGCCTCCTCTATGGCTATCACCTTGGGACCCCATCTTTTCTTGGGTAGGCTTCGAGTATCTTTCTGCACATTTCTTCGTGGGAGATCTTTTTACCCGGAGATTTGAGATTATTGGTAATCTCTTTAAATCGAATAAACATCCGAGTTATGTTTTCTTCGGCACCATCTTGAATAGCTCATATTTGTGAAGATATTGGCTTATCTTCGCTTGTCTTACCTGGCTTGTACCTTCATAAGTGTTGACCAGTGTGTCCCACACTTCTTTGGCTGTGTCACGAGCGGACACTCGGTTGTATTCTTCCGAGTTGATGGCGCACATGAGAATGTTCATAGCCTTGAAGTTCTTTCCGAACCTTTCAGCTTCATCACTGTGAACTCTACCTTGATCTTGGGCATGAGTCTTGTTCCTACAGTCTTCATGGGAGTGTAGTTTCCTTGTATGTTGTTCCGGACATCTTCATCGTGATCCAAGAGGAAATATTCCATGAGTTTCTTCCAAGTGCACGAAGTTGGATCCTTTGAACTTTGGTGGTCTACTTGGAAGATCTTCCTTCATCTAACTCTCCGTTGTTACGAGCCATTTGATCTTTAGACCTTTGGATGGTTAGATCCTTTTCTAAAAGGCTAGGCTCGATACCAATTGAAGGTTTGCTCAGGGAGAGACTAAGTCACCCTAAAGGGGGCTGAATAGGGTGGTGGAAGATTTTTTCGAAAAACAAACTCTTTTGAACAAAGTGCAAACGAAGCAAATTCCGAGTCTATATTGGGGTCGAAAAGTATGAACTCGGAATACAGTGAAGAGTAAAGAAGCGATTAAACCGAAACTTTGAGTCCGTCCGAGTCTAGAATGTACTCGAAAGTAAAGACACAGAAAGTACGTGGAAACCCTCCTGGGGCAGCAAACCACGAACCGTGCTAATCCAAGCACGAACTCAAATCCACTATTTTGAATCCACAAAATATAGTAGACTTACTCGAACCCCGAGTTGCTCCCTTAAACAACTCCTTACAAGTTTTTCCTAGACTCGGAAATTCCCTTATCCGATCTAGTACTTCTTAGCCGAGATAACCCTTACAGCTAAGGACAACCGAGCTGAGTTAACCCTTACAGCTCAGTCAAGGGACCTTACTTAGAGAGTAAGAAAGAGAGTGTTTGTAACTAAGTACAAGACCTTACAACTCGGAATATAATGAATTACAGAGTGGGAGTTGTAAGTAGAAGATTGAGAATGAATACAAAGACTTTTGATCGAGTATGTGTATTAACAATAGGTTCGGCAATCTTCAAGTCTTGAGAGTTGGCTTCCTTTTGTAGATGACCAAGCGGCTTAGCCGTTGTGTCCATCTTCTGACTGGAAGTTCCTTTATGACCGTTGTGTAGGATTTTCCGAGTCACTTAGAAAATATCCGTTGATATGTGAACATTCGACAACGGCTCTTGACTCCCTTGATAGTGCCTAAAACCACCGGCGGTGTCTTCGAAGTAAGGTGGAAACCACCGTTGAGCTTAGTGTTGTAGATTTTCATTTCTGAAACAAACAACCCCGACACGAGTGTCCGAGGCTAGGTCGAGGTAGAAAAAGCCTTGTCTCGCTGGTGATTTGACGTTTTGAAGCTAGGTTACTTTTGTATTTCAAATATAGGATAGCCTCGTTTGAATCACCTACAAAAGTAAATCAATTTGGTTCTCAAAGTATAAAATACTTTGGTCCAAGATTAGACATAAATAATAATATGATTAAGATAATTATGTGGCTAATTATCTGGGTCGAGAAAGGAATGGAATTTTACGAGTCTAATATTCATGATACTCAAAATTCCATCCGAGTCGAGTAAATCAAGTCAAAAATGAAATATCAAAATAGACAGACTTGATCTAGACTAAACACAATTCAAACTAAAATACGAGAGTCGAGTGCGGAAAAGATAGTGTTTGAATCATGCGATATGTCCGAGTGTTAAGTGACTCGAACCGAGTGAAACATGCAAAGATGATTTCGAGTCACACGTAGTCATGCATAAATGCATTAGAAAATTTCTATAACACTCGGAGAAAGTACCATATCACTCGGAAAAGTTTCTAAGACACAAGGAATGACTTGGAATCAAAACTTTATAAGTGAGAAAGTCTTATACCTGATTCCCTAGATAGAACTCAAAAAGGTGAGATGTAAAGTCCGAGTCTTCAACCTACAAGTCGAAACACACTAACCCTTCTCACTTCCTCTAACGAACCCAAGTAACTCCCTTTATCGTGGTCCTTTTCTAAGGAATAAGACTCTTGGGAACCCAAATTTGAATGACTTTGGTTTTGGTATGATTTTGAGTCTTCCTTTTAGAAAATTGAGTCTGTCTCTTTCTTTTGAAAATTTTTTCTTTTATAAATGGGTGGAGAAGGTTTTCTCCTATAAACCGATCCGGGCTTAGTCCTCCTTTCATTCCTATGAATTGGACCATGCTCAACCTTCCTGAACTTCACAGTTCTAGAATCCTTTTTAAAATATTTAAATAGGAATTAGATTCCTCCTCTTCGTTAAAACCAAGTCCTTCTTTCCTGAAGGAGACACATTGAGAGCCTAAAAGCATATCAAGGTTTTTCGACCTTGAGTGAATTTCAAAACAAGCTCTTGAGACTCATTGAGCTTTCTTTACAGATTCTCATTTTCTCCTCTCGAGTGACTCGGACTCTGTCTCATTAGCTTGAGTACTAGTCTTGAGTTCTTTCAGAGTTAGTCTCGGTTTTTCAATTCATTTTTAAACCATTGCTCTCGAAGTGAGAGACTCAAGTCCTTCTTTTAACCGAGAAGAATCGGAATTAGACTTTTCTTCCAAAGTAAAAATATATTTCGCTAAATCAACTTTGGAGAACTTAATAAAGTATTCAATTACCTCTTGATGACTTGTCTCCTCCATGTCCGAGTTGTCGAGTCCGACTCGGATTCAGCTTCCGAGTCTATTAGTGCCATCGGACACTTTGAGTCATCGGAATCTTCATTTTCTTCAAATGAGTCTCCATCACTCCATGTGGCCATCATAGCCTTTTTCTTCTTTCTGTCCCTCTTTCTCCTTGGACAGTCTTTCACTATGTCATCTTTGCTGCTACATTAAAAGCAACTAGAGTTCTTAGTTAAAGATAACTTTGAAGGGGAAGAGTATTTACCTTTTCTCGTCCTTCTTATCTTTCTTGTAGAACTCTTCCTTTGGCCTCTTTTCCCATTTCTTGTGCTTCATCATTCTTTTGAAGCCTCGAGCAATGAACGCCATAGGGTCTTCTTCCGAGTCCGAGAAACTCGGACTTTCCCTCTCGCTTTATGAGGCTTTCAGCGCGATGTTCTTTTTGGTGCTGACTTGTGCATCCTCTTTTTCCAAGTGAATTTCATGGGTAAGCAACTTCCCAATTAGTTCGATCCGGTTTTAGTTGAGAGAGGTTCCGAGCTTCCTCGATGGCTGTCACCTTGGGACCCTATCTTCTCTTTGGTAGACTTCTTAGAATTTTTTGCACATTTCTTCATGGGAAATCTTTCTACCCGGATATTTGAGATTGTTTATAATCTCAATGAAGTGTATAAACATCTTAGTGATGTTTTCTTCGGCTCCATCTTGAACAACTCATATTTGTGAAGATATTGATTTATCTTCGCCTGTTTCACTTGGCTTGTTCCTTCATATGTGTTGACAAAAGTGTCCTACACTTCTTTAGCTATGTCACGAGTTGACACTCTGTTGTACTCTTCTAAGCCGATAGCAAACATCGGAATGTTCATCGCTTTGAAGTTCTTCCCGAACTTTTGACTCCTCATTGGTGTACTCGAACTTCTCTTTACGCACGGATCTTGTACCTTCTATCTTCATTGGAATGTAATTGCCTTCTTGGATGATGTTCCAAACATCTTCATCGTTGTCCAGCAGAAAGCATTCCATTAGCTTCTTCCAATGCACGAAGTTTGATCCTTTGAACTTTGGTGCTCCGGTGGAAGATCTTCCTTCATCGAACTCTACGATATTCCGAGCCATCCGATCTTTAGAACTTTGGATTGTTAGATACTTTTTGAAAGGCTAGGCTCTAAAACCAATTGAAGGTTTGCTCTTGGAGAGTCTTAGTCACCCTAAAGGGGAGTGAATAGGGTGATGAGGAAATTTTAGCAAACTTAGAAACTTTAAGCTTGAAAAGAATGAACCGGATAATCCGAGTCTAGATTGGACTCGTAAAAGTGTAAACTCGGAGATATGTGAAAACCCTCCTGGGGCGGAAAACCACTGGACAGTGCTAATCCAAGTACCAAGTCAAATCCACTATTTTGAAAAAAATACAACAGATCGATTCAACCAGAATTGCTCCCTTAGACGATTCCTTACGAGTTTTCCTATACTCGAAGTTCCCTTATCCGATCTAGTACTTCCTAACCGAGGTAACCTTTACAGCTAGGGACAACCGAGCTGAGTAAACCCTTACAGCTCTGTCAAGGGACCTTACTCAGAAAGTAAGAAGTATATGTGACTGATTACAAGACTTTACAACTCGAGAAAAATATTAAGTACGGACTTGGAGTTGTAAAAAGGAGATTGAATTAGTAAACAAAGACTTTTTCTTAAGTAATGTGTTTCAACAAAAATTCAAGCCATCTCCTAGTCTTGTGAAATGGCTTCTATTTATAGATGACCAAGCAAATTAGTCATTGTGTCCGGTTTCGAACGAAGTCTTTCCTGGCCGTTGTAACGGCTCTTCCGAGTCGTTCGAAAAGATTCGTTGGGGTGTGAACGTTGTGCAACGGCTCTTGGCTCCTAAAGGTGCTCCAGTTAACCGGTGATGTCTCGAAAAGTAAGGTGGAAACCACCATTGAGCTTAGTGTTGGAGTTTTTTGTTTTAGAAACAGACAACCCCGACATGATGTCCGAGCCCTGTTCAAACGCAGATAAAACTTGTCTGCTGGTTATTGACTGACTTGAAACCGATTACCTTTGTAATTCAAAAAATGAGATAACCTCATTTGAATAACCTAAAAAGGAAACAACTTTGGTTCTCAAAGTATAAAATACTTTGGTCCAAGATTAGGCACAGATAATAATTTAATTAAGACAATTAAGTACATAATTATCTTAGGCCTAGAAGAGTAGAATTTTCCGAGTCTTATATTCATTATACTCAAATTCCATCAAAGTCGAGTCCTAAGAGAGATCAAGTTATAAGAGTGAAAACATCATAGTATAAGGACTTGATTTGGACAAATAATTCTCAACCTCATAAACCGACTTAGAAAGATGAATTAACACTCGTAATTCACTTTACATGCAAATATGCAGATCGAACTCAAATAAAAAGTGTTAGAGAGATTATTTATCATGCGATAGATCCGAGTGATGTCCGAGTGACTCAAAAACATCAATGTAAGAAGATAAACAAGAACGTGTTTTATGAGTCGATAAAAAATGAATGAAAACTTATACGAAGTTTCTATAACACGCAGAATGACTTGTAGTCAAAACTTAGAAGGGATGAGGTTTGTACTGAGTCTTTATGTAGTACTCGGAATGATCTATATTCGTAGTCCGAGTCTTTAACATACTTAAAAGCAATAAAGAAAGCAATTAAATGAAAGCAACAAATGAAGCAATAAAAAAGAAAAGTGAAAAAGGAAAGTGATAAATAAAAGATTATAGTGTGCGCGGAGGAAAATAAAGCCATTACATCGTTAAAACCATAATAGAGAGAGTAATAAATAATTGAAATTAAATAAACAAACTTCGAGATGGTGGAATGACGCCCTCGGGTAGACCCACCTGCTAAGTGTGAATCATGATTGGATTTCAGCAGAGTGACGGTAGGGCGATGATAAGCGAAAGAGGCAAAAGAAGGCTATTTTTGTGAATCGTTTAGAAAAGAAGTTTTAGAGTGTTCGTAGTGAGAGTAGAATGGAGAAAAGAGAGAATCGAGAGAACTCAAGCAATTAGGGGTTTTCCAGCTAAATTGATCTGCAGAAGGTATGTGAAATAAGGGGCGTAAACCCTCTATTTATAGGAAATTTTAGGGTTTAAGAACCCTAAACTTAACTTCAAAAGCTGTCACCTGAAAAGATAAATCGGTTAAAAATCCTAGAAATGGATGGAGGAGATCCTATGGAGCTGAACTAACCAAACGACGTCATTTAGGTGGGGTGCCGAAACCAGCGCTGGTTTTGTGTGACATTTTTGTAGTCTCGAAAAGCGTGTCAAGCCCGGGAAGATGTGTTTTGGGTTGTTCTCGACACTTATTAGCCTTTTGAAGGCTAGTTGGTTTTTGTGGGCTACTGGCTTTCGCCACTCTATGTAATCCGATCTTGAGCCAAGTATGCAAACGAGACTGGTTTTTCATCATCGAGCTAAGAAAAATAAATAAATAGAAAAGGGACGACACTTTTTAGGTGTCTACAAAGTGTTGGTAGTATGGATCCAAATCTTCTAAACTTGTTTATGAACTTACTTAGTGATGACAATACACTAGAAATGGGAAGTAACTCAAATATAAACACCTCGAACAATCCACCCAGGTTAGCAATATCCGAAACCGCCAAACTATAACTACGGGCTAATGCCCCCACCTTATTACCTCCACCTAATCCAAATATGTCTAGCAGAGGCTCAAACCAAAATATCTCTAATTAACCAAATTATCCCTCACCTCATTACCCCCACCATATTACCCAACCCCTCATCCTTATTACTTATCGGGGGTAGCAACCGTACGTCCCTATGAAGTCAAATATCATCCGAATTAATCACCTTAGGCCACTCTAAAATCGAAGACATTTCCACAAATAATGAGGCTATTGAAGATGATGAGGCCCCTGTGGTAGGAGATCATTAGGTAATGGAGGATGACAAACGTCTTATAAGTGCTTGGATTAACACAAGAACGAACCCCGAGTGTCGAGATAGACCAAAATAAGGGTAGCTTTTGGAGTAATGTAGCGTTAATGTGTAATGCCAATGCCCCACCAGGAAGTAGATGGATAATAGGGAAGATGTGCATGTAACGCCCCCAATATATAACCACATAAATAAGTAATTAACAGCAGAAGACTTGTAAATTGGGAGACGGATAATAGGCAAATTCATTTGAGCAAATTAATTATTCAAACAATTTATATAACAATCCAACCCAAAGTTTCCTCACAGAAAATGAAATTTTCAAAATCCCGAGGATCAGCTAGAGAGGAATCATGAGCCAGGAGACCAAGGGAGGGACTAGCATGTGCGAGGTCAAGACGAACACTCATACATCACTTCTTCCGACCAGCTTTATCTTTTTTCTTCCTCTTTAAACCTTAGGTGTGATTGTGAATAGTCCGTCATGCGCTCAACTCCCTAAAAATTTAAAACATAAAACAATAAACGTGTGAGCTAGAAGCTCGATACGTTACCGTTATAAAACAAAATTATAATATAAGTGCTCTTAAATCGGGCATATCTTAAATCATTTTTCTTGCATAATCGGTTTGCAAACTTGTCAATTGCCGATTTGCTTTTCCGATTTAGCCAAACTTAGGACTCATACTGTGAAACAATCAATCATGGAATCCAACTCCCGAGTTCATTGAACCCTAAGGTAGTCGGCTGTGAACAATTGAATGATTAACGATTACGTGAACGATTAACGGTTACGTAAATAATTGAACGATTAACGCTTCGTGAACAATTGAACGATTAACGGTTAAATGCTCTACTAGCGAGCAACGTTGTCCAGGCGTCCCCGGATCAACCATTTACGATTACGATTACGATTGCGGTTATGATTACGATTACGATTACGATTGCGGTTACGATTACGATTACGATTACGATTACAATTATATGCGGTCATAGACCATCATAACAATTAATAGGTCCTTTGCGTGGCCAAATCATGATAAAACTCTTAAAACATATTCATAAATGCAATGAATTGTAAGCACCAATTATTAATCTATAAAACTTTTACTTTTAGTATAAATGTAAAGGCAATAACGTAACTCAGTGTGCCGAACACTTCAAATGCGGATTGTTTCTGCAACATAATTTCAATTCGATTTCGTTTCCAAAAAGAATCTACTTTTGTAGATTACTAGTCTTTTAAAAATACTTATATGCATTTACAAACACCAAACTTTTACTTTTCGCGTATCTATCCATATTATTTCCTTTCGATCTCAATATTCATACATTTCCCGAAATAAGCTATTGATGATATAGTTTCAATTTGTATATAACAATTGATGAGTTTATTTCCCCATTCTTGTAATAAAACTCAAGTGTGATCTTTTGCTTCTACCACCTCTAGTCTGTGCTTAATGTAGCCTAACTTTAATTGTACCGCTCGTTTCATCTAGTATGCCCGGACGTCATCTTATCTCGTAAACCAAATATACTTCCTACTTAAGGTGTTGGTTTGGTTTTTCAATTTTTAAAAATTTTGGCAGAGTTTCGTTTAAAACATGGCATAACCATTAGGCTAAAAGCCTTAAGACCTGCATAAAATCCACAATCAAACTCAACGAGCCACACGCTCGGAGTACACAACTCAACGGTCACACGCAGTGTATATTTACAACCACAAAAACCAAGTTTCAACCAAGTATATAACCCAAGTTACAATCTCATCAATATTCTCATTTTCTTGTGCTCATGAACTTTTCGATTTTTTATCACGACAAGAACCTTCATACATATATATTTATAGCTAAAGCTTCGGTTAAGCAATTTAATCATAAAAAATCCCGATTATCGGAAGATGGCTATATACGATTAATTCCTTTATGGTAGTACCAATAATCGATTAATGATTTAGTGGATCGTAGACAAAATAGTGAAATTCATTAATATTTTAACATGTTAACTTTTAAATATTTTGAAAAGTACAGACAGTAGCGTACACTGAGGTAGTTGTTCGTTTTCCTTTAAATATCGTTTTTCATTCTTTTCTTCGAACGTGTCGTTTCCGTCACTTTTCTGTTTTCATAAAGTAATTTGATTCGATAAGTTAGGTCTCCATTTAGATTATCATATTACTTTTCTTTTCTTTCTTTTGTAAACTCTTACCTGCGGTTTCTTTTAATTTCTCACTTGTCGCTCAAAATTCGTTTAAACTTAAAACTCTCACAATTTTATAAAGATCTATTCTTCCTCCCTTCTCAACTTGATTCAACATTTTGAATTTCCTTTCAATCCCAATCTCTCTTTCAATAACATCAAAAACCTTCTTTAAGATCATTCCTCACTTAGTCATTCATGTTTCATTACAATCTAAGCGGTTATGGCCTTATTTTTCACTTCATCGCAAGTTACTTCAAACAAGATCTCCGTTAAACCCAACAAAACCTTCAATTTCCTATCCAATTTATATTTATTTCATATTTTCAATCCAAAACTTAACATAGGCCAATTTCCACTTAGTTCACATACATGAATATACCTCCATACTCCATCAAATTTTCACATTTCAAATTGATTCACTCTTGCTTAACTAAACCAAGATTCAATTACATTAGTTTACCCAAGTTTAGCACACATACAAATAAATTCAATCTTCCATCAATCTCCAATTACACATCCTTGAAAGCAACTCACAACAACATACATGTTCATATTCCAATCATACTCAATATCTTTCTTCCAATTCTTCCACAACCAAACAATTCATTCATACCCATATAGAATTTACACAAGCACATTTACAATTATAAAGAAAACCCAAATCAATTTCCAATTCCCTATTACCGCACACTAAACCCTAAATTCAATCTCATTTGTTCACAAGATTCTTTCAATTCCATCACAACTAATTAAAGACTCACATTAACCTCGTCTAATTCTTCAATTACAACATAAATTCGTGATAAATATTTGCATAAAAATGAAGAATTAGAGATATACTTCAAAGGGGCATAGAAGTGGAATTTGGTGGTGGTGGTTCGAGTGTCCGAGGTGGCAGCTCCGGGCGTTGGTCAGCGGTTTCCAACGCCAAACGGCGGCCAAAGGTTGCGGCGTAGACCAGTCCGAAGGCGGCAATAGCGACAGGGCGAAACAGCCCTGTTCAAAGCAGTAACAAAGCGAAGAGGAGAGAGACAGATGCGTTGGAGGTGACAGGGTGGCGGCCGAGGCGCGGCGCCGGCCTGCTGGCGGCGGTAGAGGCCGGCGATCAATGGCCGGTGGCGGCAGCACAGGCAGCAGAGTCCGCCCGAGCAGCGGCAGCAACGAAGCAAGGGTTGTTTTGCCCTTGCTGGCACAAGAAAGGGGCAGGAGGAGAGAGAGAGAACTTGGTGGCGGGAACAAAGTGGTGGTGGAGGCACCGACGGCCGGCTGGGTGGTGCCGTAGGCCGGCGGTGGCAGTAGTGATAGGGGAAAAAGGTGAGGGAGGAGAGGTGAGAGAGAGGTTGAGGATGAATGTATTACCCGCTTTTTAAAACAAACCCCCTTCCACCGATATCCCGATCCTTCTTGCAATTCCTTTCCCTTTTTTTTTTTTTTTTTTTTGTCTTGTTAATTCCTAATGTTTGGTTATATTTTTACTAATAATTTACCACATGCTTAAAATTTTAACCACACATTTGGCCCATTTTTATCGGTTTATATATTTTTTCTAACCTTTTTTTCTCATTTTCTTATTATTTAATTATATAAACCGTATTCGAGACACAATTTTGCATTATACAAGTGTATATACATTTCTTTGCACAAATGTAAATTTGTACAAATTACTTATTATTATTTACGATTATTAAATTTGTTCGCATCTTTTATTTCGATTTCGTATTGTGTGCGAGTCACTGCTCTTAAACAATATTAAGACGATAAAATGCAAATTAAAAATAATTTAATTACGATTAAGTTTTGGGGTGTTACAGATGCAACTCCCATTGGGAATGATATACCCCATTAGTATCAAAGTTCACAAGCATAATGGAGGAAATGCTTTGTCTAAACCAAAGTGGCATAAGTATGGAGGATATTGTGGCCTATGCGCATACTCGCTAATGTAAACGAAATGAGGGCGATAAGTTGTGATCAACCCAAATGGAAATCATTTGTCTTCATTGATAATTCACTCGGTGGATCTTCGAAATGGTCGAAGATTAATGTTCAAGGAGCTCACTCTAAAACAACTCACCTTCCACCGGTGAAGACACAACTGCCGATGAAGGAATTGGGCTAATCCGACTAATTCGAGGAAAAGCGACCAAGAGAAAGGCTAAGGAAAAAGCTTCCATGATGTTTGTGGATTTGGTTGAAAATCGTCTCTCTACCATGGGCTCATCTAATGTCGAGAAGGTTGATGTTCTCCGAGATTATCCGAAACATAAAACAATTTCATTTGAGGAAATAGCTCGAGCACGACAAAAGAAGATGGAATTGAAGGGAGAAAACCAAACCATATTAGAAAGGCAATGAGAACAATAATTTTTAGTATGAGACTAGAACATTTAGCTGTTAAAAATGCAAATTATTAGAGAGGATTGAACCAACAAATCAAAAAAATATACCACCACGGCCCTCCGAATCGGTGATATGTCTTCCCAAGCTTTATTAGCGTCATCCTATTTACTTTAATTTGCTAATAGAAGTTCATATCTACGTTTGTATCGTTGTTTACAGTTTAGTGTAAGATAAGAATGCTAATGTAGTTGGAACATTAAGTTCTCCTATGATTGCAATTGGAAGTTGATAGCTATATATCTAGTTTTTTATTGTTTTACATTAAGTATATTTGCCTTTAATTAATTAGTATTATGGTATACTTAGGTGGTTTGTAATGGATAATTCACCTTCATCGTCGTCATCATCATCATCATAATCCTTATTATACCAAGAATCAAATGATGATTTGCCCTTTTTAGAAGCATTACTGCATGATGAAAGTGACATGCAATAGATGGCAACATTGGTACAAATTTTGAGAGCCGCAAATGAGATGGAAGCTTCTTCCTCATCCGGACAAAAAAGAAAAAAATTATTAGGAGAGATCGAGAGGAAGCCCACAATCGCCTTTACAAATACTATTTTGTTGAAGATTCAATATACAACGAAAATCGCTTTCCTCGTAGATTTAGAATGCGTAAGCACTTGTTTATCCGCATCGTGGAAGGACTTGGGAATCAGTGTGAATACTTCCAGCTTAGGTATGATGCGGTTAGGCGGCAGGGGTTGATGACACTAAGTGTACCGCAACCATGCAAATGTTAGCCTATGGTATATCCGCCAATTGTGATGATCGATACTTGAAAATATGTGAAAGCACGCTATTTGCTGAATGTGTCATTCAAATATTTGGAGATCAATTTTTAAGGAAACTGATCCAAGCCGATGTTAATCGCCTATTAGTAGTCCAGGAAACTCAAGATTTCCCAAGAATGTTGGAAGCATCAATTGCATGCATTGGGTTTAGAAGAATTGTCTAATGGCTTGGAAAGTAGTGTTTGCTAAGGGGATCCATAAAGTGTCAACCTTGATTCTTGAAGCAGTAGATTCATATGACCTTTGGATATGGTATGCATTCTTTGGGTGTCCGGAAAGTCTAAACGACATCAATGTCTTGGGTCATTCACCTATATTCCAGCAGCTTGTATACACATCAGGCTCCAAAATGTGAATATCTTGTCAATGGTCATAAGTATACGATAGGATATTTTTTATTAGATGATATATAACCAAAATGGGCAACTATTCTGAAAACAATTCTCCTTCCCCAAGGTCCGAAGAAAAAATTATTCATTGAACGTCAAGAAGGAGCTAGGAAGGACGTGGAGCATGCCTTTACGGTACCACAAGCTCGTTTTGCAATCATTCATGGTCCATGTCGGTTAATGGAACCGGAAGATATGGGTTTACGGGCATGTGATATACTTCATGACATGATCATTGAGGATGAACAAGATTAATTTAGCATTTCTTTTGATTAGGAGCATGTGGATCGTTGTACCCCATAGTTTAATGCACGATGTCACCATAATCCATACTATACAACCTATTTCTATCGATCAGCGCAAGTATGAGACCCCGAAACACATGCACGTCTTTTGGAGGGCTTGGTTAAAGAAATATGGAAGAGAATGTAACATGAGAAAGACGTGGGTGAAATCAATGCATTAACGTAGATATCGTTTACTTGTGTAACTTGTAGTTTCTTTTTTTAATTCCAACTTTGTATTTTAGGATGTACTTTTATATCGAACGTTAGTATTGTAATTTTTTAAATTAAGCATATATCGTATAAGATGTTTTAATATTTACCATATTTATTTTTAGATGTTTTCAAAAAAATTTCCTATTATATAACAAATATGGCCTCCGAATTATATAAATTACCGCTTCCCAAGTAATGAAAATAAATAACAACAAAAAGTATAATAAAAAAAGTAATTACATATGTTAATTGTGGGTCCTAAGAAGGATATTTTATTTTAAAATTCAAATTTGAGATCCTTATAATCTGGAAGTGAAGGGAAGGGAAGAGAAAAATTAAATCTTCTAACTAGGTGAAGAGGTAGGCCCCATCAACCAATTTAAATTTTTAATCCTGCATTGAAGATGCATAGGAATAACAAAGGTGGAGATTTAATTAAGTGTCACTAGCTTTGATTTACACGCAATACAAGCAAGAGTAA
Organism: Talinum fruticosum; assembly: GCA_021018815.1. Taxonomy (NCBI): domain Eukaryota; kingdom Viridiplantae; phylum Streptophyta; class Magnoliopsida; order Caryophyllales; family Talinaceae; genus Talinum; species Talinum fruticosum. The sequence continues at coordinate 482,518 of JAITYX010000123.1, read as the reverse complement.
ATTAATTCAACATATAAATTTTATGTCGGGGAAAGTAAAATAAATTAATAGTCTTGAAATATATTGAAAAATTGAAAGATCAAAAAAATTATATAGTTTTTTTAAGTGACTTTTGCTTATTTAAGGACTTTTAAACTTGACCCGATATTACATTAACCATATTTCATGATGATAAAATGAAAAATTATGTAATAAAACTATCATACGATAAGTTGGAAGAAAAATATAATAATCAAGTAATAATAAGTCAAAGCAATGAAAACTATAAAAGCAAATTTCTTTGATAAAAAAATGTTAATAATAGTCAAAATTTTTATCTTACAAAAAAATTAAAATTTTTATATAACAACTCATACAAACTCATATGAAGAGGTCTCAAAGGAAAGAGAATGTGAGTTACAATATCATGATTTACAAAGTGGTAAGATGATGAAATCAGTGGTTTGCAGATATTGATTGAAAGCTAAAACCGACTATAATATCTTTTTGTGTAGAGAGGGCTTTTTTCTATTTTTTCTTTGCACACTTGTTCACTGTAAAAATTTATTAAAAGATAAATAAGACCATACTTTTAATGTAAGTGGAGGGTATTTTAGGCAAAACAAAATTATACATGAATAACTTGTGCACCGTAAGTTATACAACCAAAAGTTTATCGAGAAGACAACAAAAGGTTTTCACCAATAAATAAATAAATTACCCTAAGATTTTTTGTATCCTCTTTGCTATCTTCCCTGGATTTAAAAAGGAAATCAATCTAATAAACCAAATGAATATAACAATCTTTGATAAAAATAATCTACAACAAATAGATTTAGATAAGAAATAACATCAAAAAATGTGTCACTAACCCGAATTCAATTTCGCAAATTAGACTGACGTTCAATCGGTAATCAAACACCCCCCAAAAACCCAAAAAAAATATAAAAAGAATTCGAACACTACCCTTCAAATTATTTTTTCCTGACGCTAAAGAAAAAGGCGATGAGATGATATTACAAAAAGGAAAAATTAGCTTGCTATAATTGAGAAATAAGAGATTTGAAATTAAAATTAAAATCGGAGTAGAAAATATAATAATTTTTCAAAAGAGATAAAATTTTAATGGAGGTAGTTGTAATGAGTGTAAAGCAATTACAACGAGTGGAAAACACTAATCCAGAGGGATTAATTGTTTCTATTAGCTTTATAGAGAGAGAAAGAGAAAGGAAATTATCTCTTTAGACTCAAATTGATCAAGTTCTTACTCTTCTCTCAAACTTAGTGCATTTATGTTTAAATTCAAAATGAAACTTCGAAACTAAACTTCATTACTAAAAAGCACGACAAAGATGAATAAAAATGCCAAAAAAATTAAAAATTTGTGAAGCTCGAGTTTGCATTACCTTACCCGTAGTTTCGGCTTGTTTCACATATTGTTAATAATGTGACAATCGATCATGGCTAAAAAAAAAAAAGAAAATCAATTAATAAATTTCTGATATTTTTTATAATAAATCTCTAATATTTGCAGGCCAAGTACTTGAAATTAAACCATTAACTCCCAAGGTAAAAAAATATATGCTTCCCAACTTAAATCCTCATAAACAAATAGTGCCAATATTTTTATTCAGAATTTTAAGTACAAAAAATTTTATAGCGGTCCATTAGCGGCATAACCAACATCAAATCCATATGTCTAATGCTTTCCGTATATAACATTGGAGTTTAGAAGAATATAGAGGAATTTTGAGAGAAATTGGGGGTAAGTGGTGAGCATATTGGGTTATGGCACTGGGAATTCAAATGTGAAGATGATGGCCACGATTTCTTGTAGATGGGACAACGATTATAGGGAGAGGATAGATTAAGTGTATTATGTCTACTTGACTAATTGGGGATGATGGCCACGATTTCTTGTAGACGGGACAGTATTACAGAGTGAGGATAGATTAGCCTATGTTTGGATTGGAGGTTAAGGGAGGGGAAGTGAGGGGAAGGGAGGGGAGGGGAAATAATTCCTTTTAATTTCCCTTGTTTGGATAAAATAGAGGGGATGAAGGTGGGGGAACCGTCCCCCCCTTCCCCCACCCTTTTTATTCCCCTCCAAATTGAGGGGAAGGGAGGGAGGGAAATAAGATAATAAATAAAAAATAATTATATTATATTTTATTATATTTTATTTCTTTTTATTATCACATTATCTTTTCTTATTTCCATCCAAATTTTTCTTTTTGTTTTATTTTTCTTCCAAAATATATATATATATATATATATATATATATATATATATATATATATATATATATATATAAACATTAGGGTTAAACTGGTATTCTATTTTACGGATCGTCATGAAGTTAATACCTATTCACTTTTTTTTTCCTTTAGTTAGTAACTAATCTAATTCATATGTTGCCTACTATGTTTGGTCCAAATTATTAGCTTAAATATCTTTTTTGAATTCGTAATTATGATGAATAAATTAGATATATATATTAATCACCATGAATATACATGTGGACATTAATATCTTTATCGTTCTCCTATTTTATTTTTTTTATTATATTTTGGGTGCTTATATTATTTAATTTATTTATTTTATTTTACTTTGGGTAATAATTTATAAATAGAAAAAATAATTATTAAAAAATAAATTTTTTTGGATGGAACGTTGTTAGGGAAATGTGTTTCTTGTACTAAATTTAAATTCATTATTTTTAATTTAAAGTGGTGATGGTGGTAATAATAATAATAATAATAATAATAATAATCATAATAATAATATGTTTTCCTTCCCTCTCTTTCCTTTTTTTAATCCAAATAAGCAAATATTAATAACCCTATTCTCCTTTATTTTAAATCCAAACAAGGAAAGATATCTTCGCTCCCTTCTTTTCCCCTCCCTCCCCTCCTCCCCTCCATTTCCCTCCCCTCCCCTCCCTCCCCTCCCTATATATCCAAACAGAGGGTAAGTATATTACGTCTACTTGACTAATTTAACTCTATTATTCATCAGTTATACAACATTTTATAGGCTGTCATTTAACTCAATAATAAGGGCATAATCGGAGCGAGAGATGGAAGCAGGAACAGAACAGGGAAACTGAAAGAAGCAGAGTAGAGAGATTGAGCGAGAACCAGAACCAGAAGCAAAGGGAAGCGAGTGAGCAGAGGAGAATAGGGCGAGAAGGAGCGAGAACCAGGAGCCAGAAAGAGCGAGAGAGACTGAGCAAAGAGAAAGGGTGCAAGCGAGAACAAGAACCAGAGACAGAAGCAGAGAGGCAGAGCGAGGACTAGGAGCAACGAAAGAGGGAGAACGAGAACCGGGAGTAGAGAGCGAGAAAGAGCGAGACAGACAAAGGGCGAGCGACTGAGAGGAGGAAGAACGAGCAGCAACAAGCGAGGAAGAAGAAGAAGGGGAAAGGCAAGAATTCCAAATCATTTGTTCAAATCCTAAAATTCGAGGTGGTAATCTCTTATTCTAAATTATTGGTAATCTCCAACCCAAATGAATACTGAAGTTTGGAATTATTGATGCATGTGGTATGAATTATTGTATAAATTTGAGGAATTGTAATATACAACGAATTGGATGATGATTGTGAGATATAATGAATTGGGGCAAGTTGTGGTATGTTGAATTGAATTAGGAAGAGATTTGGGAAATATGGATTTCTATGAGGCTTTTAGATTTATGTTTATGTGGAATGTAAGGCTGCGAATTCAGATTAGTAGAGACTTCAAAACAAGAATTGAGTTTGATGTTATTAGATTAGTTGGATAGAATTTAACGGGGAGTGTTGTTGGTTGATATTAATAATTTTGTGGGTTTAGTGGTGAATCTGGACAAGGGAGTGAACCTAAATTTGTTTTAGAAACTAAGACAAGTTCAAGTTGAATAAGAAATGAACTAGGTCTGAAACGAATCAAAACTCAAACGAACAAAATAAACCCAAAATGAATGTGAACTAGATTTGGAACGGAACGGGGAACTTGAACCAAACCTCAATTGAATGCAACTTGAACTTGAGCTAAGTAAGAACCTGAACCGAACGAAACTGGATTGAAGGATATTCGGGTCTCGTCATCTTGAATAAGTATGTTTGATGATTAATGTATATATGTGTTGTTTATAATGAGTTGAGCTAATTATTGACGAATTGAACTCGGAACGAACTTGAAACATACCGAAATTAGAACGATTCAAACCTAAAATTGTATTGAATTGAATTTATTTCCTTTCAACTTGAATTTGTGGGAAGGTTAAACTATGATTTAGTAATGGGTTTTTGAATGCGAGGTTTAGGTAAGTTCTAGTCTAAACGCTCTTATATTAATTTGAAAACAAATGAGGATTTGAACTAAAGATGTTGGTTTGAGTAGTCTGTTTGGATTAAAGATTTATCTAGTTTGTCAAAGAAATTGAGTTATAGTTCCTTAGTTCAAAAAGTGCGCCCGGGCGCGGCTAGGCGTATAAAAGCTCGGGCGCACCCCTCCGGGCTTTTGGAGGGTCGAGCGCAGTCCCTTCAAAAGTCCAAAAGCACGCGCCTTCGCGTTTTTTCCGGGCGCGCTTTGGACGGGGCACTCGCTTCCGGACTTAAAGACTGTTTGCCTTTTTTAAAAAAAGAAAAAAATCATTTACTTACCGGGGAACCGCGTGCGAATTGAACACCTGATAGTTCCTTGCGAAGTGGAGCAAAAACCCTGGCTCTCTAGCTCTCGCGAAAGACTTCTTTCACCCTCCCTCCTCTCGCTCCACCCTTCCGGCGCCTTCTTCCGGCGACTTCTTGGACGTTTCCGACGCCAAGCTTGGTGTTTTCAGGCACCACCTATCGCCGACTACCGGTACTTCTTCTTTTTCTTTTTCCTTCTTCTTTTTCCTTCTTCTTCTTCTTCTTTCCTCTTCCTTCCTCTTCCTCTTCTTCCTTTTTCCTTTTCCTTCTTCTTCTTCTTCTTCCTTTTTCCTTTTCCTTCTTCTTCTTTCCGCTCTGCTCTTTCTTCTTCTCGGTTCCATTTTCCTCTTCCTCCATTTTCCTCTCCCTTCTTTTTTTTTCTTTTTCCCAGACCTTATAATATAAGGCACGTCGAGTCATCCATTTTTTTTATTGTTATATTTTTTTCATTTTTTCAACCTTATAATCCTAGGTGTTTTCGTGTTATATTTTAATTGTTTTCATTTTTATAATTGTTTGTAGTGAGTGAATTATGTTCATTATTGTCATTTGAATGGAGGATCGACCCGATATGGGTTCGGGTTCGGGTTCGGGTTCAATCTCCTCTAGATCATTAGATCCCGGAAGAAAGTATGGCACACAAGATGAGAGCAATAAAAATAGTTTCTTTTGAAACTTTTGTGGAATTAAGACCATGGGGAAGTGTTTCGACTTAAACAACATTTGGTTGGTAGATATCGAAATACATTAGGTTGTAAGAAGGTTCCCGAGCATGTTAGGGAAGAAATTCAAAAATTCATGGATAAAAGAAATCATTGAAAGAGAGTTTTGAAATGTCGAGGAAAATGCAACAAAGCTACGATGTTGATGATGATGAAGATGATGAATGTATTGAGATGAATCCTAGAAGTGGTGGGAATGGGGCAAAGAAGGGAAGTAATAGCATGCCTCATAAGACACCAAAGAAAAAAGGTCCAATGGATATGTACTTTACTTCTAAGCCGACTAATGTGAAGGGCAAAAAGGATCAAGGGAGGCAAAGAACACTTAATGAGCTATGCAAGAAAGAGTTGAGAAAAAGGCTTGCAGAGACTTAGTTAGGTGGTTTTATGATGCTGGCATTCCTTTCCATGCGGTCGCATTTGATAGTTTTGCTATTGTCATGCATTGATCCTGGATTAAAACCACCTTTTATGTATGAGCTGAGAGTTCCATTCCTTAAGAAAGAAGTGGAGGACACCCGGAAGGCGATGAATGAGCATAAGAAAGAATGGGCGGAAATAGGTTGTTCTATCTTATTCGATGGATGGCGTGATACCACCGTCCAAAAGGATATTATCAACTTTCTTGTGAACTCTCCAAAAGGGTCGATCTTCATTAGATCAATGGATGTTTCTGAAGTTGTAAAAGATTCAAATCTTTTGTTCAACGTTCTCAATCGGATGGTGGAAGAGATTGGAAAGGAGAATGTGGTCCAGTGGTGACCGACAATGCATCCAATTATGTTAAGGCGAGTAAGAAAAATTGTTCCCCAATGCTATAATATATAATTTCTATTGCTTAGCTACTTCTTAGAAATTTCTAAAATTATAATTTCTATTATAATTTTATTTTAGGAAAATTGTTGATGGCTCAAAGGAAACATCTCTTTTGGACTCCATGCGTCGCACATTGCATTGATCCGATATTGGAAGATATTGGAAAACATATTGGAAAAGTCAAGAGCGCTCTAAAAAGAGTATGACCATCAATGCCTATATCCATAGCTCTGTTGCCTTTGTGAACTTGATGAGGCGATTCACTAATCAAAGGAACTTGCATAGGCCTGCCGTGACTAGATTTGCAACATCATTTATCACTCTTTCCTCTATTCACAAATAAAAAAAACAATTTAAGGAAGATGGTAACTTCTTAAGAGTAAAGCATAAGCAAATGGGCAAAGGATGACGGAGGAAAGAAGATAGCAAGTTATATCTTGCAAGATAACTATTGGAAGAATGTCCTTTATGTTCTTAAATTGGTAGGGCCTCTTGTTAAGGTTCTTCGCATGGTTGATGGAGAGAAAAACCACCCATGGGTTATATATATGAAGCTATGGATAGAGCTAAGGAGGCTATTTCTAATAGCTTTAGACACAAGGAGGAGAACTATGAGGAGACATTCAAGTATATTGATAAAAGATGGGAATGTCAATTTCATCAACCTTTACATGCAGCGGGCCACTATTTGAATCCGGAGATCTATTATCCAAATGCAAGTGCTCTTGACGAGAGTTATAAAGTGAAAGATGGTTTGTTTGATTGCATTTTAAGGATGATTTCGGATATCACAATCTAAGACAAGGTGACTTCGGAATTGCAATTATACGTAAATGTCGAGGGTCTCTTTGGAAAGTCATTGGCTAAGGCAAAGGAATGCAATACCTCCTGGTAAGGAATTTTATTGTCAAAGCTAATCTTCACAATAAATCAACCTTACAAAGTTGCTAATTAAACTAAGGTTTTTGTGAATAGGTGAATGTTGGACTCAATATGGATCATCGACACCAAATTTGAGGAAATTTGCCATTAAGATTCTTAGCCTCACTTGTAGTGCAACGGGATGCGAGAGGAATTGGGGTGTTTTTAGCACGTAAGTTACAACTTTCAAAATTTTTATATTAGGCTATTAAATAAATTAGTTTATTAGTGAATAATTATGCCTACTTACTTTGTTAACGACTTCACACCAAGAAGAGAAATATATTGGCACAATCCCGATTGAATGATTTGTTATTTGTCAAAATCAACTCGTGCATTAAAGCGCAGACGCCAAGAAAATTCCAAAGATCCCATTCTCTTAAGAGAAATTGATGAGAGCAATGAATAGTTGTTGGGAAGGATGGAAGATGATTCGGATGGTGATAATTTTGTATTTGAGGGGATACTTTGACTTCGGCAGATGTTGCTCAAATTTTTGGGTCAAATGAGCCTCGTTATGGCATGAGGAGAGGTAGAGGATCATCTAGTACCATTAGAGTATCGGCGAAGGACAAAGGGAAAGCTCCCGCCCAAGCCTCCGGTTCTAAATCTTCTCGAGTTCGATTGGAATTGATTGATGAAGATGAGGAAGAGGAATTTCAAGAGGAAAAGGAAGAGGATGAAGATGAAGAAGAGTTGGATTTGGAATTAGATGATGATGACGATGATGATGATGATGATGATGATGATGTGGAGGCGGAGCATGTGGTGTTAGATGATGACAATAATGATGCTTAGTTCACCTATGGGGAGGGGGCTTACACACTATGCTTTGTGTGTTGTTTTCTATGACTATGCTTGCTTGTTTTGTTTTTTAGACTTTCAAGTGTGTGTTTTGAGATATTTGAATGTCAAATTTCAATTCTTAAGACTCACTATCAAAAATCATCAAATTTTCCACTTGTAAATTCGAGTGGGAAAAATGAAATTTTCAGTGGGAAAATGATATTTCCCACTATTTTCCCACCGAGACCGACAGTGAGTAAAAGTAAGGGTGTAATTGCAATTTCCCACTGTTTTCATTTTCGAGTGGGAAATTTTTCCACTGTTTATCCACTTGTTTCCTTTCCCACGAAAATTTTCCACTTGGATATAATATGGTGGACATTTTCCCATTGAACTTATTACGAGTGGGAAAGTTCCCACTGCATTGAATACGAGTGGGAAATTTCCCACTCGAAGATTTTCGATGGAAAATTTTCCATCGAAGAGTTTCGATGGAAATTTTTCCACTGTGTTATATACGATGGGAAAATGTCCACTGTAGATTCGAGTGTTAAAACAGATGGAAAACTTTGCATAATTTAACCACACAACCTACTTGATAGTAGCACCAAAAATTTGTATACAATCTGTCCAACATTAACAATTCGATGGATTGCTCCATAATAGTAGTACATATCTACATATACAACAAAAATAACCGAAAACTAACAAACTATATTGCCAAGCAATCAATAATGTTTAACATCCATGCATATACATCCATAGGTTTAACTACACACTTTTACCAAAATATACAACCATGCATATACATCATTAATGTTAGAATCAAAAGTTGTGAAATACAACCAAAAGTTGGGTAGTGACACCCTAACTAACATCATCATCATTTAAATGATCACCTTTACCATCGTTTTCACTATCATTTGACGACTCTAGCACTACTCTAGGTTTCGAAATGCTAGGATGGAGGGTTTTCATAAGCGAGTACCATAGAATCACCCAAGTTCACGGTATGTCAAACCTGCAATGATTTGCATAACAACATAGAATACAAAAGAATCAACTACATGTAAACTTAAAAAACATGTACAAGATTGTTCATTGACCCTTTTAATATAAGATGAAAATATAAAACCGTAAAAATATACACAGCCCAATATTGACCCATTTATCACAAGGATTTTTCAAGTGCTGGTTTGACTTTCAAATTCTAACTTAAGGTGATAAAGGTAGTTTCCTAAAAGAGTTTGAAAATTTTCTTAAAATTTCGACAGAGCTCCGTTTGTAATATGGATTATTCCATAGGCTTAAAGCCTTAAAATCCTGCATAAAAATTATAATATAACTCGACGAGCCACATGCTCGGAGTTTACAACTCAACGGCCACATGCCGGAATCCACTCAATCATAAATTACAACTTAAAATCACTTATGATCTCATTAGGTTGTACTGTGAAAAGCACTCGGTTTGTATCTATACTTAAATAAGAAATTATAAACTAAAGTAATAAAGAGTGTAACTATAAATTGTATCATAATCTTTATATCTTTATGAGGCATACATTTTGAACTACAATTACCTAAATAAGGAAACTTGCACAAGATTACTCGGGCCACCACATTTCTGCTGGCTCCACAAGATAATGTCGGTATATACCAGCCCATCCAAATCCCAACACCTACATTTCCAAAATCACATTAGTTACACCAAGTTCGGACTACCAAAGAAAAAAAATTCCACAAAAAGTAAAGGCATGTATATTAGCTATTACATAACACCCCCCCAAAAGAAAGCAAAAGAGAAAATGTGATTTCGATTTATGAATCATTAATGAGTCTAAAGAAGTCAACGTAGTTTCATGATCCAATCTCTGTATATATATATTATTTTTTTGGATTGATTGAGTCGAGAGGCAAGCGAGAAGGGTAGCATAAGAAGATAGAAGAAGCTTAAAGAAAAATACCAAAGTACAACAACTACCACACACTAAAAGTGTTTGACAATTGATCTCAGCCACCACATAATATATTATTGAAACAGACTGGGAGTTGAATGGAAAATTCTGACCATTTCCTTGATTACTTAATCTTAACTACCATCTTAAGGGTAATAATTAGTAAAATCATTTTTTCAAAACCAGTTTTTATAAGCTCATAAATAGAATAATAGAGGATGAATACCAAAATGATCAACATAAGTCGAGAATAGAAGGCAACAAACATGTATACAAGAAAGAAAAATATACAAGGAAGTTGAATTAAATGTGAATACTAAATAATATAGAGAAGTTTCCATCACTTACCACCAACTAACGATCTGCACAACAATTGAATTGATTATTGAAGCAATCAATATCAATACAATCATCCACATCAACTTAAGCTCAAAAGAAGTTAATTTGCCACAAACACAGAACCGGAGGCTTAGAAATGAAGGTCAAAATGTCATTTTTCCCCAAGGGAAGAGAGCCAAACCGAACCTCACGGAAAAGCATCTATTCATAACTTGCTCTACGTAAATTCGAAACTAAAACAGGGCACTTAGCTCCAACGCTATAGAAACCCATGGAACTGAACTTTAAGAGTAATTATGGACTAAAGATGAAGGCTTGATTTTGAATCCTTTAAATGAGAAAAGTTAGTGGTAAACTTAAAGTAGATGGAAAAAGGAATACTCAATCATCCCTATAAAACCAAAATGCCTCGATAGAAGAAAAATTAGGCCCGAATGCAAGACGACCATGATGTTGCTCGCATCTTCCCTTTTTTTCATTTTACGGCTGGAAATACAATTCCCGTAGGAAAGAACAAAAACCGAGGTTACTTAACCAATCGCCCCATTCAACATCCAAATATTCTCGTTAACCAAAACCCTCATATGTACTTAATTTCTTTTGGAAATGTATACAGTTCCTTTATATGAAGCTTTCAGCGGCAAGTTTGTTGGATTTCATGTAACGCCTCCGAGGCCAAGGCTCTTGAAACATTGCGGGTCGGTTTCAGCGTATTCCAATGTTGGAAGCTTTGTTGTTGTATTTTACTTAGTACACGATATTTACGTCTCGGTTCACTCAAAAGAATCTGGTTCTTCTAAATATGGACCTAGCTAGCCGGAAAACTAATCAATTTACTCGTACTCAACTGTCATTCTCAATCCGCAAGCAAACTAAGAAATTAAGAAAGCTTGACTAGACATGGGTAGAGGGCGAAGAGTAATAGACAAGATTGAAGCATATAAAGAGAACCGCAAGCATCATTTGTGAGAGAGAGCTCTAATTAAAGGGAAACACTTACAAATTGAAGAAAGACACTCGGATAGCCGTCAAAAAAAGGATAGAAATCACAATAAGCATAATGCAAGACATTCAAATAGAAAGGATAGAAATCAAAATCGAACGATAAGTTCGGGAAAAATAATTGAAACAAGGGGTTGAAATACCAAAACTTACCGAAGCAAAAGCTTCAAAAACCTCGGAGACACCCGAGAGCCGTAAAAACCGGCCGCCGGAGTGACGGTGGCATGGTTGCGGAGACGGCGGAGTCCAAAACCCGGAACCGAAACACCCGAACTTCTACAAGCAGCGAGCGTAAGTCTCCGAGTCTTCCTCGGAGACACCCGAAGAGTCGTCGATCGTCGGCCACCGAGTGAAGGCGGCGAAGACTTCTCGGAGACAGTGGTGGGGTTGCCGAGACGGTGGAACCCAAAACCCACAATCGAAACACTTGTAAAATCCGCTAGCGTAAGTCTCCGAGTCTTGAGAGAGCCGTCGCTCGTCGGCCACTGGAGTGACGGCGGCGATGAGTTCCCGGAGACGGCGACGGGGTTGCGGAGAGGTCAGCGGCTTTTATCCAGGCGTGAGCTAGGGTTCGAGCTTGCGGGGTGCGAAGGACGAGAGGCGTACATGAGAGAGGGTGTGAAAGGAGAGAGAGAGTACTTTTGGCTTAGTTATTTCCCACCTACCAATATACACGCTAAGCTAATTTGACTTTGGTTTCATTTTTTTTAAGACACTTTCACCAAAATTTTTGTTTGGTGGGAATTGAAAAATTGAATTTACTAGTGAAATATTTTGGGGTGAAAGAGCTGCTATTAAAATTTAAAAAAAAGGGAAATTTAAATAAATAAATGTTAGTGGGAAATTTGGTGGTGGAAATCAATTTTTTATAAAAATTAAAATTGTGAAAATATTTGGTGGTGGAAAATCGGAGGGAGTTTAGTGGGAAATTTTTCATTGAAAATATAACGGTGGAAAATCAGTAAAAAAATCAAGTAGTGGAAAAACAGTGAAAAATTTCCCACCGTAATTTTTCGATGGAAAATTACAGATGGGAAATTTGATGATTTTTGGTAGTGACTGTGGTGTTTTTAGTGGGTAAAATGTTGTCTAAACACTATTTTGATGTGCTATCTTATTTATCAAAAATATAGGTTGGGAATGAATTTCTAGTATTTTTATGTAAAAAGTACGCCTCGCTCCAAAAGCTCGCGCCTTCGCCTCGAAGCCCGCGCCCGGGCTCCAGGACCTCGTGCACTTTTTTGCGCCTTGTGCTTTTTCAATCTAAGTATAGTTCTAACATAGTGGTTATTGTGAAAAATGACTTGTGACGGCTTGAAACTTGCTAATTCTTTAAAATGTAAGCTAATATTTCTTTGAAATGGATTTTCGAAAGCAATTTGTAAATGTGGATCTTTAAAATTTTTCTTCGAGATGTAAGAATTTGAAGTGAATGGTTTGATTTAGGGAGTCTAGTACTACAGGATTCCTAATGCAAGTATAGGTTAATAGTCCAAGATCTGACGTGGGAGCTCGATCCGACCATAAGACTCTCGATACGATCTGTATTTCCTTGTTAACTTGATGCGATCCTGGTTAACTATTATCATGATGAGAGTAATAAAGTTCCACCTTGACTTCAGTACCTCCCGAGATTCGAAGAACTTAATTAGATTGCGGTCACCGAAATGAAGAATTAGCAAGTTTCAATTAGGGAAGGGCTAAAGTGTCAATTTCTCTCGAAGACATCTTGCCAAGAAAAGGAAATTATTTAGCAATCATAGTTCCCTAATTGTGTCTAGAAAAGAATTAGCAACTATTATCATGATGAGAGTAATAGAGTTCCTCCTTGACTTCGATATTTCTTTTTGGTACTAGATGATCCTCATGGCCCCTAATTGTGTCTAGAGAAGGATCTAATGCTCTAAAGACATCTTTTATTCAATTAGGGAATTGAATAATGGTTTGGGGTTTGAAAATACCTTTTGTTCAATTAGGGAATTGAATATGATTTGATGTTTGAAAATACCTTTTATTCAATTAGGGAATTAAATAATGGTTTACCAAACCAAGTTGATTGAATTGCATTGGTGACATTGTCACTTTGAACATCTAAGAGTTGAAAGAATGTTAAAATTGTGTTTTGGTTTGGTTCCATTAAAGTTAAGATGTTTAGAAATATGAGAAATAATTAATTGATTAGAATTATGCAGAGCACATGGGGTGTTCTAAATGGAGTTGGGAAAGAAGGGATGAAAGTTAAAATGTGATTGATGACAACATTATTAAACTACTAATACTCAATGGCTTGTACATATATGTCTAATGTGTAAAAGTTGTGGTCTTGGGATAGGATTACCCATTGCGCATGTGGTTTGCTCACCCTATATCCCTATTCCCTTTCCAGGTTTGGACAAAGCAAATCGGAAGGTTTCGATGTTCAACTCCTTGTGGAAACATGCTTAATGTGGAATATTATATGGTCTTCTTGATGTACATGGTTTGATTAATCTTTCTATATATGTAAATGATTTCATGTAGTTACGGAAGTCGTATTGTAGGTCAAATAAACTATTTTAAGTTTTAACGTGTATCGGTTGTACTCCGATGTGTAGCTCTTGAATTGGATATTGTATACTACGAGTGGGTGACTCGTTGAACTTTATCGGAGCTTCTTATGTAGGTATAAGGATTTAAGCCTAGGGAAATAACAAAATTATTGATGGAGCTCTGTCGTAATTTCGGGAAAATTTTCAAACAAAATGGAAAATCACCTCTATTACTTTAAGTGGAGAATAACAAGCCAAACTTGATGTCTTAACTAGCCTTAAAGGTTCCTTTCGGGGAATCCTGGTGTTGTAATACTTCACTAATGAGAGTTCGGGGTGTTACAACATATTTCTACAATGTCAAAAAATATAATTTCTAAAACTTCTTGGCAAGAAAAGGAAATTATTTAGCAATCATAGTTCAAGATGCTAAACTATTATTTTCACATAATTTTGCACCACTTTATTAAGTGACCATACCAAGGTACTAAAGTGTCAATTGCTCTATATTATTGTGTCTCTTAAACTTCTCTTAAGGGGTGACTTGTTGTAGAGGCGTAGACCGGTGAGTACTAGCCATGTGACATAGTGATTGCCCAACATCTATGTTGATGTTCTTAGACATTTTTTTGGGCGAGAGGAGAACGAAAACACACACTCACAAACAAAAACAAGATTGATAATGGGAGCATTGTGTGTATGCACTACACAAGAAGAAAATATTCCATCATATTGTCCTCCAATCTTTTCCTTGTTGAGGATAATTTTTCTTTTGATTACCACCATTTGATACTCCTTACTAGTTATCTCGCTTTCCATCAGGTACCATGGACGCTTTCTTCATCACTAAGAAATAAGGCTAATAGAACTTAATACTGAGACTTATTTGCCTCTTGACTACTGCTTGCCATAGACTCCTACGAGCGGCTTCTTTTATCCATCTTAACCACATTCTTGGTGACATTTTTCTTCTTCCCCTTTGAACCATGCTCTGCTATTGGGCTGAGAATTTAAAAATTCTTGTAACTTCCTCTTCCTTCTTTATGGACTCGTTAAACCTCGTTTTTATCGGTTTTTAAGGCATTACTTAACCTAATTCCGTGATGATTTCAATGATATTTATTGAGTTTTGGGTTGGATTTTGATCGTTTTCTCTTTATCGTCACCTAAGCTCGTAAATCTCTTTATTACGAGTTTTGGGCTTAAATTAGAGACATTCAAGGCAAATTTGATGAAAAGGGATAAAGAGGAGAGTACGGGCCTAAAAGGAGGCAAGAAAGAAGTCTAAAACTCATCAAGTGAAGTTGCACGGCCAATCAGTGCAAAGCTGCACATGGCCGTGCGATTATCGGGGAAGGGCTCGAAGTCAAGAAAGGCCACACGACCACCCATTCACACCTTGCACGGCCGTGCGAGAAGTTATCAAAGTTGAAGTCACACACGGCCTACCGTGCCAAATTTGCATGACTCGTGTAAGAGAGGCCAAAAGTTCGGGCATTTCGCACGGCCTACAGTGTAGTTTCCGCACGGCGGTCCGAAAATCCTGCACGGTCGTACGACATTTGTTTCGGCAACTTTATAAGTGATTTTTATTTAGTTTTTTTTTTTTTTTTTGCAGTGCTTTTCTCCATTAGTTTTAAGGGTTTCTAGGGTAGTTTCCAACAGTCAAATCCCTTTAGATTAAAGATCAAGATTTTGAATTTTTGAAGATTAATTTAAATTTAAGCATTCGGATTTCTATTCGATAATTCTTAATTCTCTCTCTTTATGTTTATTCTTCGCGATTTCTCTATAGTCTTCATGTTTATATTCATTAAATCTTGTCAATTGTATGCCTTGATAATAATGAATTGAGTACCAATTGAATTGTTCTATGCTTGTCGGGTTAGAATTCACTTCGCTCATCATTTTGTCGTTGATTGCCTCGAGAGAGGACTCGTATGCTTTTATTCGGGTTTTGTGAACATCGAAAGATGAAAACTCACCTAAAATGACGTTGTGAACGATTAGAACTTTAATATGAAAATAATTAAGGTTTTAATCGGGGTTGTGAGATGCATTCTTTGTGATTTTGCTTTTTTTAATCCCATGAAAATAGGCGATTAGATTATGCAAGATTAGTTTTTGACCTTCGAAAGTAGGCGAAGATAGGTTTAATTGGTGTCTCCCGCTTCTAAATTGCTAGCATAGGCAAATCTTAAGCGGTGTTCGATTTTGATTTCAGGCATAGTAGTGTGATTAATCCCAATCAAAGACTTGTTATCCATTGATTTCTCGTAGTTATTTTAGTTTTACTTGAATCCACAAACCAAATCATTATCGAACTAAGTTTCACCTGGATTAGAGTTTTTAGGCGGATTTAGTATTTGAAAGCGAGTTCCTCGTGGACATGACCTGTACTCGCCGATTCCTAGCTACAGCTATACCGTGCGCTTGCGATATTTTCTCAACAAGTTTTCCGGCACCGTTGCCGGGAAACTCCATTCTTTGAGTACTAAGTTTGCTTTAAGACTTGAAACTAGGCCTTGTGTTCTTGTTCCAAGCACCAATCTTTTCTTGATTTCTGCTTGAACTCGTTTACGCTCGATATAGTTCTTGTTTTTGCATGAGCAGGAGGAGTCAAAGAGGGAGAGAAATTTTCCCATTTGACTCCGAAATCGAAGCAACAGCAAGAGCAATCAGCGCTAGCTGCAAGAAGTCAAAGGATAGCGAAGGAAGGACCACAACCGAGACCGCTAGGGGACTATGCCATCTCTAGTGCATTCGGAGCAATGCCGGCCATCGTTGGGCTAAATGTGGCTGCTGAGGACTTTGAGGTGAAGATGTCGCTCATTCACTTTGTGCGGCAAGATGCGTTTGGAGGGCTTCTTAGTGAAAACCCCATCCGACACATAAATTCCTTCTTAGAGAAATGTGGGACCGTGAAAATCAACAACTTCACCGATGAAGCCCTTTGCCTTAAGCTCTTTCCTTTCTCCCTAAATGATCGATTGTTAAATGAAGATCCTAACAAGTATGCTACTTAGGAGGCTTTGTCTAAGGCTTTTATGACAAAGTTATTTCCCCAAAGAAAGACCGCTAAACCGAGGAACGCTATCTCCTCCTTTTGCTTAGAGGATGGAGAGTCACTCTACGAGGCTTGGGAGCGTTACAACGATCTCCAAAAGAAATTTCATCACCATGGCATTCTCGAATGGATGCTCCTGCAGACTTTCTACAATAGGCCACCTCCTCAAATTCAGATTTCTATAAATGCAGACTGCAGGAGGTGCACTTATGGCTAAGGGTTAAGTGAAGCCAAGGCTCTTATTGAGAACATGGCTTCCAACGAGTTATCATTGGGGCAGCGAGAGGTCGGTTCAAAAGAAAGGAGGGATGCATGAGATTGACTCTATAGCTCTCCTAACTAGCGAGGTAGAGGCTCTTAGTCGAAGCTAAAGCGCGTGAATGCAATGTCTACTTCCAGTGGTTCCTCAAGTGCTGCAAATGAGGGATATGTAGTTTGCGAGATATGTGGAATGCAAGGGCATGTGGCTGTTGAGTGCTAAATTGATTTCCAAACTGTTGAACAAGTCGGTGCTCTACAAAACTTTAATTCCGGACCACAAAATGACCCATACTCTTAAACCTCCAACCCTGGATGGAAGAATCACCCCAATTTTTCTTACGAAATAACAATCCTTTGCCACCTGGTTTTCAGCCTAGAGGCCCCTTCAATCCAAGTACTTCAACCCCTACCTCGAAGTCAAATCTAGAGAGCCTCATGGAAAGCTTCATTCAAACATAGTCTAGAACAAATGAGGCCTTAGGTGAATCTATCAAGCAATTGACTTCTATGTTTGAGGGCATGTCTACCCACCATAAGATCCTCGGAGACCCAAATATCCCAAATAGCCCAACAAGTGAGCCATCTTTCTAAACATCAAGGGCATTTGTCGGGCCGACTAGAGATCAATCCTAGGGCCTATGTCAATGTTGTTCAAACCTATAGCACAGAGTTAGTAGAGAGTCCCGCTATAGTGTTGCACGAAGATAAGCACGAGTACTACTAAGGTTGAGCAACAAAGTCTAGTTGAAATTTCAAAGGAGCAGGCCCGAAAAACACCTCTTGTATGCCTATATCGGCAACTCGTACTATATCTTCGAGAGATTGTTAGAGCCTAAGTTTTTGAAATTTGAAGGTTTGCTCGAGGAGAGTCGGAGTCACCCTAGAGGGGGTGAATAGGGTGATAGAAAATTCTTTACGAAAATACACACTTTTGCGCGAAAAGAGGCAAGGACAGATTCCGAGTCTAATAACAGAGTCGAAAAGATTGGACTCGAAATCAATGAATCGAAGAAGTAAGAGCATAAAGGTCGTCCGAGTCTAGAATGAACTCGGAAAGAGAATGCAGAGGTTTTACGTGGAAACCCTCCCGGGGCAGAAAACCACGGCCCGTGTCAATCTAGACACGAAGTCAAATCCACTATTTTGAGTCCACAAAATACCGTGAACTTGACGTAACCCGAGTTGCTCCCTTAGACAACTCTATACAAATTTCCTAGACTCGAAGTTACCTTATCTCGATCTAGTACTTCCTAGCTGAGATAACCCTTACAGCTAGGGACAACTAAGCTGAGTTAACCTTTACAGCTTAGTCAAGGGACCTTACAAAGAATGTAAGAAGAGTTTGTAACTAAGTACAAGACCTTACAACTCGAAAGTAATGAATTACAGAGTGGGAGTTGTAAGTTGAAGATTGAGAGTAAAACTTTGATCAAGTATGTGTATAAACAATATGTTCGGCAACCTTCAAGTCTTGTGAAGTGGCTTCTATTTATAGATAACCAAGCAGAGTAGCCGTTATCTTCATCTCGCCGACCGAGAGTCTTCTGTGACCATTGGTAGAAGCTTTCGAGTCACTCGTAAAGTATCCGTTGAAATATGAACGTTGAACAACAGTTTAACTCTCTTGGAAGTCCCAAAACCATCGGGTGTGTCTTGATAAATATGATGGAAACCACCGTTAAGCTTGGCGTTCCAGTTTTCCGGATATGGAAGCGCACGACTTCCGACACAATCTTCCGAGACTAAAGCAGGGAAGGTGAAAAGCCATATCTCGCTGGTGATTTGACGTTCGAAGCCTGGCTACTTTTGTAGTTTGAAAAGATATCCTCGAATGAATAACCTACAAAAGTAAAACACCTTCGGTTCTCAAAGTATAAAATACTTTGGTCCAAGGTTAGACACGAGATAATAAAATAATTATGAAAAATTATGCAATTGATTATCCGAGTCGAAAAGAAATGGAATTTTCCGAGTCTAATATCCATGATACTCGGAATTCCATAAGACTTAGTCTTAAGCAAAGAATCAAGTTCTATAACGAATATCGGAGAGGAAAAACTTGATATAGACTAAGTACGAAAAGAACTACGAATGCCGACTATGCAAACAATAGAGTAAATAACCACAAGTCGATTCCGAGTGAGAAACGGCGAATACTCGGTATATTCGAAATGCGATTAACTCGAGTGAGAGTGGACTCGGAATAAAGAACCGGTTTTCGAGTCGCTAACTAAAAGCGATAAAAGAGATAAGTGAGGGCCGAATCACTTAGAGAAAAATTACTATTTTACTCAAGTAAGTTTCTAAGTCACAGAGAATGCCTTGGAATCAAAACTCTATATAAATGACATCGTTATACCCGATTCCTTTTGTATGACTCGAGAGAGATATGGAGCAGTGTCTCGACTCTTCAATCTCCCCTTTTTGATGAAAGGCATTCCATACTTAAACAGAAACTTTTGTTAGAGAAAAATAGATTGATTCCGAGTAGTTCGCTTATGAAAAAGGTATAGTGAGTAGATCGGAGCAAGTATATAATATATCAAAGCAAAAAAATGAAATACAGTATGCTTTAACAATAACTCGAAATATAAAGAACTCAGAAGTTAATAATGAAATGCATCACTTCATTAAAAAGAAATTTCAAGGGAATAAATAAACTCCCCTAAACACGACAACCGGTTTCGACTACATTTCTCCCCCTTGCCTTTCAAGCAAAAACAAGAAACAAAAAGAAGGGAGAAAAGTACAATTAATACACATAAGTTGTCCGGACAGAAAGAAAATTTGAAAGAAGAAAATCTGGAGACACCGAGGAATTGTGACTCAGTGCATGGCTCCAACTAGGAAGGAGGGGATTTCGAGTGGAGGCGGAGGTGCGCCGACGCCGATACGATCTCGACGATGTGCTTGAGCACGCCGAAGGGAGAACCGGAATAGTTCTCGGGGGCTCAGCTCCGAGTGGCCGACCCGGAGAGAGTGGATCGAGGGGTTCTTCCCTTGGGACCTCAGGGGCTGGAGGGGCTGCTCCGGCCGACTCGCCGGAGGAG
Organism: Talinum fruticosum; assembly: GCA_021018815.1. Taxonomy (NCBI): domain Eukaryota; kingdom Viridiplantae; phylum Streptophyta; class Magnoliopsida; order Caryophyllales; family Talinaceae; genus Talinum; species Talinum fruticosum. Next base: position 462,416 of record JAITYX010000123.1, on the reverse strand, counting down.
CGAGATCTTCGACCCACTCGATCGCTGTCTCGAGCCGAGTACAAGCAATTTGAGCTTGGGGGCAGTCGCCACGGCCTCTTCTTCCCTTTGCCCGGAAGGGCCTCGCTTCAGCCATAGGTTCCTCAAGCATCCTCCGCTGCATCCGCAGCCTTCTTCCTCTCGCATCCTCGGCTTCCTCGCCGTCCGAGGAGGTCGGCCTGGGCTCGAAGACGCCTCGGATGTGTCCGAGTCATCCGGGTCCCGAGCCGCCTTGGACCTCCTCTCTCTGAGGAGCTCAGCCAGCTCCTTCGCTCCTTAACCAGCTCTCTCATCTCAAGAACGAGAGACCGTTGCTCTCGGATTTGGGACTCGACCGGTCTTTTGGTTGATGGTCGACCCCGAAGAACGGACTTGAAAGCTCCGGCCATGTCTCCGAGTTCGAAGACACAGAGCCGATCTTGTCCATGAAAACAGGGGACAAGAGGGCAGAGAGAGTTTTGGAAGCACCGGAGATGGAGGCACCACCAGGTGAAGAGGGAAGAGGAAGAGGGGTTGATTTACGAGTCCGAGGTGGAGAAGGAGGCCTCAGCTCCGAAGTTGTGAACCCGCACACCGTGGTTAGTTTCCTGGTATCCGTACCCTCGGAGTTCCTTCTTACCGACCACAATGGCCGCCTCGGACACCGCGTTAGGGTCGGAGGGAAGAGGAACTTGGAATTGTTTGAAGACAAGGGTGAGAAGAGCACCGAAAGGAAGGGAGGTGTTCTTCTTGGTTTGAAGTCGAGCCGGCACAGTGGCCATCCGCTCAATGATGGAGGGGAAGAGGTCGACTTCGTATCCCTCCAGGATATCGAAGAGGGCTTTGAGGTGCTTGGAGTTGGGGTTCTCCTTGCTAGAATGCCGTGAGAAGAAGGTTCTCATCAGCAGAAACACGAAGCCTCGGCTTCGACTTCAACCGAGTCACGTAAAAGTTCTTTCTGGACCCGGGAATTCTTTAGCGTACTTTTCAAAGAAGTCGTCGGCGACTTCAAGTGAAAGGGATAGGGTTGCTGTTCAAGAAGAGAGAAGAAACTTTGAACAATCGGTGAAGGAGAGAGGTGTTGATACTGAACAGTAATGTTCTGAACCCGAGAGGTTAGAACATTTTCGGAGTGGGAGAGATGAGTATAAAACTCGTAAACGAGTTCAGGATAGATGAACTCGCTGAAACACAAGAAAGGGTAGACTCCGGTGGTTTGGATGTTGGACAACCAGGAGAATTTGGTTGTTGGGAAGAACTTGTCGTCCAGACGCAAGGTGCTCGGGTGACAATGGGTTTAGAAGGGGTTGAACTTTCCGGCTTATTGGTGCGAGGCTTTTTAGAGGATGAAGAAACCCGAAAATCAGGATGGTTTCCTCTTTTAGGCATGGTGAGAGATGAAAAGATGAAACTTTTCGAAAGAGAAAGAGAAGGAAGTGTAGAAGAGAGGATAACGAAAATGGTAGAAAAGAAGAGATGAGAGCAATCGAAACTTACGAGAGAGTGAGAGAGTGCTTCTTCGACGTCTCGCGGACGATCAGGGAACACTGTTCACGTAGAGAGCTTCCGCGAGAAGAGTTTCGTTTGAGAGGGAAGGAGTTTTAGAATATCGAGATGAAGATGGATAGTCGTTATTTAGAGAGAATACGCGCGCCCGTTCACTATCCGTTAAGTAACTCCGTTCGACTTAACTCGTCCATCGGTCATTAATGCCCGGTGTGACGGTTCTTCTTCAACGGTTGAGATATCAATGGTTTGAAATCTGCGGCTAAGATCCGATCACAGCGCTCGAGAAAGAGAAGGAAAAAGATTTTGAAATTATAAACCGAAACTCTCCACTGTTCTAGAGATAGCTTCGTAAAATTTGATGTCCAACTTTCTCTACATCCGAGTTTGAATCGTAAAGAATTCCGAGTGACTCGGAAACACGTAAATAACTATCAGCCCGAGTATCACGTGATCAACCGAACTAATGGTTATTAATACGAAAGCACATAGCACGTAAATAGTCAAGAATCATAACACAAAACTAAGCATTTAACATACCAAGCTCATTCCGAATAAAATGCAATTGATCTTCACCAAGAGGCTTAGTAAAGATATCAGCTAATTGAAGATTAGTAGGAATGAACTCAAGTGTAATATCACCCTTTTCCGAGTGATCGCGTAAGAAGTGATACCTGACCTCAATATGCTTTGTTTTTTAGTGCTGGACAGATTCTTAGTGATGCTGATTGCGCTTTGATTGTCACACTTGATTGGTACTGAATTGAGATAAAGTCCAAGATCCTTCAAGTGTTGTTTTATCCAAAGAATCTAAGCGCAACAAGCTCCAGCGGCAATGTATTCAGCTTCCGCAGCTTGAGAGAGCTACCGAGTTTTGCTTCTTTGAGTGCCAGGATATTAGGGATTGACCCGAAATTGGCAAGCTCCAAATGTGCTCTTTCGATCAACTTTGTATCCTGCGTAGTCCGAGTCCGAGTATCCAGTCGAGTCGGTTCGAGTCTCCGGAATACCACGGACCTAAATTCCGAGTGCCTGCAAGATATCTCGAATATTCTCTTCACCGCAGATGAGATGTGATTCTTTTGGGTTAGCTTGAAATCTTGCACATAAGCAAACACCGAACATTATATCTCGGCTCTGCTTGAAGTAAGATATAACAGTGATCCAATCATACCTCGATAGAGTTTCGATCTACTGTTTTACCGGTCTCATCCGAGTCAAGCTTTATACTGTCTGCTCATAAGGGTCGATGCGTGCTTTGCATCTTGAAGTTTATATTTCTTCAGTAGTTCCTTGGTATATTTCATCCGAGTCAAGCTTCACAACCGTGCGGATCATCGGGCGAAGGGCTCGAAGTCAAGGAAGGCCGCACGGCCACCCGTGCACACTTTGCACGGCTGTGCGAGAAGTTATGAAAGTTGAAGTCGTGCACAGCCTACCATGCCAAAGTTACACAGCTCGTGCAAGAGAGGCGAGATAGTTCAGGCATTTTGCACGGCCTACCGTGCGGTTTCCGCGCGGCCGTGCGAAAATCCCGCACGGCTATGCGACGTTGTTTTAGTGACTTTATAAGCAATTTTTGTTTATTTTTTGGCAGTTCTTTTCTCAATCAGCTTTTAGGGTTTCTAGGGTAGTTTCTAGCAGTCAAATCCCTTTAGATTAAAGATTAAGATTTTGAATTTTTGAAGATTATTTTGAATTTAAGCATTCGGATTTCTATTTGGTAATTCTTAATTCTCTCTCTTAATGTTTGTTCTTCGTGATTTCTCTATAGTCTTCATGTTTATATTCATTGAATCTTGTCAATTGTTTAGTATCATGTTTAGGGGCTAATTTCTCCTAGGTTGGGATTGATTCCTATTATGTCTTGATAATCATGAATTGAGTACCAATTGAATTGTTCTATACTTGTCGGGTTAGAATTCACTTCGCTCATCACTTTTTCATTGATTGCCTCGAGAGAGGACTCATATGCTTTTATTCGGGGTTTTATGAACATCGAAAGATGAAAACTCACCTAAAATGATGTTGTGAACGATTAGAACTTTGATATGAAAATAATTAAGGTTTTAATCGGGGTTGTGAGATGCGTTCTTTGTGATTTTGCTTTTTTTTAATCCCATGAAAATAGACGATTAGATTGTACAAGATTAGTCTTTGACCTTCGAAAGTAGGCGAAGATAGGTTTAATTGGTGTCTCCCCTTCTAAAGCTGCTAGCATAGGCAAATCTCAAGCGATATTCAATTTTGATTTCAGGCATAGTAGTGTGATTAATTCCAATCAAAGGCTTGTTATCCATTGATTTCTCGTAGTTATTTTGTTTTTAGTTGAACCCACAAACCAAATCATTGTCAAACTGAGTTTTACCTAAATTAGAGTTTTTGGCGAATTTAGTACTTGAAGCGAGTTCCTCGTGGACACGACCCGTACTCGCTGGTTCCTAGCTACGGCTATACCGTGCGCTTGCGGTATTTTCTCAACATGACCCTTGTGTTTAAATTGATGATTATAGTGTAGTTATTGAGCAAACATACTCCTCCATGGTAACTTGACCCTTCTTAACGAGGGGAAAGGTACCACTTTGTTCCCATTTTCATAAGGTTGATTCCGTGAATTATTATTTTTCTATCTTTAACTACCCGAAAAGTCATGACCTCGAGTTTAAATGCTCATGTAAATCCTATTTTCTTATCAGTCATGAGACTCTCATAATTCCTCCTTGAAATGTTGATAAGGCACCTCAACATGCATTAAAGAATGTGATCATATCCTCCTTATCACTAACATCTTGATTTTGATCGTGATTAGAAGTTCAAACACTAGCAGCAGGAGTTACTGCCACCCACGTATGGGGACTTCTTCCTGAGGGTTTCTTTGTATTTGATGAGATTGAACAAGCATTGTCAACATCCATGTCATTCACCTAATTAGAATGACCATTTATATGACTTGGTAGATTGCTAACTTTGCCACATCAAACTCAATGTCCAATTAGTTTTCAACCTTATCTCAAGGCTCTGCGTCTGGGTTCAAACTTCCCTAAGGCAACATCTTCTTAGGCATATTCTTTAATTTGACTCATAAGCGATGATTTATTTGTTAATGGTTATACGAGAAGCTCGGATAATAGTCCTATAATTATGCTCATATTCTTTAATTTGACTGATAAGCCACTTAGATGATTTGTTTGTTATAGTACAGAATTGCTCTCACATAATAGCCCGATAACATCGCCATAAATTTTCTTAAGGTTAGACCACCATAATAATACATGGCATACATGATTCGTACATACAAGTATAAAATGAAAGCGATACATCATCAAATAAATAATTAAATGTAGTAGTGTCCCGCAGAGTAGACACTGCTCAAATAATTGAATGTAGCAGTGTTCCCCCGAGTAGACACTGCTCACATAAAAAGCTCGCTTCTCCATGGAGGTTTACTTCCTCCTCAATATTACTATATATCAAGTACATTAATCTGCCCAATAGATCTGTATATCAGGTACATGAAGAATATAATGCCAATGTCTTATATACGGCTCGAGTCCCTACCAAAGATAAACCTTCTTGTCCAATCACTCACCACCAGATACCGAGTTCTCCAGCTCACCTGTTTGCTGATATGCAAATAAGGAAACTTCAGCACGGGTATTCAAGCACATATTCAACGTTTAAAGTGTTGAAAAGTTGTAAGTTCCAATCACCTTGCATAGACGGAGTACCACAACCACTGCGTGCTTTTCCCCATTGAAACCCAGTCGCCAGGAAGCTCAGCTGCTGCTTGCTCTCCTCCTAAGGGCGCAAATTGTCCCAAGTGCTTGTATCTGTTAATAATTATGGACTCGGGTTTCATCTTACTTAACCATATTATCGTCAAACTAGTTGTGGCTCAGTAAAGTAACCATGAATAGTTCCAGGCTCCCAAATGATACAAAAACAAGAAATTCAAAATGAAGGTAAACACAAAGTAGCTAATGGATCACCATAACCTACTGCCTCATATTAGATGTATATCTAAGGTATTTGACAACATTAGTGGGTATGAATAATCAAAAATCTAAAAGTTTCAATAAACTATTCTATCAATTAGACTACGCAAAAGGGATGTTTAAGCTGATTCAGATTAGGTTAATTTTCACCGGTTCTGAATTTCCAGGCGAGATTGAGAATGGGTTAGTATCAGGTCACTTTCAGTTCAGGTCTGATTCAGGCCAAAAAAATGTCCAGTAAGCATTTTAAACTGCAATCAATGTTGGGAAATTTGATTTAGGTTGAGTTTATTTGTATCCAAGACGAAGTCGAAGTGACTTATTTCATGTGAGTCTAATCGCGAGAGGAGTAATCGGCTATGGTAATTTTGTCAGACCTATGAAGAAGTACGGTCATCATATTATAATTAAAGAGGAATGCCAGCAGGTCGGGTTGGGAATTGGGATTTCGAAAACAAGTTTGTCCAGTGTGTTATTCTCAAAAGCAGCAGAAAGGAATGGTGTATTTCCAGCAATAAGCATCAACGAAGTTGAACATTCATTCATATGACAATCAGTGGTCACTTCAAAGGACACTAACAATACAAGTCGAAATGCCAATTAAACAAAGAGAGAAGCTGATGGCAGTGAGTATATTGTACCTGAAAGGAACAAACTTGTGGCGTCCAGGGCCATTAAAACGACGAGGACCCTCTGGATTAAATTTACAATGCTCCACAAGATTGAAGCACCTAGCAAGATATGCACCTTGCTGAGCCGCAACCTAAATTTGTCATAGACATCGCATGATCACCACATTCTCATTGGTGATTTTTTATAACCCACACAACGAATGATTACTAGAAGCACAGGAAAGCACACACCTGAGCAGTGGCAGGAAAATGCTTCAATTGAGAATCGACGTGAGCAAGGGCTTTCTTGAAGCCTTCAATGTCCACTTCCATCTCATTTCCTTCAGAATCCCGCAATAGATCCGACAAGCTCATCATATGATTGCTTTGCAAGTAGTGCTCGACTTGGGGATATGTCAAAAGTATATCATCAATGACATCTTGGAATTCCTCCTGAGTCAAGGTTCCAGAACCGTCTGTATCCGCAGCCTCAAAGATAGTAACAATGTCATCCTAAGAGCACAAGATACCATGACGTATTATTGGTACATAATCAAAGATGTTCAAAACCCTGAAATTTTCTAAGTGCGGTATTATCAGCCGATCATTTCCACAAGAGGTAGACCCAAATGGTGGGAGCCAAAAATAAAGCAAACAGATTTATATCGAACCTCCACAAAATATTTCTACCATAAAAAAGAATGCATTACATACAAAGAGTCTGCGTTGATCAACTGTAGCACAGTCACCGAGTGCAAACACGTTCTCAGTACCCTTAACCCGGAGCCATTCATCAGTAGCTAGGACTCGTCTATCACCCTGAATGAAAAGCGTATTTATTAAACTATATGCCATATATGAAGCAATTGAATAGGGAATGGCCAAATCCCTTTAGTATGTATTGGCAAAACATGAACAGTAGACACTAATTAAGGTAAGGTAAGATCATATTCTCAGAACCTGGCCAATTTGTTCCATGAACTCCCGTATAACTGGTCGAGTGCCAACTCCTGTAGACCATACAACCATTCCATAAGGTACTTGACATAATTCTCCAGTCGATTTGATCTTCATAGAAATGGCTTCATTAGAAACCCCTACAACCCTGCACCCCGTCAAAACTTCGATTCCATCTCTAGAAAATTTTGTCTCAGCGAATGAACTTATCCTTTCATCAAACCTAAAAAATTTAGCAACCACACAATAGTAAGGTTCCATTTCTTCAATTAACCATATGCATTTTACACAGTTGGCAATATTTTGATTAACTGTCCCCCTTCCCTACCCTCACTCAACTTAAAATAGGAAACATAAGACTCATGAATATCAGGTTTGTTAGTGAACTATAATTGCTTGTGCCAGGCATATTAGCCACTCCTCTCGTAAAGTGTGCCAAACCAATCCAGATTTCTGTGGAACACAAGGGAAAACTTAAAATGAATGCAGCTAACTCTTCTCTATAGCAAAGTATACAGTTCTTAATGATGCTTACGTGTTCAAGATATGATCTCCGGATTGAACTACTGTTATTTTCACAAAGTCTTCAACCCCAGGATATAGATATACTAAGTCCTTCACAATATGATCATGCAGCTCTGCAGCAAATTCAACGCCAGTAGGACCTCCCCCTACAATTACAAAATGGAGATTTTTCCTCTTTTCTTCCTCGCTGAAGTCTGGAAGGACAGCTTCCTCAAAGCAGTCTATCACAGTTCTACGAATCTGTTGAGCATCTTCCACCTCCTGCATGATAAAGTAACACCCTGCATTTTCTTAAAGCAAGCATAGTGCAAGAATTTCAGACAATACGCAAATTTTCTCAGAAGCCAGTAAGATAAGATACCTATCTTTCAACAAATGGAAGGTAGATAATGATATGGCACAACTTCAATATAGAACGACATTACCATTCAAAAAGATGACTAATAGAATATTTCTTACGGATTAATTATCTAGGAGTTGTGTTAGGCAACCATTCTGGAAGACAGTCATTCTAGGCTTTCTTGTTGAGAACATGTTGATGCGGTTTGAAAGGTACAAGAAAGCCTATTTTCCAGGTTGAGGTTGTAGAATGATCCTCTTTCAATTGTCCATCAGGCATCACTTTGTATTATCTGTGACTATCTCTAGTTATGGTTCCAGAATCAGCAGCTGAGAAGCTTAATGAGGTTGTGAGATGTTGTCCTTGGTCAATGAAGAACAATGGAATGTGACAATCCTTCAATTTAGTACTTGGTTTTTTGAACAAAGGAATTCGTGTTTTTTTTTTTTTTTTTTTTTTTTTGTTTGCGTAGTGTACATAGTTATATCTTTGGCAATGAAAATGCGGCATTAAAAATTTAGCAACTATGGTTGATTTGATATGATTAATGCTTCTTATGCAAGTTTTTGGAAATTTGTCGAAAAGCATCAATGATCTTTCCTAAGAGTCAAAATTATTAAAGGATACCTCAGCTAGTATTAAGATTTTTTCGCACATAGCATCATTTAAGTTAACAAGGGCCGAACTAGTAGCTCAAAGAATGAGCTCATGATTGGTTGTGGCCCTTGTGGAGTAGCCACACGGCACCTCCTAATGACCCACATTTACCTCTACGTTAAGAATGACTGCTAATAAATAAAAAATGAGTATTGATGGAACAAAAAACGCACGACTTTCTCTGAATTCTTGAGCAATGTACAATCAGTTCCATTGTAGGCATTAAATCACTCAAACGGGAATATGGCATTGGACTGCTCAAACATGTAGGCTGCATATCAGCTTTCCTTAGGCCCGAGTAACCCAGGATCATTTTGGTGATAGCAAGGGAGTACAAAAGGTACAAGTGGTGGTGGCGGTGGGTGCAATGGTGACTTTGGCAGTAAAGGAGCAGTTCCGGTTCAAAGTAGAGGCTGCATCGGGTACAGGATGTGTATTGATGGGATTGTGTTGTTGGTGATGGTGGTAAATGGCAACAGTGCATAGGTGTGGCGATGGTTGAGAGTTGGTGGGGATGCTCTCCTCCCCCGGGTTCACCAAGTGAGGATGCTGTTGTGCACTTGGTGGAGGTCATACGGGTACATGATAGTGTTGAAGTGTAGGTTCATGATAGGGATGTAGTTCAAGCTAAATGACACATACGTTTGCTGGTTGGAGGGAATGAGTGCCAAAGGATCTAGGGAACTTCACTACCTCCCTTCCCCTGCCCCCTCTCTCGGCCCCTCCCCTGAGGGCCTCGATGTACCTCCACCAAAAATACCAATAAAGAAATTTTTGAGTTAGATTCCTTTTTCCTGTCTTTGATACACCTCAATCAAATAGTCCCTCAATGGTGTGAAACAAAGACTATCAGCTACCTGTATCGATGTTTCAATGCTATGTTCAGTAACAAACCATGATAGCTCTGGAGTAGTCAAAGATTTCTTCAAAGCTATAAGTCAGATATTGACATCAAAAGAATTCCCATCCAGCTACTGCTACAGATTTTCACCTATCTCTTGTTGTAGAATTGGCATAAAGTCAATTTTTTGAAACATGAGCGACTAGATGTTATTGAAGGTCTTGTAGATGAAGCAAATCTGCTTCTACTCTGAGAGAGTTATTGTTAATAAGTTGCTTTAGGTCATGCACAATCTTGGTAGAGCTTGAAAATTCTATGACTCTATAATGGGATTTTATAAAGCGATTACTGAAAAATTTTATGAGCCAGGAGGGGATTGTTTGAGCTTTCAAAAGAAAATCTTACTAGATAGCCCAAGGTGCTGAAAGACAACACTATGATTTGCACATTCAATTAGCAAAACTGGACATAATAAGATGAGTTTTTTCTTATGATCTAGTAATGTTTCTGATAGTTTATTTGATTAGAATCAGCAAGAAACAAACAGCCATCTGTTCTCCAAGTGTGCTTTTCCTAAGAGTGCATGAGGAAGTTCTTGGGTAGAAATGAGGAAGTTCTTGGTACGCATAGTCTTAACGGCCCTCATGAACTGAATCTGGCTTTGAAAATACTAGACAGCTTTTAGGCGGAAGTAGGACAAGTTTGTCCAACTGGGAAGAAGATTGATGATGACTTTTGCTTTTACAGGTCGGCACAAAGATGAATTGTACAGTTTGTGTTAAAGCCTAAAAGCCCTTTGTTTGAACTTGTGTTCATATAAAAGTTTTGAGTCACGGGGTTATACTAGTGCTTACTCTTATTAACACAATGAAAAGTTATTAGAGAATTTCTTATAAACCCGCCTTCCCCTGGCCCCTATGGGGGGAAGAAAGTATAAAACTGATTAATTGGTTGGTTCTGTTTGATGTTTTTACACTTTTTTTCTAATAGTAACTTAGACATTGGAATTCAATTGCATTGGAAGAAGTAGAAATTGCTTGCAATTAGAATCAGACTCATAGCAATCTGAAGATGAGAATCCAAATAGTTACATGGCACTTGATGTGTATGTTGAGAGTGGAAAATATTTATTAAAAAAGGAAAAAGGAAAAGACTGGGATTCATTAGCATTTGGATGGCAAAGCTATCACAACTGTGGCATATGTTGTTCACAGTGGAAGGGGAGGAAAGGACCTTGTATGCACAGGTTTGGGTCGTTTTCAGGTAAATATGATCGATCTGAAAGAGCACGAACAGAAAACTTCATTGAAAGCATAGCTATTACAATCATGATTGAATCTTCTCAAGTATATCTAACGATGTAGAACAAACGGGTGCTGGAGACAACGTTGGAGAAAACTCAAGGGAGATGGGGAGGCAAAGAAGCAGCGAAAGTCACAAGACTAATAAACAGAAGAGTAGACCAAATATGCGTGAAAGGGCAAGACAAGCATAGTGATCAATTTTCATATAGAGGTTGCATCATAGAACCGACATATTAGACAACACTTAAGAAAGAAATAAATCTAAAGTATTCAGTAAACAATTCCTAATATCACTAGAACATATTTAAGTCAGCAATATTAAAATTAAGAGTCGTTGAATTGTTTCCTCTACTTCTATATAAGTTCATGGAACAGAAATTTTTGAGTGTCATCATCGAAGGACATGCGTAAGATTGGCGCTACTTTTCTGTCATTAGTCGCAGAATCTTGGTATTCAAAAGTCATGCTTCATGAAACTCATTTGTTTTTTCCTCGTGTATAAAAGGAAACACAAAATGTTTTTACCTTCAGAAAATGGCAATGCTCATTTACACCAGGAGTATTGAATGTGTTTACTTGCGCTCCAACTGCTATGACCAAGTAGTCATAGTCCAAAGAGAAGTCTCGATTTGGGATAGAGCTGTTCTCGAAAGTAGATCTGCACAGCACTTTCTTGTTTGCTGCATCAATTTTGGTACATTCTGCTTCACAAAAGTCTATCTTTCCCTTCCCCTGCCAATGATGAAATGAAGAATGTGAGACGGCCAAGAAGGAGAAGAGATACAGGTCGTATGATCCTAGGGGATACTTTCCAAGCCAGTCTAAAACAACAATAAATGGAGGATTGAAGCAGTTAGTGAGATTGCGGCTACTACAGCAACTTTGAGCCAACACTTCAAACAATAAAATTGTCACCCAATGATAGCTAATGCAGCTATTATCCAGAAGATGCGCAGAGCTATGCAGTGAGGAGATAATGATATAAAGAGTTAGGTTTAGGTTTCATAAGTCTGGTGAAGTTCCAACCCAAAACCAATTGACAATGGATGGAATAGCTGACTAACTTACAAGCACACTCAACATCTTTAATTTTTACTAATGTGAGACAAACCTACCTTTTGTACTCCGAGAATTTCCCTTATTCAGAGGTTCAGTTTGTAAAACTAAAAATCAGAGAGGCCGAGTATCAGGTGTTGCAGAACTTGGAACATTGCAGTGATAAATAAATCTGGGCCTTATCTCCAAAAGTTCATACCTTACGGGTTAAATAAGTTCATGAAATATTTAAGGACATCAAAAGTAAGGAAACATGTTTATATGTAACTATGGTAGCCCACACTTTTCATATTTGTATTAAAAGGTGCAATAGGATGTTTGAAGGTTTGCAAAAGATATCACTAACATAGTTATTAAGGTCAAATGGGATGTATCTGGGAGGCTTTAGTTAATGCTTGGGAAGAAATTGAACTACAGTGATAGGGAGTCAATTGAAAAGTTGAGAAACTAGTTCCACATTCAGAGCAAGAATATCTCCTTTGTGATGATTGATGTGGATAATTCTCGTAAAATTTTGGTTGGATTGGAGCAATGGAAGTTCTATATATTCAGCCAAAGAAAACGAAAAAAGACGTAGTAAAAGTCTCGCCATGAATCATAATATGATTTGGCCCAGCTAACGCGTGAAACACTCCGCCTGGGGAGTACGGTCGCAAGTTTGAGTCACAAAGGAGGTCTCATCTCAAATAAGATGTGGTTAAGTTTTTCTCTACCTGGGGGATGGGGAGCCTCAAAGGCATAAAGTTTGGATTTACCTTCCTTATGATGTTTCTGATAGGCTCTACAATGCTTCTTGCTTCTACTGTGCCACAGGTTACACTAGGAAGCAGGGGAGTAAACGCAAAATAATTCCGAGGGAAATGACCTTGACATCATACATGGAAGGATCTAGATCTTTTATAAAACTAATTCCTGCCCATCCTGTCCCAAGCACCACCATTTTCTTCTTCTTGGGCTCTATAGCCTTATCGTCAAGGTTTTGCGGACCAGATTCAGAGTATGCCACCATGCCTCCAGTGCTGAAATATTGTAATGCATAGAAAGTAACATAATATAATATCAGTTTTCACACATCTCAATATGCCAGGTATATTCAACTGATGATGACTCAGGTGCTAACTTTAAAAAAAATTAAAAAAAAAACTTATCTGGTTTTTCTATTTGTCCTAGTGAGCCAATTGGATTCTTACACCGGGCAAGACTGATAAGATCTGGAAAGATGGTGCCTGGTATTCAGACTGAGCTATAGACCTAGGTACATGTTCAGATACTGACTCACCCATTCAAGAACATATTTTTTTTGTCTATATGACTTGCCAAATGTACCTACCCACGTTGAAATGTCGAGCATTATATGTGATAAAGACTCCAACTAGCAAAACAGAAAGGTGTTACTGACAGTTGAAAACCAGATTATTGATCATGCGATGAAAGTGAATCAGCAGTAACATGTTCCATGAAGTTTGGAGGATAATATACTGACGATGAATATTCGTTACCAGCTTCAGATCAATATAACTTGCAAATTACAAACATTTTATTAAAAATTATCTGTCAACTATGATAAGTTGTAGATCACACTATGTAATCCGATTATAGCACCTATTATCGTAAAAACAGACCCACGCACGAAGCTATTGCCGATAGGGTCTTTTACATGTATTCGTCTGGGAGGCCGGCAACAACTGAGACTGCATTTCACTTGGCCTTTTAATTCATGTTACTACAGTGTCTAGCTAGAAATTAGAATTAGGGGGAACGACATAATCAATATTGAGATAGTGTCATCATTTAAGATGCTATACTTCTAGGTTTGCAAAACAGAATATTATAATAAGCTAACCTCAAACAATAGCATGTTCTAATCTACATACTAATATTCATCAGTTCATACGGAAGAAAGCAGGATACTAGCATAGCATTATCTTGGAGTGCACAACATGTAGCGTCTTGATTTTATTTTGCCTTTTTCATCAGCTCTGGAATGACCAGGATTTTGTAAGTTTTAACCCAAGATGCCAAGGACATCAAAATCATCATTATTCCCTTGGATATATTACTCATTAAGCCAAACATATTAATGTCATACTGACCATCTTTCCATAGAATGGGATGCACCAGAGATGTACTAAAAGGAATGTGGATATAAAATCTTTAAAAAGAATTTAACATCAAAACGAGTTATTTTTCTCCATTGTTAGCCAATGACTGATATGAAACCGTGTAGTGTTGTGTAACAGTTTTTGACCATAAAGGAAGGTACATGCCGGACCTGTGTCAAGTATAGTTCAGAGTTATGTAAACATGTCCTCAGATAATCTTTGATGGCAAAAGAAATTAATTAGCTGGGGTTTCACATGGCCCCTTTTAAAGTACCACATGGAAATTCAAACTAAGAGGAAAATCACATTGCATCTGTCATATGGGTTAGATATACTGACTCTGATGAACTTAAAATTGGGTGCTGTCTTTTGATCAATTTACGGTCGAATTCCCCATCCGAATTAATCAGCATAAAATGATAAACCTAAAATGGGAATCTAACCCATATTCCAAATTTCAGTAACATCTATCAAAATTACTCGGACAGTGGCAAAAGCACTAAATACCAAAAGTATGTCCAGATACAAAAAGATAATCCTTAACCTACAGGACCACTCCTCTGTCATAGTTATAGATACCATTTGAACTTGAAACTCAAATGAATCATCTGATACCATTAAAATTTGTGACTCACATTTCAAGGACATCATAATTTGGGACGGAGGGAGTAATAATTTGAGGGGTGTCCCTAGCATCTCATTCTTAACCCCAAAAAGGAGTATTGACAAAATTCCACGAAGACAATTTGACAAAGGAATAAAAAGAAGCAAAACAGGACGTCTGCAGATGATGAGAATGATCATAAAAAGTGGGAGAGACACAGATCAGAAAAAGATTCTCTAAATTCCAAACCCAAGTCTAAAGTAGCATATTCATAGGAAATCTTGCCCAAATCCAAATCCACACCCATAGTGCTGCCTAACACGGGGCGCGTCAAATGTAGCAGTTTTACTCTAGTTACCGAACGCAACAGGAAAGACAACAAGGACAACATTTAACAGCAAAAATTTGAGATGATTACCTGACGGTAAGAAGAACAAGAAGCCTGGAGCAAGATGGGTAGTCATTGAAAAGCTTTGAAGTTCTATTGAAGATGGGAAAAAACTTCATGATTGTTTTTTTCTATTTTTGTTTTTTGGTTGAGAAGGATAATTACTGTTGGTTTGCTTAAGTGGGATTGAGATTCAAATTCACATAGTTCTCTCTACCTGTTTTGGAAGCCTGCAAATAGAAGGAAGGGATGACCCAATGGAGAAGGAAAAATTATGTTGTGCATTAAAAAACACGTGGTGGGCAGGGCTGGCTTTATCTCCTCTTCTCCAGGAGGGAGACAAGAAAACTACGTGTGTCAGTGATGCCAAAAGTTGCGGCCTATCATTCCAATATCAAGTGTTGCTGCGTTGACTTTTCGTAATTCACTAGTCTATTTTCTGAATATAAGTCGCGCTAAATGTTACATGATTTTGTTATCTTCCCGCTCCACATTAAGAATCTAATACTATAATTAAAATAATTTTTTAATTATTACTTGTATTACATCTAATTTCGTTGAAATAACTCCTCTTAAATTATTTTCCTCTTTTTTTTCCTTTTCTAAATTTAAATTAAATTATTTTTATTATATCAATCTGAAATATAATTTATGGACAGATATTGATTGATTGAGTGACGCTTAATATATATATATATATATATATATATGTTGTACTAAGTATTTATTTATTAAAATTTTACTAAAAATATTATAAATATTTGTTCATAAAAAATAACCATTGAAAATGTTATATGGCTAGCAATATTTATGCAATTACCAAGTTTAAAATTATCATTCAAATAAAAGTAAATCTAACTTAAAAATTAATCCTTGATAAAAGAAATTTTTAAAATTCTTCCTTTAAAAATATATAACATAGATAATTTTTCTCTCTAATTAGCTCTTAAATTACATTTTCATTTCAAATTAATTCTTTTACTTCAAATTAGTTCTCCATTTAAAAATATTAGTATAATCATATTCATCTCTTACTCTCTACATATTAATTAGGCCATTATTGGCGTGGAATTTCTATAAGACCCGTAATTTTGGATTAGGTAGTTATATGAGTTAAATTAATTATTTAGCCCTAATTAGTTAAAATGGGTCGAGTAACTAGGATATCTACATGGTTAGATATTCGTTATTTTATTTGGACGAACTATCATTAACTCGCGTAACTATTATTAGTAAAACGTGTTAATTCTTTCGTCCGAATTTTCGCCTGGACCGATTACCTATAAATCCGAGATCACATATGCTACTATGTGGGTTTAATAATTATTATGTTTATCAAGTGGAAAAGGAAAGAGGAGTGAGAAGGGGGTATTAAGTGTTGAGCTAGGTGCTTGAGTGGTGTATCGGTGAGGGTGTGGTGGCATTGTATGGAGGAGCCACAACAAAAAAAATGAGAAAAGAAGAGGAGGGGCTCGGGAGATAGAGGAACACAGAACGAGCGAGAGAAAGAGGGACCGAACGAAGCGGGGAAAGGGAGGGCGAGCGAGAGGGAGAACAGAGCGAGAGAGGGAGAGAGCACGGGAGCCGGGATGCCGTTGGCCCGTGACCCACCTGAACGGCGAGAACGTCGCGACCGGTGAGCAAAGGAAGAGAAAACGGGGACTAAGGGCCCCGAACGGCAAGGGCGATGATCGGTGAGCGAAGAAGAAGAGTAAAAAGAGAGCGAGAGGACAAGATGGAGAAACAAAGAGAAGGAACCGAAGGCGAGGGTGAGGGCGAGAGCGGATACGAGAGAAAGAAGGAGCCCTGAGCGGGAGAACAAACGGAGGGAAAAGAGGAACACTTGAATGGCAAGAACATCCACCGGCGAGCAAGAAAACGAGCGGGGACCGGCGAGACCGAGAGAAATCGAGAACCGGAGACCGGGCAAACGGAACCGGGGCAAGCAAGCAACCGAGGCTAGGAGATGCGCGAGAGGTGAGAGACCGAGCGGAAACAGAGCACGGTGAGAGACGAACGCGAAAGGTTGGGAACCCGGAACGAGAAGCAAAGAAAGATAAAGAGAGGAGGCGGAACTCTAAACCAAATAAATTCCAATCCCTAATTCGAGGGTAGTCTTATACTCTAAACTATTTGTAATTTCGAAACCGAAATGAATTTATTGTGAATATTGAATGATTGCTGCGATTATTGAATTGTTTTGAATTCCGAGCATCCGTATTGCAAAACAGACCTAGTAGTTGTTTAAGATTGAAATAAGAGCTTAAAATGGAGGTAGGGAATTGTTAGGGCTGAATTGGGACATGAAGGGATTTACTTGGTTAAATAGTAGAGTTGAATTGGGAACTTTGAAGAAATTTAATAGTTACTTAAAGTTGAATTAGAAACCCGATGATTCCGATAAAGTTAGATTGTTTAGGTCTAGTGAGTAGTATTGAGATTTGGGGACAAGTACGTTGTGGTTTGGGTATAGATTGTGAATTAGTATTTTAAATTGAGCCTTAGAGAATTACCGAAATTGCGGCATTGAGAAATGATTGCTAAAATTGGGAAATAATGAGTGAAGTATAAAGAGGAGTATGAATTCATATTGATGATGCACAGTTGAGGCACGGGAGTGAGAAGTGGGTGAGTATTAGGATAATTGAGTTCAAAAGATAATTAAATCCTTGAGGTTGAACTAAATTCGAAGATAAGCGGAGCTAGCGGAAGTGGAGTGACGAAAAGAGATTAAGAAGCTGTACAATTGAGTTGGTCAAGAAAGAGGAATTAATGGGATAAAAACCTAAGCCGAGAGCAAATTATACTTGGAGATTGCAGGAGTTAAAGGAATTTTAGTAGTGAAGTAAAAATGAGAGCTATCTTACTAAGTATGAGTAAGAAGAGGTTGATTAGTAATGTGGAGACGTAATCAAAAAACATTGAAGCAATGGTGGCAAATTGTGAGAAGTTGAGTTATAAAGTAGAGGCATAAAATGAGGAATTGAGGTAAAGACAATGAATTGTGAAAACTAGGGAACGTTGAATTAGGTAATATCTACTTGTGGTTATTGTGGCTCGGAAAAGGAATCAATCTTACTTGAATTGGGAAATTGAGAAAGGTATAGTTATGAATGAAGTTGAGAATGACTATCTGTGTTGAGTTGTGGCTATATGTGCAAGTGATTGTGAAATGATGTCAAAAATAGTTTTGAAAGGAGTTTCGTATTTTAAGTGGAATGATTCTTGAATGCAACTTCTTATGAATTGCCTTTTGAACGTGATTATGTTTTAAAGAAGCGAAACTTATTTGAGAAAGTAAATCAGATTTGAGAAAGTGAATTTATAAGGGTGACATGTGGTGTCATGTCTTCCTTGATGTTAAATCGATTTGAGAAAGCTGTTAAAGTGAATGTGATGAATGAATATGTGCAAATTGTTTTGAATCAACGGCTACGGATCGTTTAGCATACTGAAGGATTCGAACTAGGGGACACCCAGCTAGAAACTTCGAGGGAAGGGTTCCAACAGGAGTCCTGCAGGTGGCGGGATGCCCAATCCGAGACTTCCTAGAAGATAGGTCCCGGAGCCTTTTATTTGGGGTCGCGCCCCAAAGAAATAAGAGAAACTAAGAGAAATTATGAGAAAAGAAGTGCTAGTTCGAATCCTCAAAAGGCCTAGAAAGTTGATTCAGTTGGAAAAAGAGAATTGTGATTAATGTGAAATCGTGCTTTTAAATTATTAAAAGAGTTTTGATCTTTACATTGCAAGAGATTTCATTGAAAGTATATAGATTTGTATTATATTATTATACTTTTGCAGATTTCATTATTATGAGTATTATGTATAAAGAATTTCCATTTTAAGGGTATAAGACTCCGGTGAGCTCGTGGTTTATTGCTCACCCCCACAAATTTCCCCATTTCCCTCCCAATGTTGCAGGTACACTCTCAAGAGATGTATGCGGTACGTAGCGTATTCGGGACTCTCACTTATTGCTTGTGTGCGGTTTGCTAAGTGATTCAAGTAGCGGACGTGCATTTCTTATGTTTTTAAGTATTGTACTTGTAATTTAGTCCATGTAGTTTGTACCGGATGTATAGTAAACTATTTAGATCGTTTTAAGTTTTATCGCATGATTGGTTTGACTCCGGCGTGTGGCCGTTGAGTTGTATACTCCGAGCGTGTGACTCGTTGAGTTATGTTATGCTTGTTATGCAGGGTTTTAGGGCTTTAAGCCTAAGGGATAGTCCACATTACAAATGGAATTCTGCCGAAATTTTTAGGAAATTTCAAATTCTTTTGGAAAACCACCTTTATTACCTTTAAGTTGGATTTAGACAACCAAACAAATACCACAAAGAGCCTTGGGAGTTCCTTTAAGGAACTCCGGCGATGCAATGTTCTCAGGGAGTGTTTTGGAGTGTTACAATCTCTTGTACGAAAAATTATTTATTTTAGTTTAAATTTCATATTGTTTTAATTAGAAACTATTTATATCTTTTAACACTACTTGAATTATAATTTTTTTTTTCGTATTTCATATCATTATTATGTCATGATAACAACCTCATAAGATAGTATTTAAGTGGTTATAAAATTTCTCATTAATATGATCATGATATTTTATATTGTTTCATCAATATATTTGGATATTTCAATTATTATAAGTGAATATTTTGAATTTATTTTATTTTATTTTCATTTTTTTGTATTTTTTGTGAGTATTTCTAACTTTTGATATACTTTTATATTCTAAGAATATAATATTCCTTACATTTCTCTCCAAATAAATCAATGGGTGTAAAAATAAAATTGTTAATGGGATATATTATCTAATCTTTAGTTCATAGTTGAAATTCATCGATGTGTGTGTTTTTTTTTTTGGTTTGACCGAGGGTACAATCGGTTTCAGGCCACAAGCTTTTATTAATGCATGATTATACTATTATATTATTTATTAGCGATTTTAATTAACATAAATATATAAGTGTTCAAATTTTGTTGTAGATTTTAAATAATTGAATTTTTTATGGTTGAATTATATGTGCTCCTTAATCGTTATTTTTTTTTTTTTGATAATGTTGGAAGACTACATTCATATGAATTAGACTACCAAGGTATAATAGTTATATCTATGAAAATTTTAATGAAAATATACTCCTTATGTATGCTTACAAATTTTATAATTTTAAATGAATTATTTTCAAGGTAAATATATATTCGTCTTATTAGAAGGGTAGAATTAAAGTTTTGTTCATTAGTATTGTAATGATATATGTTAGCCTATTATTGATAATCTACACTCATATGTGAAGACTCGGTTTCTAATCGTAAGTCATTCCGAGTATTACATGAAAACTCGGTATGAATCATATCTCTCTTAAGTTTTGATTTCAAGTCATTCCGAGTACTACAAAAACTCTTGTGTAAATTTTCACGTTGTTCGACTGACTCGAAAGCACCTTATTGCATATCTCCTACACTCGGACATCACTCGGAACTATCACATGCTCAAATAATTTCTCTAACACTTTTATTCCGAGCACTGATCTGTCTATTTCAACGCAAAGAGAATTAAATCGTTAACTCATTATTCTTAGTCGGTTTATTTCTTTGAGAATTATTTGACTAGATCCAGTTGTTATATTCTGATATTTTATTCTCTCCCCTTGATCATCCTTAGGATTGACTCAAATGGAATTTGAGTATATTGAATATTAGACTCATAAAATTCCATTTTTCTAGGCCAAAGATAATTAAGCTTTTAATTGTGCTAATTTAATTATTATCCGTGCTTAATCTTGGACCAAAGTATTTTATACTTTGAGAACCAATGTGGTTTGCTTTTGTAGGTTATTCAAACGAGGCTAACTTATTTTTGAAATACAAAAGCAACCGGCTTCAGCTAGTTAACCCGCAGCATACGGGGTTTATCTACTTCGGACATGGCTCAAACACCGTGTTAAGGTTGTCTGTTTCCAAAGCTGGAAAACTCCAACTCTAGGCTTAACGGTTGTTTCCTCCACAACTTTCAGTCACCACCAAGTGATTGGGTCATCTTTTGGAGCCAAGAGCCGCTGCACAACGTTCATATCCCAACGGATCTTTTCGAGTGACTCAAAAGAGCCGTTACCACGGCTAGTGAAGACTTATGTCCAAAGCCAAGACTCAACGGTCATTCTACCTGGTTGGATATAAATAAAAGCCACCTCACAAGACTAGAAGATTGATGAACATATTGTTGAACACATTACTTGAGCTGAAATTATTGTTTCTCTTATTTAATCTTTTATTTATAACTCCAAGTCTATATTTAATATTTTTCCGAGTTGTAAAGAAAGTCTTGTAATCAGTCACATTTTTTTCTTACTTTCTAAATAAGGTTCCTTGACCGAGCTGTAAGGGTTAACTCAGCTCAATTGTTCTTGATTGTAAAGGTTACCTCATTCGGAAGTAATAGATCGGATAAGGGAACTTCGAGTCTAAGAAAACATTGTAAGGAATTGTTTAAGGGAGCAATTCTAGTAGAGTCGATCCTTGTATTTTGTGGATTCAAAATAGTGGATTTGATTTGGTGCTTGGATTAGCACTGTCCGTAGTTTTCTACCAGGAGGGTTTCCACATAAATCTGTGTTATTACTTTTCCGAGTCCAATCTAGACTCAAAATCTGTTGTTTAGCTAATTTGTTGCAAAAATTGTTTATATTTCTTTATCACCCTATTCGCTCCCTAGGGTGACTTAGACTTTCAACGAGCAAACTTTCAACTGGTATCAAAGCCTAGCCTTTCAAGAGAATCTCACCATCCAAAGGTATAAAGATTAGATGGTTCGGAACAATGGAGAGTTCGATGAAAGAAGATCATCCACCAAACCACCGAAGTTCAAAGGGTCAAACTTTGCCCATTGGAAGAAGATGATGGAGTGTTTCCTAATGGACAACGATGAAGATATTTGGAACATCATCCAAGCAGGCAACTACATTCCAATGAAGATGGAGAATGCAACTCTTGTACCTAAACCAAATCTGAGTTCACCACTAAGGAGATCGAGAAATTTAGAAAGAATTTCAAAGCTATGAACACACCGATGTGTGCCATTAGCACTAAAGAATACAACAGGATCTCAGCCTGTGACACGGCTAAAGAGGTGTGGGACATATTTGTCAACTCCTATAAAGGAACAAGCCAAGTGAAGCAAGCAAAGATAAGTCAATATCTTCATAAATATGAGTTGTTTAAGATGGAGTCGAAGAAAACATCACTCAAATGTGTATTCGGTTCACCGAGATTACCAATAATCTCAAATCTCTAGGTAGAAGGATTTCTCACGAAGAAATGTCCAAAAAGATTCTGAAAAATCTACCAAAGAAAAGATGGGGTACCAAAGTGACAGCCATTGAAGAAGCTCATAACCTCTCTCAACTAAGGCCATACGAGCTTATTGGCAAGCTATTCACTCACGAGATTCATCCGGAAGAAGAGGATGTCGAGGTCGGAACCAAAAGAAACATTACGCTGAAGGCCTCACAAAGCGAGACGTGAAAGTCTAAGCTCCTCATAATCAAAAGAGGACCCTATGGCATTCATAGCTTGGGGCTTCAAGAGAATGATGAAATACAAGAAGTGGGAAAAGAGGCCAAAGGACGAGTTCTACAAGAAAGATAAGAAGGACGAAAAAGGTAAATATTCTTCTCCTTCAAAGTTATCTTTATCTAAGAACTCAGGTTGCTTTGAATGTGGCAGCAAGGAGCACATAGTCAAAGATTGTCCCAAGAGAAAGAAGGACAAAAAGAAGAATGCTACAATGGCTACCTGGAGTGATGATGACTCATCTAAAGAAGATGACTCGGACGACTCAAAGGGTCTTATGGCACTTATGAATTCAGAAGTTGAATCCGAGTCGGACAACAAGGACTCAAATATTGATGAGGTAGTTGAATACTTTCTCAAATTTTCTAAAGTTGACCTAGCACGATATATTTTCACTCCGGAAGAAAAGTCCAATTCGACTCATTTCGGTTTAAAGAACAACTTGAGTCTCTTACTAATGAGAGTAATGCTTTGAAAAATGAATTGGAAAAACTAAGACAAAATCCGAAAGAACTTAAGACCAGTATTCAAGCAAATGAGACTATGTCTAAGTCATTCAGAATAGAGAATGAGCAACCGAAAAGAAAGCTCAATGAGTCTTAAGAGCTTGTTTTGAAATTCACTCAAGGTTAGAAAAACCTTGATATGCTTTTAGGCTCTCGGTGTGTCTTCTTCAGGAAAGAAGGACTTGGTTTCAATGAAGAAGAGGAATCAAAATCGTATTCTAGTCTTTTCAAAAGGATTCCGTAACCGTAAAGTTCAAGAAGGCTGAGCATGGTCCCATTCATACAAATGAATAGAGGACTAAGCCCGGACCGGCTTATAAGAAAAGGCCTTCTCCTCCCGTTTACAAAAGAAAAGATTTTCAAAAGAAAGAGACACGGACTCATTTTTCTAGAAGGAAGACTTAGAATCAAACGAGACCCAAAGTTATTCAAATCGGGTTCCCAAAAGTGTTCTTCCTTAGAAAAGGACCATAGTAAAGGGAGTTATTGGGTTTGTAAGAGGAAGTGAAAAGGGTTAGTTTGTTTCGTCTAACAGGTAACTCGGAAGAAGAAGAAATGTCATTGATATTTAGACAGTGGTTACTCACGCCACATGTCAAGAGATTCAAGAGTCTTCTCCGAGCTAGAAAATATGAAAGGAGAAAAAGTCAAATTTGGAGTTAACGAGCACGGGCAAGATAGCAGGGATTGGAAAAATTGGTAAAGGAAACAACATAGTCAGCCCAGTCTACCTTATCAAAGAACTCAAGTACAATCTCCTTGGCATTTCTCGGCTATGTGATAAAGGTCAAGAGGTAATGTTTACTCGGACCAACCGCTACAACTCGATGCAGTCACCAAAGAGACTAAAGCTCTCAGTGTCCGAGGTCGGGTAACACCTACACTATTTCTCTCTCATATTCAAGTTAGAATTTATCTTATTTGAAAGCATCCGTGAATGATGATTCATGGACCTGGCATCATAGACTAGGTCATATCAACATGCATACTATCAAGAAACTTGCATCTCATGGACTAGTTAGGGGTTTACCTAATTGTGCTTTTAAGAAAGATAAAATCTGTGAGGCATGCATAAAAGGTAAGCAAGTTAGATCATCTTTCAAGCCACTCAAATTTGTATCTACATCCAAAGTGCTTGAATTGCTTCATATGGATTTGTGCGGTGAAATTCCTGTGGAGGTAAATCATATGTACTTGTTGTTGATGATTTCTCACGATTTTACTTGGGTGTGTTTTCTTAAGAACAAGAATGAAGCTTCAAAGAGCTCATTAAGCTCCGTAGAAAAATTCAAGTGGAGTCTCGGACTCGGATCGGAAGGATTCAAACTGACCATGGAAGGGAGTTCGACTACTCGGAATTTGTAGATTTACGTGACGGGAATGACATCTCTCACAACTTCTCTGCACCAAGAACTCCTCAACAAAATGGAGTGGTGGAGAAAAGAATAGAACTCTTAAAGAAATAGGAAATAATAAAACTCTTAAAGAAATAGGAAGGACTATGATGATTGAAAATGATCTACCTTACTATTTCCGGCTCGAGGTAGTCAACACAACAAATTACACACTCAACGGATGTCTCATTAGACCCATCTTGAAGAAAACACCCTACGAGCTTTACAAAGGGAAGAAACCCAACATCTCCTACTTCAAACCATTCGGGTGTCGGTGTTTTGTCCATAACAATGGTAAGGAGCATCTCACTAAGTTTGACACTAGGTCGGATGAAGGTATATTTCGGGTTATTCATCTCATAGCAAAGCTTATCGTGTTTTTAACAAAAGAACTAACAAAGTGGAAGAAAGTATATACATTGTCTCTGATGAAATTGATCTTGACAGGATAAGTGAGTCCACATACTCGGATCTTAGACTCAACGAGAGATGAAGACGACCTTGCTGAAGCCGAAATCGAAAGAGTCAAAAGCAATTACGAGACAACTCGGAATGGAGTAACTCATAATGTTCTAACTCGGACTGAACAAATTCAAGATCCAGCTCGGAATGTTAAAGAACAAATCAATGAGACTCAGCAAGATCAACCAAGCTGAAGGTCGGCATGTTCAACCAACAAACTTGGTAAATCAAAGGACGAGTAAAGCTTTCAAATATGCATCCAGCCACCCACTTGAAAGACATACTTTCGACATCAACAGTTGGGTAAGAAGTTGATATTCTTTGCATAATTTTGTGTGTATTTTCTACATTCATATCATTAATAGAACCCAAAAATGCACTAAAAGCCCTAAATGAGCCTAAATGGGTAGAGGCCATGCAAGAAGAGCTCAATCAATTTGAAAGAAACAAAGTCCGGACTTTGACCAAACAACCATCTAACCACCCGAGTCATAGGAACCAAATGGATTTTCAAGAATAAACTGGATGAGGAATGGTTGGTAGTCGAAATAAGGCTAGACTTGTTGCCCAGGGTTATAATCAAGAAGAAGGAATTGATTGTAGGGAAACCTTTGCACTGTTGCTAGGATTGAGGCAATCAGAATCTTGTTGGCATTTGCATCTAGCATAAATATCAAGCTTTATTAAATGGATGTCAAATGTGCTTTTGTGAATGGTTTCATTCAAGAAGAAGTCTATGTTGAGCAACCCCTAGATTTGAAAACTCAGAATTTTCAAATCATGTTTTCAAATTGCAAAAGGGTTTATATGGTCTTAAATAAGCTCCCGAGCTTGGTATGAAAGACTAAGAAGTTTCTTAGTTGAAAATAATTTCAAAAGAGGTCAGATTGACAAAACTCTTTTCATAAAAACCAAGGGGAAAGATTTTCTTATGCTCTAATCTATGCTGATGAAATCATTTTTGGAGCTACTAATGAAACTCTATGTCAATATTTTTCCGAGTTAAAGAGACAAGAGTTCCAAATGAGTATGATGGGAGAACTCTACTTCTTTCTTGGTCTACAAATCAAACAAGACAAGGATGGATTTTATGTCCATCAATCCAAGTATACCGAGTGTAATGCCCCTAATACGTAAATACATAAATAAGTAATTAACAGCGAAAGACTTGTTAATTGGCGACGTTACCGCCTTTTCGGAATGAAAACGAGGCAAATTCATTTGAGCAAATTAATTCCGAAAAACAATTTATGTAACAATCCAACCCAAATTTTCTTTCTTTACAGAAAATGAAATTTCAAAATGTCGAGGATCAGCTAGAGAGGAATCATGAGCCATGAGACCGAGGAAGGGACTAACATGTATGGGGTCAAGACGAACAACCGAACATTACTTCTCCTGAGCGGCTTTATCTTTTCTTCATCTTTAAACTTTGGATGTGATTGCGAATAGTCCGACATGCGCTCGACTTCCTAAAAATTTTAAAATATAAAACAACATATGTGTGAGCTAGAAGCTCGATACGTTACCGATTATAAAATAAAATTGCGATTTAGATGCTATTAAATCATGCATATTTTAAATCATCTTTCTTGAATACTCGGTTTGCAAACTTCTCAATTGCCGATTTGCTTTTCCAATTTGGCCAAACTTAGGACCCATACTTGTGAAACAATTAATCACGGAATCCGACTCCTAGGGTCATTAATCCCCGAGGCGATCGGTTGTGTACTATTGAACAATTAAACGATTAAACGGTTAACAATTGAACGATTAACGATTCCGTGCACAATTGAACAATTAACGATTACTGTGCACAATTGAACACTTAACGATTACGTGCACAATTGAACAATTAACGATTACATGCACAATTGAACAATTAACGGTTAAATGCTCGCTAGCGAGCAACGTTGTCCGAGCGTCCCGGATCAACCATTTACAATTACAATTACGATTACGATTACGATTACGATCACATTCATTCATGGATCGTCATACGATTACGATTACGATCACATTCATTCATGGATCGTCATACGATTACGATTACGATTACGATTACGATTACGATCACATTCATTCATGGATCGTCACAATGGTTAACGGGTCCTTTGCATGGCCAAATCAATTAAATTGTGAAAAACTTATGTATAAGCGCAATGAATTGTAATCGTGTCCGTGAACCGTAAACTGTACTATGAACCGTAAACTATAATCGTGAATCGTGAACTGTGAACTGTAAGCTGTAACTTTGAACTATAAACCGCATCCGTGAACTGTGAACTGTAATAAATCGTTGTAAGCCGTGAACTGTGGCTGTGAAGTGGATCCAAATTATTTGTATTATTAAAACAGCAACTCAATAATAAATATAAGCACTTTGGAAAAGGTACAAGCAATAACGTACCTCAGCGTGCCGACACTCCAATGATCGATTGTTTACGCAACACAATTTCAATTTGATTTACGTTTCCAAAACTAATCTACTTTGTAGATTACTAGTCCTTTAACATCATTTATATGCATTTACGATTACCAAACTTTTACTTTTGCGTGCCTATCCATAATGTTTCCTTTTGAGCCCGATATTCATACGTGTTCCGGAAATCGGCTATTGATGATATGGTTTGAATTTGTATATAACGATTGATGAGTTTAATTCCCCATTCTTGTAATATAGTTCAAGTTTGATCTTTTGCTTCTATCACTTCTAGTTTGTGCTTAATGTAGGCTAAACTTAGTTGTACCACTCATTTCATCTAATATGCTCGGATGTCCTCTTATCCGTAAACTAGTTATACTTCCTACTCAAGGTGTGAGTTTGGTTTCCTAATTTCCTAAAAATTTGGCGAGTTTCGTTTGAAATATGACCTAACTATTAGGCTAAAAGCCTTAAAACCTACATAAAATTCACAATAAAACTCAACGAGCCACACGCTCGGAGTATACAACTCAACGGCCACACGCCGGAGTATATTTACAACCACAAAACCAAGGTTCAAACCAGTATATAAACCAAGTTACAATCTCGTCAATGTTCTCATTTTCTTGGGCTCATGAACTTTTCGATTTTTGATTAAGACAAGGACCTTCATACATGTATATTTATAGCTGAGGTTTCGGTTAAGCAGTTTAATCATAAAAATCCCGATTATCGGGAGATGACTCCGTACGATTAATTCTTTTATGAATAGTACTAATAATCGGTTAATGATTTAATGGGTCGTAGACAGAATAGTGAAACTCATCAATATTTTAACATGTTGACATTTAAATACTTTGAAAAGTGCAGACGATAACGTACTCGAGGTAGTTGATCATTTTCCTTTAAGTATTGTTTTTCGTTATTTCCTTCGATCATGTTTATTTCCATCGATTTTCTGTTTTTAAGAAGTAATTTGATTTATGCATTAATAAACTCGATAGCTACTCTCTATTTATGCAAACTTTTCACATTTGACTTCCTCTAATTCCCCACTTATTACCCAAATTCATTTGAATTTCTAACTTCCTTTAATTTCGTAAATTTCTTTTCCCCTCCTCCTCCTACTCAATCCAACATTCGAATTTTCCTTTCAAGCCAAGTCTCACTCTAAGTAATTTGTCGAATCCTCGCAAAGATCATTGCACATTGAATTATTCTTGTCCTTTCACCACCATATCACTTATTATCACCAAATTACTAACTTCACCAAAGTCTCTATCAATTTCAATAAAGTTCCCAAGTATAATCCAATTTCATTTTTTTAATCAAGCTTAACATAACCTAACCTTTAATCACTTTCCCATGACCATATATATATCTTCCCATTCACTCTCTACATTTCAAATTCATTCGCACTTGTACAATTAAACCAAGACTCAATTACGTTAATTTACTCAAGTTTAGCACACATACAAACAAATAAATTCAATCCTCCATCAATCTTCAACGTCTCATTTACACATTCTTGAAACCAACTCCCAAAATTATATATATACACTCATATTTCAATCATCCTCAATATTTTTCTTCCAATTCTTCCACCGCCAAACAATTTATTCATATTCATATAAAACTTAAACAAGCACATTCACAATTATAAATAATCCCAAATCAATTTCCAATTCCATATCCACACATATCAAACCCTAACTCCAATTTCATTTTCTCCCAAAATTCTTTCAATTCCACCATAATCAATTCACAATTCACATATACTTGTCTAATTATTCAATAACAACATAAATTTGTGATAAAATTTGCTTAGAAATTAAGGATTGGAGATATACCTCAAATTGGGTTGGATGTAAAGTTGGATGGTGGTGGCTCGATGGTGGCTCGGTGGTGGACACCCGGCGGCTCGAGCAGCGAAGTGAGGGGTGCGTTGACGGTGTCGGCGCCTGCGAGAGGCAAGAGGTGGCGGCAGGCCGGCGGCTGGCCAGATCCGGCGGTAGCAGCAACAGCGAGGGTTGTTACGCCCCGCTCGCGACGGACAATGGGAAGAGAAGAGAGGGGATTGGCGGCCGCAAGGTGGCAGCCGGGGTCGGCGACGGCCTTCCGGTGGTGGCCGAGGCGCCGGCGATGGCTTGGTGGCGGTGGGAGCAGGGGGCATGACAGCCCTGTTTGGCGCAGAGCGGAGCGAAGAGGAGGGAGACGGAGATGTCGGGGTAACGGCCGGAGGTGTCGCCGGCGGCTGGGTGGTGGTTGCGAGTCCAGCTGATGACTAGCCGGTGGCCGGCGACAGAGCAGCAGCAGAGGCGAGAGGGAGAAGAGAGGAAGGAGAGGTGGGAGAGAAGATGAATGTGTTAGCTTGCCTTGCAATCCCCGCTTCATCGATATATTTTGGACAATGCTTCTAGTATCTGCTTCTCCCCCTCTTTTTTTTTTTTTTTTTTGTCCTTTATTATTAATTTATCACATGGGTAAGTATATATCACACATTTGGCTAAATTTTATTTGTTGTTATAACAATTTCAATTTTATATATTGTTTTATTTTATTTCTTTTTACTTATTAATTTAATTTATTCAAATTCAGAATAAATCATTCGAACACATATAAATATACATTTCGCAGTACAAATGTAAATTTGTACGAATTACCCCTCATTATTTGCGATTATCAAATTTGTTCGCATCTTTTATTTCAGTTTCGTATTTTGCGCGACTAAAAGCTCTTAAACAATATTAAGACGATAAAATGCAAAATTAATTACGATTAAGTTTCGGGGTGTTACAACCAGGGAGCTTTTGAAGAAGTACAAACTACAAGATGTGAAGCATGCAACAACACCTATGAGTAGCGGTTTAACACTTGGACTCGGATGAGAAAGATAAAGCTGTAGATCAAAAACTCTATAGAGGTATGATCGGATCTCTACTTTATCTCACATCTAGTAGGCCGGATATCATGTTCGAGTGCTCTGCCTTTGTGCAAGATTTCAAGCTAATAAAAAGAATCACATTTCACTACGGTGAAGAGAATTTTTAGATATCTTGCAGGGACTCGGAATCTTGATTTATGGTTTTTAAAAGACTCGTAAGCCGACTCTCACTTGGATACTCGGATGCTGATTATGCTTGGACACAAAGCCGATAGAAAGAGCACATCAGGAGCATGCCAATTTCGGGTCAATCCCTCATCTCCCGGCACTCAAAGAAACAAAATTTTGTTGCTCTATCAACCGCCAAAGCCGAGTACATTACAGCTGGAGCTTGCTGTGCTTAGATTCTTTGGATCAAACGAAGGATCTAGGGTTATTATTCAAATCTATCGCAATCAAGTATGACAATCGAGTGCAATCAGCATTACCAAGAATCTGGTTCGAGCACTAAAAAACAAAGCATATTGAGGCCAGGTATCATTTTCTAAGAGACTATTCGAGAAAGGTGATATTGAACTTGAATTCATTCCTACGAAATTTTAGTTAGGCGATATTTTTACTAAGCCACTCAGTGAGGATCAGTTTTGTTTTATTAGGAATGAGGTTTGGTACGATTAATGCATAATTATATGATTTATTAAGTGATTTATCCTTGCATAATTATGTGTTATGTGCTTTTAATAACAAATGGATCAATTGGTCGAGTGAAGCCGAGTTATGAGTTGTTAGTTCTCCGAGTGTTCCGAGTCACTCGGAAAACATAATGAGTCGGAATCAATTTTTGAGCAAAATGGATATCAAAGTTCCGGAATTATCTCTAGATAAATAGAGAATTTCAGAAATATTTTTCTTAAAAGTCTTTCTTCTCTCTCTCTCTCTCTCTCTCCCTCTCTCCCGCCGCACGTTTCGATTAGAGAAAACTAGCCGTTGGAAGAAAACTACCGAAATTTTAACTGTTGAAGAGCGAATGCCACACCCGTCTAAGACTGCCATTAGAGCTTCAGGTCGGACCGAAGGCTAAAATTCATTTCATTTTGCTATAAATAGCATCCCTTTATCTTCATTTATTTACTTTACTCACTGCCTTATTGCTCTCTACTCCAAGCATTCTTGCTCACTCGTATTCTCTCTCTAAATTCTAAGTGATTCTCTCTTTGCTCTCTCGTGTCCTCTCTATTTCTCAAATCACCATGCCTAAAAGAGGTTCAACATCTGATTTGTTGGGGTTTGCTACCAAAAATCCCCGCACCAAAACTCCTCAAGAGGGTACTTCCAACCCCTTGAAAATCTTTGTCACCCAACATCTTACGTTGGATGATAAATTATTCCCAACCACTTCCTTTTCATGGTTACAACACATCAAAAACACTGGAGTGTATAATTATTTGTGCTTTAGTGAATTCATTTATCCTGAACTTATTGCCGAGTTCTATTCTAGCATGTCTTACTCGAGGGAATCATTACCTTATGAGTTCAAGAGAAGGTTGTCCGTATCAACCTCTCTCTTCTTCACGAACTTTTCAAAGTCCCTTCTCTTTTTCTTAACCGCAATCCTCTACCATTTATGGAAATTGCTGATGAATTCTTTAAGAAGTATGCCAAGGAAGTTCTCGAGTTACGCAAGAATTTCTCGGTGACTCGGATGAAGATTAAGGCAAGGCTACTCTATTTCATTTTGATGAGAACTTTCTTCTCTCATCATTCCAGACAAAGAGAATCCTAACTCTAAGATTCTCAAAACTTTATTTGATATCTTAGAGAGCTACGACGTAGACCTCTTTCTTTCTATCATTGAGCGGATGGCTTCGTGCCACCTCAATCAAAGAAATCTACTCCATTTCTCTTTAGAGCCCTTTTGACTGTTATTTTCAAACAGTTCAAAGTTCCCCTCCTCTCATATTCAAATGTTGTTTCTACGGCTACCATTATGGTTGGCGGAAAAGAGCTTCCGGGGTACGAGTACCAGGAAGTCCAGCTCGGCGTGCGGGTACATACGTCCGAGTTGAAACCTCCCTCACCCCCTCTCACTCGGACTCGGACTCTTCTACCACTTCCACCTCCCTCTGCTGGTCCCTCTACTTCTCAACTACCTCCTTCGACCTCTACTTGCTATGTTTACCGTGTTGGTAGACAAAATTACTTCAGTATCCGAAGAACTTCAAGACACCCTCTGCTTTCTCAAAAATGTCCTTCAAGGCCTGATTATCAACCGGAAGACCGGCTAGTCTTAGATTCGGGAGAACTAGGATTTGCTGATCGAGTTCAAGGGAGTCATCAACAAGCAGCACGAGCAGCTCCAACTTCTTCAAGAACACAGATCCAAGGCTTCCCGGGACCTAGAAACTTCGATACTTCGAGGAGTCCTCCAGCCCAGCCAAGTCTACCTCGCCGAGGTAGAAGAAGAAGTTGAAGCAGCTCAGCTGAGGAGGAGAAGGAAGAGCAGAAAGAAAAAGAAGAGGCCACTCAACCTCGAGGACCAAGGTGCGGTAGCTCTCGAACCAGAACCGATCTCCTCATATCACGATCCGAGTTGGTCGGAAGAAGCAAGGAACATTGGTCGATCCACAGTTGCTAAGTCAAAAATACCACCATTTATTGCGGGGCTGGCAAAAAAACCCATACCTGTTTAAAACCTGTAAAACTCGCCCCATTTAAACCCAAATGGGTGGTAAAATTTTGAATAAAATGGGTATGGGGCGGGTATGGGTATGGGTTTAGGCTTCACCCGCCTCATACCCGCCCCATATAACACCTACAACCCGTGCCCGGAACACCCGCCCGTACCCGCCCCATACCTGCCCACTTAACACCTACAACCTTGTAATGCCCCGACCTTAAACCAATACAATAACAAAGATTAATAAATATTAATGAGCGCGTGCACTTCAATTCACACTTTTGTTTCTCATCATCATCATCATCATCATCATCATCATCATCATATATATATATATATATATATATATATATATTC
Organism: Talinum fruticosum; assembly: GCA_021018815.1. Taxonomy (NCBI): domain Eukaryota; kingdom Viridiplantae; phylum Streptophyta; class Magnoliopsida; order Caryophyllales; family Talinaceae; genus Talinum; species Talinum fruticosum. The sequence goes on along the minus strand of JAITYX010000123.1, from coordinate 429,256 downwards.
AGTCTTGTACAAGTAACCATTTTATGTGTTGCGGGACTCGGATGATTATAACGACGCTTGGCCAAAAATAAGTAAATAAATAAATAAGCAAATAAAGTATGCTTTGTGGTGATTCAAGAAATAATAATAATAATAATAATAATAATAATCATAATAATAATAATAATAATAATAATAATAATAATAATAATAATAATAATAATAATAATAATTCATACACCTAAAGTTTATAATAATTATTCAAGTCGAGAATTCATAAAACCGACATTCTTTTGACTTGGGCTTGGCTATTAGGGTAATGGGTTTGAGGAGAGTGAAGGGCCCAATAACCAAGCAAATGAAAAATAAAAAAAAGGGAGCTGGTTTCAGATTCAAGAGAGAGATTTCGATTCAAAATATTCCCTATTTAAACCCCCAAGCACTTCAAAAACACCACCTTCATCATTGTTTCCCTTCCCAACAAAACTCACCTCCCTCACTCAACCCCTCCACTGTCCAACCAGATTGACCACCACCACCAGCAGCAGCTCCTCTAGTCGCCACCACCGGAGCCACGGTCGCCGGCCACCGCGAAGCCGGCTACCATTGCGGTTTGCTCTGCTGCACTGTTGCTCTGCTGCACTCTCTGCCGTGCTGCTGCTGCACCTGCTACCTGCTGCTACACCTGCCGCCAGGCCAGCCGCCGGTCGTGGCCGGTCGCCGCCTTCCGCCACCGCCGGTTGTCGCCGCCAACCACCGCAGCCGCCGGAGCTCCGATCAGCCACCCCATTCCACCATAAAACCCTCATTTTCTTGTGAGTTTAGGGTAAAAACCTCAACCTCCAACTAATTAATTCCTTGAATTTTTTAGAAATAATTAGTTAGATGTTGCATGCAAGGGATAATTGTGTAAAAACAGATTACATAGTTAGTATTATGCTTTTGGGGATCGTTGATTAGAAAAGTTAACTCGGGTTGCCCCAAATCTTGGTATGAGAAGTGATTAGCTTGCATGTGCTTTTAATGGGTTTTAGTGGGCTAATATGATACTTAAAATAATGGAAAATGTGCAAAGTAAACCTTTCATAGAGATATTACAAGACAAAAAAATCGTAGAGCATAAGAAAGTAGAGTTGGAAGACTCCGCCAACCACCACGGGTGCCCCCACAGCCTATTCTTTTAAAAATTCATACCCATACCCATACTCACCGGGTGTTAAAAATTCATACCCATACCTATACCTACCGGGTTTTACGGGTATGCGGGTTTTATTCGGGTACAAATAAACTAAAAATAATGATACCCATATTAAACCCATATTTAATATTTCTCACTGTTCAACCCAAAAAAATAGACAGCAAACACCGAGGAAGGAGACGGGAAGATAGGGGTAGGCAAAAGGCACCCATAAACTAAGACTTCTTCTTTTGAAATGAGCGTAAAATTCAGCCCTTAGTTTCTTTTTTTTAACATTTAGTAAAGCGGGTTTGTAACGCCCCCAAACCCCGTAATCACCAGGTTAATCCTAAGGACCGATTAACTAGTAATTAGCGCAGCGGAAATATAGGTTAGAGGCGTTACCGCCATTCCAAACAAGGAACAAGGCAACATTTAGATAGATTACGTGCAATACTTGATAAGGTCTGAATTCGAAAGTAAAACGACCGATGAAAACAATATAAGCGGAGAAAATAAAATACATGCCGTTAGGGTAACGACTTAAAACACAACCAAAATAACTCAAGACACGACATGTCACCACCACTCGTGAGCCCCTAAGACACTTCGACCAGGTAGACAACCCTACTTCTTGCTCCTTTCTGGAGTAGCTTGACCTAAAACAAAACAGATAAAATATTTCGAAATAATGAGCCAAAGCTGGTGGTGGTGGTGGTCATCCGTGGTGGCCAGCAGCAAGTTATTTGACCCAAAACACCCACCACTGATGCTCCCACAGGCCGTGGGATAACCCGTGGTAGCCACCAGAAGTCCCCACTAACCATGGGAAGGCCCTTGATGACCTCTAGAACAAGTCATTGACCCCCACTGGCCGTGGGGAGGTCCGTGATGACTTCCAAAGCAAAGGAAATTTGGTGATGACTCGAGTTTATTAGAAAGTTTTGGAGGAAGAGATTAACTAAAGTGGGCATGCATGTTGTGCTTTGAGAATATATAATAAAATTGTGAATTAAGGAGAATAGGTAAGTTGAATGATTGTAAGAAGTTGAAGACAATGGGTGATTTTGGGAAGATTAAAGAAAATAAGTCATTTTGAGGGTTGAAGGAAAGAAGTGATTTTTGCCTTCATAAATTCATCTAATCATGAGAAATTACAAACAAAAAGGAAATAATGTAAATCATATCAATAGTAATAACAATAGCGATGACAATAATAACGATAATAAATTTAATTACTAAGAGTATCGAACCTATTAATGAAACACTTTATTTTGTTAATGCATCCACGTCATTCATCCGAGTCAGCAACTTCAAAGGAATCAGAATGACTAATTCCACGATTTAAGGTACGTTTATTGCTTGTACCTTACGAAAATCCATATGTTTATACATAACAATATCAAATGGTTTGCTTAATGAAATGAACCATTTCAAATATTATTTGTCACCTAATTATGTGGCCCGCCCCATATCAATCATGTTATCATGATCATATCATATCATATATATTTGGCCGTTATCAACCGGACTTTGCCGATCGGTCCGGGTATGCGCATATTTAGGGAAACCGATGATCATAGATTTTGGTGACCTTAGGATTGCATTGCATATAGCCATCTAGGATCTTTGTTATGTGATTATGTGCCTTGCTTGTGACGACTATGTGCATAGTTTTGAGTATAGCTTCGACCTATAAGAGATTACTTAGTTGACTCGGTTTAGTTAACCAATTAGGGTTGCTCTTTTAGGTGAAAATGTGCACTTGACGGACTGTTTTACTCCTTGATCAAGATGTTTATTATGCATACCTCTAGTATGAGGAAGTAACACAGTTTGAATGTCGTAGGTAACCGAGCAATGGCATTTTCTTGGAAGGATTATACCTATATGCCTTTTTGGTACGCGGCCTGCAACGCAGATATTCTTTTGGAGAGTTATGGAGTTGAGTAACGAATGGAATATCGTTCACACAACTTCAGATTTTGGACCAAAAACTTCATCAAAAACCAGCCTTTGGACGGCCCATGGGCAGAAATCACGATCCGCTGCGGGCTACCATACCCTTTAGGGGTTGGTGTCCCTTTTCTTATCGGGAATTGGTCACGTTCTTATGGAACGTGGGACCATCACTCCATGAGTTAGAAGGGCTAACACCGAGGGCTAGAGAGGCCGCGGCGGATCATCTCGTTCGACATCATTTGATCGAGCCCAGCGAGAACCCAGGACATTAGAGTGGGCGGGGCTTCATATGAACGACACAAGATGGCCACTTTGCTCCATAGTATGCCCTACTTCCAAACCTATCAAAGGGTGGCAACTATGTGGGCCGGATGGGCGGACTCCATGCCAGGAGACGGGGTATACTACCCCGAGGGGTGGATAACCACTATGAACCGAATGCACGACTTGGTGATGGACATGGTGGGCATCGAGTGGGCTTCCATCGAAGAGATAGGAAACCGTCGGCACCCGCACCACCCTCCGAGTCTAGTAACCCTACGGGACGGAGGGGGTTGGTTCAAATACGAGATGGGATAGAGACGGGAGATGGGACGGAGGCGGGAGATGGAATGGAGACAGGAAATGGATCGGACACGGAAGACGATGGAATGGAGACGGGAGACTCTTCGGACGAGTAATGTATAGAAAGAGTTGTTGAGGGACAAGTGAATAATGTAAATTCTTACTGTAGACATAGTCTTGTAATAATTCGGTGATTTATGTACATTTGTGTAACTAGTGTGGAGATAGGAGGATGCCGTGCACCCTAAGCAATCTTCGGTATAGATTTTAGACTAGGTTGAAGTAGGTATGTATGTATAGTTGTGTATAAGGTTGTACAAAAGAATAATACATGCGGCTGATTGGCTTATTGGCATGAACATACTGTAATGAGAATGGAGCCCTTCTACTAATCGGCTTGAGGATAAAGTAAATAGGGATTGTACCTTCGTATATAGACGGAGAGGTGTTTTGTTGTCCGAAGTATAGCCTCGCTCCAAGTGGAGATGATACTACCGTTCCGCTTAGGAGTGTTGGGGGTTAAGGAATAGGAGATGAACGAAGGAATATAGGTATATATATACTCATTGCCTATCGGAGATACCGTGAATTATTTGGTGATCTCCTTGTCCGAAATGCGAGTTGTTTAAAGTTTTGATACCTCTAATTCTAACTTGACTTCAATACCCGCGTTAATCCCATTCCCGAGCCCCATCTACTTACGTTAGCGAGTCCTAACCGGCCAACATGCTTCCTATTACGGCAATTGACGGTAAAGGGTAGCTATAGACAAACCCTTGAGTTAGCTAGCCCAACTAGCCTAATTATAAAGTTGATTGGCCGTGTGAGAACAAGGAACCAAGAGAGCGGCGTGGTATCATGGGATTGATCACTCTCATTGCGTTGGCATCATCGTAATTGGATTATCGAAATTGTGGAGCTAGAATTCTTAAGATACCAAGTGTACCCACGCCCCATTTGAAAACGGATGTACGAGACGGCATCGGCGGCGGTGGAGGCATTAAGGTTCGGGTAAGGAAAGCAACAGGATCACAACCTCCAAGCCAACTCTTTGCCCTTCGAGTGCGATTTGCTCCTCGGGCCCCAAAATGGAGTGAGTAGACGCACAAGATAGTGGTAGAAAGGAGGCTGGAACTTATTGATCCCGAGTAAGACTAAGTGCCTCTGTCAAGCGAAGTTCAAGTTCAGTAGCACTCGTATGGGCAGCTTGGACTTATTTGAGTGTTTGTAGCCAGTCTGCTACTCATTGCGAATTTCGAGGACGAAATTCTTGTAAGGAGGGGAGAAATGTAACACCCGGAATTTTAAAGAAAGGCAGATTGAAAAATATAGAATTATTGAATATTATTCCCTGCCACTAGGGGGTTGAGTAACTGATTTTATTTGTTGCTAGGACATATTACGTTAGAATTCCTTTGGAGGCTGGTATTGAATAAATTAAATCAAGGAAATTGCCTCCTTTTTCATCCGAGCTGGACCGTTGGGTGATTATGAATTTTCGTGGCTGGCGTATTAAAATAAGTTGGAACGCAGCGAGTGTAAGAGGACGGAAGGGAGGAGATATAGACTTGTGATTTATGGGCCGGCGAGTATTTTCATTGAATAATGAAGAGGTGGGCTTTGGTTTAAGTTATGAGATAGAAATTAAATTTGGGGTCCAATGGGGATTAAGGACCGAGAGTTTAATCGGTGGAGCCCGGCAGCGAGAGGAAGAAGAAGAAGCGAGCAACGAGCAAGGAAGAGAGGGAGAACCACCGAACGGAAAGAGAGAGAGAGGGAGGGGGCGAGTGCGCGCGGCGAAGGAGACCGCGAGGACGGGCGACCACCGCGGGACCGAGGCGACGGTCGGCGGCGCGAGCAGACGCGGGCGAAGAGGGAGCACCGAGCGGGAAAGAGAGAGAGAGGAGAAGAGGCGAGCGGTTCAGGGGACCCGGGAGAACGCCGACGACCACCGCCGACTCGGAAACGGCGGTCGGCGACACGAGCGAGCGGCGAGCGAAGGGAGGGAGCGAGAGACCGGGCGGAGCGAGGCGGAACGAGAGCCGAAATAGAGACAGACGAGCAGGAGTTAGAGCGGCCGGAAGCCAGGACCGGCGACAGCGGCAAGGGAGGCGAGCCGGCGGCGAGCACGAGGGAGGGCCGAGCGAGGGACAGCGAGAGGACTAGAACCGCCGAGCGAAGCAAGCGGCGAGTCTTCCCGAGCCGAACGCAACCCAAACACAAAGCGAGGCGAGCGAGCGATTCGATCAATTCCAAACCCGAGAATCCGAGGTGGGTAGTCGTATACTCTAAACTATTAGTAATTTCGAAACCTAAATGGATTTGTTGTGATTGTTGAATGTGTTATGTGAATATGGAATTGTCGTGAACGTTGAGTATCCGTATTGCAGAACGGGCCTAATTGTTGTTTGAGGATGAAATAAGAGCTTAGAGCGGATTTCGAGAGAATTGATAGGGTTGAATTGGGTCACGAAAGGAGTCATTTGGGTTAAATAGAGAATTCATTTGGGAACGTTAAAGAGATTAGTAGTTGCTTAGAGTTGAACTGAACCTGCTGATTCCGAAAAGGTTAAATTGTATAGGTCAAAGGAGTGGTTTTGAAGTTCCGGATAACTATTAAGGAGTAAGGGGTTAGGCCACGGATATGAATTACGAGTTAACTAAGTTTTAGAGAGTCTTGAACCTGCGGTATCAAGAGCTAATTACGAACATTGGGAAATGGTAGGTTGAAGTATAAAGAGGGGTATGAATTCGTATTGAGTAATGCGCGATTGGGACAAGTAAGTGAGAATAGGCAATTGTGAGCCTGATTACATTCGAAGTATATTTAATTCCTCGAGGTTGAACTAAGCGTGAAAATAAGCAAAGGTAACGGAGATCGAATGATGAAAAGAGATTGAGAGTCACGTAACCAAGGACGGACGAGCAAGAGTTAAATAATGAGTTTAGAGCATATCTTAGTCTTTGGGATGAAATCAAGTTTGAAGTTAAGCACAACGAAAGGGACTTAGGCAATAAAGTGAGAGCAAGAGAAGTGTGACTGAATACGGGCACAAGAAGTTGAATTACAAAGTAGAAGCGTAAAATGAGTAAGTGAGGCAAAAGGCAATGAATTGTGACGAACTCGAAACGTAACTTAAGTGATATGCACTTGTGGTTATTGTGGCTCGAGAAAATGGATTCAATCGTACTAAACCGATGAATTGAGAAAAGCTTAGTTGGGAAAAGAGTTGAGAATGATTGCTTGCATTGAATGGTGAATATTCGTGCTATGTGCTTGCTTTATGTGATGTTCACAAGTAGTTTCGAAAGAAGTTTTGTGTTTTACGTGAAATGAACCTTGAATGTGATTTCTGTGATATATCTTTCCAACGTGATTCTATTCTAAAGAAATAAAAGTATTTGAGAAAGTAAATTAGATTTGAGAAAGTGAATTTATAAGGGTGACACGTGGTGTCATGCCTTCCTTGATACTAAATCGATTGAGAAAGCTAGAAAGTGAATGTGATGAATGAGAATGTGCAAATAGTTTTGAATCGACAGGCTACGGATCGTTTAGCATACCGAAGTGTTCGAACCGGGAACGCCCAGCTAGAAACTTTGAGGGAAGGGTTCTAATAGGGGTCCTGGAGAGACAGGATGCCCGCCCGAGACTTCCACGAAGATAGGTCCCGGGAGCCTTTTGTCGGGGTCGCGCCCGAATTAAAGAAGTGCTAGTTCGAGTCCTCGAAGGCCCGGAAAAGTTGATTCAACCCCAAAAGAAGTATTCTTGGATGTGAATGTGTGCTTTTACGTGATTAAAGAGTCTTGATCTTTTCATTACAAGAGATTTCAGTGAAAAGTATATAGATTTCTATTATGTTATTATGTTTTCGCAAATTTCATTATTATGAGTATTATGTGTAAAGAATTTCCATTTTAAGGGTATAAGACTCCGGTGAGCCCGTTGATTATTGCTCACCCCCACAAATTGCCCCGTCCCCATCCGAGTGTTGCAGGTACACTTCGAGGCATGATTTACCCTTAGCATATTTCGGACTCAGCTGATTCTTTGTTTGTTGCGTGCTCGAACGATTCAAGTCAAGATTATGCATTTCGATATTTCTCAATATTGTACTTGTAATTTAGTGCATATAGTTGTACCAAATGTATAGAAACCTTTAGATTGTTTTAAGTTTTATAGCATGATTGGTTGAACTCCGGCGCGTGGCCGTTGAGTTGTATACTCCGAGCGTGTGGCTCGTCGAGTTTTATTATGCTTTTTATGCAGGAATTTAAGGCTTTGAGCCTATGGGTTAGTCCATATTACAAACGGAACTCTGCCGAAATTTTCGAGAGAATCTCAGATTCTTTTGGGAAAACCATCGGCATTACTTTTAAGTTGAGTTTAGACAGCCAAATCAACACCGAAAAGAGCCTTGGGAGTTCCTTTAAGGAACTCGGCGATGTAATACTCCCGGGGGTGTTTGGGGTGTTACATAATCAGTCCTTAAGATTAACCTAGTGATTACGGGGTTTGGGGCGTTACAAACCCGCTTTACTAAATGTTAAAAAAAAAAAGAAACTAAGGGCTGAATTTTAGGCTCATTTCAAAAGAAGAAGTCTTAGTTTATAGGTGCCTTTTGCCTACCCCTATCTTCCCGTCTCCTTCCTTGGTGTTTGCTTGTCTATTTTTTGGGTTGAACAGTGAGAAATATTAAATATGGGTTTAATATGGGTATCATTATTTTTAGTTTATTTGTACCGAATAAAACCCGCATACCCGTAAAACCCGGTAGGTATAGGTATGGGTATGAATTTTTAACACCCGGTGAGTATGGGTATGGGTATGGTACGCATTTTGAAAATAGGTATGGATGTGGGTATAGGAAAACCCGTCCCGTACCCTCCCATTGCCAACCCTACTCTGTTGTCTTCTAAAAGGATGAGTCCGAGGAAGATATGCCCCTAGCTCAAACAACCAGGACAGAGCCCCTTCCGGACATCCTTGTGCCGACGCTGCCACGATCATCCACCTCCTCCCAAGATTATCGGCGCCGACGCATTGCCCGTCCCTCCTCCTCCCGACAACAAGCCCCCCTTCTTAGTCTATTTTTTCTTTCTTTTATTTTTTTTTTTTTGTCCAACATCACTTGTACCAGATTGCTATTTTCCTCCTTCCTTTTTGATGAAATGTTAGGGAGAAAATCTAGAAAATTTGATGTTTTGTTTAGGGGAGCTCACCCTCTCTCTTTTGAGCAATGAATGGATATTTTTTTTTACGAGCAGACTTATTTCGAGTTATATATTTCGAGTTATACTTTCAATATGATGCTTAACTATCTAACTCGCCTTTTGTTTTCTTACTATTCTGCTCTCGATATAATCTGTTCATTTCTTTACTCTAATTTATTATCCGTATAATTGTTATGAGTGATGATATGATCTACTATGCATGTAATAAGTATGGAATGCTTATCTTCCGTCACTCTTCACTCGATATACGTTTTGATCTTTGAAAATGAAAACTTTTGTTTCACACTAACAAGTTTCTATCTTAAATATGGAATGCCTTTCATCAAAAAGGGAGATTGAAAACTTAATTTCTAACTCTAAGTCATTACGAGTATTACATGAATACTCGGGTATAAATTCTATCTCTCTTAAGTTTTGATTTCAAGTCATTCCGAGCACTATAGAAACTCTTGTGTACGTTTTCATTTTGTTATAACCAACTTAGAAAGCCCTTATTGCATATCTCTTACACCGATGTTTCCGAGTCACTCGGATATCACTCAAAACTATCGCATGCTCACATAATTTCTCTAACACTTTTATTCCGAGCACTGACTGTGTATTTCAATGCAAAGAGAATTACGAGTGTTAATTCATTATTCTTAGTCGGTTTATTTCTTTGAGAATTATTTGACCGGATCAAGTTTTTATACTCGATATTTTATTCTCTCTACTTGATCATCCTTAGGATTGACTCAGATGGAATTTGAGTAAATTGAATATTAGACTCGGAAAATTCCATTTTTCTAGGCCAAAGATAATTAAGCTTTTAATTGTACTAATTTAATTATTATCTGTGCCTAATATTAGACCAAAGTATTTTATACTTTGAGAACCAATGTGGTTTGCTTTTGTAGGTTATTCGAACGAGGCTAACTTATTTTTGAAATACAAAAGCAATCGTCTTCTAACCGTTAACCACCAACAGATAAGGTTTATCTACTTCGGATATGGCTCGGACACCGTGTTAGGGTTTTTATTTCCAAAGCTGGAAAACTCTAACTCTAGGCTTAATGGTTGTTTCCACCACAACTTTCGGTTACCACCAAGTGATTGAGCCATCTTTTGGACCCAATAGCCGTTGCACAACGTTCACATCTCACTTGGATCTTTTCGAGTGACTCAAAAGAGCCGTTACCACGGCTAGTGAAGACTTATGTCCAAAGCCAAGACCCAACGATCATTCAAATAAAAGCCACCTCACAAGACTAGAAGATTGATAAACATATTACTGAACACATTACTTGAGCTGAAATTATTGTTCTTACTCTTATTCAATCTTTTATTTACAACTCTAAGTTTGTATTTAATTTTTGCGGAGTTGTAAATAAAGTCTTATAATCAGTCACATTCTTTTTCTTACTTTGTGAGTAAGGTCCCTTAAGCGAGCTGTAAGGGTTAGCTCAGCTCGGTTGTCCTTGATTGTAAAGGTTACCTCGGTCGGGAAGTACTAGATTAGATAAGGGAACTTTCGAGTCTAGGAAACATTGTAAGGAATTGTTTAAGGGAACAATTCAGTAAAGTCGATCCTTGTATTTTGTGGATTCAAAATAGTGGATTTGACTTGGTGCTTGGATTAGCACTGTATGTGGTTTTACGCCCGGGAGAGTTTGCACGGAAATACGTGTTATCACTTTTACGAGTCTAATCTAAACTCGAGAATCTGTTGTTTAGCTGATTTGTTGTAAAAGTTGTTTATATTTCTTCATCACCCTATTCACCCCCACTAAGGTGACTCGGACTCTCCACGAGCAAACCTGCAATATGTATAAGCATTTTAATGACGGTTATTAAACTCCCATCCGTATATAACAATCATACGATTCTACGATTCATTGGAATATCTTATGATCCTATTTTAATTCCAAAAATGTATTGTAGAATTATAAAATGATTCTACAATTATACGATCCTCAATTCATTAGAATTTAATTCCACGATCCTAAATAAAATTCATAAAGTACCCACGAGATAATTATATTTTGTATCAAATTTTTGATAGAGTATAGTTGCACTAGATTATTATAAATCTTTATGAATGTTTCCAATATTTTATTTTTATAAAAAATAATTTTATTACTACAAATAAATATTATAATCTTACGATCCTCGATCCAATTTTATGATTTTAATTCTAACCACCCCCAAATCGATTCTAACTAAGATATCAATTCTAAAAGCCTTGATTCTAATAGGTTATAATACGTATTCTACATGACGATTAGATGTTTAGTTTATATATACAAGCATTTTAATACATTATAATATATATAATTAGCCGACTACATTTTTGGCCCATATCATGAGTTTTTTTCCTAAATATATTTTTACATATATGGGTAGTATTTTTATAAAATAAATATTATTCATCCTATTATGAGTTATTAGAATAAATAGCAATACTTTTGAGACAATATTTTTATAAATTTATTCATAATTAGGATTTACGTAATTTTTTATTTTTAGAATTATTTTTAAAAAGTATTATTACAAACTATTTTTATGTCATTTATAATTTATTTTTTGATATAACAACCGCCATTGAAATTGCGCCTATTAAATATTAAAAATTTCTCTTTAATATTTATAAATATTATTATATCCCGTGCTTTAGCGGGAAGAAAACTAGTATTTTATCATTAGTCATGTAAGTCATTAAGCAACTTAAAGATAGAGAAGTAAATTACAAATTTTAACGTAAATAAATAAAATAAAATATGATTATACATATGAAAAAATAAAAATTTTTAAATATTGTTACCATCCAATATTATCAACACCAAAAAAAGTTATCATTTCAATAAATATAGAATTATTCACAATAATACAACACACACACACACATACACATATATAACAGAATAAAATTATTAAAAGTTCATATACAAACTACGCCCAAAACTATTTGAGCTCATATAATATTGCGGCTTGTGTATAAGGGGTAGTAGGCTTCTTTTAGGAAAACATTGTGACTAGACGTAAGCGGGACCAGGTACCGGTCATTATGGTCGAAATCGATACCCGGTCCGGTTAGAACCGAGTCCAAATTTCTTGACCCAGTTGGATCGGGTACCGGTTGCTATTTTGTTTTTTTTTATAGTTAGGATACCATTTTAGTTTTTACAATATTTACTATTTTTTTGTTAAAATTTTAGCCAATAATTATCCTATATTTTAACTATTTGCTTTTCTTTGCAACCCTATAATTGTAACTAATAATCCAACATTAACAATGAAAATCCACATACAAAACAAATACCAAATTACAAGTTTACATATTAAAAACATTATGAAAAAAAATAAAGAGAGTCTCAAATATATATTTTATTTTATTTTTTAATAATAAAATCGGGTAATCGGTCCGGCTCACGGTCCATGATTTCACTACTCGGTCTCGGACCCGGTTCTAACCGGGTCCTAAAACTTGGACCTGGTCCGGTCCCGGTCCCGGTTTAATCGAGTCCGACTCTGGACCCGCCGGATCCAGATCGGGTTCGAGTCCGGAACCAGTACCGAAATTTTTACTCAACCCTAATTGTGACCAATGTTGTAAAAATATTTTTACATATATTTATATCAAGTGCAAATAGTAAAAATTCCTAATTAATTCAATTTTGTAAACAATAATATAATTAAGGTTGGTTAGAAGTACCGTTTTCGGATTGGATTCGAGATCATCAAGATTCAACGACTTTGCAATCTCCTTATGTATTGTAGAACGTATAAGTCACGTTTCATGTTCCCCGGTTACGTATGGTATTATAAATAATCGAAATAAATTCCCAATACATAGATTAGCAATCATATAATAAGTAATTTTAAAAGAAAAAACTAACTTAATACAAAGCAAGAAAACATCATCTTAACATTAACAAGTAAATGGGTGTTTATGTCTTTGTTGATTTTCGGGCCTCTTTGAATACCCTAAACTCCGAAAGCACTACTTTTTAAATGAAGATCATGTATTGTTCAAATATATCATAAAGTCATATAGTAATTGAAAGAACACTTCATAAAAGCAGTGAAAATAAATTAGTGAACGCACGATGTAAGAACAACTTTGAATTATTTCCTCACGAGTTGACCCGGAGGATTGAGCCGGTATGCCACATTAAGTCTCGGATGAATAGTAGCAAGCATCCAACGACGATTACACCAACACAAACAACATAAAATGTGCTTTAAAATAAACACAAAAAGAATATGTATTAATGAATTTTAGGTTAATTTTTTAGGTTTGTACACTTACCCCCTCAATAAATGTAGCCAAGTAACATGTCTTCTTCGTCCCGAGCATTATGTCGAAAAAATTGGGATCTTTCCTCAAACATCTGTCCTAAGGCTTGTATCTCTTCAAGCAATAGAATTCAATGGACTCTATTTGTATCGTACGAGTCACCTCGTGGAGCCACATATTACATATTAATTTTACATGTATAGTTAGAAATAAAAATTCACATAAATGAACTTATATAGAGTAACTAACATAATGTCGAGCATAACAGTCGTCGACCCGATCTCCTACATCTCTAGAAACTGCATTATGGCTTTGTTCCATTTAGTTTTAACTTACAACTTTAAAGTTCTTTCCAACTTGTTACGGTTTCTTACAACTCTTTATCGCTACATATAATTTTTCGTTTCGAAATTTATTGTGAATTTAGTTTTCTATCATTAATGAAAAAATTTGTGGTGAACATTTATGTATATAAAGTTTGTTTACAAGGGAAGGTCGCGAGTGCATGTACGTGATCGATATAACCGCATCCACACCATACTTCCCCATTCCTATACTCATACTCATATCGGGAATTTCGCGTATACCGGGTTTATTTGGATAGGTATGTAAGAATTTTAATAATTAATACCCATTGCGTACATTAATTTAATTTTTTTATCATAATAAATTTACATATAAACTCCAACAAATAGTTAGAAGTACTAGTGCTCATTTGAGCTAGTTATCATGAATAATATTACAAATATTTTATTGAAGTTTGAGCCTATAGGTGAATAGTCAAGTTGAATATAACGACATCATTTGAACTATTTTGACCTTGTTTTATTTAACATAATTTGTAAAGAGTTGCAAGAAGATATAAGGAGTAGGGTGAAAAGAAAAATCGGATACTCGTTCCCGGACTCGGACCCAATTTCGACCTACCGACCCGCCGGGTCCAAACCGAGACTCGGTTGAACTAGTTTCGAGATCAATTCTAATTTTTAGAACCTAGTTGAAATTGGGTCCTAAACAAGGTATTGAAAATTTGGACCAAAACTTGGACCCGTTGACCATAAAATTTTTTTAAAGAAAATATGTTATGTATACACTCCTTTCTTATTCTTAGAAACCCTAAGTTTAAATTTGCCAGCCCCCGAAGCTCAGCTGCTTTTACTTCTTCTCACACACTTCTCACGTCTCTCTCTACTCTCAGTTACTGCCCCCGCCCCTCTAGTCTCACTCGTCGTCTCTTTGCTCTCAATCAGGCGAGGCCTGGCAGTCTCTGGCGCATCTCGCCGGCCAGCACCTCTGCTCTCACTCCCAGTCGCCTATCGCTTCCTCATCTGCTCTTATTCGTCTCCTTTTGCTCTTAATCATCATCGCCTAGCACTTCTCTGACGTATCTTGCCGGCCAGCGTTTATCTATCATCGTTGATTTCACTTTTCAATGCCTTGGTTGGTTTATCTCTCTTCCTCTCTATCTCCTTTCTCTTACTCTCTGAATAATTCTCTCAATCTATCTTCTCACTCGTCAGAGCCATGTGTTGCAACCGGGTACCCGATGCTGAACCCGATTCCCAGCGGGTCTAGGACCGTTTCCGAAAATTGAGGCCAGTTAAAATGAATTTGAGACTAGTTCTTAAGACCCGGTTCCAACCACGTAAGACTGAATCCACAAAAAATGAACAGTATCCAATTGTATTCACCGTTAATAAGGAGGTGTAAAAAGTTAGTAAGGATGTAAGGAATCATAAAGAATATAAAATGTCATATATGTGTATTTTTATAGTTATGTGAAAATATAATTTATAAAATTACAAAATTTATATATTTATGATGTCAATTGAATATACGTCATATTTACTAATTTTTTATAAAAAAAAAGATAAATTTGTTTGATATTTGTAAAAAGAGTTTTATAAAAAATGACTTTAATTCTAAAAGTTTTAATAAGTGTCCTCAACTAAAAAAATAAATAATCAAACAGAAACATATTCATTTGGTACTACAAACATATAAATGTTTTATTTTTTAATTTATGTTAAATTCATATATAAAAATACAATACGTTGCACAAAATATAAAAATACATTAAATACTTTTATCAAATCATTTATAATATTTTATATTCATTATATCTCCTTACAACTTCTTACAACTCTCTATAACTAGGGGTGTGCAAAACCTAGGTTAACGCGTTTTCGGTTAACCGGTTTTCGGTTAACCGGAATTTCGGATAGTTAAAACTCCGAACCAGTAACCGATCCGATTTTTCCGGTTAACTCGAGTTTATGGATCGGCAAAATCCCGATCCGTAACCGAAAAGTCCGGTTAATCGGAAAAATCGGATCGTTTTACGGTTACGTGAAAAATAAATTTCAAGTTACGCAAAATTAAATCCAAAAATTTGTTTCGCCTAGCATCGGCGGCAGCACCGAGCGAGGCGGCACCGGGCGAGGCGGCGGCGGCACCGGCAGAAACCGACATGAACAATTTTCCCAAAACACTAAACACGAATTCGCGAGAAAAAAAAGAGCGAGAGAGAGGGGAACCCGAACCGAGTGTTGCTGGGCCGGTAGTCGCCGGTAGGTCGCCGAACGAGGACGAGAGGGGAGAGAGAGAAGGTGAACGACCGCTAAGTCCGAGCGAGAGAACGAGAGAAATCCAGCGAAGCAAGACAGCGAGAGGAGCAGAGACACGACGGTAGGTCGCCGGTAGGCCGCCGATAGGTCGCCGAAAGAGGACAGAGCGGGAGGCAGAGGAAGAGAGATAGGGAGTTACCACGATCCGAGCGAGAGAGCGAGAGACGGCGCACGGAGGAGGGTTTCAACT
This sequence comes from Talinum fruticosum, assembly GCA_021018815.1. Classification (NCBI taxonomy): domain Eukaryota; kingdom Viridiplantae; phylum Streptophyta; class Magnoliopsida; order Caryophyllales; family Talinaceae; genus Talinum; species Talinum fruticosum. The sequence goes on along the minus strand of JAITYX010000123.1, from coordinate 413,246 downwards.
TTGAAGCTTATATATTTTTTATAAAAATCGGTTCGATTAACCGAAAATTTTCAAATGGCGAACCAGTATCCGAACCGTGAACCGAAAAAATTCCGGTTCGGTTAACCGAACCGATTTTTATAAAAAATTAATCGGTTAACCACTTTTTGGATCGGTTTTCGGTTTTTCGGATCGATTTTTCGGTTTCGGTTTTTCGTACACCCCTACCTATAACTACTTACATTTCCTTATAACTTCTTATAACTCTTTACAAATGCTTACAACTCTTTACAACTTCTTACGATTCCTTACAACTTTCCTCATCTGCTCATTACGGCTTTACACCTCTAAAAGATGATCGACCAGTTGATTGTTTTGTCTTATGACTGCCAACCGATTCCTTGGCGGTCTTCTTCTCACTAGCGACTCTTCCAAGGTCCTATTTCACATAGGATGATAATATATGAACTAGTCGAAAGAGGTGATATTAATAATTTGTAAATATTAGATCAAGTAAAATTATCAATCTATATATTCAAAAAGTACCTTCGAACCAGTCAAGATAACTAAACTCTTGGACCAAACAACAAAATTGTTGATCGCTTCGTCAATAATCTTGATATGTGCTTGTTGGGATCGGCAATTGACATCAACATTTCCCTTGCATTGCTTCTTTCATGATCACCTTAACCTAATCCTCGCAAAACTCCGCCCATGAATAAATCAAGTCTTGATTTCTCTCTGTTCTTGGTCTTCCCTGTTATGTTTAGCAGAGTGTCAATGAGACTTTCTTAATTTGTTTTTACATACATCACATCAAGACTATATCTCACATATATCTCTTTTCAATATGCAAGATCAAAAATATTGATCTCTTTTTCCACACACTCTTTTCGGATCAACGTTGGTATGATTTGCCGAACTCCACATCAATATCTTTCACTATTCATAAATTTGTCGTCCCGGTAATGGAGTTAGAGCAGAATTCATCTCGGGTTTATCATTGAAGGGCTTATTTTTCTTACGATAATGATGAGACAAGGGAAGAAACTTTTCGGTGTCCGACATAGGTCGTCTTCTTTCTATACGTAAGGCGACAAGAGCAAGTACCCTCTCCCCAAATAGGGCATGCCTTATGGTCTTTGACGGTGTAGCCGAATAAGTTTCCGTATACAAGGGAGTCATTTATTATGGTGAAGTAGTTTGTTATAAGAGATTTTTTCGTCAACATGTCACGTCAAGTTTTTGGCATCATTTGCACTTGAAAACAAGCGCTTAACCATCGATATTATTAGTAAGTACCATAACACCTTTATGGGAGGTCCCTCTCTACTCTCGTCATCAATGTTTTTCATTTTGTAATGATGTACACCACATTTAGGACATTCATGTCTATCTGCATATTTTTTCGGTAAAATATGTAATTGTTGGGAGTAGACATGTATCTTTTTATAACCTCGTGAACGTAGGACATAACATTCTTCTTCGCCTCATATGTACGGCTAGGAAGTATATTGCCTTCCGGAAGTATATCTTTCAACACACTAAGTAAGTCTCGTGAATCTTTTGTTACTCTAGCAATTGTTGCTTTTTAGTTGAACGATCTCAACACAGCTGATAAAGGGGTAAAGTTATTCCACCCCGGATATAGAGGCTTCTCTAAATCAGCTAATAATCGCTCCAATACATGCGGTTGATCAACTAAATAACCTTCCAAATCATGAACCATATCATCGGCTCGATCTTCTAATCCCATACTAGCTTCATTCTCACGACATTCCTCTTCTTCTAAGTTATAATTCAAAGACTCCTTTTCCTCATGCCATTTCCACAACTTATAAGACGTGTCAAAGTCATGCTCAAAGGTGACTCTTTACAACCTTAGACGTCAATCTTGAGGAGTTAAAACATTTTTGTATGGACATAAAATCAACTCATCATTTGATTTGGTAGCGGGTTCAAAGGCAATCTCAATAAACTTGTTAATACCATCTCGAATATAAGCATGCGCTCGATCCATAACTTACCCCTAAACACGAGAAGAAATTCAACTCATATAATCCCAAAAGTACTTTCATCATTATGCTAAATACTATGACATGAGGGCACCTAAGATCCTTTTACAGGAATACATAATCCTAAACTCATTCAAGAATAATATGACCCTATAACATGTAACAAAATCTTATTATACATTTGAAAAAATTCCAACAACATTTCCCCTTAATTCTTCAAGTACAACATACAAAGAATAAATGTCTTATGTGTAAATCCTTACTTATGTAGAAATATAAGTAAGGACATACACATTAAACCCATTGTCATCATAATTGTACCCAATGAACGTATTGTAAATGAACACCTCCATCTTGTTAAATGTATGATCAAATTATAATAGTTACATAACCTATTATCATATCATTTTCAAACTGTCCAACATGGACAATTCGAAAACCTAAACATACCAAGTTAACATACTTAGCGTTATACACACCACCTAGGATAACTTGGTATGTAAAGATTTTTGAACGGGTTCTCTAAACTTATGAAATGCATACAATAATTATTGAAAACTCATATATAATTAATTGACCCCTTGATTTTGAGTTAAGGATATTCATCTAAATTTAGGATTAACTAAGAAGGATCCAAAAAAATTCACAAAAGAAAGTCATTTGAAATAGCAATCACTTATTTAACATGACTAATGAATGACCGGCCTAAGATTTTGATCCTAGAAGATTTCTTGTAAAAATTTTAAGGACTCGGTTCTACTTCGGATAGCGGAACCGAGCCAATCATACCAACTTAGCTTGACCGAGCTACTCGGTTCTTAGACACTAACTCACTTAGTATGACTTCGACGTCAAGTTTTTCTAAGAAATTCAACACTTATAACTTCACTCTAAATTTAGCATGCTTCAATAATTGAACTGAAATTAATTGACTTAATTCTATCTAAGCCGATTCATTATCGTTGGAATTAATTAATTCGACAAACATTGAAAATGTCTAAGTAATTCATGTGTTCATTAGTATTAATCTTATGATTTGAGTTAAGACATATCTGAAACTTGAGCATATTGAATATTAGACTTTAAAATTTTCAAATTAAAAAGATTAAGGATAATCAGTCTTTAATTATTTTATTTAGACTAATCCTAATCTAATTTTGGGTCAAAGTATTTTTATACTTTGAGTACCATTCTTTAATATGTTTTTGCAGGTTTTCTAAAGCAAACTAGTCACAAGTGAAAAGAAAAGGAAAAAGGCTTATTTACCATTGAAGATCTATAGACGAAAAGTCATAAATTACATAACGACTCATACTAAGTCGACAAGCTTGTTTGTTTCACGTTTTGGGTAATTTCTAATTTTAGAGTCTAACATATGTTTCTACCTGATCTTTTAGATACTTGGAGACGAAAAGTCATAAAGTTAGGACCGAGCTCAATGGCTAATTCAAAGATGGTCCAAAAATTGAGCTCTCGGACTATCCGTTGGGATGGCTAGCTAAACCAATTCTTCCAAGCTAAAGACTCGACGACTTTCTCCCAATCACATTATAAATACAAGCCCCGATACAAAACTCTCACTCGCTGGAAAATAGAGCTAAAATCATCATTCATACTTCTAGCTTACATCTCCCAATTGTAATTTCTTAACTTTACGAGTTGTAATCTTATGTGAGAAAAGTCTTGTAGACACACTCTTTACTTCAAAACTCTTCCAAGTATTCCCTTAACCGAGTTGATAATGTAAATTCAACTCAATTGTCCCAATTTATAAAAGTTATCTCAACTTGAAAGTACTAAGTTAGATAAGTAACTCGTCCAAGCCTAGGAAAATGTTGTATTAGGTTTTTCTAAAAGCATAAATTTGGGCAGTCATTATCTTAGTATTTGAGTACTCAAATAGTGGATTTTGACTTGGTTCTTGGATAAGAACTATCCGAGACTTTCTGCTTAGGAGGGTTTCCTCGTAACACAAATTGTCTTTTATTCTCTTCTTGTCTTAATCAATCTAAACTCGGTCTATTGTTATGAGAAGTTAATTTTTATTTTGAGCTTCAAATTTCCACTGTATTCCTTCAACATCGTATTCACCCCATTTCTAGGGCAATTATACACTCCAAATGAATTTTCAATTATGAAAACATAAATTTGTAAGCAAAACAGCACAAAATACGTGAGTAATCATGCCGTTACAAACTATATGAAAACAATAAGTGTGAATACTAACCTTCAATCAAAATAATTCGATACTCGGGAACAAGAAAAGCTACAACCTATAATTGATACAAATTGTATGATTTAGTAGTTTTCGGTGGCAAACATTTTAATTCGAACTAATTTTGGCACAAATGGACCCAAGTGTGTTTGAGGAACTTCATTAGTTGATATTTATGTGGTGTTTGGTTGGATGTAATGCAATAAGGGTGTAATGTAATCAATTATGTAATGTAATTAGGTAAGTAATGTAATGGGATAATAATTATATTACCATTTTTGGTTAAATAAAAAGTGTAACGTAATAACAAAGGTAATGAATTATTTCAACGGAAAAAAATATTAATTAAATAATCGTAGTGGAAATAAATGTTATTTAAATAAAATTTTGAACTAAATATTTATATTTGAGCTTTTTTATATCTTTTCTATCAAATAATCAAATTTTAATTTTTGTGGCAAAAAAATATTAATTAAATTATTTTAATGATAATAAATATTTGTCATAGTGGAGATAAATTTTATCCAAATGAAAGAATTTTCAATTTGAAATCATATTTGATATTTTTTAATCTTCTATCATATTTTTAAATTTTAAATTTTTTAGTGGCAAAAAATATCAATTTGATTATTCTACGGCGATGAATGTTTATCGTAATGAAGATAAATGTTATCTAAATGAAAAACTTTTAAACCTAATATTTATATTTGAAATTTTTTTAATTTCTTCTATCATATAATCAAGTTTCAAATTTTTTTATTGATAAAAAAATTAACTCAATTATTTTAGTGATGATAAATATTTGTCAAATTAAAAATAAATGTTAACAAGTGAAAAAATTTTGATCTCAAAATTTAAATTTAAGCTTCTTTTATATTTTTAATCGAATAGTCAAATTTTAGATCCAAACCGTTAAAGTTGAATTTTTCTCTTAATGACCAATCGATCATATCATATATTAAGATAATAGAAGAAATTTCTTTCTCAAATAGATGAGTTTTTGCTTGTGAATGATGAGAGAGAAAAAGGATATGGAATAGATAGATAGATAGATTAGATAGATAGAGAGACAAAGAGAGAGAGAGTTATTACAAGTGTATTGAAATTTGATCATAAGGATGGATGTAATCATGATTGTTTAGTGAATGTTTAAGTAATTGTAATTGTATAGGTGGAGGTTAATGTGATTATAATGTAATTTTGATTGCATTACAAAATTATAACTAAACATGGTAATATAATGACCATTACCTATTTGACTACATTACCATTTTGATTACATCCAACCGAACATGTGATGGTATTTGGGAGTAGTTTTAATGTTTAGGGTTATACTTTGTGATCAATCTAGTATGTAGTTATATTACTTTACTTTCAACTAATTTGAATATATATATATATATATATATAGACACACACACACACACACACACAATAAGAAAAGTTTGGTACTCCTAGATTTTGTGTGAATGTCCCTAAAATTAGCTACTTTAAAACTATAAACCTTACTCAAAATATATATAAAACTCTAAACGCCAAACCCTAAATCATAAATCCTATATCTTAAACCCTAAACCCTGTCAATTTCTTTCCAATTACAATTACAATTTTATCCATAAATCTTTCCATTTTTCTAAACCATAAACCATAAAATTTTCCTTCATCCTTTCTCACTGATTCCCTAACCAATTTCTCAAAATATTAAACATTTTAAGAATTCTCAAGTTCACAATCATATTAAATCAATATTCCCATATATTCTTCGCATTTCACTAATATTCACCCATAGTCTAATCATTTATGAAATCAATGTCTTGCCCATGAATCTCACATTTAAACAGCCCCAATACATTCAATTAACTAATCCCATTATGAACTTCAATTTTGCAAATACCCCAAAAAAAGAGAAAAAGAAAAGTTGGATACTAATAAGCAAATATATGAGAGAGAGAGAGAGAGAGAGAGACGGTGAAGGATGACAACTCAGCTTGGCATAACAACGAGCGAAGGCAAATAGGGGACCTAAACTTACCGGCTAGACACTTGGAAGGTGTGGATGTTGGTCTCTATAAACACCCACTCACAGATAGAGAGAGAGAAAGAGAGAGAGGGCGGTGATGGTGTCTCCGGCTACGATGTCAGTCGACAACACCGAGTGAGAGTTAGGAGAGTATCCGTGAGAGGAGAGGAGAGAGCGAGCACGAGAGACTTACTTTTCATTCCCGAAAGAGCAAAAATGACTGTTTTATTTTTCAAATGACCTATGACTACGGTTCTCAAACAGAACCATAGTAATAGATCCGGACGAGGGACCTTTTACTATGGTTCTATTTAAGAACCATAGTAAGTCAATGCTTTTTCTAAATTTTTACAAAAATATCACTGCCTTATTTGCCTTATTTTTTAGTATGGTTTTTGTTTATAACCGTTGTGAAGGAACGTAATAAAAAGTCATTACTATAGTAGTGAAGCTAAATGGAACAAAGCCTTAGCCTACCTTTTTCCCTAAGAAATCTATAGCTAAACCTAAAAGGAGGCTATCCATACCTATTTCTAGTAAAATCACTTCAAAACCTCTTATAAGCTCATTTCCCTTATATGGACCAACATTACATCTTACTTTGCACATGATTCATATCCCAACTCCCGTATGTTTTCTTTAACTACTCCCAACAATTACCTTGCTAGGTATTTTCTAAGCATATGCTCAAAAGAAGTGACCTTACTGTTATAAGTTGGCTAGTCATGTTTAGAGGTAGAGAGCCAACTTGAGTCACATGATCACTCATCGAGACAATAATATGCATGATAGCGGGCTTTTACTTTCTCCTTCATCATTCACCAAAGAAGAACTAAAACAAATGTATTAAGTCGGGGAACCTTTCATATGAGAAGTTGTGGGAGTTCGGTGGTATGTAGGGCACGGATTCGACACATGTTATAGAGTATCACTTGGGCAACAAACTAGTTGTGGAATGGCCTTTGATGAGTTAGTTAATGAATTTGTCACATGCCTTACCGATTGTGAGATAAAGTTCTCGGCCAAGTCATATAATATGGTTAGTGTTGTAATCAATTATCCCTTTGGTTTCGAGTGTTCGATTTTGAGAGTTACGTTTTCAAATGCCACCATCCATAACTTTAGCAAGTAGAGCGATGCTACTTTTATGTTATAGCTGACCTAGTCTTTATGTTGTCTCATTTAAGGTTGGGAACGAGGTTGGGATTCCTCATCTCCGATGGGTCCCCACCCCGCATCCTCGTACCCATTTGGGTCAAGGGTGGTGGTAGACAGGGGAAAAAATTCATCCCAGACGGGGATCGGGCCGAGGCGATGTTGTCTATTCTTTATATTAATCTTTATGTTGTCTTACAATTGTAAAGTTATAGGATTTCACAAACCTTGTACATAATTTAGAATTTTAAGTATTTATCTATTTTGCCTATTCTTTTCAACTTAGTTTTCTAAAACTTATGTTTTCCGAACTAAATTTAATTTTTCTAAACAGGACTTATTTTTACGAATTGAACTAAACTCAACTTATTTCAATTAAATTAATAATTTATGTACGCTGAATTGAGCTAAAATTCATTTGAACTTTTTTTAAAAGCTGAACTAAAATTATCTTTTTTGAATTGAGTTTGTCATGAAAACATAAAGTTCTCAAATCAAAATATCCTTAAACTTTACAAAATATTCGCTTTTGCTATTGAACTCATTTTTTGCTCAAATATGCCATTATTCATTTAAAAATATTCAAGTTTATTCTTGGGGCCCACTAATGACCGGATGTAGTCGGTTTTTGCCCCTGGGGCCCACAACATCAAAGAGGAAAAAGGTCCATAGACCAACTACAACTAGAAAGTTGTGAGCCCCAAGAGCATATTTGAATGTTTTCATATTACTAATGGCAGGTTTGAACAAAAAATTAGTTCAATGACAAAAATGAATATTTACAAAGTTTAAAAGACACTTTGATGAAAGAATTCGAAAAGATAAGTTGAAGACAACCTACAAAAATTATACCTTACATCTTGGAGTAAGATCCTACTCCAATGATCAATTTTTTAATAAAATAATGAATTTTTACGTTGATGATTTTTGTTTTTGATAAAATGATAATTTTTTTACGTTGATGAATTTTTGTATTTTGATAATTTTATAAAAATGTTGATGAATTCATGTTTTTATACATACTTTTTCATATCAAAATAATTAATTAAAATTTAGCTACTTAAATATACTTTTTGTATAAAGTTCATTTATCCTTAATCTAAGAAATCAATATATACTAATAAATTTAATATAATTATGATGAATATTTTAATTTTAAAATATATTTCTCTATTTTTTTAAAAAAATTGATGAATAGAAGTTTTTATTTATTCATGTGAAAAGTATACAAATAAAAAAAACAAGTACATCAAATATTTGACAAATGAATATTGTAATAATAAACTAATGAATTTTGACAATAGTGATGAATTTTATAACAATAAAAATGAATTTCAAAAAAATTTCTATATTTATCAATATCCATTCTCCTTATAGAAATATTTATCAATCTTCTCGACATATGTTTCAATCTTCTTATGGAAATGCTATATGAACTTGCTCTAACATTTATTACCTAGTTCTTTGCACAAATTCTTAAGCAATTAATAAAAATTTGTCATAGATACTAATTAGCATATTCATCAATATAATTCATTAACTCATCAAACAAACAAATATTTCATAAGTTGAATTAGTAAATTCATCAATAAAAACTAACATAATTAACATATTTACCTTAATATTGATAAATTCATCATAGATAAGAAAATACTCATTAGTATTAATACTTGGCATATTTATCACTAAAATTTATATATATTCATCAAAGGAATATACATTCAATGTGAAATAGTATAAATATATTAAAATATACAAATATTTATCATTAAAATTTAAAAATTAATCAAGCATTGATTTAGTAGAAAAACTAATCAACAATTAGTCAATATTCATAATAAAAAGTTGACATATTTATAAGTGAAATTTATTTATTCATAAAAAAAACTGCATATTCAATATAAAATAATTCAAATACATAAAGATCGATAAATATTCATTACTAAGACTTAAAATATAAAAAAAAATCATATTCTACTTGTATAAAAGGTCAAAAATTCACTAAAATTTGCTTAATATTCATTATAAATGGAGTTCCAATTCAAATCAATTCATCATAAACAAATATTCATCACTAGAAAAATAAATTCATTAAAATAAATAAAAATTTATCTCTAATATTAAAAAATTCATCAACATACACAATATTGATCACTAAAAATAAAAAATTCATCAAAAACAAATAAATATTCATCATTAAAATAAAAAATTCAACTAAAAATAGAGTGTTTAAATTATATTTGAATAAAAAAATAAAAAACAAGAAAAAAATTATTTTACTTTCTGGATACATCAAAAACAAAATATTCATTACTAAAATTTTAAAATTTATTAAATCAAATAATAATCATCTCTTAATTTAAAATTTTAATAAAAAATGGACCATAATTATCAATAAATCTAGAGAAAGAGAAATAGAGATAAGGGGAGAGGGAGAAATACAATTGAAAAATCGAGAGGAGACAGGAGAGTTATCTTCTCTTCTTCGGGAGCCATATAAATCAGCCGAGAGCGATGACGACCACTATATCTCAATACTGGAATCACTTTCGCGAAACGAAGGGCACATTAGAGTGAGAGTGAGAGAGAGAGAGAACACCTAAAACTACTCATCGACTTCAAATTGCTCAATGAGGAAGAAGAAGAACACGAAGACAATGATGTAGATAAAGAAGAAGATCAACAAGAGGTGGATGCCTCCGGCAGGTATAGAGCCCAAAGAACGACGACGGTGGTGGAAGTCGATAAGTCACACATAAAACGTTATTGTCGTATTTTAGAAAGGAATCACATGTGGTATTCTTTTCTTTTTACATTTAAAATTGTATATTTTTAATTCTTTTAATATGATCCATATATTAGAATAAGAAACTTCCTACCGTAGGGTGTTATATATAAGAATCGAGACAACCTTACCTAGGTCTTAAAATCGGTTACACAAGAATTTTTTTTTTTTTTTTACGTTTCTTTTGAGGGGTGGGGAACCAGAAAAGGAAAAAGGAAAAGAAAAATATAGTCCGTACATGCATTGCGAAGTCTGAGAGGCTTGAGAGTTGAAGTTGAGACCAAGAGAGTCTGATGAATTGTGGGATGCAGAGTGACACACACACACTTCGGTCTGCAACACCCTTTGCAGAATCACAATTCTCTTCTCAATTTTAGCATTTTCAAATGCATGAAAATGGAGAAATCGCATCTTCTCCTTCTCTTCTTCTCCCCTCAAACCCCACCCTTAAACCCTCTGATCCCTCTAAACACACTCGAATTATGAAAAATCTCAAGTCCGCTGTTCTCCTCAGACTCACCAATTCTCACCCAAACAAGGCCTTATCCCCTGCCCAAATCGCCGCCATTGAATGTGGTCTTGCACAAGCATTTCCATCTTTCCGCATTCCCACCCACCCCACTTATGCGTCGGTAATTCTCTCTCTCACTCTCTCTCTCTCTCTCTCTCTCTCTCTCTCAATTTGGTCATTAGTTGGGTTTTTATGATCTCAATTCTGATTAATTTTTGTGAGTTTTTTTTTTTGGTTTTAAAATTGTGTTTCGGAATTGAATTTCGTGTTAGATGATACAAACTGCGATTTGGGAATTGAATGAGGAAGGTGGGTCATTGGAGAGTTCAATTTCTCAGTATATAATGACAAAGTATGAAGGCTTGCCTTGGGCACATAAGAGGTATTTGAGCCATTATTTGGGTAATCTCTGTGAGCGTGGTGAAATTATGTGTACTTCTAGCAAACGCTACACTCTTCCGGGCATAATCCGTCAACCCAAGTCAAAGAAGAAGCCATTGAGGCCGGAATCTGGAAGGAAAAGAAAAGGGCATGTGATTGATGAGGGGACTTTAGGTGGGGAGGAACTGATATCTATGAATGAAGACGAGTTTTGCTTTGAGGAGGAAGAGACTCATGTCTTTGTAAAGAACCGAGCGAAACGAAGAAGTAGTTTAGTAGTTTATGAAGATGAGGAAGTGGGGGAAAAGATGTTGTTGGGAGAGAGGATGATATGATTGGGCTCAATCAAATAGCTGCTGCTGAGTGGCAGAATAAGCTGTTGGAGCTAAATCGTGAAGATGAAGTTGGTAAAGATACTGAATTGAGGCAGCAAGGCTTTGGAACCAATGATAAGGGTAATGATACTGTGATCATTGAACAAGGTTTGCCCAAGACACAGCAAAAAGGAGGCACTGTGCCACAGGCAGGGTTGATTGAATCGTCAGTAGAGGAATTAGTTTGCAAAGAAGGCCGAGATGTGGTGCGAACTGAAGCCCCGCCATTGAATTATGTTTCGAGTAAAGGAAGAACTGAACTGCTTCTACCACTGGTTTCATCAACTTTGGAGAAAAGACTGCCTGATGAATGCAAAAATGAAGTGGGGCCTAAAACATTGCAGTTCGATCCTGATAGTTCTGATGCTAATTTGGTGTCTGTATCCATTATAATTGTCAAGGACTCAGCATCAAAGGAGGGAAATGACAGTGGCAGAAGTGCTGAATTGATGCTTTCATCCACTGGGGAAACCATTCCTCGACTTTCGTATCAGGTATTGATGGTGATGCTTGTGAGGGAATGCTGAAGAAATCAGCTATATTGGAAAGGGATGATAGTTTCCTTGATGCTGACTTGAGGATTGTGCCTTTTGCGAGTGATACTCATGTACATGAAATGCAGAAAGAAACGAAGCCAGTTTACGTAACGGAGAGGAAGGAAATAATTGTTTGTGGTTTGCCTTGTGGGGTACCAGCGCCACTAGTACGGAAGCCTTATTGCCGAAAGAACAAGTCAAAACACCACCAAAAGAAACCACTACTCTCGTTGGAGAAGCCAATCCCACCTTCTCCAGTTTCCCTGTGGGTCCGAAGCTGCTCGAGTACAAACAGATGTCTGAAGTTTCTCCACAGACAGGTCCTGCGACCAAGGTATTAAGTTGAATCTCTCTGCAGGCATCTAACCCATTTGCTCATTTAAATTTTAGCTAATTGATTAAGCACAATCAGACTGAGGCCTTGTTGAATGTTTGGTTTAGTAGCTTAAGGTGTCCAAGGCTTGCTTATGTGCTTACCCTTTTGCTTATAAGTACTTTTGTGGTTGGATATTTATTTTGTCGTAGAGTGAAGGCAGTCAAACGTCTTTAATCTAGTGGTACAATGAATCATCCTCTCTACAATTTTATTACTCAAAGGTAAGGTTGGTACATCAAGCTCCACCTTGGCTAGGCAAGATTCAGGGTGTTGGTTTGATTTTATCTGTTGTTACTTCTACTTCTAGTGCTATATGTCTTTCAATAAAATCATGCTTCTGACAGTTTGAAAATTTATCCCCACTCTTGGCAGAACATATATCAGTTTTATACAGTAGTAATGAACATTAGAGTTTAGTACTAAGCATTTTGTATGTTGACAAAACTTGAATTTCTTCTATTTTTATGAAAGAGTAGGTGTGTGGTGGAGGCTATCAAGATTAGATTTCAAACATTTTTTTGGGGGGTTGGGGGTGGTTAAACATCGGGGAAAGTTATTTGGGGAAGGGCTTATTGAAAAGGGAAGAATATATTAATTTGGAAATGCCAAAAGAGTTTAAAGAAAAGGTCATTAACATATTATCAGCCAAAGGAAAAAATAGATTCCATTTTGTGCATGAAAAGAAAAATAAAGATAAAAGAAAATGAGGGAAAAAGGGAAAACATTGTTAAGAAAAGGGGAAAAACAGGGTCTCATCTAGTGTAACCCACAAAAAAATGAGATTTAAAAATAGTTCAATGTGCATTCAAAAGATGAAGAGAAACACTAAAATTAAGGGCTGAGAAAATGAAGTTTGAGCTCACACTATTTCCTCACATTGCAATTCCATCAGGCAAATGATGCAAATGCAATATCTACCAGGGATTTTGTAACCTTAATTCATCCTTGTTTTGATATTAATATTTCAATTGTTGCACATACCTTTTCAGGCGTTAATCCCAAAATGCTCTTACAGTTGAATGTGTAGGCATATCTTTCGATAAATAGTGTTTGCCAATTAAAGGAAGAAGGATATCCCCTATTCAGTTATTTATTTCTATCTGACAGACATCTTTCCTTCTCCGTGCATTATATTGAGCACTAAGGATGAATTAAAGAACAAACTCATTATATTCTCTGTATCAGCAACAATATTAACCTTGAGGAAACATGTAAATTAGAATTGTGTAAAATATCCAGAGAGACTAGTAAATCAAACTAAGAGATTGCTGGAAGTACAACACAACAAGAAGTCAAAACAATAACTGTAATATGCAGACAAGTACAGAGGCTATTTTCGAGGGCTTACAAATTGGCATAACTATGACCTAAAAAGAAATTGGTGGACGACTTAGATAGACTATTGCGTAAAATAATAAGCACCTAAGACATGAGAAAAGCTAATTCCTAACTAAGTAATACATGAGTCGCATAAACTACGCCATGACCAAAAAGACGAAAATTAGCCTTTATACTCCATTTATCTGAAGCTTTGCTTTTTTTTTTTTTTTTCGCCCCACGCATTCCTGATTGCAAGGAGTTTGTTTTTCCTTGGACACTTGCTTTGAAAAGTGTCGACTTCTTCACTACAAAGGAGAGGGCATCTTAGTGTCACATTTAAGTTATGTAGCAAGTCCGAGAAGTAAACAAACACATAAATAACAGGGAATTTTATTTATTTTCTTGTTTGTAATTGGCAACTGCTAACTAGAAACGAGTGCTTAAAATATTCGCCCTAGGAGCCCTGGGGTAGTAAAGTATTAATGCCAAAACCATCAGGATGGATTTAGTATTTTACAAAATGTAAAAAGAGGCAAGCTTAAAAGAAAAATGGAATATAGGAAGAAAAAAATAGATTGAAGAGAAAAACAGGATGACTCCTAGGCCCTGTTCCATTTAGAATTTAGCTTACAACTTCTTATAACTCCTTACAACTTTTTATAACTAACTTTACAATTATTTTACAGCTCCTTACAGTTTTTCTTACAGCCTTACGGCTCCTTATAGCTAAATGGAACAGGGCCATAGTTAATTTGATTTTTACTGGTAATTTATGAAGCAACAAACTCATACCTCACCCTTGGGTGAGCAAAGGAGCTCCTTCCTTTGGTGGACACCTACTACTTTTCGTTCTTCACTGGTTAGAGAGGTCTAGTCCTTGTAGGGGTCATGAAGAGAAGATACAATGCCAAGAAGCTGCGTTGAGCTTCAGGCCAGTTGTATACTTCAAACTAAAGAGAATTTTATGCATCCTCCTACACTAAGTAAAGTACCTTTTGAACTGGCCTAATTTAAAATCAATTAACTAAATTGCTTAAAAGAGATAATTGATAGCCAGGTCTTTTCTTCTACTCTATAGTTTTCCCAGCAGTTAGTCCTTGTGGGTTGATAGGAAACTCAAATATGGGCAAGAATAGGTGGCAGAACCTCAAGAAAGGAATGGGTTAAGATGATACATTGTTATTTTGAAGTTGTTAAGCCTCACAATCGACGATGTTGCAGATTTTTTTTCCTTTCGTTTTTATAATTTTGTTCAAGTTCTTGTTTGGTTGCCGCTTTCCTTTTCTGCTGCAAGTTCACCGCTTCAATATTAGCTATCTTCAACTCCTACTAATAGACAATTCCAAACCAACATTAAATGCCCTCCCCAGGGGATTTTGGAGGGCAATGCATTTTTCCTGCAAAAAAAAAATGGCAACCTCCAGCCTGTTATAGAAGGAAGATCCATGCCGGACTTGGATTAAAGGTTAAAGATGCTTGCAATTTTGGAAGACTAAGGTTGTTTAGATCAAAGACACCGTCTTTCATGCCTAGAGCTTGCTTATGACAACAGAAAATCTGGAATAGAGTCTCATTTCACAAAATCTCCAAGGTGGCGTGAAAATCTGTCTAGAGTCCTGACAGAAGTAGGATCATTTTTGTCTTGTCTGCTAGAAGCTTGACTTGGTAGCTGGGATCATGTTTGTCTCACCTGCAGGAAAGCCTGACTTGGTAACTCTTCCTCTTCTTAAGGCGGAGCCAACGTGGGGTCAGTGGGGTCAACTGACTCCACTCTTGAAAACTAAATAAAGATTTCCTAGAGGAAATAATTTCAGAAAAGCTGCTTTTGACCTAGTGGTAAGCGTACTTTAGGGCATGTGAGAAGTTGGTGGTTCGAATCCTGCTAAGCACTATTGTTTTTGACCCACCTTCAGTTACAAATTTACCAATTTCGTTTCAATTCAAGGATTACTTTTTTTTTTTAATTGTTTTTGACCTTCTCACCTTCAGTTACAAGTTTTTCAATTTCATTCCAATTCAAGAATTACTTTCTTTCATTTTAGGTTTAATTCATGTGATTTCATTACAATTACTTCATTCCATAGACTAATTTTACTATTTTAGGCTTGATTTCTTTGATTATTGATTATGGATTATGGAATTAGAATACACGAATATGGACTTGTCGATGACAATTAGATTACATGTAATATATCCGTTATATAATATTAATTTTTTTGACAGATATAATATTAATTTTATTATTGTTGTTAGGCTTTGTATTTTGTACATTACTTTCAATCTATTTCGACCCCCTTCCTTAAAATCCTGGATCCGAAACTTTAAAACTACAAAATGTTGTTGAAGGAAAAAGGAGAAACACACTTAGCAAAGCCTAAAACAACAGGAATACAGAATACACACTGTACATTTGAATCTAGGCCTGCCCAGTGCTGAATGACTTGATCATCTCTACTGTTCACTCCATCTCACATCAAGTTACTCAGCTTTTCTGTTATATAGAGGTTTCTGTGTTTTGAAGGGGCACATTGCTGATCCCTGTGCAGATGCAATTTGACTGAAATATTCGTTCTTTATGTACACTCGTATGTTCTGCCAGGAGCGTCATCTTACATTTCTCATTTAATCCCCCTATTTATGGTTTGGTGTGTGTGTGCGCAAGTGTGTAGGTATATTTGGTATTTGTGTGCTTATGCATGTGTAGATGAATGGTTGAATATATGTTTCTCACCCTAGACCTAGAGATGAGATAACATATTCTGATTAATATCAGAAAAAATAAATAAAGCATTGTATAGGTTACTATTACCTAAATAAAACTTGTCAAAGTAGTAGTAAGTACTTTCAATTGTGCTATCTTAGTAGGTTACTTATCAGTTCATGCTCGTTTGGTTCACTAGAAGTGGAATGAAATTGAATAAGGGGTAGTACTTGTGGGAGGGGGCATGGAACGTGATTTTTGATATCATGTGATTGGTTTAGTTAATGTGAGACCCCGAAATTTCAGGTGTTTGCTTGCTAGTGAATTAGAATTTTTCCAGTCGGAATTAGAAGCCCGAGAGAACTGAAACCGAGGATGGGCTAGCTAAATTGGGCCTTGAGAAGCTAGTTGGGCCCAATTAAAATAAAAAAATAAAAAAGAAAAGGAAATGAGAAAGGGAGACTTGCAGATTACTAAGCAAGGAAGAGAATGGGGTCCAATTAAACTTGGACAGCAGCCCATTAGGTGTGATTAGGAGAAGAGGAGAGAGAGTGAGGTCGGGATTAGGGCTGAGAACAAAGAAAAGAACGAGAAAAAGGAGAAACAGAGAAAAACGAAAAGAAGCACAAGTAGAGCGAGAGGAGAGCGAGAGGAAGCAGAGGAAAGCGAGAGAGGGAGAAGGCCCGAGAGCCGGCGGCCGTGGCCGCTCGAGCAGCGAGGACGCCGCCGCCGGTGGGCGAAGGGAGAGCGAGGGCTCGGGAGGCCGAGCAGAGCAAAAGAAGAAAAGGGAACGAAAGAACGCGAAGCGAGAGAAAGCGAGAGGAGGACAAGAGCCGGCGCAGGGACGAGGGAGGCGAGAGGAGCACGGCGTGCACGCACGGCCGGTGAGCGCGAAGAGGGAGCCAGCGAGACCGAACGGAACCGAGGCTAGGGGTTTGAGAACCCGAAAACATCGGAGCGAGAGGGAGGCAGCGAGAATTTAAGCGAGGATAGAAGCGATGGCGCCGGGAAGAAGAAGGAAGGGGAACCGAGAGGAAGAAAGGGAAACAGAAATTGAAACTAATTCGAAAACCTTCCAAAACTGAATTCTTAGAACCTCTAAGAATTTAAGGTGAGTAATCTGAATTCATCCTCCAAAATAAAATGAATTAGGTGGATTGAACTTGAATTCGAAGTATGAAATTGGAAACCCTAAGTTAATTGAAGTTAGAGGCCTAAATTTACGAGACCGAGCAACTCACGAATCAAAGAGCATGTTGTGATTATGTGATGCCTAGTTCTGAATTTGTGATGTTTAAGCATTATTGAGCATGATTATTGAGAATTTGATGAAAATAGCTTGAATAGGTTTAGTGAGAAAAATCAGAAAATTGAATTCATGATTTAGTGCAGATTTTTCAGTGAATAAAGCCTGCTGTGCGCATTATTGTGCTGTCATGTGTAGCCCGAAATTCCTGAAAATTTTACTGCAGCTTCGTGGCAATTTATGAGAATTTCTGTAAAATTTGGTATGCATTGGATGAATAGATTGGGAGATATGCAATTTTAAGTGAAAATGTGCTGTTTTGGGCTAAATCAGAACTAAATGAGTAACTGAATTGAGAACTGAAATTTAAGAAGCCATGTGGCTAGATTAAAAGTTATATATCGATTAAGAAAGGATATAGAACCATAAACCACTTATACGCGATATTACGCGATCATGAAAACGATAAGTTCATTGATTAGAAATCCTAGTTGGCATGTTTATGTGATTATGCGTTTATTCTGAATTACATCGATGATAATGACCTAAACATGCATATGTGAAATGAATTGATTGTGCTTGAGTTGGAACTTGCTTATGTGAATTATTAGTTACGAAGATTTTACGTATGAAAGCGTTGAGCATGAATTATATGAATTAAGTGTATCTTATGTATAAGAAGAAGAAGATAAGAAGATAAAGAAAACATAAAGAACTAAAGAAGGGAGAAAGGATTGTGTTATTGATTTAAGACCCCACGAATTAAAGAACCCTCCGAAGCTATGGCCATAAAAGTGTCTCGTCAACCCGAAGCCACGAATTGAATTGCTTCCACTAAGAATTGACAGTATGCGTCCTTCGGGGAAGGGAGGCTGCCTCGAGGCCACGATGCCTCGAGGCCACGAGTGTTATGCCTCGAGGCCACGAATTGTATGTCTCCGTGAACCGAGCCCACGAATTGTTTTGGCTCCAAGAACTGGGTCTTTAGAGCGAGTGCATAAATCTTCTTTCCACTCGAAATTAAAAAGACTTAAAGAATTACGATACGAAGAATCGAATGATCGTGTATGACGAACAAGAAAGAAAGAACTAATGATTTATGAAATGCACGATTGAACTTAAGAAGAATAAGAAGAAGATCGAATCCTATTTTCGTAAGAAATGATTGTGATAAGAACTAAGCTATGATTTATGATGATTTACTTGATGAATGATTCTATGACTTACTTGCGTAGAAAGACGAATGAAGCATGTTTGATTGAATTCATGAATAAATGATGTCATTGTACTTCTCGGTAAGTTGGTAAGTTAGAATCTCGCATGTCTTAAGCATGTATGATCCGAATAGCATGTTATGAATGAATTGTGAACTTACGTGTGTTTGTTAATGAATTAATGTGCAAAGTGAAACCCGGGGTTGGGTTTGGATTATTCATTGGGCTAGTGAGCTCATGACATCACCAACATTTCAGTACGAAGTTAAGACTCCCTGGAGTTACTTTTGGCTATTAGAAGAAGCGAACCATCGGATAGAACCTCTCCGGACTTATTTTGTACTTTCTGTTTTTCATGCTTGTAAAGACCGATGTATCCGAATTTAAGTTTTAACCTTGAATGTAAAATCCCTATGTGAATACTCCGAGCGTGTGGCTCGTTGAGTCCGTGTTGTGCTACTCCGAGCGTGTGGCTCGTTGAGTTTAAGATTGCATTTCGTGCGGGGTTAAGGCTTGAAGCCTATGGGATTAGCCATATTACGGAGGAAACTCTGCCGAAATTTCCGAAAAACCTTTGAAAACCTAGAATTACGCTTCCGCCAATCCAAGAAAGGGTTATTAACACCAAGTTGAGAACTTAAGCAGCCTTAGGGGTTCCTCCTGGGAACCACTGGCGTGTAATACTCCTAGGGTGGGTCTAGGGGTGTTACGGTTAAGGAGTGGAATCAACATCTAATTTTTGTTGTTTGGTTCAATGAAGTAATCAAATCAAACTTTTCTTTTTCTTTTGCTATTTGTCAAGATCAAGTAATGCTTTATTTAGTCAAAAGGTATGCTTGATTTATTTCTAACGATATTTCATAATATATTTGGAATTTACGACTAGCAATTTTCTTTTGTCTATGGGAGATTGAATGACATGATAGTGTTAAAAAAGGGCCAAAGATGCAAAGCTCCATGCTTCCAAACACCGGAGTTGGTTCGTCAAGTTGCTATCTTCCGTCTTAACTAGAAGTCAAATCGAAAATCAGATAGCCAATGGGAATCTCCAAGCTAAAGCAATCAGCAAAAGATGAAAAAGATCAAATTTTGGATCTGGCTTGAGTTTCAGGCCCAGTATGTGCATACTTTTCTCTCCCTCTCTCTCAGTCCGAAATTGAATCAGTGGTGTTGGCGACCTTGTTGTCCTTGCCAGACGGAATGTCTCCCTCTCTTTACAACAGCGGTGGGGGATAGAAGGGTTCTGAGATGTTGGATGCCCAGGTGTAGGGAAAGAAATGCTAAGTATATATATGTATATTTTCATTTCATTTAGTAAAAGGTTAGTTCTTGGGAGGTATAGGACTTGGACCCCTTGGGTGATGTAGGGGAATCAAGTTGTCAAGTTCCTTGAGTGGGGGGTGGGTGGACCTTAAACCTTTGGATATTAGGTCCATATCTTTATAACTTCAACCAAACACTAGATATGGGGCTTGATACCTAAAGGTATCATGTTCCATTTCCAAACATCCATACACCATGATTCCTCCCCTTCGCCCATCCTTAGATAAACCACAATAAAAAATTGTCCGATTCTTCTTGTGATTTGTGGATCTTTTCTGCAAACTGATTTGATCTCAGCTTTTAAGACTAATGATTTATTGCATGCTAGAAATCTGAATATGTAGCTACCACTTAGATATCATATAAATGTTTGATTCCATTCATCCAGATTTTTTTCTTTTTGATGGAGCTTTATTCAGATTTTGGTTTGTTGGTAAATCTTGATCCATCAGGGAGATTTCCTTTTGTTTTTTTGTTTTTGTTTTTGGGGACACCTACCACAGTTGCGAAGCTCAAGTTTAATGAAATTGCGCAGTCAACTGTCGCTTTCAATTGCAGTCTTACCAATATCCTTGTTGTAAATATGTCATTCGTATGAATTTGATGTATAATGTTTATTTCTGGTTCCATTACAGGAGTTCAGTGCTTGGCAAAGATCACTTGACTTGTGATCACTTTCACATGATGCTGTTGCTCTATCTTCACAGAATCATGGCCACAAAACATGGTTTCCTATGTGTTTATATGTGTGTGTGTGTGTGTGTGTGTGTATGTGTGTGTGAGAGAGAGAGAGAGGTACATATACCAAAATATGCCTCTTGTTTCTTCATGGATTGAATTGATCCCCTATAGAAGGATAGTGTCTGGGGTTAAATGTGTAAAGTGAATGAATTGATCCCCTTTCCAAGTGGCCAATATTCCCTCCAGCAAAACACGAAAAGAATTTAAGTGGAAAATTCTTTTGGTGCTTATTTTAAGGTATTTACCATGCTTCTGAGTTCTTACTTGTCCCCCTTATTGTAATGCTAATTGGTCTTGTTAAATTTTCAGCTTTATCGGACATTGCTGGACTCTTCAAAGTTAAAGAAATCACCTCTGCAAACGGAACAAGTTCACACATCGTCTCCACATGAAATGACCTCTATGATATCTGCTGAGGAAACTTCACTCAAAACTGAATTGGAAAAACAGAAGTTGCATTTGGAATCTTTGCCTTCTTATGGCCCGCTGGAGTTGATGTCAACAGATGACGAGGACTTACCATTGCAGCAGGTGGTACGAAAGTGTGGTCAGAAGAAAAAGCTTTCAGGACTGCCAAGTTCAGAAGATACTGTTATGCCACAAAGAAACAACAAATTGACTAGGAGTAAGAGGAAAAAGAAGCAAGGGCAGAAGTTAAAGAGTCAGTTTAAATCAGAGGGTCAAAAGTGTGACAACGTTGAACCAGACAATGCTGCTACACCTATAAGTGAGGTATTTTCATCGTTTCGATTGGAGGAAGCCTGTGATAATGGGAAGAAAAGGCATGAGGATCAAGAGCCGCAACTTGCTTACTCTCTGGCTAATGCAGCAAGTGACAAATGCTCTGTGGAGCATCGGCATGAGAAGCAGGGAGATGGCCAAGTTCAAGGAAGTTGTTCTCATGTCAAACTGATGCCAGAAACTCTGTCTTTAGATGCTCAAAGTCATGAATTGGGAGAAAACCAGCAGAAAAAGAGGGACCAAGGTCTGTCTGCTAAAGTAGAAGAAACAACTGAAGTCAGTTTAGGAGAGTCATCTCCACCTCAGAATCAGGAGGGACAAAAAGAAGAGCGTACGCAGCAGAATCAGACTGAAGTATCCTGCAATTTGATCATGGAAGCGGCAGCCACTGTAGTTTGCCATGTTGATCGGAAGCAAGGAGACGAACCAAAAGATGATGACCAAATCGGTTGTCTGGATTTTGGGCCAACATCTACCAGAGGATTAGGCTCAGATAACTACCCTGGTCAACAGCTTATAAGTGAAACATTTTCTGCAAAAGTAGGCTCCCAGTGTCAGCTTGAATGGATACAAGAGCAGCAAGGACAAGATCACTCTGAAGCTGGAGCTATGCATCCACAACCGTCTTTTGCTACACCAGTGAAGAGAGAACGGCGAGGAAGGCCTCGGAAGCAAAGAGAGGGAACCAAAGATGTGTCAGATTCCCCACCAAATCAACTTTCTCAGAAGCAAAACAAGGAGCCAAAGAAAGATGGCCGAGGATGGCCAATGAAACAGAAAGAAGAAATAGAAGATGTGGCAGCTTCTCTGAATATGCATAATCATTTGCAAGAAGGGTCCTTTCAGGCAGATGTTCAACTAATAAAAAATGGACATGGAAGCCCAAGGAAAGAGAAAGAGGTTACTACAGTAAACATTGCAGCTCCATTGAATTTGCGTGACAAACAGAAAGATGGACCATCTGAACTTGCAATCCATCAGTCTTCTTTCCAAAGCCTAGAGCAGAAAAGAGATGGTCGAGGAAGGCCTCGAAAGCATAGCGTAGTGATGAATAAAGATGCAGCTATTCCATTGAATTTGCCTTCTCAGGAGCAAGAAGGGTTGTTTGGATCAGCAACTCAGCATCAAAACAAACAGCCAACGAGGGATGGCCGACGAAGGCCTCGGAAACAAAATGAAACCGTAAATGAAGATATGACAGCTTCATTTAGTTTGCATCATCAGCAGTCTCAGTTGCAAAGCAAACGGCCAGAGGGAGATGCTAGTGGGACACCTCAAAAACAAAGCGAAGCATCAGAAGAAGAGGCTGCAGTGGCTTTGGACCAATGGCTTCTAGAAGGGCCATGTAAATCAGTTGTTCAGCAAAACAAAAAGCCAAGGAGAGATGGCTGTGGAAGGCCTCCGAAGCAAGACAGGGGAACCAAGGAAGATGTGGTGGTTCCATTGAATTTGGATCAAGTGCAGAAAGAGGGCCTATCTGAACTAGCAACTCATCAGATGCAAAACAAGAAACGAAAAAGAGATGGCAGTGGTAGGCCGTTAAACAAAGAGGCAGTAGCTGCTTTGGATTTGGATCATGAGCAGCTAGAACCAGGACAGGCAATTCAACAGCAGTCACAACAGCAAAGCAAAGAGATAAAAGGAGATCGCCGTGGAAGGCCACGGAAACTGGAAGTAGAAACCAAGGAAAATGAGACAACTCTATTACATCAGCGACAAGAACTGCCTATACCAAAAGAAACCAAGGAACTAGGAGAAAAGGAAAATGAGGCAACTCTAGATACTTCCATTACCTCACTTCAGCTTGACCAAAAGAAAGGCCAGCCAGATGAAACTGATCACCACAATACTTCCCCAGATTCTGAGCTATTGGCAACTGCTGAGACACCATTGTCCTTGGGTAATCGGTCTGATGAGACACCAAGGGAGCAGAAGCTACGTGCACAAGGGGATTCTTACAAACCTGAAGCATCCTTGGTCTCTCAAACTCTTCAATATCAGGAGGGGATTCTGAAGACAATACCTACTCCACTACTCGCAGAAGATGAATCTCATCAGCAGGAAACAGAGCATAAACCTCATCAGGAGGAAAAACAGCTTCATTCTCCTGATGAGCAACCTGGAAAATCTCAAGATCAAGTTTTTGAGATGACTTCTGATCAGGAACAAGAGACCGAGCTGCCAGTTAATGGGACTCAAGAACAGCCGAAGGAACAAAAAGAGGATGGGGGAGGTCAGCTGCTGAGATCAAAGCCAGAAAGAGTTCCCTTAGTTGATCAACCTTGTCAACAAGAAGAAGACGAGCAGTGTAATCAGGAGAAACAAGCGCAGTTGGGAGACCAAGGGAAGACTCGTAAACAAAAGTCAACTAAAACTAGAGTAAAGGTTCCCCTCTCCTCGAAAAATGCGCTAAGGTCAATGACAAAACGCCAAACTCGGTCTCAAACTTGAGAAGTTGACTTTTCTACTAGAGAGCTCAGGTAACTGCTATCTTAATTACCTAATGTTTTGGAGAATTATAGTAGTTACTTATTGATTTGCAGTTTAGCTGCCATGACCATGTGATCCTACTTTCTCTAACATTGAATTCTCATAATTTCATTATTTGGGTATGTTAGCGTGGGTAAGATGACTTGTTTTTGGGGGGGAGATTGGCCTCTGTAATTTGTCTTTTCTTTCATTTTTTTAGGAAGCATCAAATGGGCTATACTTCTTCATGGGTATTCGATATTCTAATATGAGGGATCAATAATGAATACATGACCGTAAACTCTTTTGGCAATATCGAATTAGTGCCCGACATTCTTTCAAGTTTCAACATTTCCAAGTCATCAATTATTGCTTCCAAACTAAAAGCATCCAAAATTTTTCTCTAATTATTTTTTAAAAAAACCTCAATATGCCAAACTATTATACATTAGATGTCTAAGTACGAGTATCTTATATAAAATAAAATTCATACTGAATACATAACAATTACTATTATAATGTAGAAGTTAGAATTATACCCATAGCCATAAGTAACATTGTCGAGACCTATAGGAAATTTTATTTATTTTTGAGTTTGAGCAAGAAAACTTTGAGTACTTGTAGATAGTTGTGGAACTTGAATATTCAAATTGAGAAATATATAAAGATACTAAATTTATTGATAAATAATAAATAATAAATTTAATGGATGAATAACGATGAGGTCCGAAATTAAATTCCTATTCTATATGAAATCTTACTAACCAGTATCAAAAACTAATCCATCAAATATAATCAACTCGATTGTAAAGTATAATTGCTTTGCTAGTTTGGGGCCTTGATGTGCTACACTCATACTTTTAACCTAAAAGGTTTTAACAACTAATAATAAAAGCCTTTAATACTTTAAAATGCTTAATAGTCAATCAAACTCAAATATAATCAGAAAAGGAAACCGATTAAAATTAGACAATAGGCCCATTTGTTTCTTGAATTGATGTCAATTAGTAAGAGGCTATGAGCCAAATCTTGTGGCCAACTAAATAAAATTGCACAAAGCACAACACAAAAAAACAAAAAAAAAAAAAACAGAGGGAGGGAGTGGCGTACCCTTTAATAGAGAGGCTGCTCTTTAGGACCCTCGATTTTAAAGGCATTGGCTTCCTACTGATCTAGAGCAAAATGACTACAGGACACTATAGTGAAGCATTCAGTTTTAGGTCCTGTTCCTTTTAGCTCAACTTATAGCCGGGGTTGTAAAACGTTATAAGGAGCTGAATGCGTTGTAACAAACTGGATGGAGTTGTAAGGTTGGTTGTAAACAACTCTAAGCAACTGGAAGAACTTGTAAGCAATTGTAAGGAACTGCAAAGAGTTGTAAGAGCTTTAAGGTGTAGTAAGCAGCGGTAAGTTAAAGCTAAAAAGAACAAGGCCTTAGTTGCCACAATCTAAAGCTGGAAAAAGATGTCCAAAGTGACCTTTCAGCTTTTCGGAAGTAGAAATATATAAAAATTATTTGCTTGATAAACATATGACTACGAGATGTCTCACTGCTCACGACCAAGAGGTTGTTACTGGCTTACTGCTTATGAGTCCACTTCTTGTATATTTCATTGAAATAACAAGCTTGGGCTCAAAATTCACTGGTTCACTGGGCAATTTCAAAGTATTGCAGCAGAGTTTGCATTTTCTTTTTTCAGTCACCTCTTTGTCCATTTGCGCTGAGAGCAATTTCTCTTATTACAAATTTTTGTTTTCATTTATCCAGTATGATGCAGCTTAGGTGCTTCAAGTAGTGTAGCATCCTTTATTAAATCTCACTAGTTTTTAACCCGTGCTATTACACGAGTTGTTTTTAAAATATTTTTTTAAATTATAAATTTGTCTTATATTGTATTTTTTTCTAAAAATTTGTTTTAAAAACCTAATAAACAATAAATAAGATACATAAAAATAGTTATTTATTTTTTATGTGTTTACAAAAGGTTGAATAATAAAGAATGCAGTATCTATTAGTTATTTAGACCAGAATGACAAAATTATTAATCACTAAATAATAATTTTTAATTAATTTACCTTCTAAAAATGAATCAAAATTTTCTTTGTTCCAGCTTCTCAGTTTAAAGACTTTTTTCAAAATTTCTCTACTCCATCTTCAACAAAAATTAAAGCTATCTACTATATTACCATATTATATGTCAACAGCAAATATTAAGCTAGCTAATTCGAAGTGGCAAATTTTCCTATTATTATGAGAGTGTGAAAGATATTTAAAAAAACAAATTAGTACCAACTAATTTTACATTTGCAACATATAGAAATATAGACATCATTATACAATCAGTTATTAATAAGTTCTGGAAGCACATAAAAAATTAATAAAATTAGCAAGAGATTGATAGAGAGATGGTGTAGAAATAGTGTGAATTTACGCATAAAATGCACTAATTTACATATAAAACATTAGAAACATAGACATTAATAATTAACAAAATTAGTGAGCACCAAAAAGATTGATAAATTAGTAAAAGAGAGAGAAAAAGGACTTAGAAATAACATGAATTAGAGACATATTGAAACACTCTTACAGTCCTACACTCACTCTAATAACATAATTAAATTGTCTTTTTCTAATAAAACTCTCTTTTTTGGTTGAAAATTTTGCCCCATTTTCGCTCAATGGCAGATTGTATTTTAGAGAGTATCTACTAGTCATACCTCATACTTTTAATTTTTTAAAAATGAGGCAATGAACTTTCGGTTAGCATATTTATAGATGAAGCTACTGGCTACACAACCGTTGCCACAAATGAAATTAAACAAAAAGTAATAAAGTATCAATTAATTAAAAACATAGCTAGAAATTCCTTTAAAAATGGTTGCAAAAGATTTCAAGTAAAAAACCAAAAAAATCATTTATATATCTCGAAGTTAACACATTAGAAGTTAGCTAGCTAGCCATTAATAAATAATCAAACTTATTGCTAATTTATTGAGATAACTGTCATTTTCATCAGTTGCAATGCAAGGATATGTTTGGGTTCATTGGGAAAATAGATATAATAACCTAATTAAGGTAATTACTGAAACATAACGTCTGGAAATTGATCAAAATTAGCTTGCAATGCATGCATTAATTATATTGTTGTACCATTAACTATCAATTTTGTATATTTTATTATTTATTTTTAAATATCATACAATATATCGATATATATGTGCTATTTTTTGTGAGGATATTTATGATATTATATATACATTGAAAAAATATTTAAAAATAGATATTATCCCTTTAAATGTACATGATATTCTCTGGAAGCACACTTCTTGAAAAAACATTTACCTTAAATTCTTACATCCAAAAAAAGTTACACTCTTAATCAAACCAAAAATGCGGTATTGTATTTATAAAATATCCATACAAAATAAAATATTTTATCTCTTTCCAGAAAAAAAAAAATTTAGTCCCATTTAGATGCACCCGATATTATTTTTCATAAAATTTTGTTGTTTTGCTCTTTCTAATATATAATCATGTTAATTTTTGTAAGGTGTTTTATAGCATACATTGGGTGCATGTTAGAGCAAAAATAACATTTTTTTTTGCAAAAATAACATTAACTTACATGCATATTTATATTTCATTAATAATAAACAATTAATGTCTTTCTTTTGCAAATACATGGGCCAATGGAAAACAACCAACCCAGCTTTATTATGCCAACTAAGCTTTATTATGCCAACTAAGCTGAGACATGTCAAGCCCACAACACTCGCACTCACTATATATATATATATATATATATATGATCCATTTGAACCTTAAAAAAAAGGCATCTTCGTGTCTTCTAATATTATTGATTCATTGTTCCATCTGTGTGCACAATGGTGATACATTTCTTGTCTTGAGGAAAATGAAATAAATTTCAAAGTGTCTTATACAAATTTTAGAGTCTGTCCTCTCCAAATATTGCACAACATTGACTGGTAACTCTGCACAGACCTTGTTATGTTGGAGGATATGCCTCCCTTTGCAGCCTATTATGATAGATATGCCAAAAGTATTAGTTGTGCCCATACCTGGACCATTGTCAAACTCTGAGCACAATATTTCCCTACTAATACATGTTCAATCACCGATGATCAATGACATTTGTTTTAAGTCTGGATCAGTTTAACTTGCAGAGAAAACAGTTAACACATATTTTTATAATTTACGCTATACTGTAATTGCTCCTACAAGAACAAGAATATCTGCTGTTGATCCCGAGTAAGGGGCAATCCATCATCGCAGATGATTTCTCATTTTTTCAATTAATTTTAGTTGATAATTATTAATGTCACCCTTTTGGGCAGCTGAAGAAGTTATTGACACTTTTTAAGGTTCGAATTATATGGACACGCAAAACTGCCTCACTAAATTTTCAGGTAGCTCTTTACTGTCTAAATAGTAGATGGTGAGCATTTTTCTAAATCTAGATCACTGGACACCTTTTGGGGTTTCCCGAATACCCTTCTAAGGCGGACTCGGGAGTATTGGGTTGGTCTGGTTATTAATCATCTAATATGAACTTTTAAAAATTCTATGCAACTCCAGACCCTGCCTTGAGAAACATTTATTTTGAGTGTGTGACAAATAGATGTTGGTGAATGAATGATGGACAAAATGTGTATTTGACACAAGAAGTTTGTCAGCCGTTGGATCATATATGGTTGTTTTCAAACAAAATATTGTCATGAAGAGGCCAACACAAGTGTATATTTCATGTTGCTTAGTTCCCAACTTACACACTTCTATTAAATCCTTCTGGTGTCTGACAATAGCATTGTGCAGGATGATCAAAATGAGAACAACTACTTGTCGAGAGGTGGAGCACAAATGATAGCACAGGAAGGTACACCAGGATGCTGGAAAGTGAAGGTGCTACTTCCCCCTAGGTTAGCTATTCTTGGACACCATAAACCTTGTACATGCATGTTGGAAACTGTCCTGATGGTATCTAAGCCCGTACTGGACTATAAATCTCAGGATCATGTATTTATCTCAGACATTCTCGTGCTCATTTCGTAGAGTCATGTATTTATGGTTTTATTAGAAAATGGTTTCAAACAAAAATTATATTTTGCTTCAAGTGATTTTGCATTGTGGTCAAAGTATTTTTTCCGGCAGCGTTTAATATCTGAACCAGTTCACAACGAACTAGATCCCGAGGTGAAGCCAATTTGCTAGTTATTGCCCGAGCCATTTTCAATATCCATGGTGTGCAAAAATATAATCTAAGATGTGACATGTTGAATACACATGCATATCTGAATCTATCATGTATCATGCATATGACCATGAGAAAGAAGTAAGCATTAAAACTTATAAGCATATTATCATTCCCCTAAAAACAATTCAAGCATATGCACAAATAGCAAGTTGATCAACTACTTGAATCTAGGAGAAATAAACATGTAAGAACAATGCATAACAATGATCTATGACTGAAAATTACATGTATACCTTTGATCTCTTTCTCTAAGTCATGGCTATTCATTGTCTGTCTGAACTTCTGCTTGGTTTTTGTATTTATGTTCTTTTTGTATTTAAGCTTTATGAACATAAGAGGAATTTTTTTGTTGTTTAACGACTTTTATTTGAGTCCAGTTTGAAAATCATAGAGATCTCATATATCACATGAAAAAACATATCATAAACCCACAACACATCCCAACTTCTTACACACCTAGCAAAGAAATTGTCTCCACCAAGGTTTGAACCTTGATGGAGAGGATGGAAGTGTGTAGTGTTTACCACTAGAGTAACACTCACTCGGTAATATCTCCAACTTAAGAAAACATTAAATCATGATAGTCAAAGAGATAAGATAACCAAAACAGAAACTTTGAGGTTCAAAAATCAAATAACTAGGTATTCTTAGAAGTTTAGCATGCTACTACAAGCAATATCAGGATTCATATTCATCTAACATAAACATGTAATATTTGTTACCATTTTGGAAGAATATGTGACCTTATTTTCTATTATAATCTCAACCAACTTTTTTGCTTCAATGCACGTTTAGCTTCTAGCCAAAATTCAGTGTCCTCGAAATTTGAGTTCGTAGCTTTATCATGAAATCTAAGCTCATATTTATAAGCAATGTGCATGAAAAGTAATTTATTCCTCATGTATACTTTTTTTTTTTTTTTAATCATCCGGACATTCAATTTCTTGTGTCTTTCCTGGTTGGACGTCAAGATTCCTACAAAATCGCAATCAAACCTTTCTCAAAGCACTCTTGACCCAAATTTTGGGTACTTGGATGTTAGTGACCAAAGCAGATGGTCTTGTTCTTTTTGGTACCCAAATTTTGTATAATTTTAGGAAGGTAAGATTTTTGAATAAAATTGCCATGACTTTTTCTATGATCAAATGCACTTTGAATCTCGGAACAATAGCTCATTCTCTTTTAAAGGTTAGAGCGACATTGATGTTCTTGTGTATCTCCCGTTTTAAAAAAGTTTTTATAAGTAGATTTTTGACTCTCGAGTCAAAACTAAGACCTTGTTTTCCATTAGAGATGCATTGAGGTTCAAGTATCATGTTAAGATTTTCTTGTCCCTTTATGAGTTTTAAAAGTGACTTATGATAGTCTTCATACTTACTTTATAAAATTAATTTTCAGATTTAAGATCCTTTGAAGAACTTTCAAGGTCTCTAACTTTAGTGTGAAAATTTTCACAACAATTTTTCAAACTCAGATTTTCTTTTTGCAAAAATTTAAGTTTCTTTTTAAGGGATTTAGTCTCACATGTATAATGATCTTCAATACTCAAAAGACATTTAGAATATTCGCAACTTAAATTTTTGATTACGAAGCCAACAACATTGATTACGTACTTGCGAATTTTCTAAATTTTTCTAAAGATTACTTGTTCGTCTAAGTATTGTTTGCCCAAAGATTTTTAAATTGTTGAATATCTTTGAGAATATGATGTACATGTCCTTTATGCCTTCTTCAGGTTGCATTTTGAATAGCTCGTATTGATGCACATACTAGCTAATTTTTTACTGTTTGACTTGGTTGGTTCTTCGAGGTTGTAACCTAGGTGTCCCGATTTCTTTGGTTGTTTCTCACATTGAGACTATTGAATTCGCTAGCATCCAATCCATATAGTAAGATGTTGACCGTTCTATAATTCTTTGAGACTTACTTCTTCTCAACTTGTGTATACTCAAATCTCGATTTTGCTACGACAGTTTCTCCAGCTCCAATCATGGTAATATAGTTGCCATCCCGAATAACCGCCCATAACTCTTCATCATGATCCTTCAGAAGACTTCCATAAGTATTTTCCAAGTAGGTGAAATTTGTTCCGTTGAAGAATGGTGGTTTGTTGTTTCCTCTTGCATCCGAGCTTCCTCCAACCATGTAATCCATTATTGTTGATCCACTAGAATGTTTGTTCTTTTGAGATGTGAAAGAAGCTCTAATATTAATTGTTAGTCTTAGTAGGCTCAAATTACCTTATAGGGGAGGGGGATTGTGAATACGGTAATGAAAATTTTATCTCGAGTCTCAAATCTTCGTTCTAGAATGAACTCGGATGCTAAACAATATAAATAATGCAAAAATTAAATGAAAAACAAAATAAGTTTGATTGTTTACAATCTTGACTCGAATCCAAATTCCTGGGTTAGTGACCACCTAAGGATCTTCCTTAGGATTTAACCTCTACTTCTTTTATATTCGGACCGAGTTTATAACGCAAGGATTCTACACTTAATCCTCCGACTCGACCACTTGAGTTCACTAATTCGTATGGTCTTCCTCACACTTTACCAAATGTAGTACACTCATAAATAATTTACACTAAATTCTTTGCTACAAGAAAGTATGAATAAGAAATGAATTTTACACAATTACAAGAGATAGAATTATATCAAATGGAGCATGTCTCTTAGTTGTGTAATCCGGTGTTTAAATCATGTCTCTTGGTTGTGTAATCCGGTGTTTAAATCTTCTTGTATGTAATTCAGAGTTGGGAAGACCGTTATTCTTCAATTAACTAGTCATTGTGGGATATGTCTTGAAAATCCGAGTTGATAAGGGATATAGAATCTAAGTCCGAGAAAATTAGCAACTTTCTTTTTGAGAACTTCTAACACTATAGCATTGATATTAAGTCCAACCTTAATACCCTTCTTTTCTTCTTGATGCTCTTTAAAATAACCTTTAAAACTTCTTTTACTTTCGGCTTTAATGGACTCCGAGTTGGGTAATAAAATCTTCCAAATATGTCACCTGGAGAGATGGATAGAATAATCTAGAAATAACATGCATTAGGAAGATTAATATTTTTTGCAAAATGCACAAGGTGGAAAAGAATATGCTGGTGAGACTTGATTCCATCAAACCTCGGATATGGTAAGTATAACAATACAAAATATATTTAATAGATTAATCCTATAAATCACGGGATTACCAAATAAGACAAGACTTTAAAAAGATCATTTAGAGTAATTGCAATGCAAGATCATGTGATCCAATTGTGTTTATGTGATCCAATCCATCTTACCGTAATGCATTTTCCATTCATCGGTCAATCCGCCCGTATGTTCGCTCGTGTACTTGATACCCCGCGTTTCCATCTTGAATCATTTTTCTTTTTCTTGTTTTGTTTTTGCCAACGTTTCCATATTTAAAGAAGAAAATTAAATTAAATATGTATATTTATAGGCTCGATAAGTAATATTTTATTTGACGATCTAAATTGATGTTCCAGGGGTATAGAAGTAATGGATTGAGTTTCAAAAATTGGATTGTGAGATGATATGGAGGGTGTCGGCCCTCACATGTAATCCTAAATTTTGGATCATGGGTGCGATGTACTTAGTAATACCAAAATAAGATCACATAAAATATTGGCCAAAAATTGATAGAATAAAATCTGGCTAAATAAGGAAACAATCTCGTAAAATATCTCTTGATATCCAAATTAAATCAATACGATTTTCTTAGCATATAATCAACAT
Source organism: Talinum fruticosum (assembly GCA_021018815.1). Classification (NCBI taxonomy): domain Eukaryota; kingdom Viridiplantae; phylum Streptophyta; class Magnoliopsida; order Caryophyllales; family Talinaceae; genus Talinum; species Talinum fruticosum. The sequence continues at coordinate 380,122 of JAITYX010000123.1, read as the reverse complement.
ATAAGGCACAAAATTGTAACACCCCGAAACTTAATCCTATTTAATTAATTTAAATTTGTATTTTATCGTCTTAATATTATATAATAGATGTGTGTCACGTATAAAAAAATGTATATACCTTCGAATAATGCAAAATTTTAGTCCGAACCCGAATAATTTAAAATAATAAGCAAAGATAAAGTAATGTATAAATTATTATAACAACAAATAAAATCTAACCAAATGTGTGAGTAAACATTTAACTATATGGTAAAACTAATAGTAAAAAGATAGAAAGTTAATTAAAATTTTCAAGACAAAATAAAAAGACAAAAAAAAAAAAAAAACAAAGGGGGAAAAGTTTACCAGAAGCATCGGGAGTCGATAGAAATTTTACAAGTCAAGCCTAACACATTCGTCATACATCTCTCTCACCTCTCCTTCCTCTCCTCTCCCTCTGCCTCTACTACTCCTGCTTCGTTGCCGACTAGCCATCGGCCGGACCTGCGGCCACCGACAACCACCTCCGGCACCCTGGCCGCCACCTCTGCTGCCGCAGCAACCTTTCTCCCTCACCGTCGCTCTGTTTTGGCGTCGAACAAGGGTTGTCCTGCCCCTGCTGCTGCTGCTGTCGCCGTCTGGACGGGGCTGGAGCCGCCCCTGGCCGTCTGACGCCTGACGCCGCCGTTCAACACCCACCTTGACACCCCAACTCCACCACCGAATCTCCACCGCCCAAATCCACCTCTAACCCCTTTTAAGGTATCTCTTTAATCCCTAATTTCTAAGTAAATTATATCATGTTATAATTGAAGAATTAGACAAATAGGTGTATGTAATCCATGTTGTAATTGAGTTTGAATTGGTTGTGGTGGAATTGGAAGAACTTGGTGAAGTAATTGAGATATGGTTATATGTGAAATTAAGGTTGAATATGCCTTCATAAGGTATTGAAAATTTATTTGGGGTTTATTCAAATTGTGAATATGCTTATCGAATTTCTATATGAGAATGAATTGAAAGTGTATTTGAAAGTTTAATTGGATTTGAGAATTAAATCAAAGTTTTAGACTTTAAATATGTGATTGGATAAAGTAGTTAATTAATTTATCAAATTTAAGGTATGGTTTTAATGTGGCGGTGGTTGTGAAAAACGACTCATAATGGCTTGAAACCGGCAAAGGAACTTATTAATAACTAAATGAATAATAATAAGTTATTAAAGATTCAAGATAATTAGAAATTAAATTAATTAATTAATGTTTGTTGCTAAAAACTTATGAATTGAACTCTTATGAGCACAGATACCAAATTGAAATAATACAAGAAAATGGAGTTGCATGTGGGAGTGTAAAAAGGAAAATAAATGATATCTAAGGTACGTTACTCGTTTGCACTTTTCAAAATATTTAAATGTTAACATGTTAAAATATTGATGAGTTTCACCGTTGTGTCTACGACCCACTAAATCATTAATCGATTATTGGTACTACTCATAAAGGAATTAATCGTACGGAGCCATCTCCCGATAATCGGGATTTTTATGATTAAATTGCTTAACTAAAGCTTTAGCTATAAATATATATGTATGAAGGTTCTTGTCGTGATAAAAAATCGAAAAGTTCATGAGCACAAGAAAATGAGAATATTGACGAGATTGTAACTTAGGTTATATACTTGGTTGAAACTTGGTTTTTGTGGTTGTAAATATGCTCCGGCGTGTGACTGTTGAGTTGTGTACTCCGAGTGTGTGGCTCGTTGAGTTTTATTATGGATTTTATGCGGGTCTTTAAGGCTTTTAGCCTAATGGTTAAGCCATGTTTCAAATGAAACTCTGCCAAAATTTTTAGAAAATTAGAAAACCAAACCGACACCTTAAGTAGGAAGTATATTTGGGTTACGAGATAAGAGGACATTTGGGCATACTAGATAAAATGAGTGGTACAATTAAGGTTAGGCTACATTAAGCACGGACTAGAGGTGATAGAAGCAACATATCAAACTTGAGTTTTATTACAAGCATGGGGAATTAAACTCATCGGTTGTTATATACAAATTCAAACTATATCATCAATAGCCTATTTCCAGGAAATGTATGAATATCGAGATCATAAGGAAATAATATGGATAGGTACGCGAAAAGGGAAAGTTTGGTAATCGTAAATGCATATAAATATTGTTAAAGGACTAGTAATCTACAAAAGTAGATTCGTTTTGGAAACAGAATTCGAATTGGAATTGTGTTACGTAAACAATCGATCATTGAAGCGTTTGGCACGTTGAGGTATGTTATTGCTTGTACCTTTTTCCAAAGCGTTCATCGTTATTATTGAGTTTCTTGTTTTAATAATACAAATAATTTGGACCAACTTCACGATCACGGTTCACGAGCAGTTCACGATTACAATTTACAAACACGATTACGGTTTACGATTACGATTTACGATTATAGTTCACGATACAGTTCACGATTCACGATACGTTTACGGTTTACAAACACGATTACAGATTCACAGTTCACGATTACGATTTACATACACGATTACAGATTCACGATACGGTTTACGATTCACAATACGATTCACAGCTTACGGATATAGTTACAGATTCATAGTTATAATTCACAGTTCACGATTACAGCTTACGAACACAATTACAATTCACGATTCATGATTCACGGTTTATAGTTACAGTTTACGAACACGATTACAATTCACGAGTACAGTTTACGGTTCACGATTACAATTCACAGTACGATTTACAGTTTACGGTTTACGAACACGATTACGATTCACATGCCCCCGATCAACCAAGGTAAATGAATGAATTGTTTATACGATCACAGATTATATATATGATGATTTCACGGACTTTAGATAATCGTTAATCGTTCAATTGTTCACGACCGATCGCCTCGGGGTTCGATAAACCTAGGAGTTGGAGTCCATGGTTGATTGTTTCACGAGTATGGGCCCTAGGTTTGGCTAAATCGGAAAAGCAAATCGAAATTGACAAGTTGCAAATTAAGCATTCAAGAAAAATGATTTAAGATATGCCTAACTTAAGAGTATTTAAATTATAATTTTATTTTATAACGGTTACGTGCTCGAGCTTCTACCTCACACGTCTATTGTTTTATGTTTTTAAATTTTTAGGGACTTGAGCGTATGACGGACTATTCGCAATCACACCCAAAGTTTAAAGAGGAAGAAAAGATAAAGTTGGTCGGAGAAGTGATGTTCGACTGCTCGTCTTGACCTCATACATGTTAGTCCTTTCCTCGGTCTCTTGGCTCATGATTCCTCTCCAACCGATCCTTGGGATTTTGAAGTTTTTATTTTACGTGAAGAAAATTTGGATTGGATTGTTACATAAATTGTTTGAATAATTAATTTGTTCAAATGAATTTGCCTTGTTTTCATTCGAAACGCCGGTAACGTCCCCTACGAGTCTTCCATCTGTTAATTACTTATTTATTTGTTTAAGTATTGGGGGCGTTACAAAAATAAATCAAGAATATGCCGAATAATATAGACTTAAATTAGGAAAGAGTAATTACCTCGTTAGTGTACTCAAATAATATATATGAGTGCTTAGATAGATGTGTCTAGCTACTAAGAGTATTTCAACATTAAGTAAACGAGTATCCACTTACCATATAATCATGTGTATTTAGATATAATATGAGATGAATTTATACATACAACTTACACACTCAAACTTTACTTGTTTGAGTCCTCATATAGATATCGAAATGAATTTAGATCTCGGATACAAATAAGGTCGGTCTCCTTTTCTCGGTCATCCATCTTCTTAATGATTTGCTCTAAAAGATAATTAGTTTTGTTCGACCAATGGATTCATCAAATTCCAGGGGTTTTCTTCAAATTCATACCTAAGGTTAGAGTAGTCACTCCATTCTTCATAAGTGTTGGACAATGGGTTATAGTTCATTTGACCTTGGTTGGAAAAAATAGCATTCGCATGCCCTCTTTATTGAGTAGGACATGAATCAGTAGGGTGCCCCTCTAAACAACAAATTTTACAAGCTTCGTTTCTCCTCTATTGACCAATTTGTTCAACATAATAGTAATTTGGGACAATTGGATCTCTACAGATGAACCTAAATTGAACTCATTAACATTCCTAAATTGGGTGTCTCCAATTCCAAATTGTTGAGTATTTTGGGCCATAATATTAAACAATTCTCTAGCCTGAGTTAGAGTTTTATTAAACAAGGTCCCTCCACTAGCAACATCTACCATATTTCTATCTATTGGCAATAAACCTTCATAAAAATATTGAATCAATAAATGCTCGTAAATTTGATGTTGGGGACAACTAGCACATAATTTATTAAAACGCTCCCAAAATTCGGAAAAAGTCTCCCCAGTCATCTGTTTAATGCCACAAATTTCCTTTCTAATTGACCCTATCTTAGATGCGGGAAAAAATTTCTCTAAAAATGATGTATGAACTTGGGTCCATGTAGTGAATGTTGCAGGGGTAGGTAATAAAACCAATCTTTAGCCTTATCTTGAAGTGAAAAGGGAAAGGCTTTCAAACTCAATTTGGTATTGGGTGATTCCCTCAAGGTGCATGGTGGAACATATAATAATAAACTCATTAATATGACGATATGGGTTCTCACTAGGAAATCCATGAAATTTAGGTAACATATTTAAAAATCTAGAGTTCAATTTTAGTGGTCGGTTCAATGAAGGATATGAGATAGGTAGAAGTTGTGTATCCAAGTTAGGTGCAGCAAGTTCACATAAAGTAGTCATCTCAATAATTTCGGAACTTACGAAACGGAATAAGAAATACTTACTTGGTTTCAACTTCGTCAAATGTATTCTCCTTGTCAAAATAAAAATAAAAGCACTAAAAAAACAAAACTATGAAAACAAACTATTAAAGTTACAAAGAAGTAATAAAAGTAGTAAATCTAAAATAAATAAAACTAACAACTATTATTTTCTTTCCCCAAGAATCTGCGCCAAAATTTGTTAACTTGTCGTACAGTAACAAATTAAACCACTACTTAGACTTATAATAAACAATATAGTATACGGAAGTAGGGATCGAATCCACGAGGAAAGATACAATAACCTCGCAAGCTTTAATTTAATTAAATTTATTACTCTTAAAAACAAAATAGAAAATATAAATTAAAATCAATAACTAAAAATCAGAGAAAATGATCTAACAACTAAATAAATAATTTATACAGAATAATAAAACTACAATAACCCAGAAATATTTTTGTATATTTTTTAGAATAATTAAAACAGAAAACTAAAGCAGAAAATACCAAATTCTAAAACAGAAAATTAAATAAGTAAAATTCTGCATTAAAATAATTACGAAAATAAATACTAAAATTACCTATAATATTAGCACTAATTTTCTAGACCTAACCAGACACTAAAAATATAAAAAAATTTAAAACCTAATTTACGAATTTATTTTATTAAAAACCTACAAGTAATTAAATTCAAGAATTAAATCTGAAAAAATATCAAATTAATTCCAAAAATTCTAAAATTTAATCACAGCAAACTAGGACTCTATATAAACCCTAAAAGAAAATAAAACACGAAAAATAACAAAAGAAACTATTTTTAAACTAATTTCTAACAAACTCGACTCAAAAATAATAAAAACTGACAGAAAATAATCTGAAAATTAAAATATATAAAGACTCAAAAATAAAATTACTAAAACTAACCTAAAATACTAATCTTTCCGTTGGGGGGTAATGAAATTAATAATAAAAGACTATAAATTATAAATAAAAATTAATAAACTCAAGAAAATAACTAAAAAGCAAACAAATAATTATCAAAGATATCAAATTTATAAAAACACTTAGTATAATCTATATCCACCATGCAAATTATTATTTATCATTAACACACAAATTGATCTACCCATGAGCTAAACCGTAGAAGACAACCACTAGCGGATCTTCCCGTTTTTCCTTAGTTAATAGTTTACTTAGACCTAGCCCTAATATAAATCCTACTAATATTGATAACCCTAACACTAGCACTAGAATTTAATCAAATTAGAGCATTAAGTATTAGAAAAACATCATCTAGCACCTAATAACCAATCTACTAGCAAATTGATTTAAGAAGGATCTACGATAATTTCCTAATTAAAAGAGATGGGTATGAGTCATCCATGATTAACTAGGGTGATACTTATGTCTAAAAGATCAAGCAATTACGTACTTAAACCCTTTAAACTATCATATGAATTTATATAGAACTAACTAGTGTGCACTCTAATTAATTAGACATAAAATCATAAACATTAAACACAAATTATCATAAAATCATGGATCAAATCAATAAGACAATAAAGATCGAAACTTTGTTTCAAAATAAATAATTTGACATAATTTCAAGTAGATTATACTAAGTATGAAAAACTACTCAAATATAATGTAATTTAAAACATGTAAACTAAATAAAACTAACATCTTTAATATTAAACTAACAATAAAAATAGTCTTTAAAATAAAAATTACAATAATAAAATTACTAGCATAATATTCCTTGCCATGGTGATGATCAAGATGATGATGATGAAGATTATGATGATGGTGGGTAAAGAAAAGACAAGTAGGAGGTGGCAGCAAGAGAAGATGGCTCGTGTGTAGCGTGAGAAGTGGACGGCGAAGGAATTATGGAGCAGCAAAAGAAGGAGCAACCAAGGAAGGGGGGGCGCTGTCCAGCCAAGAGGGGGAATGTGATGGGCTGTCCAGTACAAGAGGGGCTGCCGAGAGGCTGCGTGAAGAGGGGCTGGTGATGGGCAGCAGCAAGGGCTGCGTGAGGGCTCCTCCAAGACGATGATAATAAGTGATATATATATAGTGAAGGAGTTAGGGTTATTCCTCTTTCTTCTCCTCTAAGTTTCCTTTTCCTCTTTCAATTAGGATTTCCTAAAATATAATATCATAAAATAAATATTTTATGACATATTATATTTATGGACCGACTTCATATATTTTCTTGGATGCTTGTCCGTAGTTAAAAATTCACTTTTAACGACTTTTCTTCTCTTCCCCACTTTATTCGATAATTTTCTATAAATAGACAAAATAGAATAAATTAGATAAAATAAACTATATAATATAAACTAAATAACTACTAAAAATACGTATAAAATACGACTTAACAGTTACCTTGGGAACACTATTCTCACCTGAGTACCTGCAACCATTTGCCTCAAGAGTATCCGAGAGATATCAAATTACGAGTCATATCGGGAATGTGTCTAACCTTTAACAAGGTCCCAACTACTCCATCATGAGTTTTAATTCGCACAGTACCAATCCCAACAACCTTGCACTCGGTATCATTTCCCATAAGAACTATATCGGAATCAACAGGATCATAAAAGAAAACCAGTCCCTATGAGGACACATATGATAGGTACATCCCAAATCCAAAACGCACTCATCACAATCACCTTTTCTAGAAGTAGTAGCAACCAACACATCACCATTAGATTTAGACTCAATCACACAATCTATAACAACGGTATTTTGAGATTATTTTCCCCTTTCCTCTCTCTCTCTTTCTTGTTTTTCAATTTAAAGCGATTAGCAGCAATATGGCCCTTTTTCTTGCAAAAGTTACGATTTTGTTGGCATGACGACCCCTAGATTTTGAATGGTAATTTTTCTTACTACCATTCCCCTTTTTAGTAGATCTACCCCTAACAACCAAGCCTTCGGCTTTTTAAGCATGCATATAAGATCAAATTTCTCCTTAGAAAATAAATTAGCCTTGACATCCTCAAAAGATATAGTATCGATATTATTATATAATAAGATTTCCTTAAAGTGCTTGTATGAAGGAGGTAATGAAACAACCAACAAAATCGCTTTGTCCTCGTCCTCAATTTTAACATCCGGACTCTCTAAATCAATAAGAATGGAATTAAAATCATTAAGATGTTTCTAAATAGGCATACCTTCGACCATGGAGAACGTATATAGACGTTCCTTTAAACGGATCTTATTGGCGAGACTCTTCGTTATGTAGAGTTTTTCCAATTGAAGCCAAAACTCCACCGCAATTGTCTTGTCAAGCACCTCTTGTAGCACATGGGGCGCCAAGCACAACTGAATAGCCGAAAGTGCCTTTTCATCCAATTCTTCCCAATCATAATCAGTCCACAGTCCCTATCTTCTTTGTCTTGTATTCTGCCCAAATTTCACCTATCACCGAATCGGGTTTCGACTTATGGACACTAAAAACTTTTCACAACCCATGTTGTATGAGGACCGCTTTCATCTGAACTTTCCAGAGATTAAAACTAATCTCTCTATCAAACTTTTGAATATCCACCTTCAAAATTGAAGACATTATGAACCCGATGCTCCGATACCACTTGTCCGGAATAGAGCATCTTTAGCGAGGCGATTCGAACGAATGAAAAGATAATCAAAAGTATAAACCACATGATGAAAGCACTAAATCAAAGCACACAAGAATTTACGTGGAAACCCAATGAGGGAAAAACCACGAAGGCGAGGAACACATACAATTCACTATGATTTGAAAGAGTACAAACCAATCGCAATCGAACCGACGATTTGATCAATGATAAGAATTTATTAATTCTCTCCTAATCTCTCTCAAACCCACTTTAATGGAAGGGAATAATAAATTGAAAAATCTCCCAACTTTCACGTAAAGGCTTCCCTTTGTTCGCTGCTTCAAAAACTAGCCAAGGACCCCTGCCAATCACAGAAGCAAAACCCACGGAAAAACAAAAGTAACTGTTGAAAAAATAGCCTGGCACAATCGTGCCAGGTTGGCATGCTAGTGCCATGTGGCACGGACAGAACCGTGCCACCCTTTTGTTTCCTCCTTGTTGTGTGTTTCCTGTAGCTTGCTCCAGCACGCTTGGGAAGGCACGGACATGACAAATAGCTAGCCCGAGCCATCAAAATGCAAGAAAAGGGAGATTTGAGACACATCCCAACAAGGTGCAATCTGCTACGGTATGGTTCATGGAAAAACCAATGACAATCGCATCACGAAGCTCGGTGACCTAAATGGATAACAAAGGTTGGGTGCGCCTGTCGTGATTAACTTGATCATCTCACCAAGATTAAACAAGGACAGCTGGGGACACATCCGGTAGGGAAGATGAGATCGTATACATGCAAGTCTAAGGAAGCATGGAGGATCTTACCTCCAGGGCAGCATGGAGGATCCTACCCCTCTAGGGCCTTTGGTGCCATCAAGGTAGATTAGGGAGGCATGATCATTAGGGAACTTTTCAATGGTGAGTCAGACTGGCAAAAGGGTAGATATGGACAAGGAAGAGAAAGAGAATGGCTAAGTTTCTCCAAGAAAGTCTTGATATCTAAGTTGGAATTAGAATATTGAATATCAGAAACTGCTGATGGGGTGGTGAAAATTATGCCTCTTTGCATGTCATGTACGGATAAGGCGGCTAATTCATTTGGGCATGCTAATACTAAAACTTTGAGGCTTCAACTCCATTTTCGGGTTTCACAAAATTATCTGAGATTGTAATGTATAGAATTGGTTTTCAGGTTTCTAATTCATTCTGGATGGTTAAGAATTTATAGGTCTTTTACCTGCAATTAATACTGTACATACTATAAACAATAATAACTTTATGCAGAACACCAAGGAATTAATTAAGGAATGGATAATGTTGAGCAATGAAAGTTCGAAGAAAGCAATTATAGAGCTTGCTGACAAGAACAACTGGCTTGGATTTGGTGGCATAATTTTGGTTGAATGGGAAACAAAGCCATGATAAGCATAATTTTATCTAAATGGGAGTCACGTTTAATGACCATAATTTTAAGGGTATTATTTTATTTTTATTTTTTGGGGGGTGCTTAGGTAAACCATACAACTATTTAAGGTCGATATAAAAAATGATAGATCCAGCTAGCTAACTGAATCTTGATCTTGATCATTTGAGATATTGATAGAGTTGTGGTAGTTGAATAGAAAGTAATTAGTATTAATTCAAATTCAAATTCTTGTATTTCTGTTGGCTCGTATTGTTTTTACTCATAATATATAATATTAACTTGTAAAACTGCAATTTTTAAAAAACTTTACTAATTTCATCCATTCATACATCCACCCCTCTAAAGATTCAAAGAGAGTCAAAAGACAATAGTAAAATGAAATCAATGGTATTTGATAGAGGCTAATTCATTCATTAAGCTGTAGCACTATATTACTGGCAAAAATTAACTATAGAAATTACTTAGAAAGAACAATGTTTCATAGCTTGTAACAGAATATCAAGAAAGATTTGAACTGTTCTTGACATTTGAACATTCCACTTTAGATAGCGATAGAGTCATTGTCTTATAGCAACTAGAAGTAAAGAAATCATCAAAGGCTGGCTGATAACTTGCTAATTGAATTTGTCACTCCAAAATTAGTGGGAAAAAGAACACGAACCCATTTACAAATCCTTGCTAGAAGTCTCCTTAAAATTTATGATCAAACGTCAAAGTTTTCCTTGCATCAATGGCAGAGTCTTCTGTTCAATCAGCTGTTCAATGGCTGGGAATTCTCCTTGAAGAAGAAGCAGAGAATTTAAAAGGGATTCCAGAAAAACTAGAGCAACTAAGAGATGAGCTCGATTGGATGCAATGCTTCTTGAGGGAGCTCAATGCAGCTCGATACACTGATGTAAGAATCAGAAGATGGGTTGCCCAGATACAAGAAATCGCTTATGAGGCTGAGGACATTGTGGAGAGGTTCCTTTGTAAACTCATTAGTCATCAAAATCAACACCATACTGGAAAAGCAGCCTCGATCAAGAACATGCTTGAAAGATATATGTGGGTTCTAAGGGAGGCCAAAGCAATCCATGATGTTGAAAATGATATTGAAGTCTTGATAGCTAAGGTCTCTACATTGACAACAAGGTTAGAAGCTTATAGGATTAAGATCACGAGATCAGAACCCAGGCCATTGGCTTTTGGGCTGCAAGGATTGAATGTGATCAAGGAGGACAGAATTGTTGGCTCGGATGATCAAGTGAACCAAATAGTGGGTAAGTTAGTGAATGATGCAGGGGAAAACATGATAGTTGGCGTATGGGAAAAGGATGGTGTAGGGAAGTCCACTTTGGCAAGGAAAGTTTACCATAACCAAGCAATTCGGAAGCATTTCAAAAGCTCTGCTTGGGTTTGTGAGCCTCAAAATTGCAAAATCACCAGTCTTTTGAGCGCACTGTTGAGGTCTCTTTCGACAAGATCAAACGATGAGATTGACTTAACGAGGGATAAAGAGTTGATTAAAGAGCTGTATGAAGTTCAGCTCGAAAAGAAATGTTTGGTAATATTAGATGATGTGTGGACCAATGACGTTTGGGATGGTTTGAAAGAAGCATTTGCAGGAGACGACGAAAGGGATTCATGAAGTAAGGTTTTGTTCACAACATCCAGCAAAAAGGTGATTGAGCACATAGTTGGGAGATCAATCAATATTCATGAGATTAAATGCTTAAGTTATGATCAAAGCTGGGATCTGCTTAGAACAAAGCTGGGTGGCATTCCACTACACATATTTGGAAATGATGGTATATTTTGTTTCTTCTGCATTTTTTCAACATTTTTTATATTTTTCCCGTCCTGCACAGAAGAATATAGGTTAATACATATAAATTTTTGGATTTGAAGAAGGATTTTTCTATAATGTGCCCTAATGGCACATATTAAGGTGCATTTAATAGGGTAGTTAAGGGACTCATTTACTATTTTTTTTATTAAGAAATTTTCATGTATTTAATGTTGAGTTGTCAAAAGTACTTTTTTTCTCTCTCCTGATAATCTTTATTTTTTAGTGGATTTAAACTTTATTTTCTCCCTCTTCTTGTACTCAAATTATCGCGGAAATAATTTCATGAAATGACTTATTATTAAAATCAATGACATTATACTTATAAGATTTTTTTCTAATTATAAATCAATGACATTAGTCTAATATGTAGAGTTCTTTTTTTATATTTTTTTGTATTTAAATCAATGACATTAGTCTCTACCCTATGATCATTGATATTTTTAATAAATTAGGGTAAATTTTTGCATTAATTTTTACTTGATTAATTTTATGCACTACTAATATGTTGCTTTATCAACTTGTCTATAAAAAAGAAAAACTTTTTATCAACTTTTTATTCTAATGTGTAAAAATGAGAACACATTTTTTATGAAAAAAAGAAAAAAACCCTTTAAAAGAATGTAAAATTTGGAATACATTTTTAATGGTAAAAGAAAAAAAGACCTTTAAAAGAATGTACAAATTATAATACATTTTTTTATAAGAATCATATTTTTTACGTGTCATTTGTTAAATATTTGTACATTCGTTTAAAGGGTATTATAATTTCTACATTGTATTATAATTTCTACATTCTTTTAAAGGTTTTTTTCTTTTTGCATAAAAAATGTGTTCTCATTTCTACATATTAGACTAAAAAGTTGATAAATTTTTTTCTTTTTTATAGACAACTTGATAAAGCAACATATTAGTAGTGCATAAAATTAATCAAGTGAAAATAATGCAAAACTGTACCCTAATTTATTAAAAAATATCAATTATCATAGGGTAGAGACTAATGTCATTGATTTAAATACAAAAATATGAAAAAGAACTATACATACTAGACTAATGTCATTGATTTATAATTAGGAAAAAACTTATAACTATAATGTCATTGATTTCAATAATAAGTCCTTTCATGAAGCTACTTTCGCGATAATTTCAGTACAAGAAGAGGGAGAAAATTAAGTTTAATTCCACTAAAAAATGAAAATTATTAGGAGAGAGAGAGAGAGAAAAAAAGGTACTTTTGACAACTCAACATTAAATATATGAAAATTTCTTAATTAAAAAACAGTAAATGAGTCCCTTAACCACCCTATTAAATACACCTTAATACGTGCCTTAGGGCACATTATAGAAAAATTCTTTGAAGAATTAGGTTATCTTAATTATCTTGTCCTCTGGCTCATTTATGAGTCAATGTTAGATTAGTTTCCTAAAATTAAAGTGGGATTTTTCATGGTGTATTTTTTTTTTGAAAAAGTTATTTTTTTGGGTGCAGATTAAAAAATATCATATAGAATAATATAAAAATAAATAATTTACTGTATGATCAACATTTGTCATAAGCTTATTGGTCAATTGAATTTTTTTGTTTTTATATTTCTTTTTAGAGTTTAAAACTAAATATAAGCCATGTATTAATTAAAAATAATACTTAATAAAAATAATATTTATGTCTATAATTAATCTAGCGGTTATAAAAAATCTATCATAATTGATTTTGTTTTCTCTTTTGAGATACTAGTATAGACCCGTGCTATGCACGGAGTAATGTTGTACAATGCATAACTTAAGAAATTATTGAATTACGCAACGAATGTTGTACTTATGAGTTTCTTTTTCTCAATCATTTGATTTTATTGAATGATTTCACTTTCAACAACATTCTTATACATGTTATCCCCTCATAACGAAAATGCTTTCGTGACTCATCAAAGTTATCGGAACCCAACACGGAAAAATCATTAGAGCCCAACACACATTCATCTTTCAATCATTCTAAATTTCAAAAGAATAAATAAATAATCTAAAATAATAAATAAAAAGAATGTTAAAAAATATCATCAAGTTCTAAGATTACACACGTGATTTGGAATATTAAGAAATCGGACCCCTCTAAGAATAAAACAATTTAAATAATCCTAACTCATACGAGTTATATAAATGTAGTAAAGCATGCATAAATTAAAAATAATACTTAATGAAAATAATATTTATGTATAATTAATTTAGCTGTTGTAAAAATCTATCATAATTTATTTTTTCAATTTAGCTGTTACCATAAAAAATATCACCTAATTTACTACATATTAATTTTTTTTATATAGATATACATAAATTTTTAGTTTAGCTGTTGCAATAAAACGAAGAGCTTTAGTAAAAAGAGTTAGTGGATATGTGACCATTAATTTTTTTCCTCATCTCTATGGCTTGGTTAAATAAAGTGCCTGGTATAATTTATTTTTCTTTAAAAATAGTGTTTAACAATTAACAAAACATATTTTCCAAAATGTATACCATGAATGTCCAGTTTTTCTATTTTGATTTTTTTTTTGGTAAAGTTGAAGATTAAATGCACTTTACGCAAAATTATTATTTAAATTTAATACTTTTAACACTTACAAAATGACAATAAAATTGATAATATACCTTTAAATATAAATTGAAAAAGAATTAAGTGTGAGCAATATTTTCTAAAGTTTGATTCATTAAATCCGATTTTCCTTTTTAAAAAATAAAATTGATAGACTTATAAAGCTTCTTTTTATAGAAGAGGGAATAATATTACTAAGTATCAATCTCAGTATTACAGTCTAGCAAAACCAACTCATTGATACTATGAGGAGTATCCTCAATCCATGATCGAACAAAATAATTATAGGATTATACATGTGTTAGGGTGTGAACCACCCGATTCCCCTGTCTTTTAATATAAGAAAAAGAACATAAATCAAACAACATGAATAATGAAGAATATTAGATAAAATGAACCCAAACTTCTGAGTTTAGGCAAGACTTGATCTTAAGTATAGAGATGATGTCGAGGAGTCTCCTTCAATCACCAATTGCTTGAAGCAATGATCCCACATCTCTTTGATAGCAAAAAGGAAATATGCTCTTGCTTCCTCCACTTTCCAGCCTCCATAGCCAGCACCTTGTGCTGAAACTGCCAGTCTAACACCACCATTAGAGTCACAAATCACTGCACCCCAACCATGGCCTCCACTTTCCGTTGATACAATAACCATCCCTTGATACACTAACCCAACCCGAAACAGGGGCCTTCCACCTTGATACACTAACCGTCCCTTGGGGAGCTCCATTCCGTTGAGCATCACGGTACTCCTTAGCAAACCTCACAGCCTTACGGACTTGACTGTCAGGATCAACATATAGATTTATAAAGCTTAATTGTTCAAAACTTATTTTTGCCATTTATTATATATGCTATTAAAGGTTTGAATCAACGAACTTCATGCTATTCATTTGCCTATTATTTTTTTGGCTAATTTTATCTATAAACTTCTCAAAATTTGAGTTATAAAAAGATAGTTCAACTAAAACTAATGTATATGTATTAGTCATTTTTAGGGTATTTAGATATGAATTTTCACAAGTTGCAAATAATTACACATTAGACATATCAAATATTATATAAACCTTATACATGATCGTGCATGCGATATACACTGATATTGTCTTAATCTTGTAGTTCTTCCCCCTTCTCATGCACATAAACCGAAACACATACCATGTATCAAATGTTATCAGTTTTCTTATTTGTTATTTTGGTTAAAGTTTATGGACTTCATTGCCTTTTTACAATTCAATTAACTGAAGGAGTAATATTGTACATATATGAAATTACCACCCTCCCTCCGACCCTAGGTGGGATCGCAGGGTACCAATTTGAAACTTCAAATTGTAGAATAATTATGTTGGTCATACTCATGAATTTCTTTTTTAAAAAAATGTAGGTGCTGATAAGATGATGGAAATGGGGAAGAAAATGCTGAAGTCCTGTAAAGGAATTCCACTGGCAATCATCGCCCTTGGAGGCCTTTTGTCGACAAGGAAAACACCAGAACAGTGGCAAGCCTTGCTTGACCATATGAGTTCTCACCACAATGGGAAAATTCATCAACAACCCTATGAAAATGTTCTGGAATTATGCTACTATGGTTTGCCATATTATCTCAAGAATTGCTTTCTTCATCTAGGGAACTTCCCAGAAGATTTTGAGATACCTGTGAACAGATTATGCCAAATTTGGGTAGCTGAGGGTATCATTACATTGCCAAATGATGAAGTTTCGTTGTAGGAATTTTCTGAGCATTGCTTAAGCGAGCTGCTTCAAAGAGGGATGGTTCAAGTGGTCAAAAGAGGACATGAAGGAAGGGTAAAATCTTGTTGTGTCCATGACCTCATGAGAGACTTGTGCTTAAAAGTATCTAAAGTTCCTGAGTACAGTTGATTCTGATTCAAATTGAATCAATAGGAAGACACGCCATTTGGCTCTTCACTTAGAAGAAGAAGATGATGAAATCTCACTTTCTCAGAAAAACCCATTTCTAAGGTCTCTCTTATTGTTCTCTTCTCAAAAGAGAGACCTCAAGTAAGCTATGTATCGGTTAAAGCTCTATCCCAGAACTCTCAACTTCTCCGAGTCCTTGACCTTGAAGGGATTGTTATGAGTTCTAACACTTTGCATAGAGAAATTGGAGATTCCATGTATTTGAGGTACTTAAGTTCGAAGGATATGCTTCTTACAAGACTCCCCCATCCATTGTCAATTTAAGGTGGATTGAAACCCTTGATTTAAGAGTGAAGCTAAGAGTAGAGATACCCAATGTTTTGTGGAGAATGGAAAGATTAAGAAATATATACCTTCCTTGGAATTTCACAATGAAGGACTCCGAGAAGTTGAGATTAGACAATTCGAAGAACATAACGATTCTGAAAAATGTAAACCACTTTCAGGTTGAAGATGTGTTGGGGATGAAGAATCTTACAAAAGCATCGGTTAAGTGTATGCCTGAGAGTGAACATCTTGATTTCATCAAAAGATCCCCTAAAGTCGTCTTTAATCTAATTATCTTTAGAGCTTCAATTGGTGAAGATCAAGTGAATGCATTACAGCATTTTAACAACTTGATCAAACTCGAATTAAAGGGAGGTGTTTTAACATCGATAACAAACCTTAAGTTCCCTTCAACTCTAAAGAAACTACTCTTAGATTTTTGTGGGATCCAGCAGGACCCGATGCCGATTTTTGAGAAACTTCCAGGTTTAACAAGCCTCCGCCTTAATCACCAAGCTTATATGGGGAAAAGGATGGTTTGCTATTTTTCAGGTTTTCCGAAACTAGCTTATCTAAGACTTAAATGGATTGAAGAATTTAGAGGAGTGGAGCGTTGAACAAGGCTCCATGCCGAATCTTGTCCACTTAGAAGTAAAAGGGTGTGAGAGACTAACAAATATTCTCGAATAGTCTGTCTCAGCGAGTTCTAATAGCTCATGTGTGACAATTCTTTTCTTCCTATCATTCTAGCAATACCGACAGTTTCTAGTCCCGATGTGTTGAGTGATACATGATTTTTTGTGTGTAAAATTATGTGGTTAGGTTTTCATTAATCAGGATTCATTCCCCTTTTGAGTGCTTTTTGTTGGGTGTATGGAGCTTAATGGTTGTTTTGAGCTTAAGAAATTCGTGTTATTGGACAAGAAACGGCAAACACGGGCAGGAGGCAATGAGCACGGGGCGTTTCGGATGGAAAACAAAAAGGTGCCCGGGCAGTAACCAACACGAGTCTGGCCGTCCGGGCTGCACGGGCAGCCCGTGCTGGTCATCACGGCCCATGCCAGCTGCCCAGCTTCCGGATTCTTCGGTTTTGCACTGTTTTCTTCGGTTTCTTTATGTGTTAATGCTTGTTTAAGGCTTATAAATGCTTGATTTGTGCTTGGTTATGGCTATATAATGTAGTATAAACCCTCCATTGTGGTATACGATAGCGAATTACAAAGTGTAAGCTAGGGTTAGCTTGAGCGAAAATTCTTTGTAAACTACTTGAAATCTAGTGCATCGATTTGTGGTTTTTTCCGGTTTGGGGTTTTTTATGTTAAAAAATCTTGTGTCCCACTTTTATTATTTCTTTTGTTCCTTGTTTATTGTTTGAATGAGCTCTAATTCTAACAATTGGTATCAAAGCAAGGTGAGGTTGAGAGTTCATCAAACATGGAGGGCAAAAAGTGAAAATTGAGAGGTTTGATGGCAATGACTTTGCGTTATGGAAAATGCAAGTCGAGGACTTGTTACACCAAAAGGAGTTATTTCAACCCCTCGGAGAGAAGCCCGCCGAGATGGAGTAAAAGAAATGGGAGTTGCTAGATTGGTAAGCTCTTGGGACGGTGAAATTGATGTGGGCGTGGAACGTGGCGTTCAACGTGATGGAACAAATAATGGCGAAAGGGATGTTGGAGGCATTGTCCAACTTGTACGAGAAACCTTCGGTGATGAATAAGGTATATCTCATGTGTCGGTTGTTTGATTTAAAAATGGTTGATGGCACTAGTGTAGCGGATCATATTAATGAGTTTAATATGATCATCTCTAATCTTGATTTGGTGAAAATAAATTTTAAGGATAAATTTAAAGCCTTGATTTTTTTGTTGTCCTTACCCGAGTCATGGGATACCATAGTGTCGGTTGTTAGTAGTGCTAGGCGATCCAATGCGTTAAAATATGATGAGGTCCGGGATGTTATCTTGAGCGAGAATATTCGCAAGAAAGGTATGGTGGATTTGTCGGAAAATGCATTTTATGTCAGGAGTGGGGACAAACAAAAGGGTTGGTCCAAATCCAAAGCAAGGGATCGGTCCCAAAACCTGGATGAGGTTGTTTGTTGAGGCTATGATGATAAAGGACATTTTAAGAAAAATTGTCCTAAAAAGTTTGATGATTGAATTCTATAAATTCTATGGAAGATTTAGGTGATGCACTAGTGGCTAGTGCGGAAAATCCTATTGAGTCTTGGGTAGTAGATTTTGGGGCATCATTTCATTCCGAGTCTAGTAAGAACTTGTTTTATAATTTTGTTGCTGGAAACCTTTGTAAAGTATTTGTAGCAAATAGGAAAAGTTTGGACATACTAGGCAAAGGGGATGTGAGGATCAAAACCTCAAGTGGGGGTTTTGGACATTGCATGGTGTTAGGCATATCCTAGGGTTGCTAAGAATCAGATTTCGATGTGTCAATTGAATGGGTTAGGATATCTAATAAAATTTTGTAATGGTGATTGGAAAATCATTAAGGGGGCATTGGTTGAAATCTGCCTCGTTATACACTACAGGGTGTAGTAGCTTAGTTACAAATGTCGAGATGGGTTGTTCCAATGGGAGTCTTTGGGATGAAAGACTTAGTATAGGTTCTGTTGTAGTAGGAGTTAATGAGGATAATGGGTTGTTTGTTAGGTCTACAAATGGGTCATCAGGTGCTCCACATGAAAAAGTGCAAGAACCGGGTGCAATGAAGAAGGCGGCGTTGTCAACGAAAGGTAAAGCCCATAGGTATAAACTCTTTCTTCATTATGTTTTGATGACTAACGTCGGTGAGCCAGTTTGGCATGGTGAAAGTATGCAACAGATTGATCAATCCGAGTGGGAGTTCACGTCAAGGGGTGAAGATGGGCTTGAAGGCTTGGATAGCGGGAATTCGGAAAGGAGCTAGTCCAAGGAAAGGTATCGAAACGGTGAAAATGAACATCATATTAGTCCTCTACCTACCTCCGTAAGCCATACACAATTCACAATCATAACTACTATACCATCATGATAATAAACTTAAGCAATATACGTAAACTACACAAATAGCCTACATAAGATTAGAACCTACATCTCCGTGCAATCACACGTTTCTCTACCTTTGAGCTAATAGGCTTGAAAATGGAGGCTAGTAATTTATGTAATAGAAACTCATACACATTTTTACATCATCCCAAAGGAACTTGATAATCCAACCAATGACAAATTGAAATCTAGGATAATGAATAAGTAAGCAAAAATTGAGGAAAAAACATAGAACATGAGAGAAGATTTTAGGAGGGAAAAGAATTATAACCCAATGAATAATTGTGATCACAGTAGTTGCTTGAGCTAAAAAGAAGAACAAATGTAAATATCCATAAATTAATTACCCATTGGAGAAGACAAACGGAGGAACGGAACTAGACGGGAAAGAAGGGTCGGTTGAGACGGAACCGCACCAATCTTGGTTGCAGCTATCACCAACAATGGAGGACTGTCGATCGCAAACAAGAGCTTAATCTCCGCTTTCATCTCTCCTAACCCCGAAACAAAAAATTTCCGCGTGATTTACAAACAAGCCTCGTATCTTCCAAAATAGTACATAGGAAATTCCATTCTAAACTCCCCTTCAAATACTGATTGTTATTCAAGTACAAACAAATAGACAGGACACATAACAAGACCTTGTCTAAAACCACTAGGGTTTTAGGAATCTAATACCATGGCCATTACATTTCTACCTCGAGAGATAATCCCAAATTCAAAATAAGTCGAGTTTGATTTTGTGCTTCGAAGTCTATAGAATTAGCTACAATTACACATTGTATCAAATAGCCAACTCAATCCTTCCTTTTTCCCCCTCTTTTGTTGGGACCATCTTCAAATTTTCATTTCCCTTTATATTATTAGAAAAAAATAATCATTTGCACGGCTTAAATTTAGGAAATCAAAGGCAAGCTAATCTCTCAGGTCCAATGAAATTAGAAATGATTTTCACACATTCCCTAACGACAATACTTCAAGGTCAGCCTATACATGTACATAGGGAAAGATAGAAAGACACCGACAAATTATATTTCGAGAAATGAAATCCCAATAAGAGCTCATAAAGCTTTCACCGATGCTGTAAAAAGTGGGATGTGTTGCGGAGACGATGATGGAGGAGGCGTCACTGGGTAGGGAAAGAAAACGTGGGGAGAGAGAGAGATAGGGAGAGTAAATTCGGCCATACACTCTCACAATTTTAAGCAAAAACCAAAAAAGAGAAAGAGACGAGAGAGGGAGCGCTTACGAAACGAAAAGAAAGGAGAAAGATAAGAGGGACAACCAAGCCAGCAGAGCGAGAGGGGCAAACAAGAGAGGGTCTACAATCGAAGGCCGACGACGAAGAAGAAAGGCTGGTAGATACCAGCGTGAGGAGAGCTTCGAAAGAGAGAGGGAAAGAGAGAGAGATAAAGAGAGAGAGAGAGAGAGAGAGAGAGAGAAGAGGAGACGAACGAGAGGGTCCGGAAAGAGCAACAGCAAAGGAAGGGGGTCGAGACCCCTTCCCCTCTCCCGGCGAAATTTTTTTCTTTTTTCAAATTATAATCTCCCTTTTCAATGTCAACCTTTGGTTTAAAATTGAACGGTATAGATCTTGTGTGCTCACCTAATGAGTGAGCACACCTAAAGGGAAGGCTCACTTGAACCCTCCCCATATATATATAGGGTTCAAGTAAGCCCTTCCCTTTAAGTGTGCTCACTTATTAGGTGAGGAGACCAAATATGAACAGATTAATTTTAAATCAAGGGATAAGATTAAAAAGAAAATTATAATTTAAAAAAAGGAAATTTAATGGTTTTTCCGCTAAGAGAGGGTGAAAGGGGTCTTGACCCCTCCGTTTATTGTTGCTCTTTCCGGACCCTCTCTCTCGCCTCCTATTCTCTCTCTCTCTCTCTATTTCTCTCTCTCTCTCTCTCTCTCTCTCTCGTCGCAGCTCCCCCTCACGCCAACGTTCACCTACCGGCAATCTCCCACCATTGGCCTTCATTCCCGGACCCTCTCTCTTCGCCCTTCTCCCGGCGCTCACTCGTTCATCCCTCTCCCTCTGCTCGCTCATTTGTCCTCTCTACTCGGTGAATGTGGATTCAGCCCTCTCCGAACTCACCGGCCTCACCAGCCCTAGCCGGTCGTAGTCCTACTGGCTAGCCTCCGTCCTCCCCGCGCCCCTTCCACCAAGTGGAACCTTTATTGGTAATTTTTGTGAATTTCTTTTATAATAGACATTGAGGTTTGGGACTTGGAATTCGATGGTTCTTGTTGGGAATTGGACAGACTTTTTGATGGATTTTCGTGACTTTCTATTGAGTTTAGTGCTTTGGCTGTTTTCTTTTTTTTTTTTTGGTTGTAGCGTTTGTCCCTAATTTCTTATAAGAATTTGTTCCAAATTAGATGATCATTTTGTTGAATTATTTAATGTGTTTTGGAATTTATTTTGCTTCTGGTTTTGTTTGGGAGTTCGTCTTGCTTTGATTTGATAATTCAAAACGACTCGATGACTCGCTGCTCTTAGTTAAATTCAAAAGTACCAGAGCGAGACCCTAGTCGTGCTTGTTGTAGTTTTAGCTTCCTTGCTCGATCTCTCTACGTCTCTTATATGGATTCCTTGGTAATTTCTCCTCTTCGCTCATATCATTGGAAAATATTGTGATGTCGTCATTTCTTATCTTGATTGATGGCTCTTGGTGAGTATTCCAGCCTCTATCTTTTGGAATAAAAGTTTTTGAATGGAAGTGATCTAAATTGGATTTGTTATTGGTTTATTGGATGGAGTTGGATCTAAAATTATTGATATTCCTATCTTGATTGATGGCTCTTGGTGAGTATGTCAATCTGTCTTTGTAATGCCCCCAACCCGTAATCACCTGTTTAATCTAAACAAAAAGTTAGCCGATAATTAGCGCAGCGGAAAGAAGGTCGGGAAACGTCACCGCCGCCCTTACCAAAAGAAAGGACAAGGCTATGGGCATAACTATGTGTATTTAACTTTGTTTACATTTGCTTTGCCAACGAGTGAAGGGTTGCTCCTGGAGAGTCTAAGTCACCCAAGGGGGTGAATAGGGTGATGAGGAAATTTTATCAAACTTGGAAGATTTAAGCTTGAAAAGAATAAACAAGATAATCTTAGTCTAGATTGGACTCGAAAAGTGTAAATTCGAATTACATGGAAACCCTCCCGGGGCAGAAAACCACGGCCAGT
Source organism: Talinum fruticosum (assembly GCA_021018815.1). Lineage (NCBI taxonomy): Eukaryota > Viridiplantae > Streptophyta > Magnoliopsida > Caryophyllales > Talinaceae > Talinum > Talinum fruticosum. Next base: position 357,462 of record JAITYX010000123.1, on the reverse strand, counting down.
GCTAATCCAAGCACCAAGTCAAATCCACTATTTTGAATCCTCAAAATACAATGAATATGACTACCCGGATTTGTCCCAAATAAATCTATTACAATTTTCCCAGCACTCGAATTTACCTTATCCGATCGACCTAGTACTTCCAAGTTGGAGTTACCTTATCAACTTGGGATCCTCCAATTTTTCCCAGGGTTAGAAGTTCCCTTATCTAATCCGGTACTTCCAAACCGAGGTAACCTTTATAATTTGGGACAACCGAGTTGAGATAACCTTTACAACTCAGTCAAAGAGAAAGAGTAGAAGAGTAGTAAGAATTGTAATACAACCGACTTAGAATAATACAACTCGTAATATTAGAATTACAGTTTGGGAGTTGTATGCTAGAGAAGTTGTTCAATATGGTCTCTCTTTTTCTTTCATTCGTCAGTTGAAATCTTGTGCTAAGGCTTCTATAAATAGTCTGACTTGAAGAGATAGTCGTTGAGCCTCCAACGTCTTTCGTTGAAGCTGTCTAAGTCAACTAGCCGTTGTAACGGATAGTCCGAGTCACTCGATTTCTGGACCATCTTGAAATAGCCGTTGTGCCTTGGTTCTAGCTTCCAACAACTCTTTTTCCACCTTTTGTAAACTGGAAAAGCAGAACGAAATAGACTCGAAATAAAATATTACCTAAAACAAGAATGAGACAAGGTTGTCGGTAAGTTATGAGCTTTTCTAGAAATTCTAGCTTTTTGTCTAGCGAGTGCTTTAACGGTCGAAGCCTTTTGTTTTTGCTTTTTCTTCATATAATTAACATTAGAAAAACCTGCAAAAACATTAAGTACAATGGTTCTCAAAGTATAAATATACTTTGGTCCATAATTAGATAAGGATTAGTCTAAATAGAGCATTTAATGACTAATTACCTTGATCTATTAATCTGGAATATTTCAAGTCTAATATTCAATATACTCAAATTATAGATATGCCAAAACTCATAAATAAATCATTCAATCTTAATGGGCACATGAGTTATTTAGACATTTTACAATTACGCATGATTAAACAAATAATAGCGTAGGCAAAACTAAATGTCCGAGTCCGACTTAGTGGGTCGAATCGAGATTTGAGTCGATCGGTCTTACTCACTAACTCGGATTCTACTTTGTGAGTCCGAGTCCGACTTAGTGGGTCAGAATCCGAGATCCGAGTGGGTCGGTCTTACCCACTAACTCAGATTCTACTTTCGAGTCCGAGTCCGACATAGTGGGTCGAATCGATATTTAAGTGGGTCGGTCTTACTCACTAACTCATATTCTACTTTCCGAGTCCGAGTTTGAGTCTAACTTAGTGGGTTAGAATCGAGATCCGAGTGAGTCTTACTCAATCTGTCATAACTAACTCGGATTTTACTTTCTAAGTCTTAGACTTAGTTAGATAATCTTAATATACTTAAATTTGAGTTCGATCAAGAATAAGTCATATTGAAAATGATGAATTGTAAAGCATATGACTTAGTTAAATGAATTTCTTTTAGGATGCTTCTTGCTTTATCCTAAATTTAGATGAATGCATGAAATCAAAGTACATCTAAGGGGTTAGTTAGTCATACCCGATTCTTCAAACAGTGATAAGTGACTCATAATAAAGTAGAAACTATAACTCGTACAAAGAGTAAACATAAGTACGAGTTTAACATCCGATAAATTATTCAACGACACTTAATCCTTAATACCCAACATGGTTGCCACTCGTGAACCTTTAAGTCTCAAGAAAAATTCTTCTATTGTTTGTTACCTTCAACGTCTTTACCTAAAACAAAATAAGAAAAATATTTTCGAAATATGAGCCGAAGCTCGGTATGTCATCATTATGCAATAAAATAAGAGTTATTAAATTGTTGAATTGAGCGTGCACGGTTTAATTCATTTGTAAATGAGGGGAAGAGCACAATTTAAAATAGTTGCACATTTATTATCTGATTGAAACTCTTACAATCATCGGGTTTCCCTAATGCATGTGCACACACCTAGATTGATCGGGAAGTACAGTTGAAGATGAGCAACATTTACCTTGTTGACCTATCTAAGTTGATGAGTACCAAATAATGGCAAGTTGATGGGGCGAGTCCACGTTAATTATGGCAAACACTATGTGTTGTTGTTAATATCAGTCATATATAGACCCGGCAAAAATTGACCCGACCCGAAAACACGACCCTAACCCACGCTAAAGTTTAGGGTTTTGGACACAAAATTTTGACCCGAAAGCCAAAATTGCCCAAGCCCGAACAACCCGAAAATTACCGGGTTCGGGCTGGTCGGGTTCAAGTCGGCTATTTGAAAATTCGCTCGAGGCCATTGGGCGGCTAAGGGTAGATCCGGCAAAACTAATACAAACCGAACGGGTCAACCCGAACGACTCGAAACCCAAACCGAACCGACATCCGAAACAGTTGAACCGATTTTGACCCGAAACCGAAATGAACCGACCCGAACCGAATCGACTCGAAATGTAATGAACCTAATTCCGACCCGAACCAAAATGATCCGAACCAAAACCGAACCGAGCCGAAAGTGACCCGAGCGAATCGGACTCGGATCGATTTAACCCAAATAAAAGTGACCCAACTCACATTTTTTTGGGATGGACTTTTGTGCCTATAGTGGCACAATTTTGAATCGATTTTGATCTAAAAAGTGACCCGATTACGACCCGATCCGAAATTAACCCAAATTGAACCCGAACAAGATTGACCCGAAGTTGAACCGAATTGAAGTTGACCCGAACAGAAAACGAATCGGACTCGAACGAGATCGACCCGAAGTTTACCCGAACCAAAGTTGACCCGAACCCGAAATCGAACCGGACCTGAACAAGATCGACCCGAAGTTAACCCCGAACCGAACTAACCCGAACCGAACCCAAACCGAATGACCCGATTGCCGGATATAGCTAAGGGAAGTGGGAAAATGAAAAATTTGGGCTTTTAAGTGAAAACAAGTAGAAAGCGTAATGGGCCCGAGTGGAAACCCTAATCAAAAACCAAAATTACAGCTTCTACCTCTCATCTCTCGCTCTCTCTCCTTGGTCCTTGCAACGCCCCAAATCATAATCATCCATAAAACTAATTCATAACATAACCCAATCAAATTTAAGAAATGTTTGGTAGCGGAAGCTAATATAAGCCCGGGTGTTACCGCCATCTCCTATAGTAGAGACAAGGCCTATACCCATACATTTCACATATTGATATATATATATTATACTTATCTCGCACAAGCAGTCACAAGGTTTATACATTATATACTTAAACTTAGATAGTACAAAAATCCGTCTCGTTAGTTAACACATAATCCAAAATACATTAATCACCAAAACACAACATGCTAGTCACTGCCCGATACCAGACCTTTTAGGATTCTTTTTCATCTGTTTCCTTCTCCTCATGTAGTTCCTGTTTAAACACGAGTTGCTTCTCTTTCCCTAAAAGAGTTTAAAACTTAAAACATAAAACATAAAACATAAAATGAGCGGTTGGCTCAATACGTTACCCTTGCACTCGTAAAATAATTTCAAAGAGTCAATGAGCACATGCGTAATTTTAAATTCATTTAAAACTCAAACATTTAAGCAAAATGCACGATCTGTGTTTCCTGTAAACTTCTCAATTTTATTTGCAACTTCTCGGACATTTTAGTTTCCGGCCGTCACTAGGACCCCAATTTACATGCATTTGCAGCCATGGCTTCGATTAAACGATTCGGCTAAAGTTCTCGTTTGTCGGGAAGGCCCAATATGTGGCCTCAATTAAACAATTCGATTAAAGTTCCCGATTATCGGGAAGGGCTCAATACGATTAATTCTCGCTAGCAGACATTTATGAACGATTAACAATTAACGATTAACGATTAACGATTAACGATTACGATTAACGGTTAACGATTACTTGGGTCCTAAAGAATTGTAGGCCAAAATAAAAACAAACACAATAACGTTTTACAAAACAATTAAAATTTAACTATATTGGAAGGGTAAAAGCAATAACGTACCTCGGTCGATTGTTTGCTTTTAATTTCTATTTTCTTTGCTTCCCTGAATAGCCGTTCCCATTGAATTTCTATTTCCAAACAGAAATTTAATATTTGCATTAATAAACTTATTAGCCTTTGTTGTACCTATGTACTTTACATTTTGACCAATTCAATTGTCTAAACCACTTACGGATTTAAAACTCCAATTTCCTCCTTAAATCAATTCTTTCCGTAAGCTGTTACACTTTTAATTATATATATATATCCTAACCACTAACTCATTTATCATCCTCCAAATTAAAAATTTCAACTTCACAAAAACCTCTTCCAATTTCAATAAAACCTCCAAATATATTTTCATCCATTTTTTGTCAAATATTAACCTAACCCAATTTGATTAATTTACCTCCCTAGCATAACCTGTAACTTAAACAATTTTCACACACCCAATCAATCCGTTCATGCTCATGTAGGAAATCAAACAAGTATATTCACAATTATGAATATCCCAAATTTATCTCCAATACCAATTTAGCAAATAACAAACCCAAAAATCCAATTTCACATATATCCCCATATTTCACTACTCTCCAAAGTTCATCCAATTCCACCAAAACCAAACAATTCATTCATAATCATATAAAAATCAAACAAGCACACTTACAATTATAAAGAAACCCCCAATTAATTTCCAATTCCATATGAACATATAATAATCCCTAAATACGGTTTCATTTTCTCACACAATTCCTTCAATTCCACCATAACCAATTCACAATTCACATATAGTTGCCTAATTATTCAATAACAACATAAATCTGTGATAAAATTTGCTTAGAAATTAAGGATTGGAGATATACCTTAAATTGGGTTAGATGTGAAATTGGATGGTGGTGGCTCGATGGTAGAGCTCCGGCGGCTCGGGCAGCGGGGTTAGTTGGCGACGTCGGCGCCGGCAGAGGCCGAGGCGGCGGCGAGCCGCGGCCGACCGGACTGGCAGCAGCGAGCAAGGTGGCAGCTAGGGACTCCAACGACATCTTTCCGGTGGCGACCAAAGGCGCCGGCGATGGCTGGGTGGTGGTGGCAAGGGGCAACGTTCCGGGGAAGTGGAGAAGAGGTGAGAGAGAGATGAAGATGGAAGGTGTATCTGCTTGTTTATAATCCCCTAATTCTCTAATATAATCTCGAGACTTCAGTAGTAGCAGACCCCTCATTTCATTTTCTTTTTTTTTGTCTAAAAAAATCTTAATATCTTCCTCTAATTTTATTTTTGATTTTACCACATGGTTAAATGTTTAATCACACAATTTAGAACTCTCTCTTCTTCTCCTTTTTTTTTCATTTACTTATTATTTAATTATAAATAAACCGTGTTTCTAGATATAATTTTACATTATTCAAAATGTGAATTGTATAATTTACCCATTATTATTTGCGATTAGCACATTTTATTTCGATTTCGTATTCCACACGGCTCACTGCTCTTAAACAATATTAATACGATAAAATGCAAATTTAAAATAATTAATTACGATTAAGTTTCGGGGTGTTACAGATCCTCACTATCAATTATCTTCTACTCGACAGTCTATCTCTGTCATCCCTCATCTCTCTATTACTTTCTTGTCTTGAATCAACCAAAAGCTGAAGGTTTGCTCTTGGAGAGTCTAAGTCACCCTAGAGGGGGTGAATAGGGTGATGAGGAAATTTTCACAAACTTGGAAGATTTACGCTTGAGAAGAATAATCAATGCAATCCGAGTCTAGATGGGACTCGGAAAAGTGTGAACTCGGATGTACGTGGAAACCCTCCTAGGGCAAAAACCATGGCCAGTGCTAGTCCAAGCACCAAGTCAAATCCACTATTTTGAATCCACAAAATACAGTAGATCGACTCAACCAGAATTGCTCCCTTAAACAATTCCTTGTAGAGTTTTACTAGACTCGAAATTCCCTTATCCGATCTAGTACTTCCTAACCGAGGTAATCTTTACAGTTAGGGACAATTGAGCTAAGTTAACCCTTACAACTCAATCAAGGGACCTTACTTAGAGAGTAAGAAAGAGTACGTAACTGATTACAAGACTTTACAACTCGGAAAGTATGAATTAGAAGCTGGGAGTTGTAAATAGAAGATTGAGTATGAATACAAAGACTTTTGCTTAAGTAATGTTTATTGAAAAATAATTCCAGCAATCTTCAAGTCTTGAGAGTTGGCTTCTATTTATACATGACCAAGTAGGTTAGCCGTTGTGACTAACTTTTGAACAGAAGGCCTTTGTGACCGTTGTAACGGTTCTTGTGATTGACTTAAAAAGATCTGTTGAGATGTGAATGTTGTGCAATGGCTCTTGACTCCTAAAGGTGCTCAAATCAGCTGGTGGTGTCTCGAAAAGCTAGGTGGAAACCACCGTTGAGCGAAGCATTGAAGTTTTCCAATTTTGGAAATAGACAACCCTGACACAGACATATGGGCCTTCTTCGAAGTAGAAAAGCCTTGTCTGCTGGTGATTGACGACTTAAAGGCGGTTACTTTTGTAATTCAAAAAATGAGATAACCTCGTTTGGATAACCTACAAAAGTAAACAATTTTGGTTCTCAAAGTATAAAATACTTTGTCCAAGATTAGGCACAGATAATAATTTAATTAAGATAATTAAGTTCATAATTATCTCAAGCCTAAAAGAGTTGAATTTTCTGAGTCTAATATTCATTATACTCAAATTCCATCGTAGTCGAGTCTTAGGAAAGATCAAGTTAGAAGAGTTAAAACATCAAAGTATGCGTACTTGATCTAGACAAATAATTCTCAAACAATCATGCTTACTTAGAAAGTTGAATTAACGTTGTAATTCACATTACTTTAGAATATGCAGTCAGAACTCGGATAAGAAGTGATGTGTAGTGAGGGTGGAAGCAAAAGGAAAGGGAAAACTACAAGAAAAGCTACCCGAGCAGATTGTGACCTACGGGCGTAATCTTGGGAGAATGGGTGAAAGAGGGCTCAAACGATGGAGTTTGGGGCTGAAATTTGGTATGGAGCTTCTCAACTGATCCAAGAAGCTCTGGTATTTTTTTGGATTTTTTATCTCCAGGAACACCTTGATAAAAGGGATGAAAGTCAGGGTTCTGGGCTGGCTGTCCAGGATGATATCTTTTGTAAATATCGAAGGTGGGGGTCAGAGAACTGCTTGGATGAAGGCGATTTTGGAGCGGGATAAGTAGACTCGCTGGACTGGAGGTGGACGAAATTTGGAGTGAAATGGATGAGCGGTTTGTGAGATATGGAAGTGGGAAGTGAAGGGATAAAGCCGAGGTTTCTCCTTGGATACGTAAACACCACCAAGAGGAAGCCGGGGGTACCTTTAGCCTTGCCGGATACGAAACACCACTGGTAGGTTAGAGGACTCAAAGAACACCACCAAGTAGCCAACTTGGATATAGAAATTGAGATTTAAAAGGGGGAGCAATCCAGCTCAAATATATCATTCATATAATCATCAAGGTTGCCTTTACAATGCTATTACAAACCGTATTTATAATGAGCAAAAATAGCATTTAGCAAAGCTGAAAATTAAACCAAAAATTACAAAGATGCTTTTCCTCCCCTCCAAGTTAGAGTTGGATGAATCCTAGCCAAGTATTTGTGGATTTTGGGAACATGTGGCCGAGGCTTTCTTTCCCCTTTGGCAAGCTTCTTTCTCTCTCGTTCAACAAGCCATCTTCGTTCCACAATGGTTAGTACTTCTAGAATGCTCCTCATTAGGCTTCATTTGATGCTACCTTTAAGCACTTAGACATTAGCCTTTCGGACCCTTGGACCGACCCTTAATTATTGATGTTCAATAGTCATAAAATGGTAGCACTTGTAGCACTTCACGGTTTGACATGGCCGGACTCATCTTGCTTTAACGTAGAGGAATTAGGTGGCTAGCTTGATTCCTCTTGACTATCCTTCTTAGCTCCTTAGATAAACATTTATTTATGAACATGAGATCATAAGAAAATGATATTCTCGGCTTCTCATCCTCCGGGATCAACTTGCACCATGCTAGTGATTATAGAAATTTTAAGTATTCCCGGTGGGTTCCCATGCATGCTTGACTCCTTAAGATGAGTACCCTTCAGCTCATAATTTAGGGCAGTTCACTTTCCATCAAGAAGTGTTAGAGAAAATATTTGAACATACGATACATCCGAGTGATGTCCGAGTGACTCGAAACATCAATGCAAGTTTATAGAGAAGTATGTGTTTTCCGAGCCAGTCATAATCAAATGAAAACATATGTAATAGTTTCTATCCTACTCGAATGACTTGTAATCAAAATATATGAGGGAAGACGATCTTTGGTAGTACTCGGAATGGTCTAGTTTCGTAGTCCGAGTCTTCAATCTCCCCTTTTTATGAAAGACATTCCATACTTAGATAGAAACTTTGTTAGTAAAAAACCAAGAGTTTTTATTCTAACTAAGTGAAATATCGCAGAAAATAGAGTGATGAGTGAAGTGATTCGAACTTATAATATTTACGCAAATAACTCATTTGGCGAAGAATTGTGAGTAAGTATATCGGAGCAAGATAAGAAGAAATAAGTCGATAGATCGGAGCAAAGTTAAATAAGAAATGCAAGCTTAGAAAGAGTTATACTCGTAAATCAATATGCTCAAAATTAGAAACTTCATTCATATATATAAAATAAAAAAATACAAACAAGAGAGGGTGAGAAAACTCCCCTAAACAACACAACAATTTTTCTAGTATTCTCCCCTTGCCTTTCAAAGCAAAAACAAAAATTAGGGAAGAATGTATCAAGTAGATACAATTTGATGTCTAGACAAAAAGAAAATTAAGATGGTGGAGTTGGGGGGTTTGAGTTCGAGGCGGATGAACGTGCAGGTGCGCCTGCACTAGTATGCTTGTGAAGATGTTGAAGATCCGGGCGGCGGTAGCACTGGTATCTCTTGAATGGGCTCAACTCCGAGTAGCCGACCCGGAACAAGGTCGTCCAAAGGTTCATCCCTTTGGAACGTTACGAAGGAGATGCTTCCTCTGGTTTGACTACTCGCTGACCGTCCGAAGCATCAGCGAGGTCTTCGAGTCACTCGGACCGTTGTCCGAGCTTATCGGTCCTGGTTGAGGACACTGGAGCACCTTGTCACTCGACTTCATCCTACTTCTCTCCTTCTTCTTTCTCCTCTTCCTCCTTCTCTCCTTCTTCCTTCTCCTCGAAGGAGCCGCTCAGCCACAACCTCCTTTTCTTCTTCAGCTGCCTCTCCGGATGGAGACTTGGCAAGGCTTGAGGACTCCACGGACATGTCCGAGCTGTGCAGGTCCTAAGTTGCTTTCGATCGCCTCTCTCGGAGGAGCTCGATTATCTCTGTTGCTTCTTAACCAAATTCTTCATTTCGAGAAGCACATCCTATTGCTCTCGGATTGGGCTGTTTTTGGTTGATGGACATGTTATGAAGAACAAGTTTGAAGGAGTGGAGAGTGTCCCGAATTCAGTGGACACAAAAGTAAGCTTTTCTATCGAGTGTAGTAGATAAAGCGACAGAGGCTTGGAGAGGGGGACTCGAGGTGGAGGCACCGCCGATTGGAGGAGGGAATGAGAGAGGAGTATGAGTCTGAGGCGGAGGAGAGGGTTGCCTTAATTCGAGCTATGGACCCGGACACCGGGTTGGGTTTCCTGGTACTCGTATCCAATAAGCTCTTTTCTCGCCAACAACTATAGCAGCCTCGGACACTTCGTTTGGGTCCGAGGGAGCGGAATCTTGAACTGTTTAAAAATAAGAGTAAGGATGGCTCCGAAAGGAAGAGCGGTGGATTTCTTAGTCCGAGCTGGCACGGTGGCTATTTGCTCGATAATGGCAGGGAAGAGGTCTACGTCGTAGCCCTTGAGAATGAAAAACAGAGCTTTGAGAATCTTTGAGTTGGGATTCTCTTTCTTTGGAGTGATGAGAAAAGAAAGTTCTCATCAGCAAGAAACAAAGAAGTCTAGCCTCGGTCTTCATCCGAGTCACGGAAAAGTTTTTGCGTGACTCGGGGACTTCCTTCGCATATTTTTGAAAAATTCATCAGCAACTTCATTGAAGGGGATGAGGTTGTTGTTGAGGAAGAGAGATGAAACTTTAAAAAGTCGATAGAGGAGAGAGAGATTAATGCGAACCATCTGTGTTGCCAACTCTGGAGGTGATGATCCCCTCGGAGCGGGAAAGGTTTAAATAGAACTCAAGCAACGGGTTTTGGGTATATGAATTCGCTGAAACAGAGAAAGTTGTATACCCCAGTGGTCTTAATGTGTTTCAACCACGAAAAGGTTATGGTTGTAAAGAATTTGTCATCCAATGTTAGATGTTGGGTGACAAGGATTTTGGAGGGGTGAGAAGAACCTTCTTGGTTCTTGGTTCTAGGCTTTTTAGTGGCGAGCCTAGAAAATCCGGAGCGGAACCTCTTGTAGGTATGGTTGAGAAAGTTTGAGAGGAAAGCGAGCTAACTCTAAGAGACGAGATGAGAGAGAGAGTGCTTGAGAGCTTAGATTGCGAAGTGAGTGTGCGAGAGTTTAGGCTAGCAGAGAATAAAGTAGTAAAATGAAGGAAAATAGATGCTATTTATAGGGAAAGGAATGTCCTTCGATGATCCGTTCGACCCAACTCTCTAACAATCGCCTTAGACCGATGTGTCTATTCCGCTCTCCAACGGTTCGAATTCCAGTGTCCGTGTCCCAACGGCTAGTTCACTTATCGAAGCGCGAGAGAGACAGAGAAAAAAGAGATTTTAAAACAAATTTCGAAATTCTCCACTAATCTAGAGATGATTTCGAAGTTTGAAGTGCAATTTTCTCAAAACCGAGTCCGACTCAGTAAAGTTTCGAGTGACTCGAAAGCGCAAACAGATAATAACTTCTAGCTCAGCATCACTGGATCAACTGAACTAATTGTTATTAAGAAAAAAAAAAGAAACATGTAACACATAATCATGCACGATAATTTCACTTAGAAGAACACATAATCAAGCATTTATCATGCCAAGTTCATTCCTTATAAAGCAAAATTGATCCTTACTAAGTGGCTTAGTAAAGATATCAGCTAATTGAAATTTTGTAGGAATGAATTCAAGTTCAATATAACATTTCTCATAATGGTCTCTTAGAAAATTATACCTGACCTCAATATGCTTTGTCTTTGAGTGCTGAACTGGATTCTTTGTGATGTTGATTGCACTCGATTGTCACACTTGATTGGAATTGATTTGAATGAAAGTCCAAGGTCTTTTAAGTGTTGCTTGATCCAGAGAATCCGAGCACGAGCATGCTCCAGCTGCAATGTACTCAGCTTCAACAGTTGATAGAGTAACCGAGTTCAGCTTCTTTGAGTGCCAAGATATAAGGGATTGACCTAGAAACCGGCATGCTCCTGAGGTGCTCTTTCTATCAACCTAGTATCTAACATAATCAGCATCCGAGTATCCAGGTGAGAGTCGGTTCCGAGTCTCTTGAGAACCATAGACCTAGATTTTGAGTCCTTGCAAGATATCTAAAAATTCTCTTCACCGCAATGAGATGCGATTCTTTTGGATTAGCTTGGAATCTTGCACATAGATGTACACTAAACATTATGTCCGGCCTACGGGATGTGAGATATAGCAGAGATCTAATCATACCTCGATAGAGTTTCGATCTACTGCTTTACCTTTTTCGTCTAAGTCCAGTTTAATGTTGCTACTCATTGGTGTTACTTGCATGTTTTGCATCTTGAAACTTGTACTTCTTTAGCAACTCCTTGGTGTACTTGGATTGATGGACATAGATGTCATCTTTGTCTTGTTTGATTTGTAGACCAAGAAAAAATTGAGCTCTCCCATCATGCTCATTTAGAATTCCTGTCTCATTAACTTAGAAAAATCTCGACAAAGATTTTGATTAGTAGCTCCAAAAATTATGTCATCAACGTAAATCGAACGATAAGAAAGTTTTTCCCCTTGGTTTTTATGAAAAGAGTATTGTCAATCTGACCTCTTTTAAAACCATTTTCAACCAAGAAACTGCTCAGCCTTTCATACCAAGTTCTGGGAGCTTATTTAAGACCATAAAGAGCTCTTTGCAACTTGAAAATGTGATTTAGAAGTTCTGAGTTCTCAAATCTAGGGGTTGCTCAACATAGACTTCCTCTTGAATGAAACCATTCAAAAAGCACATTTGACATCCATTTGATACAATTTAATACTCATGCTTGATGCAAATGCCAATAGGATTCTAATTATTTCAATCCTAGCAACCGGTGCTAAGGTTTCCCCACAATCAATTTCTTCTTCTTGATTGTAACCTTGAGCTACAAGTCTAGTCTTATTTCCGACTACCAACCCATCTTCATCCAGTTTGTTTTTGAAAATCCAGTTGGTTCCTATGACTCGGGTGGTCGGAAGGTCGTTTGGTCGAGTCTAGACTTGGTTTCTTCCAAATTGATTTAGTTCCTCTTACATGGCCTCTACCCATTCAGGTTCATTTAGGGCCTCTAGTGCATTTCTAGGTTTAGTTAATAATATAAATGCGAGTAAATGCACATAGATTTTGCAAAGAAGAGCGAGTTCTTACCCTATCGTTGATGTCAAACAAGATGTTTTCGAGTGGGTGGCTCGAAGCATATTTGAATGCTCTACCTATTCTCTGGTTCACCAGATTTGTGGGTTGAATTGGTTGATCTTCAATGATCTGATCTGATTGAGCTTGCTCATCTAATTGACTTTCAGCATTCTGAGCTGGCTCTAGAGTTGGTTTAGTCTGAGTTATGATATTCGAGCTACCTCATTCCGAGTTTCTTTTCCTTTACTCTGTTTGAGCCCAGCTTCATCAAGATCATCTTCATCTCGACCGAGTTTCGAGATATGAGAATGTTAACTCACTTGGTTTTCCCCGATCAATCTCATTAAAAACAACGTGGATGCTTTCTTCCACTTTGTTAGTTCTTTTGTTGAAAATGCGATATGATTTACTATGAGATGAATAACCAAGAAAAATACCTTCATCCGACCGAGTATCAAACTTGATCAGGTGATTCTTACCATTATTGTGAACATAGCACTTACATCCGAAGGGTTTGAAGTATGAAATGTTAGGTTTCTTTCCCTTGTAAAGCTCGTATTGAGTTTTCTTCAGGATGGGTCCGATGAGGCATCTATTCGAGTGTAGTTTGTTGTATTCATCGCCTCGGCCCGCAAATAGTAAGGCGGATCATGTTCAATCATCATTGTCCTTCCTATTTCTTCAAGAGTTCTGTTTTTCTCTCCACTACCCCATTCTCGTTGAGGAGTTCGGGTGCTGAGAAGTTGTGAGAGATACCATTCTTATCGCAGAACTCTATAAATTCCGAGTAGTCGAACTCCCTTCCATGGTCAAGTTTGAATTCTTCCGATATAAGTCCGAGACTCTACTTGAATTTTCCTGCAGAGCTTGCTAAACTCTTTGAAAGCTTCATTTTTGTGCTTAAGAAAATACACCCAAGTAAATTGTGAGTAGTCATCAACAATCACAAGTACATAAGATTTACCTCCGAGACTCTTTACGAGGATTTCACCACATAAACCCATATGCAACATTTCAAGTACTTTGGATGTGGAAACAGCTTTGAGAGATTTGAAAGATGATTTGACCTGTTTCCCGTTTGTGCATGCTTCGCAAATTTTATCTTTCTTAAATGCACAGTTAGGTAATCCTCCGACTAAACCATGAGATGCAAGCTTTTTGATAGTATGCATGCTAACATGACCTAGCCTACGATGTCATGTCCAAGATTCATCATGCAGAGGTGCTTTTAAAAAGATAAATTCCGACTTGGATCCGAAAGAGGAATAGTGTAGGTATTACCTAATCTCTTACCCGAGAGCTTAGTGTGAGACCCCGAAATTTCGTGTGTTTGCTTGCTAGTGAATTAGAATTTTTCCGAGTCGAATTAGAAACCCGAGAACCGAAACCGAGCATGGGTTAGCTTATTGGGCTTATTGAGATTGAAGTTGGGCCCAAATTTTCAAGGTCCAAGGCAGAAAATCAAAAGAAAAAGAAAGGAAAATGAGAGTAGGAGTGCTGGCGTAAAAGCGAAGTTTGGGAATTAAGGGTCCAATTGGATTGAACAAGCAACTTAATTAGCCGTGATTAGGAGAAGAGGAGAGAGAAATTGGGATTGAGAACAAAAGAGGAGGAACGAAGAAGCGAGCGAGGAAAGAAGAGAACGAGGAAAGCGAAACAGGGGAAACGAGAGGGAGCGAGGGCGAGCGAGAGAGGGAGAAAGCGCGAGAGCCACCTGAACGGCGAGGACGCCACCGCCGGTGATCGAAGAGAGGGCGAGGGCTCGGGAGGCCGAGCGAGTAGAAGAAGAAAGGGGAACGAAAGAACGCGGAAGCGGGGAAAGTGAGAAGGAGCAGAACGCACCGGGAGAGAGGAAGAGCGAGTGGGAGCGGGATCGGGAGCAAGAGGAATGCCGGAAACCGGCAGCCGGCGAGCACGGTAGGCTCGAGAACAGGCAGCGGACGAAGGGGAAAGGAAAGAGAAGCGAGAGGGCGAAAGAAGGAGAGACGAAGCATAGAGCAACGAGGGCAGCGAAAGGAAGAAGAAGAGGAAAGAGAAATCAAAACCCAATTCGAAACCTTCCAAAACCGAATTCTTAGAACCTCTAAGAATCTAAGGTGAGTAATTCGAATTCATCCTCAAGAAATAAAATGAATTAGGTGGATTGAACTTGAATTCGAAGTATGAAATTGAAAACCCTAAGTTAATTGAAGAAGTTAGAGGCCTAAATTTACGAGACTAGCAACTCACGAATCAAAGAGCATGTTGTGATTATGTGATGCCTAGTTCTGAATTTGTGATGTTTAAGTATTATTGAGCATGATTATTGAGAATTGGATGAGAATAGCTTGAATAGGTTTAGTGTGAAAAATCGAAAATTAAGTTCATGATTTAGTGTAGATTTTTGGTGAATAAAAACTGCTGTCTGCATTATTGTGCTGTCATGTGTAGCTGAAATTCCTGTAATTTTTACTGCAGCTTCTTGATAATTTATGAGGATTTCCTGTAAAATTTGGTATGCATTGGATGACTAGATTGGGAGATATGCAATTTTAAGTGAAAATGTGCTGTTTTGGGCTAAATCGGAACTAAGTGAATAACTGAATTAAGAACTGAAATTTAAGAAGTTATGTGGCTAGATTAAAAGATATTCATCGATTAAGGAAAGTTATAGAACCATTAACCACCTATACGCGATAATATGCGATCATGAAAACGATGAGTTCATTGATGGAAATCCTAGTTGGCATGTTTATGTGATTGTGTGTTTATCCTGAATTAGATCAATTGTAAATGACATAAGCATGCATATGTGAAATGAATTGATTATACTTGAGTTAGAACTTGCTTATGTGAATTGCTTGTTTTGAAGAAGTTACGCATGAACGTGCTAAGCATGAATTATATGAATTAAGTATATCTTATGTATAAGTAATAAGAAGATAAGAAACATAAAGAACTAAAGAAGGGAGAAAGGATTGTGTTATTGATCTAAGACCCCACGAATTAAAGAACCCTCTCGAAGCTATGGCCATAGAAGTGTCTCGTCAACCCGAAGCCACGAATTGAATTGCTTCCAAGAATTATTGACAGTATGCGTCCTTCGGGGATGGGAGGCTGCCTCGAGGCCACGAATTGTTTTGCTATGCCTCGTGAACCGAGCCCACGAATTGTTTTGGCTCCAAGAACTGGGTCTTTAGAGCGGAACATAAATCTTCTTTCCATTCGAAACTAAGAAGACTTAAAAGAATTATGATATGAAGAATCGAATAATCGTGCATATCGAACAAGAAAGAACCAATGATTTATAAAGTGCATGATTGAACTCAAGAAAAAGAATAAGAAGAAGATCGAATCCTGTTTTCATAAGAAATGAATGCAATAAGAAGCAAGATATGAATTACGTGATGAATGACTTACTTGATGAATGATTTATGTGAAGAATGATTCGCATGATGAATGATCCTATGACTTACTTGTGTAGAAATATGAATGAAGTATGTTTGATTGAATTCATGAGTAAGTGATGTCATTATGTTTCTCGGCAAGTTGGTAAGTTTAGAATCTCGCATGTCTTAAGCATGTATGATCCGAATCGCATGTTATGAATGAATTGTGAACTTACGTGTGTTTGTTAATGAATTAATGTGCAAAGTGAAACCCGGGGTTGGGTTTGGATTATTCACCGGGCTAGTGAGCTCATGACATCACCAACATTTCGGTACAGAAGTTAAAACCGGCAGGAGTTGCCTTTGGCTTTTGGAAATAGCGGACGAATAGGAGATGCCGGACTTACTACATGTTTTTCTCGTCTTTTGTCCGTAAAGATGTTGTAAAGACTGTTGTATCTAAACTTAAGTTTTACCTATGAACGTAAAATCCCTATGTGAATACTCCGAGCGTGTGGCTCGTTGAGTTGTGTTGTGTTTATCCGAGCTTGTGGCTCGTTGAGTTTAAGATTGCATTTCGTGCGGGGTTAAGGCTTTAAGCCTATGGGTTTAGCCAGCTTACAAAGGAAACTCGCCGAAATTTCCGAAAAACCGTTGAAAACCTAGAATTACGCTTCCGCCAATCCAAGAAAGGGTTATTAACCCCAAGTTGAGACCTTAAGCAGCCTTAGGGGTTCCTCTCGGGAACCCTGGTATGTAATACTCCTAGGGTGGGTCTAGGGGTGTTACACTTAGTCTCCTTGGTAGTTGCATCAAAAATATAGCAATTGGTCCGAGTGAATCTTACCTCTTGACCTTTGTCACACAGATTGAGAGATGCTAAGTAGATTGTACTTTAATCTCTTGACAACATAGACTCGGGCTGACCAGGTTGTCTCCTTTCCCAATCTTGCCTATTCCAACTATCTTGCCCTCACTCGCCATCTTCAAAAGTGACTTTGCCTCCTTTGTAATCTTCTAACTCGAAAAGAGTCTTGAATCTCGTGACATGTGGTGTGAGCATCCACTGTCCAAGTACCAATGACCTTTTGTCTTTTCTCGAGTTACCCGCACCTCAAAAACACACTAACCCTTCTCACTTCCTGTAACGAACCCAAGTAACTCCCTTTATCGTGGTTCTTTCTCGAGGAAGAAGACTCTTGGGAACCTAGATTTGAATAACTTTGGGTTTGGTCCGATTCTCGAGTCTTCCTTTTAGAAAACTAAGTCTCGTGTCTCTTTCTTTTTGAAAATCTTTTCTTTTATAAACAGTGGAGAAGGCTTTCTCCTGTAGACTGGTTTGGGCTTTGTCCTCCTTTCATTCTTATGAATGAGACCGTGCTCAGCCTTCCCGAACTTCACGGTTCCGGAATCCTTTTGAAAAGATCTAAGTAGGAATTAGATTCCTCCTCTTTGTTAAAACCAAGTCCTTCTTTTCGAAGGAGACACATTGAGAGCCTAGAAGCATGTCAAGGTTTTTCCGACCTTGAGTAAATTTTAACACAAGCTCTTGAGACTCATTGAGCTTTTGTTTCGTATGCTCATTTTCTCTTCCGAGTTTCTCGGACTCGGTCTCATTAGCTTGAGTACTAGTCTTGAGTTCTCTTAGAGTGAGTCTCAATTTTTCCAATTCATTTTTCAAACCAATGCTCTCAGTATTGAGATACTTAAGTTGTTCTTTAAATTGAGAAGAATTAGAATTGGACTTCTCTTCTAAAGTGTAGATATATTTAGCTAAATCAACTTTGGAGAACTTAAGGAAGTATTCTATTACCTCCCGAGGATTTATCTCCTCGATGTCCGAGTTGTCGGACTTTGATTCGGTTCAGCTTCCGAGTTTGATAGTGCCATCAAAACTTTGAGTCGTCTCGAGTCTTCATCTTCTTCAGATGAGTCTTCATCACTCCATATGACCATCATAACCTTCTTCTTCTTTCTATCCCTCTTTCTTCTTTGACAGTCTTTGACTATGTGATATTTGCTGCCACATTCAAAATAGTTAGAGTTCTTAGTTAAAGATAACTTTGAAGGGAGGAGTGTTTACCTTTTCTGTCCCTCTTATCTTTCTTGTAGAACTTGTCTTGACCTTTTCTCCCATTTCTTGTGCTTCATCATTCTTTTGAAGCCTCGAGCGATGAGTTCCATGGGATCTTCTTCTTAATCTAAGGAACTCAGATTTTCTCCTTTGCTTTCCGAGGCCGTCACCGCAATTTTCTTTTTGGTGCCGACCTCGGCATCCTCTTCTTCCGGATGAATTTCATGGGTAAGTAGCTTCCCGATAAGTTCGTCTAGCTTTAGTTGAGAGAGGTTCCGAGGTTCCTCGATGGCTGTCACCTTAGGACCCCATCTTCTCTTGGGTAGATTTCTTAGAATTTTTCTCGCACATTTCTTCATGGGAAATCTTTCTACCTAGAGATTTGAGATTGTTTGTAATTTCAGTAAAGCGTATAAATATCCGAGTGATGTTTTCTTCGGCTCCATCTTGAGCAGCTCATATTTGTGAAGATATTCACTTATCTTCGGTTGTCTTACTTGGTTTGTTCCTTCATATGTGTTGACAAGAGTGTTCCACACATCTTTAGCTATGTCACGAGTCGACACTCTGTTGTATTCTTCCGAGCCGATGGCACACATCGGAATGTTCATTGCTTTAAAGTTCTTTCTAAACTTTTCCGCCTCTTTAGTGGTGTACTCGAACTTTGCTTTAGGGACAGGTCTTGTATCTTCCATCTTCATTAGAATTTAATTGCCTTCTTGTATGATGTTCCATACATCTTCATCGTGGTCCAAGTAGAAAACATTACATTAGCTTCTTTCAGTGCATGAAATTTAATCCTTTGAACTTAGGTGGTCTCGTTGGAAGATCTTCCTTCATCGAACTCTCCATTGTTATGAGCCATCCGATCTTTAGACCTTTGGATTTTTAGATCCTTTCTAAAAGGCTAGGCTCTTATACCAATTGAAGGTTTGCTCTTGGAGAGTCTTAGTCACCCTAGAGGGGGTGAATAGGGTGATGAGGAAATTTTCACAAACTTGGAAGATTTATGCTTGAGAAGAATAATCAAGGCGATCCGAGTCTAGATTGGACTCGTAAAAGTGTGAACTCGGATGTACGTGGAAACCCTCCTGGGGCGGAAAACCACGGCCAGTGCTAGTGCAAGTACCAAGTCAAATCCACTATTTTGAATCCACAAAATACAAGCAGATCGACTCAACCAGAATTGCTCCTTTAAACAATTCCTTACGAGTTTTCCTAAACTCATAAATTTTCTTATCCGATCTAATACTTCCTAACCGAGGTAACCTTTACAGTTAGGGACAACCGAGCTGAGTTAACCCTTACAGCTCAGTCAAGGGACCTTACTTAGAGAGTAAGAAAGAGTATGTAACTCGATTACAAGACTTTACAACTCGTAAAGTATGAATTACAAGTCGGGAATTGTAAATAGAAGATTGAGTATGAATACAAAGACTTTTGCTTAAGTAATGTGTATTGACAAATAATTCCAGCAATCTTCAAGTCTTGAGAGTTGGCTTCTATTTATAGATGACCAAGTAGATTAGCCGTTATGACTAAATTTTGAACGAAGTCCTTTGTGACCGTTGTAATCGGTTCTTCCGAGTGACTCGGAAAAGATCCGTTGAGATGTGAACATTGTGCAATGGTTCTTGACTCCTAAAGGTGCTCAAATCACTGCTGGTATCCGAAAAGCTAGGTGGAAACCACCGTTGAGCTTAGCGTTGAAGTTTTCCAATTTTGGAAATAGACAACCCCGACACGAGTGTATGGGCCTTGTTCGAAGTAGAAAAGCTTTGTCTCGCTGGTGATTGACAGCTTGAATCCGATTACTTTTGTAATTCAAAAGTAGGATAACCTCGTTTGGATAACCTACAAAAGTAAACAATTTTGATTCTCAAAGTATAAAATACTTTGGTCCAAGATTAGGCACAGATATTAATTTAATTAGGATAATTAAGTTCATAATTATCTCAAGCCTAGAAAAGTGGAATTTTCCGAGTCTAATATTCATTATACTCAAATTCCATTAGAGTCGATCTTAAGAAAGATCAAGTTATAAGAGTTAAAACATCGGAGTATGCGAACTTGATCTAGACAAATAATTCTCAAACAATCATGCTAGCTTAGAAAGTTGAACTAACTCGTAATTCACTTTACTTTAGAATATGCAATCGTAACTCGGATAAGAAGTGTTAGAGAAAATATTTGAACATGCGATACATCCGAGTGATGTCCGAGTGAATCGAAATACCAATGCAAGTTGATAGAGAAGTATGTGTTTTCCGAGTCGATCGGAATCGAATGAAAACATATGTAATAGTTTCTATACTACTTAGAATGACTTGTAATCAAAACATATGAGGGAAGAAGTTTGTAGCTATCTTTGGTAGTACTCGGAATGGTCTAGTTTCGAGTCTTGAGTCTTCAAAAACCTTCCAACTAACATCAATGGCAGCCACCCAAGCTTTAACCATCACAAAGATCCAAGAACATCAACAATCTGTTATCTTCAAAACCCCCATAACCCCCATAACCACCTCATCTCGTAGATCTCTCTCTTCTTCGAAAGACCAAAACTCACTTTCTCCTGTAATCCACCACAACGAGCACAACCATCGCCATACAATGGTGCTCCACCACCGGTGCTCCCCTCGATTGCTGAAGTATATGCCCGACCAAATATTTGATATGAATTACATCCGATTTTTGACATGGTCGTACAAGAAAGCAAGCAACTCCCGAAACTTTGAAGTAAGAGAGAGAATCTAATTTTGAAGCAACTCCCGAAGCAAGCAACTATTCCAATAGCCAGGAGTAGATCTAATCTACTAATGAATCCAATTTTATGATTGATTGGTGTTTATTTATGTAAGTTTTAATCTCACCTAGCGGTTAGAGCAGATGGTTCCCAAATAATTAAGTGATAATATCATTATTTTTCACTAAATATGTCAAATTATTGTAGAAGTCTCTTACTTCTCTTGCTAAATCTCAATGGTGGAAGTATAAAAGAGGGGTAAAAAAATCCAACGGTGATATATTAAAAATTTTGAAATTTTTAAGCTATAAAAAATTAGAATACTTCTCTTTTAAAAAAGAATATTGGATCGGAATAATACACACTTTGGGGGTGTTGGCCAAATATAATATGAACAATTTCCTTGGCTGCGAACAGAACCAACTTTGGGGGTATTTTCCAATATCGTAACGACACCGAGTTATATAGGCGGCGACTCGTCGAAACGTGACGTGGCAATATTTTTTGACACGTGTACGGCGGAGTCAACTAAATTTATGATATTTAAATGCCACCTATGTAAGGATTTTAATTTTTTTAAAAAATCAAAAATCTCTCCTCCCTCTCTCGGTCTCTCTCGCTCTCACTCGTCTCTCCCTCTCTCTCTCTCTCTCTCGCTCTCTCTCGCTCTCCTGCTCTTCGCTCTCACTCTCCTCCCTCTCTCTGTCTCTCTCCCTTCCCCTGCTCTCGCACTCCTTCTCTTTGTCTCTCTCTATCTCCTCTCTCTCTCGCTCTCCTCCCTCTCTCTGTCTCTCTCTCTTCCCCTGCTACTTGCTCTCATCCCTCTCTCTGTCTCTCTCTTCCCTCGCTCCTTGCTCTCATCCCTCTCTCTCGAATCTCTTGCTCTCGCTCTCCTCCCTCTCTCTCTCTCTCTCTCTCTCTCGCTCTCCTGCTCCTCGCTCTCGCTCTCCTCTCTCTCTCTCGCGTCCCTGTTTCTACTCCTCGGTCTCCTCCATCTCTATCTCTCTCTCGCTCTCGTCCCTCTATCTCTCTCTCTCGTCCCTCGCTCCTCGCTCTCCTCCCTCTCTTTGTCTCTCTCCCTCCCCTACTTTCACACTTCTTCTCTTTGTCTCTATCGCTCTCGCTCTCCTCCCTCTCTCGGTATCTCTCTATCTCTCTCCCTTTCCCGCGGAGAGCGACAGAGAGAGACAAAGAGGGAGCAGGGAAGGGAGAGAGACAAAGAGAGGGAAGAGAGCGGTAGCGAGAGAGACAGAGAGAGGGAAGAGAGCGAGAGCGAGAGAGACAGAGAGAGGGAGTGCGAGAGCAGGGAAGGGAGAGAGACAGAGAGAGGGAGTGCGAGAGCAGGGAAGGGAGAGAGACAGAGAGAGAGGGGAGAGCGAGGAGTAGGGACGAGAGAGAGAGATAGAGGGACAAGAGCGAGAGAGAGATAGAGAGGGAGGAGACCGAGGAGTAGAAACAGGGAACGAGAGAGAGAGGGAGGAGCGAGAGCAAGGAGCAGAGAGCGAGAGAGAGAGAGAGAGATGAAGGAGAGCGAGAGCGAGAGATTCGGAGAGAGGGATGATAGCGAGGAGCAGGGGAAGAGAGAGAGACAGAGAGAGGTAGGAGAGCGAGAGAGACGGAGGAGAGACGAGCGAGAGCGAGAGAGACAGAGGAGAGACGAGAGAGAGCGAGAGCGAAGAGCAGGGAGAGAGAGAGAGAGGGAGACGAGCGGGAGCGAGAGCGAGAGAGACAGAGAAAGGGAGGAGAGAGATAGTTTTTTTAAAAAAATTAAAATCCAAGGTTGCATTTAAATATCATAAATTTAGTCAAAAATTGACTCGTCGTACACGTGTCAAAAAATTTGCCACGTCGGATTTCCGACGAGTCGCCGCCCATAAAACTCGGTGGCGTTCTAATATTGAAAAATACCCCTAAAGTTGGTTTTGTTCGCAGCCAAGAAAATTGTTCGTATTATATTTGGCCAATACCCCCAAAGTGTGTATTATTCCGATCCAATAACCCTTAAAAAAGTTACATACTTTTAAATTTGAATAAAATATTATGTAAATTTTACGTAATAATAATTGTTGATGCTACTATTACTCCATGTAATTTTTATTTATTTTATCATTATTAAATTTAAAGAAATATATATATCAAAAATTACCTCCAAGAATAAAAAACATATGTATACAGTTATACTCATGAAATTGAAACACCGATGAACTCCAAATAATTTTCATTTATTTTATCATTATTAAGTTTAAAAAATATATAAAGAGTTACCTCTAAAATAAAAATATATGTATAGAGTTATACTCATGAAACACCAATGATGAATTTGCTATGCAATGATTAATATGAGTACCATGGTTGACTTTTTTCTTGACATAAAAGAATAAGAAAAAATTCGCGGTCATGACCTGTTAGGTTGACCCGAAACCCGTAAAACCAAAATACACCCGACCCATATTTTACCCCCAACCCAAAATACATTTGACCCGTATTTACCCGAAATCGAAATACACCCGACCCATATTTAACCCGCCTGTCCGAACCGAGAGGTCTAATCATATCCGACTTTGGTTTATCAATAAAATATTAAACAGAACGATCAATGAACATACCTTGAGTTGGTATTTTTCCTTCCTTTTTGGGCAAAATTTGGATGAATGCGCGACAATTGAGGACCTTAGTAAAAATAAAAACTTTATTAATAATTCAAGTTTCCACTTTTATTTATTTAATTATTTAGATTAATAATTAAGTGTTATGTCAATTGAAAGGCAAATAATGTCAAGTTCTATCATAATTTAAATTAATATAGTTATAAATTTCATTTAATTTCATTGTTGACAACTATTTAAAATTTCATTTTAATTTTTCCAAGATACAAGAAAACTTTGAAATTTTAATATTATCTCTTCTTACGAAATTTAGCAATTATAATTTACTTGTCTTAATATATATATATATATATATATAATCGGTTTCGCTAATTATATTTCTTTATTTGCATAATCTTATTTATTTCTACCAACATAATATACAGGACACTCATCTATATATTAGGAATTGTTGTAATATTTTTATCAAACATCAATATCGGGAGGGAAATAGGGGTGCGGACTGGTTTGCGAGATTAGGTCTTTCTATTACCCATTCCTTATATTGGGATTTTCTTCCTTCTTCTCCCTCCCTACTCTCCATTCTTATAAAGAACAACTTGGGTAGAATCTTTGAGATAAGGGCTACCTATTAATTAATGTACTTACCCTTTTTCCAAAAAAAAAAAATATAAGATATTGATATTTCTCTATAGATCTAATAAAATAAATAGATTTAATTTTTATAATTTTCTAGCTTAACCCAGTTATGTTAGCTACCAAATTTTAATGATAAAAAAATAAAATAAATTTTGATTAGGATGACTCAAATATTACTTCTTTTCACTAGCTTCTCTTTACAGCTTGTGCCCATCCATTTTGGTTATAAAAGTAAATTATTGCTCTATATATCGTGAATATCATGAGCTCAAGCATAGTTTATAATTTTTTTTTCTTTAAATTACTCTAAAGCTAGAAGTTTAAAACCAAAAAAAGAAAGCGGTAACTTAACTCATAAATTTCTCAATCGAGGCTAGAGGCTACAATGATATATGAGGTTAAACTGCATTAGAAAAATATTTAATAACTTAATCAAATTGATATGTAAAAAATAATATTAATCTCCTTTTATTTTGGTAAGAAATAACATTCACACCTTATACAAATAAAAATGGACAAGATTCTATAAATAACAAATTATATAATCTTTATCTATCATCCTAAGAGCGACAATTAGCAAAACCGATATATAATTAGTGGGTGTTTGGCATAAATTCTAAAAAAATTTCGGATTCTAAAAAGTAAAATTGGATCGAACACTAATTTTTTAAAAATTAAAACTGTTTTTCAAAGGTAATATCAAAAAAACTCCTCATAAACGTAAATAGCAAATACATATTTCGTTTTTAATTTTTAGAAGAACTCCGTAACAACCATCTACAATCTCATTCTCTCTCTCATTTTTCTTTCTCCTCTCTTTCTACTTGATTTTAATCTCTTCTCTCTCCTCTATCTCTGTCACTATCTTTCCTCTATCTCTATCTCTATCCTCTCTTTCTTTATATATTGTTTTGTTTTATTTTTATCTCGTCTCTCTCTCTTTAAAAATTTTAGTCAAATAAATTAATTATTTAAAATATACTTATATAAAATTTAGGTCAAATATTTTAATTTTTTTCAAAAATAATTTTCAAAATAATACTTTTAAAAACCAAAAATAATTTTTTTAAAACTAGGCCAAACATTAGTTTCAAAAAGATTCTATTTTATTTTTCCCTTAGGCTCTATTTGATTCTAAGAAAATAGGTTGGAAAGAAAATTTAAATGGAAAAAAAGTGATGAGGAAAAAAGTTAAGAGGAAATTGATTTTTTTATTGTGTTTGGTTCAAGGAAAAAATAGAGGGAAAAAATTATAATTCTTTTCCAACATCTTACCCATCCACCACATTGTCATGGTAGAGAGAGAGAAAATATTTAATAGTATTGATTAATTGAGAGGAGACGAAATTTTTTAATGTTCTTTCTTAATAGAAGTCTCTTTCTTTTCTCCATTTTCTCTTCTTTTGAGTTTTTTCTTCTATTTTTCTCTCAATTTTAAAAGGAAAATATCATTGACTAAATTGACAAAAGTTTCCATGAGTTTTTCCATTAAACTTTTTTCTCTCATTTTTCTTCAATTCAAACATGGAAAAGAAATTCATTTTCCACATTTATTTTCTTTCCTTCTAATTTTCTTATAATCAAACGGAACCTTAGAGAAGTTTATTTTTCTTTTGAAAAATAAGTAATATTAACTTTAACATAATATAGTATTTGCTTTAAAAAATAACATAAAAGATGCCTAACTTTTAATTAAAAAAATCTTTATATATTTTTACTATCATTTATTCTATTTATTATATATACATCTATACATTTATTTATTTATTTATCTATTTATTTGTTTCTTAACTTACACTATAATTCAATTCACATACATTATACTTTAATACATAATCACTACAATTAAATCCACAACAAATTGATGAAGTCATTTTATCCTGCACATGTGTCATATCCATATAACTCAAATAAAACCCAAATTTTCTTCAACTCACAAATATTTCATATTAACTCAAATTATCTTTAACTTTTTCCAAATTGATATTAAATCAATTAAACACCCAAAATTAGTACAATTAATTATGCTTATTCCTCCACTAATTTAATTATGCCTGCATACCCATTTTGCGACCATTTTCTCTTCCAATTCCAGTCAACTCAAATACATCAATACCATCACAAATTTGGCTTCAATTCCATTAACCAAATCAAACACCCACATCAAAATCTCAAATTTTTCTTTACGTAACACTAAAAAATTGACTTAACTATAATCTGAATAATTTAAACTATAAAACCTTAAATTAAATTTTAATTAATAAGAAAAAGGGTGTAGGAATTTAGGAAAAGGGGTTTGGAGTGGTTTGGGTGGTGGCCGGTAGTTACCGGATAGGCGATGGGGCGGCGACAAGCGGCGGCGGTGGCCGGAAGTGGATGACGGAGACAGATCGAGGCAGAAGGGAGGCGTAATTTGGGCGGAGCCAGGGGCGGCGACCGGCTGAAGGCGAGAGCAAGAGGTGAAGGGTAAGGGTTGGTGGTGTTTTGCGGCTGGGGTGGTGACTGGCGGTGGTGGAAGTGGTGGTGTGGTTGAAACCGGCTGGAGGCGAGAGGAAGAGGTGGGTTGGTGGTGTTTTTCGTGGCTGGGGTGATGACTGGCGGCGCTAAAAACGGTGGGGGATGGTGTTGATGATGGTGGTGGCCGGCGAAGGAGGCGGCGCCTGTGACGGCGGAATTACGGCGGCCGGCGGGAGAGAGAGATTGGGTGAGTGAGGGAGGGGTTTTCTTTGGTGGTTTTTGATGGGGTAACCGGTAGCGCTGCCGGTGGTGAGGGTGCCAGTTGGCCGGCTGTGGGCTGTCGGCGTGGCAGAGGCGCGGGCGGTGCTGTCGGTTGGCGGTG
This sequence comes from Talinum fruticosum, assembly GCA_021018815.1. Taxonomy (NCBI): domain Eukaryota; kingdom Viridiplantae; phylum Streptophyta; class Magnoliopsida; order Caryophyllales; family Talinaceae; genus Talinum; species Talinum fruticosum. The sequence continues at coordinate 330,605 of JAITYX010000123.1, read as the reverse complement.
ACCGAAAGCAGTGAGGTAGGTTGGAGAGAGACAGTACGTGAGTTTTAGGGCTAATGCAATTACATGGCTGGTTATATACTCCTCTCCCTTCCTCTCCAATTTTCATTTTTCTGAATTCTTCATGTGTCATTTATCTAATTCCAAGCCCACAATTTTTAATATATCTTTCTCTACTAATATTTTAATTATGTTTTGTTTTTTGAACGCAATATTTTAATTATGTTAATTTATGTTATTTTCATTTTAGATATTATTAAATTTATAAAATCATATTAATCTTACTTTATAAAAAATTTTCGAAATCAAAATAAATTATTTATACGAAAATATGATGATTTGAAATAATAATTTTGATAAAACCTACACTTTTCTAAATAAAATTATTTTATTTGTTAATATTTCATTAATTCAAACTAAATTTATTATAGAAATGATAATTGATAAATAGCTTCCAGGTCATGTTAAAAATTTACGAAATATTGTTGTGATTATCCGGGTCCTTCACTTTAAACCACATTGAGATATATATATATATATATATATATATATATATATATATATATATATATATATATATATATATATGACATAAAAATTTAAAATTAAAATGCACACACTCATATTAATTTTAACCTATTAAAGTTAATTTTCTTTAGGGTCGGATTGTTACGAGTCTTAGTGATAGCACTGTACGCTTTGGTAGAAGCATGATTAAGATAGCATTGTAGGGTGATACTGGAAACAGTAATTGAGATTTCAATTGGCTTGGCAATAACATGATTAAGAATTAGGATACAAAGTAATTCTAAGTAGAGTTTATCTATTTAGTATTGTTTTAATTTGGTGCTCTTGTAGTTAGCATAGTACCCAACAACCCATGATCATTTGAGTTTATTTAGGATATACAGGGATAAGGGTGAGCACGGCTGATGGGTACCTCGGAACCGGTCAAACGGATAAGATTTCAAAACCGTAACCGATCAAATGGGTAAGGGTAAGGTTCCTAAAATTTAGGAATCGGTCAAACGGGTAAGGATAAGGTTCCTAAAATCAAACCCATGAATCGAACACTGAACTGTTTAGACTACATTATTTTCATAAGAATAATTTAGTTATTGACGTTGAAGATGTAATGGAAATTTGAAGGCTACATTATTTTCATTTAAATTTAGTTAATCAACTTGAGACATTTGGTTGCATTAGTTTTTGAATAGACTTTGTAAGATTTTGATCACTTCCCCCTTTAAGAACATTGTTTCTACTACCAACTTTGATTTTGTAAAAAATTTACTAAAAATTGTGGTATTTAATTGTGGTATTAAATGATTAATGTGAGTTGATGTTTGTAAGTTTTTAAGGCCTTAAAATTTTTTTTCATAAGAATAATGATGTAAATAGAGTACTCGGAACCGGAACCTAAGCGGAACCCGAGGTTCAGATTTAGGTTTAGGGCAGTAGCTTTGTTATTTAGGACAAAAATTTCATCCATATTCTTCGGACAACAAGAAAAGCTTGTGTGATCATGAGCTATCATTTCATGTCTACAATATGTGTAAATAGCTCTTAATATGATTTAAATGTTGGAGGTATGAAGCCTATTAGCTCGAAATGGTAGAGTAATGTGCAATTGCACAAGGGTGTAGGTTCGATTCCTACATAGGATTTTAATTGATAAAATTTATAGGTCATGTGGTTTGGAACATAAAAATGAAGATAGATAGGGAACGAGTGCTAAAAGAAAGGAAAAAGGTGAACTAAAGAAATCAATGTAGCTTGTAAGGTCTTCTATTCTTTACATCCAAAACCGGAAATGCATTCATAAAAATTGCCCATTAACAATTAACATGATGTACCATTGGAGTTTTTATGAATGCATTCACAAGCTTAGCATTGCAAAGCCAATATTCTCGCAATAATATTGTGGCCATGGTGGATACTTGGTCTTTTTCTCACAAATTTGCAAATTAATTAAGGCCACAATGCAAACGCAAACAAGATCAATTTTGTGAGCATAATGACAAATATATACGAGTGACAGGCCGCAATCGCACGATATATTATTGTAGGAAGTCAAGGTTGATCCCACAAGGACTCGATCTAGCAACGCACTAAACTAACCCTCTACTCAATTGCTAAACAAATCAGATTTTTGGAGTTGGTTCTTTGCTAAACTAAATCTAAATATTAAAATTAAGAAAATTAATTTAGACTTAAATCAATAGATAAAAACATCTAAAAATTTACTTTCCTAACGCAATGAATTTGATTATTTAAACATAATTTGCGCAATCATCCTTTCAATTGAATCAAGGATCGATAATCAAATAATTCTATCGCTCTTTTGATGATAAATAGAATTGCTCTAGTTAACCTAACAAACAACTTTCGTATGCCTTTCAAGTTAATCAAAGTTAAAGATTTCAAATTATCAAAGTGATCCCCTAATTTACTAATCTTTTCTCAAATTTCATAAAATAGGTAGAATGGTTGGTTGTCATATTATTCTATTTCATTTTTCAAGTACATGATAGATTAATCTCAAATCACAAGTATTCTAGGCATTCAAAACACTCATAAAACTAAAAATACAACCATCTATTGATTGAACATCAAAATTCAAGCAAAAATTATGAAAGCCTAATCAAACAACTTTGTTTCGGATTACAAATCCCTAGATAAACTAAAATTACTCACACGTGATTATTGAAAACTTAACAAAAATAATCCAATACATGGTAATCAAACCTTAGGATTGCAAGACTTGATGAACTCTGCTTGAATCTCTCGACTCGGATGGAAATCCCATGAATCGCTTCAAACTTCTTCAATTCTTCAAAAGTTTTAGGTTTGATGTGGACGATGAAGGTATGATGATGGAAGTGGATGAAAAAGTGGAGAATGAACTTTGGATGGATGCCTAAAAACCACACGAAAATCGACTTAAATCAGCCATTAAGAGGCAATCAAAGGTCGAAACCGTAAAAAATGAAGTATCTCGACAGAAATTACAACGAACACGGGCCGTATCCACCGGCACCGGCTGCCCGTATTGGCTGCTAGCACGCTATAACTTGACGGAAATGAAGAAAACGGGTCGTGTCAACGAACACGGCCCACCCGTGCTTGATGCAAAGGTACTGGGCAAGCTCACCTCTAACACGGGCCGTGTCAATGGATACGGGTGGCCCGTGTTGGTTGTTGGAAGTGGAATCTTTGAGTAATCAAGGGGAACAGTTGTTTTGAATGCAAAGCTTGACCGTGTTGGTATTCTTAATACTTGAAACAAGAACTAGTATAGGGAATACTTGGTATTGGTGATCAAATCTACACAATCATCTCAAAACACCACAACATAAGCATAAAAACAAAAATGAAGCATAAACACACTCCAATTAACCAAATTTCCCAAAAAAGCATCAAAACGCCTAAGAAACTAATGCATTTCATGTACTTATCAAATTCCCCCATGCTTGAACCTTGTTTGCTCTCAAGTAAGGTCAAAAGGCAAAAGTGAAATTCAGCAAAAGAATCATAACCTTCTCGGGTTAGGCAACCATAAGTTTCACAAGGAAAACCAAATCAATAACAGTCCCATAAGTACACCAATTCTTTTTACAATCGGATGAAAAGAAGATTTTCAAAAACCATAATGAAGACCATAAAAATAAACTTGATTAATTACCCAAATCATCACTTAAACAATTCATATTGGCATTTGTAGAATAATGGAGCTAGAAAGACCGGTAGAACCTCACTTTGAAAATGTGAAAATACTCCACTCATGTGTTTAGACTCATATAAGGTTCACTCAATCTTTGTCACAATCATGCAAACTACCATAAGATTGGTAGAACTCTCTATTCGCCACCACTAAAATGTAACATGCAACATGACAATGAAGAGGACTTCAAATGGTTGTAACAGGGTTTAGGCAATGGGTAAGAAAGGGATATTGTATTTTTGGGAAAAATGAGGAGCTAAAAAGCCAATCAATTAGGAGATTCCAACACTCTAACCAACAAAAACCACACAATACACTTCATCACACCTAATCTCTAACTTCGACAAATACTTTAGAAAATGAGCTTTATCTAATAAAGATCAAACTGAATATTCCAAAATGCCAAATATTTTATTGATTACTTCTTTTTCCTCTTTTGTTTCATTATTTTTTCATTTTTTCCGAAACTTTTCTCGGATTTTTCTTTCTTTTTTTTTTTCTATGCTTGGCATTAGGAATTTCAAAAATCAAAAACTCATTTAACATCAAGGTACTCGTCCTTACAACCAAAATGGAAAATCATCTCATACTCAATACAAATAAACCCCTCAACTCAACAAAAGATACAAATCATCACCAACATATTAAAAACCCCAAAACGACCCAACAACATGAGTAAGAAGCTCCACTAAACTTGGCTTAGGTAATAGGTTATGTGTTTGGCCAAGGGCTATCTAGGAGGGTTCAAAACAAATGAATTAGGCAATTAGGCTCAAAGGGCTATCAAAGGGTCAATAACATGTAACAAGGTGGCAATTTGGCTAATGTCGTTCAAAAATCCAAAGAATGCCTCAATCATTTTGTCACAAAGCATGCACACATGTGTGAAGGTTAGCTCGGGAAAGTCCGAGTCACCCTAAAGGGGGTGAATAGGGTGATAGAAAAATCTTTCCGAGATTAAATTCTTTTGCCTAGAATAGAGAAGCGGATAGATTTTGAGTCTATCAATAGGGTCGAAAAGATTGGACTCGTAAGGCAATCAATCGAAAGAGCAAGAGCAAGAAAGCCATGCTCGAGTCTAGAATGAACTCGTAAAGATAACACTTAGAATTTACGTGGAAACCCTCCCGGGGCGGAAAACCACGGACCGTGTCAATCCGGACACGAAGTCAAATTCACTATTTTGAGTCCACAAAATACCGTGAACTGATCGACCCCGAGTTGCTCCCTTAGACAACTCTTATACAAATTTTCCTAGACTCGAAATTCCCTTATCTCGATCTAGTACTTCCTAGCCGAGATAACCCTTACAGCTAGGGACAACTAAACCGAGATAACCCTTATAGTTTAGTCAAGGGACCTTACAAAGAATGTAAGAAAGAGTTTGTAATCGAGTACAAGACCTTACAACTCGTAAAGTAATGAATTACAGAGTGGGAGTTGTAAGTAGAAGATTGAAAGTAAATACAATGACTTTTCTCAAGTATGTATATTAACAATAGATTCGGCAATCTTCAAGTCTTGTGAAGTGGCTTCTATTTATAGATAACCAGTGTAGAGTAGCCGTTATCTTCATCTCGCTGACCGAGAGTCTTCGTGACCGTTGATAAAAGCTTTCGAGTCACTCGAAAGTATCCGTTGTAATGTGAATGTTGGACAACGGTTTAACTCTCTTGAAGTCCCAAAACCATGGGCAGTGTCTTGAAAGATAAGGTGGAAACCACCGTTAAACTTGGCGTTTCAGTTTTCCAGATTTGGAAACAGACGGCTTCCGACACAATCTTCCGGGACTGGAGCGAGGAAGGTGAAAAGCCATGTCTGCTGGTGATTTGACGTTCGAAGCTTCGGTTACTTTTGTGGTTTTAAAAAGGTGTATCCTCGATTGAATAACCTACAAAAGTAAATCACCTTTCGGTTCTCAAAGTATAAAATACTTTGGTCCAAGGTTAGACACGGATAATAAAATAATTATGATAATTAAACAACCGATTATCCGAGTCGAAGAGGAATAGAATTTTCCGAGTCCAATAACAATGATACTCGGAATTCCATCCGACTTAGTCTAAGCAATAGAATAAGTTCCATAAAGAATATCGTAGTGAGACAACTTGATATAGACGAAGTATGAAACAGACTAGAGGTATTGACTCTAACGAAAATAGAGCTTATAATCGAAGTAAGATAGACGAAATACTAGTCCATTTAAACTGCGATAAATCTGAGTGATGCTCTGGACTCGGAACAAGGAACCAGCTTTTCGAGTCACTAACGGATAAACAGGAAATATAAGAAGTAAGAGTCGTATCACTTAGAGACGATACAATTTTTACTCAAAGAAGTTTCGAGATACTGAGAATGCCTTGGAATCAAAACTCTATTAAGTATGGGATTGTTATACCCGACTCATTTAATGCAACTCAGAAATGCGTTAAGAGATGTCCGAGTCTTCAATGTGATTTGAAGAGAATTCAAACAAGTTTTAGAGATGCAATCATGGAGGAGAATCACACATGAAGAAAACATGAGACTAATTGTAATGTTTAGTCTATTCAAAGCTCAAAAATCTCTCGGGGTCTCTACCACAATCTTAACTAGCTCAAACAATTTCACATGCCAACACTTTTTGTCAAGGAGTCAACGGTAATCAACTTTCATTCATGAAATATGGTCAAAATCTTAAAGTTCAAAAACTGGTTTTCAAAAATTTCGCACTTAGGACTATGCATTGAAATCATTCTCCATCAGTAACTTATTTGGCCTAAAAGGAATCATCATTGGAGGTTCATCTCTTTTTTTTAAATATTTAGTTTTTTTTATGTAAGTCTATATGATGCAACCTAGATGTTCTAAATGCAATCCTAACATTTTTTTTATTTTCAATGTTTTTTTAATTTTTTTAAAAATTTTTGTTGCTAAATGCAAAACTACATACTAAAAGCTAAATTAAACATGCTCTAACCTAAAAGAAATGCAACCGTATATTATTAAAACAATGAGAGTCTAAGTAAGTAAATGCCCCCATGCTTGGACACAACATTGTCTATAATGCAAACATATTCACCAAATAAAGATGGGGGTACATCACTCATCAAGGGTACATAATGGCAACTTTTATGCAGAATGCAAACAACCTAAAAGTTATAGAAAAAGGAAAGAAATCACCCAGGTTGCCTCCCTTTAAGGTCATTAGCTTGACCCATCTCCAATCATCCATCAAAGGTTAGAGGATAAACCGGAAAGAAAGAGGATTGCTCAAGAAACATCCCTCCTTTGTCGCGGACTTCAAAATCGTACTTATGTCAAAGAAGGAACCATTGAAGGAATAGATGATGCATATCCTTCTTAAACATGGGGAATTCTTAATCGCCTTATCAAGGATCACCATCGATCCTGGTAATCACCATCGACGGGCCTTCATCACAAAGTTCACATTTGACCTCCCAGCTGAGGCTCAAATCAAGAGCTCCGAAGCATGAAGCATTTAGCAAAGCAACTTCAACCTAATACACTTATTTAAACAAACTTCATTAAACACATAGGACATGCCCTTGTCGAATATTGGCGGAGAAAATTTGTCGACCTCTACCACATGTGCATTGACAAGTTCATGTCATTCATGTAAAGGTTTATCACATGCCACTCCATCAGTCATCTCAACACTACAACATTCAGCAGAAATGGGGGGACATCATGTTTCTTAAAAGTTCAAATTCAGCATGATGCTCCCCACATCAAAGGTCAATTTGCCCTCTTCACATCAATCTTACACCTAACAGTAGCCAAGAAATGCCTCCCAAGAATGATTTGGGTGTGAGTTTCCTCAGCCATATCAAGAATTAAAAGTCCACAAGCACAAAGAAATCACCAACTTTAACAAGAATGTCCTCTAAAATACCCAAAGGATATGTCACGTAACTATCTCGCTAATTGAACAGTAAATGGTGGTGGACCTCAGCTTACCTAAGTCCAAATTCTTATATAAAGAATAGGACATCAAGCTCACACTTGATCCCAAATCACATAAAGTGCAATCTATGGACACATTCCCAATTAGGCATGGGATGGGAAAACTCCCCGGGTCTTTAAGCTTTTTAGGATGCTTATTTTGGATCGCCGCACTACACTCCTCACTCAATGCAAAAGTCTCATGCTCATTTAATGTCCTCTTTTTGGAGAGGATCTCTTTTAAAAATTTAGCATACAAGGGCATTTGAGTTAAAGCATTAATGAAAGGGATGTTCATATTGTAATTCTTAAACATCTCCAAAAACTTCCCAAACTACATATCAAGCTTAGCCTTATCTATTCTTTATGGGAGTGGTAAAGACGGAGTGTAAATTATTTGGGGATTTTTTGTTTGGTCATTAGGAATCTCATTTTCATTTTGCACAACAACATCAACCAAGGGCTCATTGGAGGGTGTAGACACTTCCTTATTCACAACATCATTCAAATCACTCACATCATTCTCAACATTCTCATTTTGCACATGAATGACCACATGCTCACTACCAAGCACCCTTAGGCCCCGCCAATTGTGTCCCACTCCTCAAAGTTATGGCATTACAATGTTCCCTAGGGTTAATCTTGGGTTGGCTAGGAAGCTTACCAAGAGGGCTAGAGAAAGAGCTAGCTTGGCTAGCAATCCGAGTTTCAAGCATTTTATTATGGGTGGCTAAAATTTTAATTTTTTTAACCAATTGCTTGATAATCTCATCTTGCTTTTGTTGAGCCAAAAGCATGCTTTCCATCATGAGCTCCAAGTTAGACTTTTGGGGCATATGTGGTTAGGTAGGTCTTTGGAATCCAGGATGGTCTTTGGACTTGTGGTCGACCCATGGGATTGTTATTCTAATAGGAAAAATTAGGGTGATACATCAATGCCGGGTTATAGAAATTTGAGAAGGGGTCAAAGATAGGCATTGGGTTTGGGTTACCAATAAAATTGGCTTGGTTGGTTGGTCCATTGCTAGCCATACCCATAAGACAAAACAAACTCTCATGCTCATAAAAACTACATGAAGCACATGGAAGGGGAGGGATAACATTCACATTCAAACGGTCCATTTTTTTAGTAATAGCATCAATCTTAGCAGAAAGGACGAAACCGCATCAACATTGAGCTTACCTCCCGTTCTCTTGGAACGAGGCTTGGACCATTAAAAGCTATTCAGCGCCATTTGCTCTATCAAGGTGTGGATCTCATCAACAAACTTGCTCATAATGTTCCCTCCGGCCGCGGAATGGTGGCTCTTAAGTGATCATCAACCCCACTCGTAGAAAGCTTGAATGGGGATCCATGGCTCAAATCCATGTTGTGGGCATTGGAAAAAGAGATCCTTGAACCTCTCCCATGCATCATACAAGTGTCTCATCCGGCTCTTAGACAAAGGTGGAAATCTGGTTCCTCAAACTCATCAACTTGCTTGGTGGGAAGTATTTTGCCAAGAAAGTACTTGTAAGTTGATTAAGGTGCTTATGCAGTTCGCCGAAAGAGAGTCTAACCACTCCCATACTCTCCCTTCAAGTGAAAATGGAAATAATCGTAGCTTGATTGCATCCGGTGAAGCCCTATTCGCCTTTAAAGTGTCACATGCTTGGCGAAAAATGTGCAGGTGTCGGTTAGGGTCTTCATTGGGGAGGCCACGGAAAGGAGCAGCTCTTACCAAGTTGATGAGGGTGTACTTCAACTCAAATTCATTGGATGCCACATTAGGAACATTAATGGCCGTCGGTGGATTACCGACATTGGTCGTCACATATTACCCAAAAGTTCTTCTTTCTTCCTCGACCATCTTGGGCTTTTGCTTGGAGTTTGCTTCTTGTTTCTTCCTAACCTTCTCTAGCCTTTGCTTCTCCCATCTAGAACATAAGGTTTGCTTGATTTTAAGATCAAACTCGAATAATTGAGCTTTTTGCATGCAAGGAGAGAAAACCTAGCAAGAACAAAAGCAAAACTACCAACGCAATCAAAACCGAAAAAGAAAATAAAACGCTTAGTCAATTTGAGAGGATTCGTTTAATGGCTACTAAGGATAGAGTCCCCGACAACGACACCAAAAACTTGACAGACGTCAAGTGCACGGTATATGAATGTAGCAAGTAAAGGTCGATCCCCACAAGGACTCGATCTAGCAATGCACTAAACTAGCCCTCTACTCAATTGCTAAGCAAATTAGATTTTTAGAGTTGGTTCTTTGCTAAACAAATTCTAAATATTAAAATAAAGAAAATTAACCTATACTTAAATCAATGGATAAAAACATCTAAGAATTTGCTTTCCTAACGCAATGAGTTTAATTATTTGAACATAATTTGCACAATCATCATTTCAATTGAATCAATTCTACTCGATCTTTCAATGCTAAATAGAATTACTCTAATTAACCTAACAAACAACTTCGTATGCCTTTCAAGTTAATCAAAGTTAAAGATTTCAAATTATCAAAGTGATCCCCTAATTTACTAATATTTTCTCAAATTTCATAAAATAGGTAGAATGGTTGGTTGTCATATTATTCTATTTCACTTTTCAAGTATATGATAGATTAATTTCAAATCACAAGTATTCTAGGCCTTCAAAACACTCATAAGCATGAAAAACACAACCATCTACTAATTCAACATCATAATTTAAGCACAAATGATGAAAGCCTAATCAAACAACTTTGTTTCTGGATTACAAATCTCTAGATAAACTAAAACTACTCAAACATGATTATTGAAAACTTAACAAAAATAATCCAATACATAATAATCAAACCTCAAACAACGAAGAATGAAATATTAGGATTGAAAGACTTGAAGAACTCCACTTGAATCTCTTTACTCGGATGGAAATCCCACAACCGCTTCAAACTTCTTCTTCAATTCTTCAAAAGTTTTAGATTTGATGTGGATGATGAAGGTATGATGATGGAAGTGGATGAAAAAGTGGAGGATGAACTCTGTATGGATGTCTCAAAGTTAAAGATGAAACCGGACAAAAATCGGCTTAAAATTAGCCATTAAGAGGCAATCAAAGGTCGAAACCGTAAAAATGAAGTGTCTCAGCAGAAATTACAGCCAACATGGGCCGTGTCCATCGACATGGGCTACCCGTGTTGGCTGCCGGCACGCTATAACTTGACTGAAACGCAGAAAATGGGTCATGTCAACTAACACGGCCCACCCGTGCTTGATGTAAATGTACTAGGCAAGCTCACCTCTAACACCGGCCATGTCAATAGACACAGGTGGCCCGTGTTGGTTGTTGGAAGTGGAATCTTCGAGGAATCAAGAGGAATGATCGTTTTGACTGCAAAGGTGGACCGTGTTGGTCTTCTTAATGCTTGAAACACTAACTAGTCTTGGGAATACTTCGTATATGTGATCAAATCTGCACAATTATCTCAAAACATCAAAACACAAACGTAAAACCAAAAATGTGACATAAACACACTCCGATTAACCAAATTTCCCAAATAAAAGCATCAAAATGCTTAAGAAACTAATGCATTTCATGAACTTATCAATGAGCATGTCTCTATTCTCTTTTGCCAATACTATATCGCTCTAAGTTCACCCAAATTGTCAATTTTGTTGGGGTTAATGCTTCTAAATTGGAGTAAAAGAAATTCTCTCCTCAAAGTTGTAATAGCCAATGAAAAATACAAAATACAAACACAATTGTCAAGTACGTTGAAAACTTGATAGCAAGTGGAGCATTAGGCTAGCATGAAATTGTGAAATGTGAACAACTATGACCATCATCTTTAATTAAAACCTTGCAATTACTCTATTGATACAACAAAACATAACATAAGCAGCCTATATGAGATATGAACCCACATCTATGTGCGGATCACACGTTGCTGGACCTTTGAGCTAATAGGCTAGTAGCATAGCATATATACTCAAATAACTCGCTAAAACAATCTCATGCCATAATGGAACATCTAAGTGCAAGCCAAAATATCAATTTTATTTTTAAATTGCTTCTGAAATTAACTACCATTACATAACTTTCTATCGATATAATCATCAATTAACGAGTTAGCTGAAAGTGAGAATTTTCAGAGTATAACTACGTAAATTGCATTAATAAACAAGTAAACACTCCTATGTTTGCGGAACTATCATTGCAATTTTATACTTGCATTAAGTGATATTAGCGTTTTACCCACATGAGTGATACCAAGACACTCGTATAAAGAGTAAATATACTTGCATTAAGTAATATTATCATTCTATCAAATTGTAACGCACTTTTTCCAACCATATATTTGCAATGTCCACATCACCGAGGTGAAAGGGAAGGGGAGATCAACTTTCTAGTCATCCGATCACAAGTAATTCAGCAACCTACACCTCATTTTCATTTACCAAATAATGCATTGATATAAATAAATATGCTATTAAAAATCCTTAGTAAAAAAATTTATAAAACCGACAAGATAGTTTCTTCATTGTATGAGTTTTAATTGCTTGGAACACATAACTCATCTCAAGTTGCACTAAATGAACGACCTCTAAATGCAATAGAAGATATCAATTCCTTGATCATTTGATACCTTAATCAACCCAATATCTTATTTATTGTTCTATCAACGATAATCGACACAAAAAATGAGAACCTATGTGTCACCATCTAATAATGATATTAACATTCGGAAAATCGTCCAAAATATTCAAATCAACACAATTTACCCAAAATCAAATTCGTCTTGTGAGCTCGAGATCCACAAAATTAATCCACAAAATTCATCACTAGTTTCATAATCCACAAAATCCACAAGATGAGAAAATTAATCACTAGTTTCAAATGTCAATATGTAAAAAAAAAAACAATTAAAGCATTTTAATCCACAAAATTAAGACAAAACAAAAACAGGATGAGCAAGAAAACGTATACGTAAAACGCCTCCGGCATTGCCTAATTTTGTTGTCTATTTCCGGATCAAGAAGACAATGGTTGTGGCTAGAGATAAAAAGAGAGGATGTGGGGAGATCGATCGAGATAGAGAGAGAGAGACAAAGAAGGGATCGAGTGACAGTACACGAATTACAAACCTAGATTTAATTGAAACTCTTACTTGTAATTTCCAGCGAGTTTGTCCTTATCAACAAGGGAGGATAGAGAGATAGCCAAGGCAAGATGACAGCTGGCCGGGGCTGGGGTGGTGAGGCTCGTGTCTAGGCAGCACGACGAGTTTAGAGAGGGCAGCCACCAAGTAGAGAGGACGAACAAGCGAGCACAAGCTAGAGAGCACTGGGAGTAGAACGGACGAGAAAGGGTCCGGGAATGAAGGTCGGTTGTGGGAGAAGGGCGGCAAGTGGACGCCGGTGTTACGGGCAGCCTTGATGAGAGAGAGACAGAGACAGAGACATAGAGAGAGACAGAGAGAGAGAGAGAATGTGGAGCAACAAAGGGGTTGAGACCCCCTTCCCCTTTCCAAGCGGAAAAAGGTATTTTCCTCTTTTTAAGTTATAATTTTCCTTTTTAATCTCAACGTTTGGTTGAAAATTAAATGGTCTAGATTTTGTGTGCTCACCTAAAGGGGAGGGTTCATATATATATATATATATATATATATATATATATATATATATATATATATATATTAAAAGTTGGGTATATTTCATATATGAATGATATGTAGGATTGCCATATAGGATGCCATGTACTAGATAATTAATGATTGTATAAATAAAAAAATTAAATATAGTTTGCCATGTCACTACTACAAAAACGAATTTTAACAATAGACCTTTAACAACGATTATAAATAAAATCGTTATAAAAAAATGAAGCAGATGACATTTTTGTAAATAAGCGATCTTTTATTTCACCTATTATTATGGTTCTTTAATTGAACCATCGTCATATGTCGATATATTCACTTTTAACTATAGTTCAGTGAAAGAACCATAGTAATAGGTATTCTATTATTACGGTTCCTTCATTGAACCGTAATCAAAAGTCCGTCGGACACAAAAAAAACATAAGCAGCTTCTGGTTTTTCCACCTTCACTCTATGCTCTCTACTCTCTTAGTGAAGCTCTCCACTTGCTCTCGTCTCTCTGCTCTCTACTGTCTTCTCGCCATCGTCGGTACTCTCTCCTAGTCGTCGTTGACACTCGCTCGCTTCTCTACTCTCGTATCTTGCTTTCGTCTCTCATCGTCGCCATTGCTCGCTCCCTCTCACTCACTCTCGTCGTCTTCGCTTCCGTATGTAACTCCTCTCGTCCCTCTCTTGTTTTGCATTTTAATTTATTTTCTTTAGTAGCTTTATGGTTTCACTACTCTACTCGCCCTTTTGCTCATTCTCTCTTGTAGTTTAGGGGTTAGGAAAATTGAAAAATATTGTTTAGGGTCTTAACATTAGTATGCAAAATATGGTTTAGGGTTTTAATAGAAGCATGCTAAATTGTATGCAAAGAGCTTCGTGTATACGGTTCAGCGTTTCTTGGCAAAGAGCTTCGTGTATAGGGTTTAGCATTTCTTGGCAAAGAGTTTCGTGTATAATTTAGGGTTTCAACTTATATACTGTGTATAGCTAAATTGTATAATTGCTTGCTATAACTTATATACTTGTGTAGATTTGAAGAAAAAATTTATACTATGTGCAAAATGTGTTGTGATGACGAGTAAAGAGTATTTCGAATTTTAATTATTAAAGACCTCTAGTAGATAAATTTACTCCGGCGTGTGGTCTTTGAGTAATTAGTTTTGTTTGTTTTTGTTGTTTTAGATGAGGGTAGTTATCCCGGAAAAATGTCTACTTCTAAGGGGAAAGGGGAAACTATGTCCGTTTTTTTTCCCCAAAATTCTTGATATTTTAAGTTGTCTCTCAAGGTCTAGAATTAGAATGATTCCTTGACATTTTGGTTTTGCAACTCGTTAATAACTCGTTTGATTCTAATAAAACTATTTTATTCTAATTATCTTAATCTAATTAAGTTATGTTATTCTAATTAAACCGTAACAAGTATAAAATGAAATCTTCCCAAGGTACAAAGAAGTCGAGTGGAAGAGGCGATGATGTCTCAAATGGAGTCCGTAATAGCTGCCTAAGTGTAGTCCCAACTGGTTGCGCATAAATGATAGAGACAAGGACGCAGATGAAGGCCTAGATCAAGGACTCGCCTCATGGCATACCTCACCAACATGAGTATCGCGGCACCCAACATGGATGATTTACATCCATTCTCACCTAAGACACTCGGTGAGCACGAAGGCGAATTCACCCATCGACCAATTCGAACTTATGGTCAAAGTAATTAAGATTTTGCTACCTAATTAGAATGCATTTTTTTATTTTGAATAATTATTGCTAGATACTAATTTATTTTAAAAGAAAATTTTATTTAAAAAATTGGATACTAATTTATGTAAATGGTTGTAAATGGTTGTATGTTAATTATATAATTGTATAGGAGGTAAAAAAACTGGATATTAATTTATTTTTTAAAAAAATTCAGACCTTTTAGTATGGTTCTAACCAAATAATCGTAGTAATAGGTGTGAAAAATAACCTATTACTACGGTTCTTAGGTAAGAACCGTAGTAAAAAGTAGCCCAAAATTTTGGCCAACCTATTACTAAGGTTCCGACGAGAGAACCGTAGTAATAGGTTCATATTATAACTACGGTTCTTTCTTCATAACCGTAATAATAGACTTTCTTTTACTACAGTTCCTCAAGCGAACCGTAGTAAAAAATGCTTATCTACTATTATGGCAGCATACATGACGCCCAATAATTGTAATAAAAGGTCTTTTTAACAGATGAGTTAAAGGTGATTCCTGTATTAATGTACAAATAAAAATTAATATAATAAATTATTAAATTATATTAAAACAAAAACTATCCAACTATCAAAAAATCTACAATACTACTTTAATAAATATATATAATGTAATGAATAAGTAATTAAGCAATTTTGATCTAAAGGCACAAGAGTCAAAACTTCAATTTGGACCTTGGATTAGGGCTTCTCTTATTAAGAAGGAAATGAGAGATAGTATATGAAGGAAATTCTGCATGAATGTTTGCGACTTCTAGAACTTAAAATGAGTGGAAATGGGAGTCGTGTCAAGATTCTCATACTCTTTGATAAGGTTACTGATAGTTCACCTACACAACTGGATATGATGTTTGTGATTTTTACAGGGAATAAGATCTCTAAAAGAATGAAATGAATAAAGTTGGTGTAAGGAAAACGAGAACAAATCGAAAGTTGGTGATGAGTCTTTTGCCCATGTTAGTACCAATGATGTGGGAGCAATGAGTATGCTTTGTCACACTTTTCGAGTCTTGGGCAATGCATCAAAAGTTGCTGACCTTCGTGGTTTGCTATGACGACTTAAGCGCAAAGTGGTCTTCGTATTGGAGACCAAGAGAAGTAAATTGAAGATAGAGGAAAGTCTACCTGACTTGGAGGACTTGGTTAACGCTTTTGTCGATGTGCGAGGGTGGGTAGGTGGCTTGAACTTATTTTGGGATAAGAAGGTTGACCTAGACTTACTTTCTTATTCTCTTCATCATATGGATATGACCGTTTATTCGAACATGATGATATTTTTGACGTTCTACAGGTGCTTATGTTGGCTCATGTAAAGGCGTTTTTGGCTCATGTGACAATAATTTAAGTTTGTGATAATCTTTAAGTTGACTAAACTTACCCAATAACAATAATCCAAGTGCAACAATAATTCTTTAAACATATGCCCATTGCCCACATACAAATTTATAAAAACATATATTAAAATATAACAATGGTTTTGGATGCAATGCATGCTATGTTTGTCTAACTTTTTCATAAAATAATAAAAGTATTTCTTATAAGGTTAGGCATAATAACATATACTCCAATATCTTATAAAATCAATACTCATATCATATAAATCATATTAATGATTCATGGGGACCTTATAACACATTAGTCTTATAATTAAAATTTAATAATTAATAGTCATAAAATCATAACGTATATAATCCATATAAATTGTATAAATGATGAGTATTCAACTTTGAAGAACCATCTTTTGCCTTAGTCAAGTAATGAACCTCAATTTTAGAGAATCATGTAATCAATTAATATTAACTACGTGTAATATTAAGTGGGTAGTTACAATCCCACGTTTAAGACCCATGCTTTAGGGTTTTGGTTATTTTCCACGTGGATTAATATAAAAATAACGGTCTCCATACTTTTACAAAAGTATGGTGACTATTCTACCTAGAATTACAAAATAGCTTGCTCCTTTATAGACATCTATTTCGAAGATCAACCGTACACTAAAAAAGGAAGTCCTGCGCTTAGAGAGGGTGTGTAGGGGACCACCTTCGGGGTTTAAAATCGCATATGAGTTTCTCTTATACTTGGAGAGGACCATTGGTCCTAGGGTTATCCCCAAATGAACCCACAACCTTAGACTCTTATTATCAAGCCTAGTGTCATGAGGTTTAAACCTCAGGTGAGTCTTTCATCCATTTTACATTCTTACTTGACATTTGCACATTTTCTTATGTTTCCTTAAATGAAGCATTTTCATACATCTTTGTGACATCATATACTTTTGACTTTTTCCTTGTTTGACCTCGGCCAAAGTAGGGGCTTATGTAAAACATGTAACAAGTCTAGCAAACTAAACTCCTTTTTGTATGTTACGTACACCGATTATAAAATGATACATTCCCAAGATTCATGGAGCTAAATTCACATAAATCCTTTAAGAAATAATTAAAAAAATATTTTCTTTTTTTTTTTCTCAAAAGATTTCACGGGATCTATAATCAAGCTTTAAAAAGGGTAAAGTACGGATCGAGCAAAGCAAAATATAAATGCAACCGATGTTAGCACACATATCGATTGCGAGAACCGGCGTAACGGGCATCTCAATGACAACCGCTAGAGTCTCCGCGACAACCGCCGATTAGAGTTTCCCAGCAGTAAGCCTTTTAGGTCCCGACACATGGTTGCTTTGCATCTTTTGGTACTTGTTCACACTTCGGACACATTTCGTTACAAGAAATGCACATAATATATTAACGATTCCTCCTAATGATTTTAATAAGCCCTAACCTTTCACAATTCGCTCTCTAATATCTTGTTATAAAAAACTTTATACACAATACACTTCTTAAACTTTCTCTTTCTAATTGCCAAATGCCAATTCACGTCAACAAACAGATTATTTCGTTAATGTTAATTTGACTCTTTTACTACCATATCCTAAACAAATCTAGACTTGAACTTCATTCCCAAATCCTTACACAATAGTTTTGGGCCTTAAACTCCATCCTTGACCTTAATCTCACTAAAATAGGTGCAAGTTCACTACCATTCATCCCCTGCCCCTCTCAAAAGAAAAAAAAAAAACACTAATCTAATATTTTAATTGAATTTTTTTTTGAATTGCTCCTTACACTACGTTTAATCTCGCCAAAAATCTATACTAGAATTCATTCCCTCCTTTTTTTTCATTTCAAAATTCAAACTAAATTATATGGAAAAATTTTATATATATATAGAGAGAGAGAAAGATTTTTGGCAAACACTTCCTCTAATTAATATCTTTAATTTATTCTTAATATCTAATGTTGAGAAAATTAATTGACGCTCTATATATATATATATATATATATATATATATATATATTTACCAAATATTATTATAAATATTTGTTTATCAAAAAATAATCATTGAAAATATTATATAGTTAGCAATATTTAGGCAGTTAACAAGTTTAAATTATCATTCAAATAAAAAAATCTAATTTAAAAATAAGTCCTTGATAAAAAATTTTTTTTATAAATTATTCCATTATAAATATATAACATAGATAATTTAATACTTAGTTCTCCCTTTAAATATATTAGTATAATCATATTCATCTCTTACTCTCTACCTATTTATTAAGCCATTGTTGTGATAAAATTATTTATGCGTAAAAATTATTTATTTTAGCTCAAATTATATATTGTTTTAATTAGAAGGTATTATACCTTTTAACACTACTTGAATTATGATATTTTCTTTTTTACATGTTTCATATCATTATCATACCATGACAACAATCTCACAAGATAGTATTTAAGTGGGTATAAAATTTGTCATCAACCTGATTATGCTGTTATATATTGTTTCATCAATATATTTGGATATTTTAATTTTTATAAGTGAAGATTTTGAATTAAAATTTTTTTATTTCCTTTTTTGGTTTTTTTGTGAGAATTTCCAACTTTTGATATACTTTTATATTCTAAAAACATAATATTCCTTATATTTCTCTCCAAACAAGTCAATGGATGTAAAAATAAATTGTTAATTGGATATTATTGTATAATCTTTAGTTCATAATTGAAATTTATTAATGTGTGTTTTTTTTTTTGTTTGACTGAGGGTATAATCCATTTTGGGCCACAAGCTTTTATCAATGCATGATTATATTATTGTAATGTTTATTAATGATTTAATTATCAATAAAAAATAAGTGTTCAAACTTTGTTGTCTATTTTAGTTTATTGAATTTTATGATTGTTGAATTATATATACTCCTTAATATTTTTTTTTCCGACAATGTTGGAAAACTACATTCATTTGAATTAGACTACCATGGTATAATAATTATATATATATGAAAACTTTTAATGAAAATGTACTCCTTATGTGTGCCTATAAATTATATGCCTATAAATTTTATAATTTTAAATGGATTATTTTCATGGTAAGTATCTATTTGTCTTATTGGGTGCGTAAAAGTGGGGTTTTATGCATTAATAATAGTATTGTAATGATATATACAAGTCTATTATTGATAATTTATACTCATGTACAAGCATTTTAATGATGGTTATCAAACTCCCAATCCAGATGTAATGATCCTACGATTCTACGAAATTTTGGAATCTTATGACCCTAATTTAATTTCAAAAATTTATGATAGAATTGTAAAATGATTCTATGATCCTCGCGATTTAAAATTTAATTCCATGATTCTAAATAAAATTCATAAAGTATCGATAAATAGTCATATTCGAAAATTCATTACAACAGTATACTTTTGTATCAAAATCTTTGACAGAGTATAGTTGCACTAAACTTTTTAAATCTTTATGAATGTTTACAAATATTTTTATTCTTATAAAAAAATTTATTATTACAAATAAATACTAGAATCTTACGACACTCGATCAAATTCTAAGATTCTAATTGTAACCATCCCTCTCCCCCACTAGAATATAGATCCTAACAAAAATATCAAATTTAACAACCTTGATTAATAGGTTATGATATATATACGAGTGAGACGATTAGATTTTTGGTTTATGTATATAAACATTTTAATACGTTATGATATATATAGTTAGATTATTAGATTTTTGACTCATATCATGAAATTTTTTTCCTAAAGATTATTTTTACATTATTGGCCATTTTTTTATAAAAAATATTATACATTCCATTATGAGTTATTAGGGATAAATAGTAATAGGTTTTAGATGATATTTTTTATTAATTTATTTATAAGTAGAATTTCTGATTTTTTTATTTTCGGAATTTATTCTTTTAAAATTTCATTACAAAAGTTTTTTTATGATAGTTAGAATTTATTTTTTATATAACAATTATAATTAAAATTTTTTCTATTAAATGGAAAAATTTTCTCTTTAATATTTTTACTATTAATATATGCGGACACAAACTACTATTTCTAAAAAAAGAAGTATTTTAGGCCCGGCCAGGGAGGGGTGGGAAGCAACGGAATTTGTGGTGGGAAACTCACCATAACAAAGATTGGGCCAAACTCTAAAATCTTAAACCAGCTACACTTGTCCATGACCAGGCCTCAGAAAAAGAAGGAAAATTTAAATTTTAAAAAAGTACAGTTGGCCTTGCAGAAAATAAAAACGGGTACTAAAAAACTCTTGAGTGGTCAACGTCAGCACAAAAAGTCTACGTGTCAGCTTCACATTGGTTACTCAGAAGGAGGATAAATATAGTATTTGATAAACCCGGATAATCTTCTCCATTTTCAGCCTCTCCTCTTCTTTCCGCCTTGGATTTTCAATCAGGAGAGAGAAAGCTCGCTGTATCTCAGTTATGGCGATTCTCTTCTCACTTTGAGCCAAGTTCACGAATCCCTTTTTCCTCTCTATCTGTCTTCTTCTTCTTCTGTGCCGTGTTCTGTAGCTTGGGTTGTCTCTAATGGCGGCAGTGACACCGTTGTCTTTCTCGGCATTAGCTCAGTCATTTGAGAGGAAAGTGAGCGTTTCTTCGACGAGGACATTTGCATCTGCTTTCGATACGATTCGCCTCCGCTCGAATTTGTCATACGAATCTTCCCCGGTGTGAAAACTCCTAAATTGGGTTCTCGTTTGGTTGTTCATTGCATGTCCACTGCCACTGGTAATTTGCCCCCAATCCTCTCTTTTTCTCTCCTATTCCTGTTCAGTCGCTAGTTGGGTGCTTCCTGACGGTGTTTATTTGCTTAATTTCTTAATTAAATTGCATTTTCTTCTATTTCTTGATGGATGATTTTGCATATTCACTTGTGTATTTGCCAAGAATCGGCAATGATGCACCCTTATGTTTGAGGGTTAAAACTGCTTAATAAAGGGGGAGTGGGGGAGGAGGATTTGCCATAATGAGGAATTGGATAATTGCTCTTAAGGGCAACTTAAAATTCCAATCTGATTTCGTACACAAGGGTTAAAACTTAAAAGGACAATGGAGAAATGAGGAGTGAATTAGCGTGATGTTAGACTCTTGTTATTATAGATAGAATGTGGGAAACATATGGCTACAATTGTCCAACACAAGCATCGAAATGTTGAACTTGTCCCCCTGCGACAAATGTATGCGGAAATACACCTATGAATGATTGATAAAATTCCAGCACAGTTAGATTAGTACTATGAGCCCAGGTTAGAGAAGGAAAAATATGACTTGTCTGCCTCAAGGCTTTAGCTTCTCTTTGTCAAATTTAGTATAGAGCCAAAGACCAATTAAGAATTTGTTCCTCTAAACCACATGTTGTGGCAACTAACCTACCAGTATGACATTGCATTTTGGATTCTATTGCCTAAAATAAGAAAGGAAATATTTGTGAATGCTCATACCAAATAGAATAAACTGTGTGTGTTGTATTTCCTCTGATGTAGTATTCTATTGCCTAGAAAAAGGAAAGGAAATGTTTCTGAATGCTCATATCAGATATCTATTGGACATGGATTGAACTGTTTCTTCTCCACTCAATACGTGTTGTGTTTTCTTTGATCTTGTCCATTTTAGATTCTGCCATAGGATTTGAAAGCCAGATCTTTTAGCATCCCCTTATAACTTCTTGTGTCTCCTTAAATTTGTATGCTTTATAGCATGTCAGATAAAACTTCCCAAATATTTACAATGAGTACCCATTGCACCTTGTTAAATTGTGATGATACTCTTTTGGAAAATTGTGAACAGCATGAATGCAATGAATGAAACTTAATAGATAACTGGCCCCTGTGCTAACATATGTGATTGCATTCTGCAAGGAAGAGGAAAGAAATGCCCTGCCAATTATAGAATTTTAATACAGATGTTTTAATTCAGATGAGAGTCCTGTGGACTCTTGAGTCACTTGACATGCTTTATTATGAAAATAAATTTGAAATCATGGACAGAATAGGATTTTATTGAGGAAATTATGGTAAGATAATCATTAAAGAACTAACAATCGCATAATTCTCTTTATGTGGGGGTATTGTTACCACGAACAGCAGATTGTTCTTTTATGCTTCAACTCATTGTATGAAGTGTCTCAGTTCCCAGCTATGGAAGGTTGAGATGTAGGACTTGGCAGAAATACACATGGATACTAGTCCGAAGTTTTATGACATAACTTCCCAAATAATTAATTGCCCAAACTGTCTTTTCCTGACCCTTGTTTACGACAATATCTAATTGGTATTTAAACTAGCTTTGGTACTGCAGATTTCTAAACTAAGGGCCTATCCTCTCTGTTTGCATCTCATATTTTTCCATGTTTGTTTAGATTTTGGATAAATCCAGGTATGCAAACTAGGAGAAACACTTGGAATGTGCAATATGTTTAAAATGTAAATATCTTAGTTATTGGTTTATGTATGTCTACTGCTACTATTTTAGAATGTAAAGTTATTGTCATCTGTTTATTTACATTATGTACATCATATATTTTGGCAATTGGCATGGTATTTTTATATACTATGTAGAGTCTATTATACCTGGACTCTCCATTTTGCTTTGACATAACCATGTCGGATATGACACTCCACAGGTCATGGGGTACATGTAGGACCCATATCCAAACTCTAAAGCAGAAGAAGTGAAAAACAAATAGGAATATATGGTCTTTTTCCTTCTAAATTCATTGTCTTTTAATTGTTTTTTAATGTGGAATGGTTTGATAAGTTAACAATAAGTGAACAACCTTTTAGTTAATGAAATATTCCTGGAAAGATTAACTTGAAATCACAACTTCCACATGTAAAATTATGAGTCAGCATATCCGTGTTCTAATTTTGGATACTGTCCCCGCTCCCTGCCGCAAAGTTAGAGCTTTGACGAGTTGGACACTTGTGTCAGTACTAGTGTCCGCCACCCCTTACCCGAGTCCATGTAACATGGTGAAGAATTACATAGTATATCTGCTGCATTTTTTTTTACATTTTAGTATGTAGTTTTCTTGAATGTGCATTTTTTTATATCAATTATATATGTCATTCTATTGTGAAACGATTATACTATAATATCATACTTGCACTGTTGACATTAAATGTTATTAGATAGATGCCATTGTATTAATAAATGCTTATCAACAATGCAACACCTTCAAAATCAGGTGTTATTCAGTGATGCAATAGGCATAGGAATTTTATTTTGCTGAACCCACAATATCCTCGTTTTAATTATGAGTTGAGAAGGAGGTGCATTTTCTTGATATCGGAACAATGCCTATCCTGTAGTTGTAAAATTTCTTATTGTGAGATCAGATTGAAATAATTGAAATTGTGACTTATTAAAGCATTAGTTAATTTTGAAATACAAATTAATAGTTCTTGCTCTACAATTGGCGATATGGTCCATGCCATGGGTATTCCTTCATTGAAATACTTGGCTAATAGCATAAAAAAATGCTTGAAGCTGATTATTACAATTATAATTTTGTTTTTCAAGTTTCTCATTGAGGAAATTGCAAATTGGTATTTGTAGCTTCACTGCTAACAAGGCGATCTCAAGATTTTGTTTTAGTTTATTGATATATATGTAAATGGATAACAAATAGAAATTTTAAAACGAAGAAAAGAATTAAAGAAAACAAATAGATTAATGACTAATGAGATATAGAACAAGCGATCACAATTCGGAAGTAGGCATTGTTTTGCCCTTTTCAAGATGCTTTCAATGATGTACTTTAAAATGCCTTTTGTAATAAATGATAGTGTCCTATCACTCATGGGACACTTTACTGGTGGGCATGGCAATAGGTCTCGGTTTGACCCCAATATTTATATCAACCTTATGTACAGTTATTTGACCCCCATATTTATATGAATCTAGGTCTCAATTTTCTAGACATGATGGGTGTTATGTCTATATTCAAGGGAATTTGGGGCGGGTCTCAATCCAGGTGCAATCATTAGACAGACATTACGACCCATGGACTCATTAATTTTGCTTATTTTTATTATTGGGAACTACTATGAGATCTCTTTTTCACAAACTTGGGTGCAAACTTTTTTTATATGGGTATGTGATGAACATGTAAACATTTGCATTTGTGGTATAAAAAGGGCTGCAGCTCATGTTTAAGCAAAAGGGTCCTCATAGGAGTTTTCCCTTTTTTGTGAATTTTCCTATTTTAAGCCTGTTCAGTATGTTAACAAGGGACATTCCTTTTTTTTTTTTTTTTTTTGAGTCGTTTAAAATGAGTTATCATAAAATGTGAGTGTTTTGAATAATTGAATTTATGTTTCTCAATCTCACTGTTCATAGACTCTATGGTAATTTAAATTACCACCAAAATAATAGATCGTAGGTGAAATCATGCCTTACCTGTTAAAGCACCTGTATTCAGAGTACATGCAGGATCAATGAGTGCATAGACATAGATTGAGGAATTATGCCAGAGGAACAGAAAAATAAAATTTTTAGGAATTTGGAACCTTTGGATTCATTAGTTTGAAAGTATCCTGTCAGTCCTTTTTGGCCAGACCAATGGATCTGTTTTGGGTTTGGATCTAGACGAAAAAATGTTTGATAGGACTGAATCCAGATGAACCTAATCTAGACTTGACCATTGCCATCGCTGTTAATAGGGGAGGACTTGCAAGGGAAGAAGAGGGCTTCTTCTCCAATTCCCTTATCGGGATACAGCTTCACAAGCCGTAGGTTGGAAGGTGAGTGGAAGGCGCTCTTATGCCTTTGGTCGTATCTGTGCTTGGAAGCTGTGCAAAGAATGGACACAAGAGCTTAACTCTCAAATAAACTGGAATTCATATACTTGCTTAAACTTCGTAATTTGCTGAAATAATGTGGTTGATTTTTGTCCATGAATTGGATTCCATAATTACTGGTGAGAGATGCACCTATTGCACTTTAATTATGATCTCAATCAGTCATCACCAGCAAAAATACAACTGACTGCATTTTGTTTATGAATTCTGAATCTCTGTTTTCAATGTGTCAAAGTATTCTGTAATGGTTTTAAAGAACAATTAGTAATCATGCTGGTAGAGAACCAATGCCAATATCATACTCTTTTTTTGCATCTTTGGCTGGGGTATTTGGGAAAAGCTACATTTATTTTATATATATATATATATATATGGTTATACTTTGATTGTCTTATTTGATTTTTCTTTCAATGACGCGTTTACTTTTATTTTATTTTCAGATCTTCCTACGGTGGCTGAGACAAAGTTAAATTTTCTCAGGGCTTATAAACGACCAATTCCTAGTATCTACAACAATGTGCTAATAGAATTACTAGTGCAGCAACACCTGATGAGATACAAGAGGACCTATAGATATGATCCTGTGTTTGCTCTAGGATTTGTTACAGTTTATGATCAATTGATGGAGGGTTACCCAAGTGATGAAGATCGCAATGCTATCTTTGAAGCATATATTAACGCACTAAATGAGGATCCTGAGCAGTACAGGTCTGGTTATTTGGTTGTCTTCCTCTTTCAATATTATCTGATTCAATCTGCAATCTTCCATGTCAGCAGTTATAGGCTCTTTATGGCCTCATATCTACATACTTTTAGCAAACGTTTTGAAGAAACCTCAATATCATTGCTCATTGGAGGGTATTCTTCCCTGAGTGTTATCAGGGGTTCTGCTCTTTGCATTGCCCTCTCCTTCAGCTATTAATTAACCTGTTGCTGTAGGAAACATGGCTATCTTTGTCCAGAATTTTACTGTAAGGTATTTTGGACTCCTTTTCATCATTAAAAAGATGGTGTTACAACTGCATGATGCAACTAGTCCACGTAGGCCTTTGCTTTCATAGACACTGCCAATTACTCCCCTCACATAGTCATATTACTCGGTGGAAATGAATATATGAGAAAATAAAACAGCTTTACTAGAAAATCAAACAGCTGTTGCATCATTCTGCCGTGCTCTTCTTAAACAAAATCATCTGCTACCCTTTGAAAGAAAATAAACTCTCGAATTAACTTGCTACTCTACTGGAGAGTAGGGAAGTCATCCTTCCATACCTTGATCTAAGTTTCCACCCTTCATGTCCAAAGATAAATTTGATGGACCGAATAAATTATTTCATAAAGTATCTTTCTAGAAACCATAGTATTCCTTAATGTCCAAAGAGACTAAACCACTGCAAAATGCATGGTGTTCAGTATCTTCCTTTGCATCTTGCTTTTAGAATACACCATACTGACCCAATCTAGCTCTCAAAATGTTCCTTCAAAGTTTGTTAAACCACGCTGTTTTCCCCGTGACAAGTACTAGCATTCCAAACTTCCCAAGCCACATGGGAAGTCAGCATTTTGGACATTTATCCTTGCTTTGGATGCTGAACTACTAGTCAAATGTGATTGTAAATTCTCTCATCAGGAAGGATGCACAGAAATTGGAGGAGTGGGCCCGTGCACAAACACCTACTTCATTGGTGGAATTCTCATCAAGAGATGGTGAGATTGAGAGCATCTTGAAGGATATTGCTGCAAGAGCCGCTGATAATAGTTTTAGCTACAGTCGGTTCTTTGCAGTTGGTCTGTTTCGTCTTCTTGAATTGGCTAATGCAACTGAACCCACCGTCTTAGAGAAGGTGAAATCTTTCGACCATTTGTCAAGTTAAAGTGCTAATTTCTTTTCTTGGTTAATAGTAACAAGAATTTATTACCAAAGCAACCCACAAAGTTAAAACATGCCACAAAATGAAGAGGGAGAGTAATTGGGCTTCTTGGAGGGTTATCAGAGTGAGAATCTCCAAGCCCCTTAGATATAGAAATTTAACAAGGATAATACCTTAGTGTATGCCACTCACCAGCAATCCATTATTTCCCTGCATTCCGAGTCAGACTTATGTTTTCCTGTCTGTCTGCAGATGTCTTATCTAGTCAGATGATAGATTAATGTTCTTGTCCCACTTATCATGTCGTTCAGGCTTTATTGCACCTTATTGATTTTTATTGAGTATCCTCACCTCCAGTCTTCCTAGTCCTGACCATTTCTTATACATTGTCTTCCAACCTGGAATAGTCTCCACGAAATAGTGTAGTGTTCACTGTGGAAGGTGATAAGGGCTAAATAAAATCTTATTCCATTACCTGGAATAGTCAAGTTAAAGTGCTAATGACTGTAATGATCAAATGCTGAGTTTATTTTTGGGGAACTTGCCTTATTCTTATTGATTTTCAACAGCTTTGCGCGGCCTTAAATGTAAACAAGAAAAGTGTGGATCGGGATCTTGATGTGTACCGTAACCTTCTATCGAAGCTAGTCCAAGCTAAAGAGTTGTTGAAGGAGTATGTGGACAGGTAAGTCTCTCCGTTCTCTGTGAGGGCTCTTTCTTTCATTCACACCAGATGTTTTCAGTAACTGGTGTTTGAGGCTTCTGAAAGATAAAAGACTCTTCCAAGTGTATTATTGATCTGAATTCGAACCTTCCATTCCTTGCAGAGAAAAGAAGAAAAGAGACGAGAGAACAGAAGTTCCGAAGGCTAATGAGGCAATTACGAAATGTTTGGGAGCATACTAGCTTGTGTACAGCACAATGCTATCAATTTATACTTACTATCACACGTTGCAGATGTAACCTTATGTGAATTTTTCCTTTTTGTTTTGTTCGTAAAATAACATAGGGGCACCTTGAAAGCTATACTCCTATACCATATTCATCTGTCCTTATTAGATGTAAGAGTATATTGATTTATTCTTTTCATTTTCTGGAGAGTAACTATTTGTCAAAACCTGTGGTACACTTGATGCATTAGCATTTGCAGCGTAATGGAGTACGCTCCTTTAAACTCCATTGAACCATTCATTTACCGTTTCTCTAGAAAGATGACAATCATGCAAACCAAATTGAGATAAGAATCATACATGGGCAGTGTTTTGGTTTCCACTTGGCTTGTTAATGTTAAAAAAAAAAAACGAAGTTGTCTGACAATACGTAACATGACGAATATGTTACATGACGAGTGGAAATGATTTACAATCACACTGATTCTATTTTCACTGCGGCAGGAAAATAAAGGAGTTGATAGACATTCATAGAAACATTGAGCAATTAAATTGATCCCCTGCTCCCTACCCCAAAATAATTGGGGCATCTAACTCAAGTGAGATATGTGAACATCATCTGGGATCTTGAATGTGTCAGCTGCACCAAATTTCTTCCACTCGTCACCTTCTCCACCAGAATCATCTTCACCATCATCTTCCACCAATCCATGTAGAGAGGAGGGATCACGGAAGCTTCTTGATACACAGCCCTCATTGGCAAGCATATTCACCTGACCATGGTGCGAAATTTCCACTACAACGGTGTCATCATCAACTGGCAAGGGTTGTTTCCACGGCTCTCCATCGATTCTCATGAATGTATGGTCAGCTGCACCCTTGTGGAACTCAAAACGGATTCGGTGGGCCTAGATGGATACGTTCAAAGGAAACAAGAGAATCACAATTAATCATTGTAAATTTAGAATATGAACATTATGCGCAGCACAATCATCAAATTCTTGAAGTTAAAACGACAACAGTCACACATAACATTTAACAATTTCAAGTTGCACCCAGAAACTTTAAATTCTCACCTGTGCAAGACGAGTTCCGTGGCCTTTTGGAGCTAGGAGAACAAGCCCATGCCAAGCATTTCTGAAGCCAACAACTTCAATAAGGCCATCATCTACATATGGAGGAGTTAAATCTCTCTGCAACCAGATTCCAGCAAGATGATTCTATTAGAACAAACACTAGAAGGGGGAACAACCCTTTTTCCCCTTTTTTCCTGTTACATTTGTTTTCCGTTTAGGCCACTGCGAGGGAGCGTCTCTTGAAACCTCCTCTGGGAAGGGGAGCGAAAGCACCAGCTACTTCATAAAGTATTCAAAAGCAGATAGAAACTTACATCTCGAACTTTGTTCTTATTTGGTGTGCCCCAAGGGTTGAGTCCACCTGAGAAACTTGGCAGGTTGAGGCATACAATTGACCTGATACTGTATTTCGAAACACAAACAGTCAGCAGGCAAATCAAGTATTTAATGAGCACTGAAACTCAGAATGCCAAAAGAAGTGTTCCTAAGAGCAAATACAGCTAGAGTACCATGAGCAGCTTTAAATGGCATTGACACTGCTTGAAACAACTTTGAACCTCGTTCGAAAGTTTCTTTTACAATTAGCGGTCAAGAGGATTCCACCTCATTAATTCAGTTGAATCTAAAGCTTTTTTGTTTTATTTTTTTAGGATCTATCTAAAACTTCATATTTGATTAATAATTATATTAATCAAATAACTATAGTCGATAACTATAGTTAATAATATAAAACAAATTATAGTTGATAATATAGTTTCGATGTGTTTAACTTTAACATAGAAACAAATAACTATAAAACAGAAAAAAAGAAGGAAATTTTTTGGGAAACTAACGAAACTAAATGCATTTGATGATTTCGGAATCTAAAGCGAAAACAAAGAAGTGAGAGAACTTGAAATTAAAAAGGAAAGAGCTCTTGTTCATTTGTGCTGATTTTATTTTTCTGCAGACAAAACAGCCGAAAGACTCATTTGGTGAATCCTTTTACTGATGTTGACGACTTGGCAAAATTTCAGTTTTCACCAGAAATCAATAGAAAACAAAAGGAAATTTAGCAGTGTGTGTATCAAGTTATTCATTTCTTCAGACGCATCATCATACCTTCCAAACATATACAGGTAAATAAAAAGCTATGTTTGACTAGTTTCAAAGGGCATATTAGAGAATGTGCTCATATTTTGGAGAACATAGTTGCTGATGTTTTTGTAAGGAATGCATTTATCCTCTGAGATTTTAATTTTGACATACTAAATATAACATCAGGTATGGACTCTGGAATCTGGACATCCTCTATATATTTGGTACAAAGTAGTGACCCATCAATGCTTTTATGGGTTTAATGGAACCAACTCCTCTGTTTACTTTGACAAGATAGGATAATTGACAAAGACAAATGCAACACTTTGACAAAGTCTTTCTGTCAACGGCTCATTTTTTAGGTACAGCTATCTTTCATGGTTCACCATGTACATCAGTTATTTTCACCCAAAATAGAATCTCAAGGACAATTCATTTACAGAAGTGAAGTCCCTTGTGATACTAATACAGAATTATCTTGATATAAAGGTGAAAGAATCATTGTCCCTCATTTGAGGAAAATATAACAAACAAAGTAAATGACAGGAATATATCGAGAAATTGCTCAAATCACCTGGAGGGAATATGAAGTTCTTGCCAGTCTTCTCCTTTCTTCATAATCTCCACCTTTGCCATTTGAGCAATATTCCTAAGTTATTGACAACAAAATCCTATCAAAGATTCAAAAGACAAAAGTAGCATGCTTCTTCGAAAGTTTATAGTACCGAGAACTTATATCAAGATGCAAAAACATACCAAAAAGAATACTGTTTCCATATGTACCAATGAGTCATGCACGAACATACTCAAAAAGACAGTGATGAAAAAAATTGCAGCACAGAATGGACAGCAACCTTTTACATGCTACTGGTTAGACATCCATTTAGAGCACATTGTTTAAGAAACTACTTGGCTCGTTGGCTTGCACCCACCAATTTTACAGTGGAGTTAATGAGATCAATTGTTGTCTACTATTCCGGAAAAAAGACAATCAATAGGGTAATCTTTTTCATATTTAGCTTACGTAAACAAAAACAAATTGCTCCCCTAAATTGCCTGCGATTTTCTTGTTCTTGTAAATGATTCGCAATCACTAACTTCTAAATCTAGGAGCCAATAAACTCTCTACAATACTCCTGCTAGGTGAAAGTTGAGTGATCTGTCTTCCCTAAACCCCCATCTCCCCTCTCCCCCTATAAAAGAAAAGATAGAATACCCTGCATTACACAATGATTGACTCAGTACTTGTAAGGGTAAGGCAGCTTACATCCAGATCTCTCAAAACCCTTTGAAGGCAAGATCCATTGTGCGTTGTGTTGTTTTTGTAGTGGGAATTCTTGGGTTCGTTTAGTCAATAGAGCTCAATCATACTCCCATAATTTGGTATATAAATCAAAATAAGCTGGAAATATCACGTCATATTCATGTTATATATCCAAATATAAGGGAGGTTCATTTAAAATTATATCTACAAGTTAATCCGAACAACACAGGTGTGCAGGTGGTTAGGGATTTCTTCTTCTTTCTCTTGCCTTTTTTTTTGTTGGGGGGGTGTGGAGTGGATGAAGGAAGGATGGAAGTCATGTATTCTAACTCATGTACAAACATAACAGTTGCAATAATAGGATCGCCCTGTGGTATATCTCCTTTGTTCCTAGATTCATAGAGGTTTAAGAGGAGAATGAGTACCACTTTCAGTAATCACATGAGCAATGAACAAATGAATATTATGATTTAAACGTCCATAGAAAAATTAGTGTACACTCACTTGTCAGCATGATGGATGAGAGAAGCAAAGAACCAGCCTTGCGTGCATCCAAGTTTAGCATATGTACCCTGAGGTATACATCATATTAATAATACTGAAAAGTCAGAAGCCATGTACACGTGCAAGAAGAAGATAATCAAAGAGGATTCAAGTTAACATTTGAAGAGAATAAGAGCTAATAGAACTGTCAAGAACAAGAAATCCTGATAATTTCTCTCGCCTCCTGCCTGCCTCTTATGTTTCTAAGCAAAGGAGTTGAGAGGTAGAGCAATTTTCCTCAACTGATCCCTGATGACCACAAAATCGCCTCCTAATTTCCTATATTTTGATTCTCATCCTTCACTCTTGTCATGTATCACTAAGCCTACGCCTACCCCACCATCTCTATGTGCCTGCTGGCAGGAGTCTGCTTCAGTGACAGGAGACGCATAAAGGGTATTCACTTAATTTGTAAAGAAATTATGTGTAGGAGACATTAGGGCTCTTGAAGCTAGTAATAAGACTAGCAAAATGCAAGCAGGCCTCAAAGCTTTTTCTATGGAGACGTTCAATCCTACAGTTACACCTGTTCCATTAAATAATTTTCTATCTACATTCTTTAAGAACCATCTCTGGACATTAATTTCTAAGAAAATATATTCAGTTATAAATAATCATCACTCGATAAAGAAAGTAAATTGAACACCCGTGAATTATTGATGATTGATGTAAGCTCATCTTTAATGTTCGTCATCTTCGAACCCAAGAATCAATTAGGCCGATGATGATGAAACAAAGGGAGTTGAAGTTTAACTTTGAAACATTCAAGTTCAAGGGCATGTTACAATTCAATAAATCATGCTGCTGGAACATGTTGTATGACAGTGGTTTGAAACCAACACACCCGCTCCCCTCCTCCCTCCCTCAGCCCTGATAGAGGAGAACTCCTGGTAGTGTTTGTTGGTGATTGTGAACAATAGCTTTTGCTTGGAACCAATTGAAGTACTTGTACTAAGTACAAACTATATACTCATGTAGTATACTGGCCAATACCAAACTCAGAGGACGCCAACTGACCACATCCTCCCATTCCAGCTCTACCCAAACTTTTCTGGTTAACTCCAACATTCCAAACTCGCCTGACTGTTGCTGAGCAGTCTACCCCACTCCAACAACTGAAAAAGAGAAGAGGATAATAGCCAACACCCCCTCCCCCAAAGGGAAAATGGATTTAAGAAATAAACTGAAAATTCAATTATTCAGAGACAAGTGCACCTCGCAAATTTAGAATCGGAAGACTACCTGATTGACTAACTGGTTTTTAAATTTTTCCGGATGCAACTTCCGCTCAGAATGAAATGCATATGACACTTGGGCATCCATTCCTGTAGATATAAGAATGCAGAAGAATGTAACTACCGATGGGTGGATAAAAATAATACGAAATACACTTAAGAAGAAGAATCTATGTATTAAAAGCAAGTTAACCGATGTATATATACATGATCAGCCTAAAAAATGGAAATAATCAAGATAATTGAGGATAAGGAGAAGAACAAGGTAATTTACATACAAATTGGAAATAATGAAGAAAGCCCAATCAGTTCATGAAGTGCATCAGAGAAAGAAGCAATTGAATGCTAACAAAAGACAGGAACAATGTTCATAATGCTCTTCTCTGTCATCCAATCTGTCATTAAGGGATGATGAAACGCTAGAGATAGAGTTAAGCCACATTACCATGAAGCACTGAACACTACCACATTGACTTGGTTATTATAACTATCCAAAGCATTAAGTACTTGCAAAAATATAATGTACCAAAAACAAAGAAAAAATGGAAGAGGAAAATATTGGTGGGAAGATGAATTGATATATTCGATATATTAGCTATCACATTTATGGCTACACAAGTTGTGGAGGGTAGTTTAGATCTTGTCCAAAACCAATTACCATAGGTGCTTTATTGAAACCAAGCAACCTGGAATATGATGAAGTGGCTTCTGAACAAGGAACTGCTGAAATTCGATGGGAGTTTGCATTTGGTTTATTTGCAATATCCACAAGAACCAGGAAGTTCTAGTCTATTAGGACCTCTATTTCTAACTGCCTTATTGGTAATTGAGAAGCAGAATTTATTTCTTTTTGTAATTTCAGAATACGATTGTGAGACTTGTTATAAGTGAAGCTATAATACAGAGGATGATTCTATAATCTTATAATGACCAAGATGGATCTACCTTGTTGGATAACTGGATATTCATATCAGTATCCAAAAACCGAATATATATCAACGCCTAGATGTTTGCTCCTTTCATGGGAGTTGTCACTTACCCAATAAGGAATTTCGCTAACTTAGGAGTTAGAACTGTTTAACAATTTTTGTAATAAAAAAGGAAAAAATATATTGATATCCTGGTACAAAGGGAAAAACTACAGTAGCATCAGTCAGCCAAATTAAAGTGTAACATCCATCCATGGTTCCTAATTTCCATAGAGATCGATAAGTATGGAAACCAGATTCTTCATAAATATGAAAATTAGAAAATGTATTGAGATTTAGGATGTGAAACACTACTAGGCTAGTGAAGACTACAAATTATATTATTTTCGTGCTACATAACATCCTATATCAAGAAAACGCTTCTGGCTAAGAAATCACTACTTACCCATGCTGAAGTAGTTCCAGAATCCACCACGAAATGTAACGTATCCTTCCTACACAGAAACCAAAAATTTAATCTGAGTAACTTTACAAACAGTGTTATTGTATTCAGTTTGAAGCTCCTCAGAGTTTTGAAGGAGAAAATAAAGGGTACTTGGAGAACAAGTTCCTGAAAATTTATGAGTAACAAAAATAGTCATTGGCAAACTTTGACCTCCAGATTAAATCAATTGCCTGCAAGGAC
The DNA here is from genome assembly GCA_021018815.1 of Talinum fruticosum. NCBI lineage: Eukaryota > Viridiplantae > Streptophyta > Magnoliopsida > Caryophyllales > Talinaceae > Talinum > Talinum fruticosum. Next base: position 295,844 of record JAITYX010000123.1, on the reverse strand, counting down.
TGCTCATACGCCCGCCCGAAACAAAGGGCAAGGAGTGAACCTTGTGAGCAACACTCGGATTTAGCATGGCATTAAAGAAAAATGAACTTTTAAGTTCAAGATAGTACATCACAAGAAACTATGTAGAAGAAGAAAGCTTTCTTTTAAAAATACTCTCAGTTTCTCCCTCATCATTTCAAAAAATTAAAACTAAAATATATGGTTCCTAGTAATATACAAGAAAGTAGTGATAGAATTTCAGTATCAGGCAAGCAGATGACATCTTCCAGGCTTCAAAGACTTGTTAACATCAATTTGAAGGAACTAGTTTCTCATCCAGCCACATCAACTTGCTCAGCTCATCATCAAGGACAACCAATCAAGTGTGGGACCATTCAAGAATCTCCCTCTAGTTTGAAAACAATTTATAGACAAGCATGACCTGATTTATTGATCCTACAGTCCTACTCTCCCATCCCGCCAAAACAACTTGCTTGAAATCATCCCCTGGAACCCAATCATGTGGAGACTACTTTTTTCTTCTCTGTTTACCACAAATTAGCCATCTCATTAAGCATCATGTTCACCAAGCATGGAAATAACAATTTGTTGATCATACATATGTGCAACTTCCTGAATTCCTTAATTTTGAGCTCTAAGCACAACGAAGATAGATCAAACTAGTAGGAACTCCAGGAAGTACGTCTAGTTACGAGACTAAAAAGTATTCAGTTCACAATCTTCAAGCCTCTGGTTTTGGACCCACAGTTGCACATTTCCTTTATTACAATAGTACCCTCAGCCTCTACACTATTTTGAGGTGTATACAAGAGTACAGACACAAGTGCAACAGAGAGTGAGAGGACTTAAACCACCAGACAACCCTGACAATCGAATGTGTCTTTGCAAGACGAAATTTATACGCTTAATTGCTCATGTAGACTAAAATGCAGAGGTGTCAGCTAGTAAATTGCAGTTGAGAGAAGATTAAAAAAAGCAGGGATAGAAAGAACAGTCACCTTGGTCAAAGCATCTGTTGAAGAAACACGATGAACTGCATGGAGTGAATGTGGCAGCTCAAGAGGCGCAATTGGATCACAGTTTCCTTCTTTTGGGATTTTCATCCTCATGAGAATGTGCCAGCTGTTAGGAAAGAAACAAGTAAAGAAATTATAGAAATTTATAATTTGAAAGGTTCTAGAGCAAATTTTTTGAATTGTAAGATAACCTTAAGTTGAAGTTTAAAAATTTGAGATGCATTTTTTTTTAAAAAAAAAAAAGAAGGCGACTTGCTGGTCATGGTTTAGAATAATGTCATGTAAAATGTGTTCATCTAGGAGGGATAAAACGTAGATGATTCATTGAGTATCCCCTCTCCCTCTCCTTTTCTGGTTAGAAAGGAATGACAATTCTCCAAAAATAGAGCAAGATACACATGCATATTTTGAGTCATCTGTACTACTGTTTCCTAAAGCTTTTTCCTTGCAAAGGGTATCAATCCATCAAAAGCATTTTTTGCATAAATTTTTGGTGGGTTTATTGGGATCAGTGCATTTGCTTGCAAGTTAAGGCCACCTACTTCTGGATCCTCCTAAACCCTGCTAAGGGGGATCCGCATTGGGTGGTGGTGGGGTAATATTGGCTTAGCTCCACCAGGCAGAAGACTCCAGATTTACTACAGGATGTACTTTTTCTGCCTTGATTTCCTAAAATAATTTTTCCTTACCCGAAAACTGTTAAGACAAGTTACCACACTCTAGGAGAAACACTTTATCAAAGAGATGCATTACTTATCAATCTTCATTTCCTTTGCTTTCAGGACTTGGTTTAAGAATAACTTCACAGACTGTTCATCTGTTCCAGGGTTCTTTTTCCCTGCAAGTTAAGATTTCATCACCAAGATTATCGATGGCAGTTGACATTTGAATAAAAAGGTTATCCTTTTTTTTTTGGAGGGGTTAGGGGAGGAGGGGGCGGGAGGGAGGGTTACAATGTCTGCAATCAATAGCAAAAACGAATGGGTCTGAAAGAAACACAATGCCAATGCATGTAATTTGTGGCAGTATAAGTCGGGAGTTTTTCCCAGCATTGAAATATAGTTATGACCTCAGCAGAAATATAAACTGGGGAAATGTCTTCCTAAAACAAATAATGTTGGACTTGGACTACAATTGGGCTTATATGCGCAACTGAGGCTGACCTGTTTAATGTAAAATTTAACATCATATTGCAGTAGAGCTTGTTCTTGACTGAAAATTCCACCTCCTTCATGCAACTTACTAAATCATATGCTGGGGCTTAGAGTGGACCTACCATATGGGGAAAATTGAAGAATGCATAGGGTTTTGTTCCATCTTGGATAAATCAAACGGCATTAAGCTCACATATAAGCCAGTGTGAGTCCCTCCACCTTTATTAGTTTCGAGATTGCACAAATTAAAGCTTAGATGTGTGCAGTTAATTTGGGCTTCTTTACCATCTAACATAATTAAAGATGAAGAAAACTAGGCTACTGAGTCAAACTGAACCATGAACAATACTACATGTGCCAGCAGAGTTAAGCAGACCAACCAATCTTTCCAGATTCTGTTACATACCTTACAAACAACAGACTCCCCCACCCTCACCCAAAAAAAAAAACAGAAAAAAAAATAAATAACTTTCAGCATCATAAAATAGTGTAAGGTCACCATTCAAGAGAGATGGTGCCTTACCCAACCAAATGCAAATGGCAGGTTATTTCCAGTCCCAAGGGGTACAGTAGCAACAGGAGGATGACGAGGCAATTTGAGGTCACAAATAACTCCAAGAATCCATCCAGCCGTACCATCACCACCAGCAACCTAATAGGCAAGCATAAATTAGTAAATAAGAACTACGTTCATAGCATATCCGTGAAATATTTAGTGTGCAATGCACAATAACAGAAGACATAAAACAAAAATATAATTGCAGGAAGTAGGCTTACAATTATTCTCAGTTTCTCCTCAATTTTGCAAGTCAACTCATCTCCCTCCTGTCTAAGCCTCTCCAGATTGAGATAAAGCCTATTAAGAAATTTATCAGGAGCTTCTTCCAGCAGATCAACAACCTAAATTTAGAAGCATATTAGTTGGCTAACTGGGTTGATGGGTTCTGTTCACAACCTTATTTGCACATGTTTTGATATATCTTCCTTGATTTCAGATCTATGAAGATATATCACATGGAAGAGGCTACCGTTCAAAGTCAAGGCAGACAATAAATAGTCCAATATAATCATTTACCTGATTTGTATTAAGAAGAGAACGATATGTCACAAGGAGATTCCCACCTAGCTGACCACCGCTCTTGGAGTTGATAAAGACAATTACGGGACACTCAGGAACATCTGAAAGAGTCTCTGGTTGTAAATCCGGATTTAGTATATAATCAGGAATGTAGAAGTTCTTTAGAAAGTCAATTGATGTAGACATTGGATCCCTGATGCTTTGTTTGTGCTGCAGAAATTGCTCGTTCAATTATTAACAATGGCCAAATGAAAAATAATCATAGTATCATACTATAAAACAGATAACCATCATCAGCATATATAATCAGAGTACAAGATCAAGATGTTCCACGTCAAAAAGCAAACAATTTAAGGAAAAAAACATATATTACATCTCCTTTAAATAAGCATCAAAATAATCCAAGTACAAGATCAAGATGTTCCACGTCAAAAAAACATATATCACATGTCCTTTAAATAACCACCGCCACCAAAAAGACTAGCAGATAGGAACAACGAAGTAAGGCAGAGTCCGGTAATATGAAGCATCCATGTAATAATAGATGATCGTAAGGTGTTATGAAAGGTTTATCGAAACCAAGTCAATGATGTTAAAAATTAAATAGAAGGAGATTCTTAGTTATCCCGTAACTTTAGAATATATGAAGGATGAATTCGTTAAGTGGGTATTACAAGGGATGCCTCAAAGAAAGCGTAATACTTCAACGATCCAAGACTTTTAATCTATGGACGCAACCTCAATTCTGGGAAAAAAATCTGAAAGTAAACCACTAATCATGGTAACAAAGAAAAGAGTCTAAAACCTCAAAACCACATTTGAGCCTTTGCTATTGAGGTGCCAAAAAAAAAATCAAAGTAGGCTACTTAAGTTGATAAATACATTATACCTTAAATCAATTTAAATTAAGGAAAGAAAAAAAAAAAAAACCTGAACTAACACAACTGAAGCAGAAATCTGATATCAATTTTGCAAAAAAGATAAAGATGACAACACTATCCTTCAGAAATTCGAATCCAATTATCAACTTATTCTCATCATATGATATTATCACGTCATCACATCTCATCCTCAGAACAGAGCAATCGAACGATATCATCAAAAGGGTAGAAATTCAGGAAACCAGAGGTTGACATTTCAAATATCCTTGACGGTAGAAGTTCAAAAAAGCTACCCATTTCTTCAGAGGCGCATAATCAAATTTACGAGTCAAAGAACGACCACCACAGAAAGACTTCCTGAACGGCAATGGCATTTTCAAATTCAGATCAATGAATCGGAAATCTAGAGTCGCCACTCTCGTCGTCGCCGAATTGTGAGAAAAATTATGATGGAGAGAGAGAGAGAGAGAGAGTTACCTGAAAGAAGAGGATGTAAACAGCAGCGAGCAAGAATGGGGAGGAAGCGAAGGATCTGGATCAGAGAGAATGTGAAAAAGTGAAGGCAACAGGAAAGCTATCGGAATCAGGCAGCGTAACAGAGACAGAGAGAGAGAGAGATGACGCTGATGGGATGGGATTCAAAAAAGGAGATAGAAGACAAGTAGCCAATGGAGGAAGAGGCGAAGATGTAGGAGAGAGAGCGACGCCACGCTGTTGGCCGTTGACCCAGATATGAATATGAGCGTCCATATTGATAGCAGAATTAGTTAGTGCATCTTCTTTCTTCCCAAAAAACTTCCAACGGACGATTACCGTCGTGGATTCCCCTATGGTCTGCATCCCCAGCACTTTCATTTTTCTTTTCCAGAAAAAAATTTATACAAATTAATTTTTTTTAATTTTTTTGACCCACAAAATAGCATAATAAAAAGTTAATAAATTTATTAAGGAGTGTGAATAAAGTTATGGAAACCCTGAGATAGAGATAAACCATATACAAAACTTTTGTATATGTCATTTAATGTTAACCCTTCAACTTTCAAAAGTATGTATTTTCACTTGCATATTGTTTATACATCCAATAATATTGTTAATAAGAAATTTTCATCTAATATTGACTTTCTTTTAATATGAACTCAATAAATTGATAAATTTTGAGATCTTTAAAATGTATAACACTATCTTTTTCACCAATAACAAACTAAAACTTTTGCAAAACAGACCTAATGATACATTGATATATTCCTATAATCGATTTTGTATTTTTGATGTGCCATATAAGCATGGATATCCATACAACACATAATATAAAGATCGAAAGTAAGAAAAATATAAATTTAAATTAAGTTTAGCTATTCAACATAGTAATTAAGTTATCCATATTTTAAAGAATTTCTAGTACATTTTCAATATTTTTGAAAAGCAATTATGGTCAATTCAATTTTTGTCCTTGATCATCATTCTTTACTTATTTAGTTAAAAATCAAGACAAAAAATAATTATATTTTAGTGTTTTCATATGCCTACAATCTCAACTTTAAAACATTGTACATAAATAATCTCAAATTAAAAATAACACTGCTTACTTTAAAGATAATTATTGTTGCATATATCATCATCTAAGCAAACATACTTTAATATTTATATTTTAAAAAATAAATAATTATCACTTTTTTCATATAATATTGCCTATCCCACAAACCAAACTAGAGCAGAAGTTTGCTCTATTATTTAGAGTATCGCTAGTTTTGTTTATAAACATATGTAGAAGTCTTTCACTGTCCTCTAACGAAAACCTATTTGTTTTTTTTTCTTTTTCTCTCCCTTCAATTTTTTATATTTATCTAATAAGAGGTGTAATTCTTTCACCTATTAGTATTTTAACGTAAAAATCTTTCAATAAATATACTTTTAAAATTTTAAATTTATATTTTTCTTTTTACTAGAGTAACGCTGCTAATGCCTCAATCGGCTCTTTATTGATTCTCCCTCCTTTAGTCTTCATCAATGATGATGGAAACCTTATACTTATACTTAGCCCTGACGCCAAAGGTACGACTGAAGGAAGGTGCATGGATGTTTCCTTTGTCACCACGTGCTTATAATTATACATGCACTCCAACTATCAATAATTGTGTCAGTAGGATCCTTCTTCTTCAAGTATCACTGGTAGACCTGGCAAAACCGACTTTTTCTAAAAATCTGATCCAAATCTGTCTGAAAATTATGAGTTTTAAATACGATTTTTTCAATTCAAACCCAAAAACCTGTGAATTAATGGGTAAAACTTAATTCGAACCCGTTTTGACCCATTGGGTCAAGGTAATAAAACGACAATTTTAACTTTGTGGCTTATTGATTAAATGTTTTATGTCTATTATATAATTTTTCTTTCACTTTATCACACTTTTAGTAATGATTATTTATTATATTACACCATTTAGAGAGATATTGCATAGCTATCACTACAATTTACAAATAGATATTGATACTATTTCTTTTCTCAATTTATTTCTCATAAAAAAATTATATACAAAAACTATACCCAGTAAAATTTCAATAAAAAATGTACGAATTCAAATGACATAATATAATAAAAATATTAAAAATGTACAAGTTATATTGTTGTATGTTTTGTGAATTGAATATCCATTCACATCTTAAATAATATATTTTTTTATAGAAATAATATATTATAATAATATAAAATTTTGGTGTTATAATTTTAAAATATTAGTTTTAGTTTATTGTAAATCTCTAATTCTCATTTATTTGAAATTGTTATAGTCATACTTGAAGGATGGACACTAGGTCCGGTTAACACGAAATCGAATTTTTATAGAATGGGTGAGTTAGCCGACTAGATTGACTCTTTCTCAATCTATTATTAATCTTCATTACTATCAATAATAAATTAAACAAAGTACAACATGTGAATTAGTATAATAGAAGAGTAGAAATAACATGAGAACCTTAAAGGAGTCGTTAATAGAACAACTCGTTATGGCTCAGCTTTTATTGGTCTTATTCAAACGGGTAAAGCGGTTAGGTCGTTCGACTCAATGTAGTGCTTGCGCTAATACTATGATGAAAATTTTGCATTTTTAGAAAATGCAAATATTATACTTTTTGTATAATTATGGGCAATTTTAAGTAAAAAGTATATCGGATTTTTATAATTTATAAAAGAAAAATAACCGATAAAAAGATGATGTTAACCCGTTGGATCGACTCGAAACGCGTACAACCCGATATATGACTACTCGTATTTTACCCAAACTCGAAATACACCCAATCCATATTTTACCCGAACACGAACACACCCCGATCCGTATTTAACCCACCCGCTTGATTGACAGGTGTAATAACTGGACAGGGAGATTTGGAATCCATCCTTTTCTCAATTATTATTATTATTATTATTATTATTATTATTATTATTATTATTATTATTATTATTATTGTTATTGTTATTATATAAAGTATAACTAGGCATATATAAACAAACAAAAAAGGCAACAAAATGAGGTAAGATTAACTATATCTTAAATAAGTAAATTATAAAATGTACACACAGTTTAAAAAAATTTTAATTTTAATTTTTTTTAAAGTGAAAATCAGTCATCCTCCAAGGGACAAAATGAGATCAATTTTATTAATTACTACAAGAAAAGTATCCAGCTAATGCGCTTAAGCGGCTGAACTAATCTTAATACTCCACTCGCCTGTCAAACTGATTTTTTAAGGGAATCCATGGTTTTCTAATTCTCCCTTGGTTTATTTTTTATAGTTTATTGGATATTTATAGCTTTATTTATAAGGCTAAAGCACGTTACCACAGCAACTGGTATGCGTTGCTGAGGTGTGCAATGCCTACATAGATATTACTATATGATACAATTATTGGACTTATAAAATGGTCGAATCTTCACAAACCCGGCCGAGGTGGGGGAACTCAATTATTCAGTACCAAATATATTTTTATTTTTTGTAATGAGGTATAAGGAGGCTTTTCACTTAAGAAAATATGAACTCGTCACCCTGAGACAATGGTTAAGAGACAATGAATGTACAATTAAGTAGTTATACGTTTAAGAATCTATATAATATATAAGTTTAGTGTAGTTATATGTTTAATAATCTTTATAAATTGACAAAATACTACAATGAGAGTGATTAAAGAAGTTTAGGTAATATTGAATCTCCTCCCTAAAAATTAATAAATAATGTTATAAAATTATCTAATCTTAATCTTAAAATTAAAGTAAATAATCAATCTAATTAATTCAAAAAAATATAAAACAGAAAATAAAAATAAAACTATGGAGAAAATTAGTAAATGAAAATTACAAAACATTATATAATAAATTAATTAAAAATCTAGACAAAATATAACTAACCTAAAACCCAAAAATACTTTTTTATAATTTTTCAGAAAAAGTAAACAGAATTAAAAATAATAAAACAAAAATAAAATCTAAAATAGAAAGTTGAACAAATAATAAATTGCACTAAAAAAAGTGCAAAAATAAATATTACCAAAGTATTAACACTATTTTCTAGACCTAAATATACCCTAAAAACCTAAAATCAAAATGAAAAACCTATATTTACAAATTTATTAAATTAAAAACTTACTTTAACCTAAATTAGAAAATAAATATGATAAATTATCAAATCAGTTATAAAAATTAAGAAAATTAATATTAACAGATTAAGACTCTAACTAAACCCTATAATAATATAAAAAACATTAACCAAAAGAAAATAATTTTAATATAACTTCTAATAAATTGACTAAAAATAACAAAAAAAGTAACATAAAAATTAAAATATATTAAGACTCAAAATAAAATTAATATAAAATTATTGAGATATCTATATTATTATCAATCAATTTAATTCACTCTTACATGAATTTTTAGTAAAAACCTATTTATAATTACATGTAAATTTAAAAATATATTTATGTCATAGAAATTGACGTGAAAACTTCAAAACTTATATTGATGTCAAAAAATATACTAATTGATTTTAAAGAAGGGATGTAATTAAGTGCAATTTTATTAACGCGAAATTTTAGAATATAATTAAAAGATATTTTCTTATCTTTAACGGTGTTAAGGTTTTTAACCTAAAAAACATAATATATATTATTTAAAGTTTTAGTTTAATTTTATTTTAAAATTTGAGAATCACAAGCTATGTTTTTTCTTTTTATATGCGACTTCAAATTGTTCGTCTAATTGACATCTAACAAGATAACTATCAAATTGGACAATTATTAGAGAATCAAATTGTATTGTTGTTGATTTTTTGGCTAATTGTGCTTTCAGGGTGAGATCTTAAAATTGTACAAATTTAATTATATATTGTTGGGTGGATTAATAAGATATTTCATTAGTTTGAAAATTTTGATTCCTCATTTCCACTAAAATATATATTGCAAAAATATAGCAACAACTTATGCCATTATTTGGCTGATTAGTTACTAAGAAAATGTGGTTGACGTGTCTAAAGAAAGGGTATCGGTTTCAAACTAATTTTAACTAGTGGTTTGAAGTTTAGGAAGTGATGGAACCTTTCGTGATATTAGTATTATTATCTCCTGTACATAATTATTTACTGAAAATAATGGTAATATGGGAGTTTTAATTCCTTTTTTATATTTTTTGATTCGTTTAATATGTTTTGTATTGACAAAAGTTTACTACTTTGATCTATGTTTATATTATCTTTGGGTTATAAGTTTTTCTTAAATTAATTAGTTAAACGAGAAAAGGAGCCATTATAGTTTTTGTTTGAATTTTATATATACACGTATAATGTGTTTATGTACATGTTTATTGTTTAAAAATTTATTTGAATTTTGAGATACAACGTGCTTTGAATATTATGAAAGTTTGGGTACTTGAATCATGGTAAATAGCTTTATCTGATCTTTAAATATTAAATATATTATTCTTTAATTTGTCCAAGAGTGTTTCTTTATTGTGTCAAATTTTATTCTTTATTGTGAAAATATGACAATTTATAATTGTGATGACGTCATTTCAAATATGTTTAGTTTAACAGTATTTGGACATGTAATTTAGATTTTGGTGAGCTCCTCTTTTCAAAAGTTTCATTCGATACACGCTCATTGCATCCGTAAGGGTCAAGTCAATTCGAGAAAGTCCGCTATGATTAAAATATGAATTTAATTACTTATTTTTTATTTTTTATTTTTAATATGTTAATTTTCCTAATTCGGTTTGTTTGAATCATAATTTTCTCTATCTCTCCACTTATTCTTTAATTTTGTGACTATTTCATCTTTTATTATTTTTTTAAATAATATTGACGTATAAATTAGATTAAACCCAAGTTTAAACTCAATAGTTACTCAATATTAATTCAATTGATATCTTGCAGTTGTAAAAAATAATGTGCATATATTGTATTTTTATTTATCAGTCTGACATATTCTCTATACATATATAGTGTTTACTACGTCCTACTCGTCATTATTTTCATCCTTTGGTTCCTTCTTTTTTCTTAATGTGTTATTTAATTCTTTTGTAAAGATACGAAATATTGAGCATGTACAATCAAACAAGTGATGGAGATTAATTCATATTTCAAAATATTATTAGAACATTGAATTACCCATATTTGGGTGAAATTTATGCTCAATGTTAATTCTTTCATATTTATTTAGTAATATTTGACTTGAGTTCTCATATTCAAGGTAGATTGAGGTGTTGGGGTAACTAATATTGGTTCCATCCCCCTTTTCGTCGATGTGAATATATATATATATATATATATATATATATATATATATATATATATATATATATATATATATATGCATATGCATTTGATTAGAATTCTTGGTGATCATCACGTTATTTCATTATTATTACAATGTTTGATGTATACTCAACACTTTCTTTTTTCTTTTAGAGAGGTGTGACTGTTATGGCGGAGAACTTGGCTCTATGGTTTCCAGGGACAAATATAAATGTACTAATTGGGTCCTTGACACTATTCAATTGAGTAACAAGAATTGCATATTTCTCCTTATATTCACCATTTTTTAAAAGGGAAAGGAAGAATTGAATTAAATATTGACAATTTATTTGTAATATAATCAAGTATTTATTGATTTAGAGTTTGGATTATGAGCTTTCAATTATTTTTGTGTATAGTATGTAATATTATTCTGGGTGTGAAATAATAACATTTTCCTGTAATTTTTTTACTTTTTTATTGTTTGATGGTTTTTGATTTGGTACCATAATATAATTGTTACAAGTATTTTTAAAATTAAAATTAACACAAATATGTTATAAAAATAATTTTTAAATATTTGAATATTTGTGGAAACAATTTGACTATTACTAATATGGATTCATACTAGACTTTAAGAAATTATAAATTAGGAAAGTAAACATATAACAATTACATGCATACTTGAGATTAATCATTGAGAATGCGTACAATGATTAAAATATATGATTCAAATATGTTGGAGAACAAGACGTAATGAATTAAATGGTGAAAATTGTATCAATTTAAGTTTGTAATTTATAGACTCAAGTTTGTATTTGTTTCATGTTTTATAGGTCAAGTTCCATAACTCGTAGGATTTCGAATAAATTCATCTCAAAATTTTTGTACAACATACATATCATTATTTTTTGTTACAAATACAATTTATTTTAATATCTTCCTAACATTGTTTATGTTATAACATTGAACATATAAACTTGGGGACTAATCATATCCTTTACCGTGATATAATTTTTAAACTAATTATTCATTGTCTTTTATTGTCAAATATATTGAGAGGCAAAACTTTTTTTAAAGAATAAATGTAAGCTATTTAATTGGATCCTTATTTCAGGATTAATTTATGTAGAATTGGAAAGTCAAGAAAATAGAGATATCAAGCTTAAACTTAAAACTGAAGCCTACAACTCATCTCATGCTTCAAATTCGAGCCCATAAGTGAGACAAATATTTTATTAGCACTTATCCATCATCTCTCGAAGATATATAACTGCATCGTTGTATTTATTTATTTCCAATAATATAAAGCCTACAAGGTGGTATTTTGATTTGAAAGTGATGCAATTATTAGTAAATTTTGTAAAAGACAGTTTTATTTAAGACATTAAGTGAGACATAAGTGTAGAGATGTTATGGGTAGGGTTGTTTACAATTCATTTCGATTCAAATAGTATGTTTTAACCAGTTTACCGGATTAACCGTTTCGTAAAAATATAAATCAAAATTATAGTCCGATAAAATGTAATTATAACTGTTGAGGGGGAGACAAATGAATGCTGGGCTGATTCGACAAATACATCAGTAAATTATTCGTGAATAAAATAATCCACAGAACAAAAACAACCAGAGACATTAGTATATGCTAGTATATGGCATATGCTGGCTAAAAAACGGTGATGATTGATTTCTTTACGAAGTCCTTGAAAATCCTTAAAGATAGATACTTTGGAAGTGTAAGATATTTTTAAGGGTCCTTTATAATCCAACTTTAGTTGTATTGAATGGAAAGTCTTTTAGCAAAGGCATAGTTTTGGATAAATGGCGTGATTGCTTTCTTCCCGGTTATAGCAAGGCATAAACTCAAATTCGCTTAAAAAGTAATAAGAATTAGGAACTATCAATTTTCTAAAAAATTTCACAAATTCTTGTCTAGTCAAGATTGTAAAAATAAGCACTATTCCTTTCTTTTTCCTTTTTATTTGGCGGGATCCTTTCTTTTTCCTTTTAAATCAACCTTAGTTGCATAAATTTTACTTTTTTGCTATTTTAATCACTTCAGCTTCCATTTTTAGCTAGTTTGTTCCTTAGTTCCTATATAGACTTTTGTACCAAAAAAAAAAAATATTGCTTCCACAAATTTCTCTATGAATTATCACATCCAAATTTTTTTTCCATTATGACTTATGTTAATCCTACTTGGTTTTCATACATATCCATCTCATCTTTCTAAACTACAAATTTCATCCCTAATTAATTTTTTGATTTGATCTAGAAAAATCACAAAGGACTATGTAGCACAATTACTAGAAAAATCACAAAGGACTATGTAGCACAATTACAATACAAAAAGGAATAGGAAAATGGAACTTGAAACTTAATATATTTAAGACCTTACTCTTAATTATTAGACCTTATTGGCACCTCTAATTTATTTTTAGTATTTTTTTATTTATGAATAAATTTTTAGTGTTTTATTTTATAGTAAACAGGGGTTATATTACTCAAAATCAGAATCCATACAAGAATCTAGCTATTGGTCCGTAACATTATCCGGAGCACCCTCAACCCAAGTTTTGACAGAATGAACATAAGGTTGTAGGTGCGCTAGGGTGTGAGTCACCCGATTTCTGTAGCTTAACATTCGAAAATGAATAAAAATCAAAACGACCAGACAATATTAAGAATACTAGAAATTAGAAGACCAACTTCGAATTTGGGCAAGCCTTCCGCTATAGCTTCGATACTAGATTGAGAGAATAACCTTCCTTCACCACCTGTCTATAACCTTTCTCCCAAGCCAATTGGGTGGCAAAGAGACATGACCTAGCTTCTTCGACCTCCGGGCCTCCCAACCCGGAACCTTGCATTGTTGTCATCGGTTTGATATCGCCAGTTGAGTCCCGGATGACCATTCCCTAGCCATGTCTTCCATAGGGAAATTTACCACCATCAAAATTAACCTTGACCCAGCTCGACAAAGGCGCCTTCCATTTTCCTTTCACAACCTCATGAGGGATCTTCACTTTCGGCTTTACCTCTCGAAACTCCTTCAACAATTCCAATGCGTTGTTAACTTCTTCGATGAGGCTTCAAATGGGGCTATGAAAGAGAATTTTGTTCCTCACGTTCCGGATAGCCCAAAGAAAGACAAAGAAGTCAGCCAGACAAATTCTTCCTTGTTGATCGGATTTCAAATGCTACATCCACCATCTTTGTTGCCCTCGGTCTCCATGTTTGTGTTTTAAAAGGTGAGAAATTCCACATTGACTTAGCTACCATGCATTTTAACAGCGTATGGACTTCAAATACCTTAAACTCTCCACACACCAGGAACCAAACATCCAAACCTTGTACCCGAGAGGCCAACGCTTTACGAGTAGGGAGAGCTTTGCTACACGCACGATAGGCGAAAGCCTTTATTTTGGGTGGAATGTCAAGGCCCCAAAGAGTTGCCAGAAACCCTTCATTGTTTCCCCACTCCCACTACAGTTGGGTTCCTGTCCCGACAATGATTGAAGAATTAGATGGTAGGCCGACTTCATAGTCAAAACACCATATGAAGTAAAATGACACATAAGTTTATCCTTCGGCCATAAAGTGTAAAGGGGTATGTTTCTAGTAATGTTTACATCAATTGGCAGTAAAAATACTATCAATAAAATCCTCCCTCCATGTCCCATTTTCATAATCAATTAGATCACACACCGAAGCAACACAATTTCGGGTTTCTTCGGGTAATCACTCGAAAGGAAGGCTGCCTTGATATCCATTGATCTTCCCAAATATTCAACCTATACCCATCGCTAATAGACCACCTCATCCCCTTAGCCACCACGCCTAGCACACCCTATAAGCTTTTCCGTGTATAGCTTGGCCTCAATTTGAGTTCAACTTTCAACATTGCTACATTCGAAAAATACTTTGCTTTTAGAATCGAAAAGCTAGTGAATCCTCAACATTAAGCGCTAGACTTGACGTGCCGGTAGTGTAACGTTGAAGATTTCAAGATTACGAAATTCCATTCCACCATGCAGCTTTACTCTCACACAATTTATCCATGGAAACCCAGTGAATCTTCCTCCCTTCGTTACACCCTCCCCACCAATACTTAAGAATAAGTGGTTGAATAGATTTAGTTAACTCACTTGGAAACTTAAAAACGCTCATAACATATGTCGGGAGCATCCGGGTTACAAACTTCACGAGCACATCCCTTCTAGCCCAAGAAAAAGTCTTACCCGTCCATCCACTCGGACGTTACGCAACATGGTCCTTCACTGGGGAAAAGACTTTCCGTTTTGATCGAACTGTCTTTGTTGGTAGTCCCCGGTATTTGTCATGCGACAATACCTCTTTAATATCAAGAGTAATAAGAATCTCGTCACGCCTCGTCTCGACATTCCTTTGCTAAAGACCACATTGGATTTGCGGCAATTTATAGTTTTCCCATAAGGTACCTTGTATCTCGTGGAGGCCATTTTGACCACCACTCGATTCTTCTTTCGATGTTGTATAAAAACTTATCGAATCGTTCGCAAACAAGTAAATGAGAAATAAAAGGGGCTAATGTACACACCTTGTGCCCGTGAAGCTCCCCTCTATTGACAAGCATCGTGGATTAGATAGGAGAGCCCTTCAGACACGGAAGAAAAATACATAGGGGAAATTGGGTCTCCTTGCCTTAGCCCTCTTTCTAGTGTGGCAAAACCTCTAGGTTCTCCGTTGATAATGAACGAAAAGATTCTACAAATTTCATTGCCAAATTGATCCAACTCATCCTAAACCCCATCTTCTTCATGATTCGGCGCAAAAATACCCACTCTACCTTGTCATATGCCTTGGACATATCTAGTTTGAGCACCACACTCCCATTTGTGCTAGGATGATTTCCCATAGAATGGAAGATTTCAAAGGCCACCTAAATGTTGTCCGTAATAAGACGCCCAGGGTAAATGCACTTTGATTGTCGGAAATGACCGATGGCGTATTTCTTTAAGTCGGTTTGTAATCACCTTGGTGGCAATCTTATAGAGAATGTTACACAAACTAATTAGGCGGAAGTCTCTTACCTCATTTCGGCTATGCTTATTCGGTATAAGTACTACATGAGTATGATTCAAGCATATTAGGAAAGTCTCCTCTATTCGAATGCCTAGAACCACTGCTTGTCACATCTTGTTCGACGATGGCCCAATACTTCGATAGAAAAATGGGTTTAGCCCATCGCGGACCCGGGGCTTTGCTTGGGTTCATCATATCAAGAGCCCGTTTAACTTCTCGCACTTGAGTAATCTCGACAAAACAGATTATTCATCTCCTTCGTAACTTTATGAGGGACACAATTTAAGACATCCTTAAGATTAGTTGGTCGAGAAGAAGCAAAAGGTTTCCCAAATATTCGAGTGAGTACAACTTCTAAGTCCTTCATATCCACTTCATTGACCAATTCGACCCCTTCAACTTAGTAATCGGGTTTGTGGATCACCTATTATTTGCTTTTCGATGGCACCAACCGGAGTTACAATCCCCATATCGAAGGAAATCCGTTCCGGACCTTTGCCACCACATCACTTCCTCTTTACGACGCCAATCGCTCAACTTATCAAAAATGTGCTTCCTATCGGTAGCTAAATCCGTCACTTTCAACTCGCTCTTTACAAGATTGGACCCAAACTGTTCAAAGTTTCCTTAGTGTGTTTTATCACATCCTCACATCTATCATCCAAATCCCACATGTTTTCAAACCTTTTCCTACAAAGCTTTCTTCTAACACGGTACGGTTCGAAGCAAGTAGAGATGTATAGGGAGGTGGTATGAGAAATCATCATCAATATGCTTTACCCGCCGGAACAAAGCCCTCCAATCTGCCGTAGCACGTAAATGATCTAACCTCTCCTCCACCGATTGATCACCGTCACGTCCATTCCACAAAGTGAAGTCACGCCCATGGTAGCCCAAATCAAACAACTCACAATCTTCCAACGTCTCTCGAAGACGTCCGTAATATTTTGGGTCTTAAGGGGCCCGCCCGCTTTTCAAAGTTAAATAAAATCTCGTTCAAGTCCTCTCCAATGAGCCAAGGAAGCAAAGGATAAGTTTTGAGTTCGACCAATAGCTCACATGTTTTTAGTTTATCATCTAAGTTTGGGAAGCCATATATCCTCAGTAAACGCTAAGTATTGTTCCACTTTACCTCCACGTCAATATGGTTAGCCGCACTCGACAAGAGCTGAACATTCAAATCCTTTCTCCATAAGAGGGCCAACCCACCGGGTCTACCTCGACTATCCACACAAACACCGATAAACTCCTTAAATTGGGAACAAATAATCCCCATCTCGGCACTACTATGCTTGGTTTCAAAGAGGAACACCAAGTCGAGCCTTCGCCGCCTAGAAGCCGACCAAGATCCTTCATTACCCGGGGTTTGTCGAGACCCCGACGGTTGATGCAAAGGATACTCATTACGACCGGCAGTGGCAGCTGTGCAACCTCTCGCTATTGAACTAGTCCTGGACCCACCATCCTTCATAAGTCTAACTTTCTTTTCTCCTTCACCTTTGCTTGTTTATTATTTTCCTTTTCACATTCTCCCGACCTCCTTCCTTCAATGACTGCATGGATGTCCACTTGCATAAGAGAAACTGAAGCCTTCTCGTCACCCCAATCTTCCCATAATAACTTTTTCTTCACTCTACTAGCATATTCTACCCCTCTTAACTCCAATAGTTTACTCTTATTCTCAGCCCATTCCTCTTCCATCCCTCTTCTTTTTTTCTTAATAGGAGACGCATGTAACCATGCTCCATACTCGTAGTTCCTCTTTCGGTATGGAATCATCATACATCACACAACCCTTATATACATGCCCCAATATCCCACATGTATAGCAAAAATATGCTAATTTAACGTACTTAATTCCGATCCACTTTGATTGCCCAACAATCTTCATAGTGATCCCTCACTAGAGAGGCTTGTTGACATTTACTTCCACTCAAATTTTGAGAGTTTTTAAAAGGGTAATAAATCCTCTTCATTAAGCTCAATAAATTTTCCTAATTTTGATTGCAAGGCTTCCGCAAAGCTTGTGTTTTTATTTTCATTGTTAAGTCTTAAACTTTCACCCAAAACATTGTAGTATCAAACTCAATCTCGGATGGTTGTCCATGCCAGTCATCTCCTTCAACATCTCCTTCAACAGACAGTATGTGTCCATCAAAGGCCCATGGCCCCTCTATAAGAACCATGTTTTTGTCTCGTCGCTGCATAGAAATGGAAGGAAAAAAGGTTTTTTGATAGTTCTTTAATCGAACCCTTCTTGTAGGCCTCCAAACATTATGCACGGTACTTTTTAGGGCTTCTAGGTTGAAACTGTTTGTGGTATTCAACTTTCCAACTAGGCAAAGAGCAATTTGATCGTTGTCCCCATCATCCACCGATTCATCCCAATCCGTAACTTCGTCTCCGCCTCCGTTAGTCGTAGGTTTTCATACACCTCTACCAGCCCCGTCTCCATGTCAATATACCTGATTGAAAAAGCAAGCAAAGCTGTACACAACTAGGAAAATAAGGATCTCCCGATCACGCTCACCAACTAACCTACACCAAGATATGAAACACCACCGGACAAACACCGATAAACCGCCCTACACAAAGAAGGGGATATGGCTCCTCACAGGCCAAGGTTAGAGCTCGGGAAGAAGGTTTTTTAAGATGAATAAAATTTTAATGTTGGCAACAAATTATATAATTTATACAGCAAAATTGTGCAACCCAAAGAAAATTAAACTACATCCATCAAATCTTTCCTCCAAATCAAATTCCAATAAGTTGTCTATTTTCATTTAAGTATCCCCACTTAAATCTAAATTGGAATAAGAAATCAAACATACCGGGGTAAAAATCAATACACATGATTTTATGATCTATATTGGCGTCACTATGTATATATTAATTTTTTAATTTTTTTATATGTTGTTTTTTTTAAAGGATCAGTAGAGTCGGAAGACTGGTATCAACACTATAGATCCATAGATATATACCCCTTCTTTACTCTTACTTTTCTTACACTCTAATTGAGTGCGTCAAATTTACTTGATAAAAAGTCAATCAAGTTATCAAATGAAACTGTTATAGCAATTTCAAAAACACTTTAACGTGAAATTTTATCTTAGATAATACAACTAATATTAATTAACAATTATTTTATTTTCTTACTTTTTCTTGCTTCCCCTTATTCTTGCTATGGAACCCATTTAACATAGAAAGGGTATCTACTCTCTAGTACTCTATATTACTTTAATCCTTCCTTATCATTATAAACTCTTATCCCTTTTGTTTACTCTCCTTCCAAATGGACCCTTTAAGAAAATTAAGGAAATGATGCATCCAAACAACTTTTACTCTTTTATGGCCAACCACTCTGACGGAGATCAAGATGATTCTAGTCTCCATGTTCACTGAGAGGCTCCCCTAAAGTGTTAAACTCACACAGAATCAAGGATGTCCATGCTATAATCTAAAATCTGAGACAAGTGACCAGTGATCCAGCTGAGCCTCAAACTGACAAAAGAGTCACAAAAATGTTGAAGGTGAGTTTGGGTAAAAAGGACCCAGAAACTGCAACATCAGGACACTGACCCAAATTGTGCTACTTGAGACTCACTTGCACCCATATTTTCCCAACGGTTGACTGAGGCTCCTGCACTTGTTGTTTTGGGTATGAAAGAGAAGGAGAAACTTGCATTATTTCGCTAAATCTTATTGACAAGCTTGACAGCTCAACGCCTTGGAAGACTAATCATGTGAGGTGTCGACAATCAAACCCTAAGTTAGATTAGGGCAGTGTATTAACATTTTGTTTTATTTAATTTTGTCTGCACTTTGCTACTGTTTTAGGAAAATTTGAGTTAAGATAATTTGCTATTTTTGTTATATAACTGTTGTATTAGACGGGAAGCCTTGAGCTTATAAAAGCCCTTCTCTTTCTCATTTGTGTTGAGTTG
Organism: Talinum fruticosum; assembly: GCA_021018815.1. Lineage (NCBI taxonomy): Eukaryota > Viridiplantae > Streptophyta > Magnoliopsida > Caryophyllales > Talinaceae > Talinum > Talinum fruticosum. The sequence continues at coordinate 275,933 of JAITYX010000123.1, read as the reverse complement.
ATTTTGAATTAATAAAAATTAAGTGAAACTCTCTCTTAAAAGGGTGGATTTTCTTGTGTCGAATCCCTAATTGTTGTATCTTGAGTTGGCTAGCTCAAGTGGTGATTTTCTAGGTCTCCTTAGTTCATTTAGGTGGTGTTTCGTATACTAAATAATTTAACGTGACTAGCCCAAGTGAGATTAAGTGTGGTATGTCCGTATGACTTAATTTTCTCTTGTCTATCCTTTCATTTTCCCATGCTCAATTGAATTTGGGTTAGTCTTTGCGCTTACTCCGGGAGCTCAGCTTCGTTTACCATCTTTGTTGCAGTATGGCTCATTCACCTTGAGGCTAGATACATCAAGTGGTATTAGAGCCTTAGCTACCCTCTTTGGCCAAAACTTCCAACCCCAAACACATTTCAGTCACAAAGAACCCAGTCGGAATGTATCCTAGCCTCATCCGAGAGCAACTACTTGAGTAAACTTTGGAAGACACAACTGAACCGAAAGTAAGAAACAAGTACATGGCTTCTCAACTTGACAAGCTCATGAGGGAGAGGAATAGAAGCTTGAGGAGATCTAAGAGTTGCAGCTTGTTGTAAAGTGACCGAGATGAAGCTTCGAGGAGGAAACCAATTGTGAGTACTCGCACGTAGTCTTCCCGTGTAGCGTAAGAAGACATTATTGAAAGCATGAGGGTAAGTTAGACCCCAAATTTTTCTTAAATTTACAAAACGTTGAGAGAGTCTTTGAGTATAAAGAAATCTCTCGACCATAAGAAGGTAAAATTAGTAGCCTTAAAACTCAAACTCCATGCCCCCACATAGTGGACCAATGTCGAACAGCTTAAGAGAGGTGAAGAAAAGATTAATTCTTATAGAAAAATGAGGAAGAAGTTGAAAGGAAAGTTCTTACCAACTCGGACAAGGTCCTAAGAGTGTAGAGGAGTACACTAGAGACTTTAAACACCTCATTTGGAAGTATGACTTAACCGAGGATGAACCTCAAATCTTGGTGAGGTACTTATATGGGTTAGATGAAAAGATTGTCAATGTTGTTGAACTCTACCCCTATGGCATCCTTGATGAGCTCGGTTCTTTGGCTACTAAAGTGGATCTTCGTAAGAGAGTTAAAGGGAAGGGAGAAGTGTCTAAGCCCCCATCCAAAGCCTATTCCTATTCCAAACCCCCTTATAACCCTCCCGGAACCACCCTTATCGCCCAACCTAGATCACTACCACCACTAGCCCCAAAAATGCCTCAAAAACCAGTACCAAAACCACTTAACCTAGAAGATGTGTTAGGTTCCAAGGCCTTAGCAAGCATTGGCTCCGAGTGCCTCAACAAGAGGATAATGACTTTGGCCGAGTATCAAACAATTTGTAAGGAGTTTCAGGAGGAGGAAGAGGAGGAAAAGGAGTAATGTCTCCTTGAGAATGAGGAAGTAGTAGAGGAAGGTTCGAAAAAGAAGAAATGCTTGTCATTTGAAGAGCTCCGACCGGCTTGGCTAAGTCGGACAAAGCAAGATCGGAGGGAAACTATTTTCCACATCGGACACACTATTGTTGACAAGGTTTATTCTCTCATCATTGATGGAGGAAATTTCACCTATGTAGCCTCTAGGACACTTGTTAATAAGTCGAAGCTTGGGGTCTCAACTTATCCTTCACCCTACACCATCCAATGGCTCAATCATGGCAAAGGTATGCAAATTGCTTCTAGATATCTTGTTTCTTTATCTATTGGAAAGACTTACAAAGATTAAATTTGGTATGATATTAGTCCAATGGATGCTTACCATGTGTTGTTAGGGAGACCTTGGTTATTTGATAGAGGAGTTACCCATGATGGAAGACTAAACCCCTACTCTTTCACCAAAGACCACAAAAATCACTCTCACACCCCTCAAACCCTCCCTAAACCACGAGAGAACCCTCATATGTTAGTTTTTTGACCAAATTGCTCAAATCTCAACATCATGAGTTTGAGTCATACAAAGAATGTCTACTTCTTGGCCATGAGTCGGACTATGCCCATACTAGCCGACACCATTCTTTGACCCCATTGCTCTAAGATTTCAATCATGTTTTCTAGAGGAGATACCATTTGCCCCCAAAAATATCTATCCGAAGATAAGATTGGCCTTGTTCTTGGTCAGTATTTCCAAACAAGCCAACCTATAGAATGAACCCTCAAGAAACCACTTAGATTCGGAGGTCACATGTCTAAGGGTCCGATTAGAGAGAGTGAGTCCCTATGTTGTGCTTGCTTTTCTTGTGCTATAAAAGGACGAAAATTAGAGGTTGTGTGTAAACAGTAGAGCTATCATAAGATCACCATCAAGTACAGGTTCCCTGTCCCTTAACCGAAGGACTCCTCGATGAACTCCATGGTGCTACAAAATTAATCTCGAAGTGGTTATTACCGGATCCTAATTCACGAAGGGGATGAATGGAAGATAACCTTCAACACTAAGACATGGTTGTATGAGTGGCTAGTGATGCCATTTGGGTTGACCAATGCCCCCAATACCTTCATGAGGCTCATGAACCATATCCTAAAGCCTCTCACTGGGAGATTTGTGATTATCTATTTTGATGGCATTCTTGTTTACAGTCACTCGGAGCAAGAGCAAGAGCAAGAGCATACCACCCACCTCGGACGAGTCCTAAGATCCTTAAGATCCCGCCCGAAAGCAATTGTATGATGACCTCGATAAATGCTACTTTTTCACTTCACATGTAATCTTTCTTGGCTATGTGGTGTCCGAGCAAGGAATTCAAGTTGATGAAAGCAAGATTTAAGCCTTCCAAGATTGACAATTCCTACTTCTACTCAACAAGTTAGAAGATTTCATGGCTGGCCTCTTTTTACAAAAGGTTTTCGAAGAATTTCAGCTCAAGAAATTTGGGAGGACAACCTCAGCTCATACATCCTTTGATGTCATCAAGCTTAAACCGACTCACGCCCTAGTCTTAGCCATACCCGACTTCTTTGCAGGTGCGGTGTTATGCCTCTAGGGTAGGCATTGGAACTGTTTTATCCCAAGAAGAAAGACCAAATACTTTCTTTAGTGAGAAGCTACATGATGTCAAGAGGAAGTTTTCAACTTACGACAAAGATTTTTAAGCCATTGTGAGCGCTCTTGAGCATTAGAGGCATTACTTAGTGGGAGGAGAGTTCATCTTACACTTAGATCATGAAGCCTTGAAGTTCATCCAAGGACAACATACGCTCAATCACAAAAATTCCAAGTTGGTTGAATACTTCTAGTCTTTTCACTTCATGATCCATCACAAGACTAGTCATTTAAACAAAGGAGCAGATGCTCTGTTTAGGAGGTTTTTGTTAGTCTCTGTCTTAGATGCCAAAGTCCTTGGGTCCGAGATGGTCAAAGGACAATATCAACATTCTAGGAGTTATATGAGCAATGTTCCAATCTTCCTCAAGGTTAATTCCACATCGACAATGGTTTTCTATTCAAGGGTGTTAGACTGTGTATCCCGAAAGGAGGTCTCGAGAGAATTTCTAATTCAAGAAGTCCATGAAGCGACTCTAGCCTGGTCACTTTGTCATTGAAAAGAGAAGGATTACGCTAAAGGAGCATTATTATTGGCCTAAGATAACCAAAGATATTGAACACTTTGTGAATAGATGCTCTATTTTCCAACCAACCACGACTCATGTACTACCTCAAGGTTACTCTCCTTTGCTCATGCCGCTAGTCCTTTGAGAAGATGTCAACCTCGACTTCATCACTAGATTGCCAAGAACTCGGAGAAGCAAAGATTCCATCACGTTGGTTGTGGATAAATTCTCAAAGATGGCTCATTTTGTTCCTTACCACACCACTTTTGATACCTCAAATGTGGCCAACTTGTACTTTAAAGAAGTGGGCCCCATTCCATTCAGCTTGTAAGGAGTTGTACTGAGCTGTAAAAACTCGTAAAGAACAAGCTGTAAGGCTATAAGCTAAAGCTAAATAGAATAGAATCTTGGTCAAATTACATGGAATTCCTAATAGCTTGGTCTCAAACAGAGATACTAAGTTCCTCGACTCATTTATGCTTACTTTATGGAGAGAGATGGGAACCCATGTCAAATTCGAGTACCATTTTGCCACCTTTAGACGTATGGTTAAACGAAGTCACCAATAGGAATTAGGCACCTTGCTTAGAGTCCTTGTCAAAAAGAATGCCAAAAGGTGGCATGAGATACTTCTGCATGTTGCGTTTGCTTTCAATAGGTGTCTAAGCAAAGCCGCTAGTATGTCTCTTTCAACATGTGTATGACTACAATCCAATAACACCTCTAGATCTAGAGCCTATTTTCACTCCAACTAAGTCTAGCTGCGAGGCGGAGAAGAGAGCCAAAGAGATCCAAAAGTTGCATGTTAAGGTCAAAGAGAGGATTGAGAAAGCTAATGAGCAAGCCAAATCTTATGGTAACAAATAATAGAGGGATATGCATTTCTAGCCGGGGACTTAGTTTGGGTTCATATGCGGAAGGAAAGGTTTCCAAGCAAGAGGAAGTTCAAGCTTCTTCCTAGGTCATATGGGCTATTTGAAGTTCTTAAGAAGGTTGGTCCTAAAACCTATAAGATTGACCTCCTTGGAGAATATGGAGTGTCGACCACCTTTAATATAGAAGATTAGAGTCGTTACTTCGATGAAAATGATGATCTTCCAAGTTTGAGGACAAACTCTTCTCAAGAAGGGGAAGGGGAATAATGAGATCATGGGGAATTTAGCCTCAATGTTGATTGGGGAGGCCGAGCCTCTAAGAGGGGTTGGCCTAAACCGGTCACCTTGATTAGTTGATCTTTCCAACAAGGAGGGACAAAGCACCTGCCTTCCCATAGAACCAAGGTTCCTTTTGCTACCATGTTAGTTGTCAACCATTAGGGAAATCTGGGTGCAAGTAAGTGTCAAGTAGCAAAATCTTGGTCGATGTCGTAGTCCTCCAGCTTTGGGTCCTTTGTACCCGAACTCACCTTCAACATTTTTGTGACTCTATGCCATGACTCATTGCCTAAATATTTATCAAGATCAAGGCCTAAAGTTGGATTAAGTTGCTAAAGGACCCGCTTTTAACCGGTCTCGGATTGCATGAAACACACTTTTATCCAATTTGTCTTGTCAATCCCGCACTTGGTGTTTTAGGTATGAAAGAGGAGGAGCAACTTGCATTATTTTGCTAAATCTTAATGGTAAGGATATCTCCTAGCTTGACTCCTCAATACCTTGGAAGACTAATCATCCGAGGTGTTGACAATCAAGCCCTAAGTCGATTAGGTTAGTGTACTAGTATTTTGTTGTATTTAATTTTTCTATTGCACTTTGCTACTTGTTTTGGGTAAATTTGAGCCGAGATAATTTTGCTTTTTTGTTATATAACTATTGTAATAGAGGGGAAGGCTTGAGCCTATAAAAGCCCTTTTGTCTCTCTCATTTGTACTAAGTTGATTTTGAATTAATGAAAATTGAGTGAAAACTCTCTCTTAAAAGGGTGGATTCTCTTGTACCAAATCAGTAGTTGTATCTTGAGTTGGCTAGCTCAAGTGGTGCTCTTATATATCTCCTTAGCTCATTTAGGTAGTGTTTCGTATCCTAAATGATCTAATGAGATTAGCCCAAGTGAAATTAGGTGCTGTGTCTCTGTATCACTTAATTTTCGCTTGTCTAGCCTTTCATTTTCCTGTTCTCAATTGAATCTAGGTCAATCTCTACACTTACTCCGGGAGCTCTGTTTAACGTCTTTGTTGTTTGCCTCACTAAACCTGGGGCTAGATACAAAACACTCATATGTGTCTAATTAAGTATATATCCAATTAATTAATTAAACACGCAAAAGTTATATGTCTCGGGCCATGTGTAATGAAATGGCGGGGAGCGAAACAACGGGGTTAAGGAGTTAGAAAAAAGGAAATTTTTTTATCTTTTAATATTCCGGTCAATAGACCCGAAATCACTTCATAAAAAATATAATTTCATGTCAATTCCACGTTATTTAGTATTACTTATATACACATTTTAATATTGATTAATGCAAAAAGTTATACTAGTTGTCGAGTATACTACAACCACGACAACCAACATAATTATAATAAATCTCCACCGTGCACGTGTATTAAATAGATCGGAACCTTTTTTTTTCTTAAAAATAATTACCTTGAAAAATATATTTTCAAATTAAAATTTGTTTCTCAAAAGAATTTATTACGCTTTTGTTTGGTTTTTAATTACTCACCCTTTATTGATAAAAGCCTTGGCCACCGGGCAAAAGCCTTAGCCCCCCTTCTCTTTCACCATTAATGGCAACAATCTCCGGTGAATGTACCGGTCACCGATGCCAATGACTATACCTGAAAATTTCGTCGAAGGTAGTGTTAGCTTAAGGGTGAATCTGGGCAAGTCTCGGCAACTACTTTTTCAAGGCGACCTTAGGGATTAGCCCGGAACACCTACATCAAAAGGAAGCCGACCATGAACGCCGACGAGTCACACCCGCCGCCGACGGCCCGGTGGATGAAGGGGAGTTAGTCCAACTCGGAATTTGCATCGGCTAGCCTAGATTGACGGTAATTCATCTCCCGAGTCCTTACTTTAGTGGTCCCTAGTAGTTTCTGCGCACGACGGCCGGGCGCCGTCTAGGGTTTGCGGTGCACGAGAGCCGGACAAGGGTTGGTGGCTCCATAACCGAACAGAGAGAGTCGGTTTCAATGGTGATGTAAAATCAATGGTGCCGGAGAAGTGATTTTAGTCGCCGAATTTCATTGTTGACGGCAAGTTGGCCGACTTTAATGGCTATGAAATTATTTAGGGGATGGGGTTAAGGGTTTTAGGCTTTTTCCCCAATAGGGTAAATTTGGACCAAACAAACAAGGTTTAAAGAAAGTATTTTTTTAATAATTATAAATATTTTTCTATTTAATAAAAATATAATTTTAAATTTATTTAATATAAAAATAATGAACGCTTAAGATCTAAATATGACACATGCACGGCTGAAATTCGTTAAATTATGGTGATTATAGTATGACGACAACTACCATAATCGCCAGTGGCGGAGCCACATGGGTGTCCCTTGGCCCAAAAAACAATTTTAAAAAATAGTTTATTTTTAGAGTAAAAAATTTAAATTATAAGTAATTGGACACCCTTGTTTCGAATTCTTGACTCCGCCACCGATAATTGCATCGTTGATTAAAATATAGGGCACGTTTGGTTGGATGTAATAAAAATGATAATGGTTATTACATTACCATGTTTGGTTACAACTTTGTAATGCAATCAAAATTGCAATGCAATCACATTATCTTCTACTTATATAATTACAATTACTTAGACATATACTAAAATAATTTTGATTACATTCATCCTTGTGATCAAATTTTAATGCACTTATAATAATTTTCTCTCTCTCTCTCTCCATCTCTCTTTATTCCATATTTTTACCCCTCCTTCCTGGCAATTAAAAAATTTATCCATTTGAGAAGGAACTTGATTTTCTTTCTTTTATTGTCTTAATATATGATATGATCGGTTGGTTATTAAGAAAAATCATACTTCAATATTTTGAATTCAAAATTTAACTATTCAATTAAAAAGATAAAAGAAGTTTAAATTAAAATTTTTAGATCAAAATTTTTTACTTGTTAACATTTATCTTTAATTCAATAAATATTTATCATTAATAAAATAATTTCAGTTGGTTTTTTTTTTATCAATGAAAAAAATTCAAAACTTAATTATATGATACAAGAGATTAAAAAACTCAAATAAAAATTTAGAGTTTAAAATTTTTTTATTTAGATAACATTTATCTTCACTACGACAAACATTTATTGCCACTAGAACAATTCGAGTTGATATTTTTTGCCACAAAAGAAATTTAAATTTAGAAAATATGATAGAAAAGTTTCAAAAAATATCAAATATATTTTCGAATTTAAAATGTTTTCATGTAGATAACATTTATCTTTATTACGATATTTATTGTCATTAGAATAATATAGTTGATATTTGCCACAAACGAAATAAAATTTGATTATTTGATAGAAAATATTTAGAAAAGCTCGAATCTAAATATGTAACTCAAATTTTTATTTAGATAATATTTGTCTGCACTAAAATAATTTAATTACTATTTTTTACCATTGAAGTGATCCATTATGTTTGTGATTACATTACACTTTAATTTTATATAACCAAATATGGTAATGTAATTATTATCCCATTACATTACATAACTAATTATATTATATAATTGATTATATTACACCCCTATTACATTACATCTAACCAAACACCACAATAATGTTTAGGATTTTTCACATGCAATCATAAAATGCATGAAAAAGGAAGTTGATTTAAGAAGAGGAATAGCATGAACAAAAATATGCTGATTACCAAAATTAAAAGAATAAAAAATAATTGAATGTGACTTACCCCAATCTTTGGACAAATTTGCCTAATGTATGCCCTGCAATTGCCCATTTGATACTTTGAACTTCTGAGAATTTTGCGGTAGCTTAATAATGTTCACCCAAAGGCAGCGCCTCTGCTTCCCTCTTCCAATTAATCTTCTAACCTTTGCTGATTTAATTGATTACATAAGATGTTTGAAAATGCTACGCCTAAAAGTTTGCAGCACATAATTAAATATTGCTACTTACCTTTAAATAATGACTTTTTAGATTAAAATAAACTTTACTTTGGGTTGGACGTTTATATACTAAAATATAAAGTTGACTTATCATGCACCGTATTTTGAAAGTGATTTTTTTTCCCCTAAACCACCACTCGATTAGGGAGTGATGACGTACCAAGTTGAGAAAAGGAGAATGATAACTAATTTAGGGTGTGTTTGTTTGGAAGGAAAATATTTTCTTGGAAAATTAACATTCCATTTTCTAGTGTTTGGTAACTTAAATTTGGAAAAAATTTTCTGAAGTAAAATGTTTTCTCTCACTTAGCAGAAAATAAATTCTTAACTTTTTGGAAGGAAATTAATTTTCCAATATTATTCTCTCTCTCTCCTCCCTCGCTCTCTCACAAGCTCCCCCAAATGCCACTCCCACTCCCACTTCCTCTCTTTGTCCTCTCCCTTACCCTCGCCCTCCTCGCCCTTCTATCCACCCTCGCCGTCGCCGCCGAGCTCCCGGCATTCCGGGAGGCGCCGGCGTTCCGTAATGGTGAGGAATTCACCGCCACCGGCACTCCGGAATCCACCATCCACATCGCAATGACTCTTGACGCTACCTACCTCCGCGGCTCAATCGCGGCGGTATTCTCCGTCCTCCGCCACGCGACTCGCCCAGAGAATATCGCCTTCCACTTCTCGACCCACCGCGACTCGCGCCGCACGATCACCTCCACCTTCCCTTACCTCTCAATATCTCTCCACCACTTCGACCCTCCCCGGTCCGCGGCAAGATCTCTACCTCCATCCGCCGCGCCCTCGACCAGCCGCTCAACTACGCCCGCATCTACCTCGCCGATCTCCTCCCTCCCTCCGTCAGCCGCGTCATCTACCTCGATTCGACCTCATCGTCGTGGACGACGTCGCCAATCTCTCGGGAGGAAAATTAACATTCCAGAGAGTTCGGAGTTTTCGCACGGCACCTCGTGCGCGTTTCGCACGACCGTGCGAGAAGTTACGTAAATTGAAATCGTGCACGATACCTCGTGCAAAAGCCGCACGACCGTGCGAATCGTCCGTAGAGTTCAGAGTTTTCGCACGGTACCCGCGCGGGACATGTACGGCCGTGCGTATTCGCCGCAGAAACCTACACGGTACCCCATGCGACCCCGCACGGCCGTGCGGCTACTGTTTCGGCTAATTTGTTTTAGGGTTTAGGGTTAGAGTTTATTTTCCTTGAAAATAAATTATATTCCTTCCTACCAAACAAAGGAAAATAATTTTTAAACAAAGGAAAATATGGGTGGAAAATGATTTTCCTTGGAAATCATTTTCCCATGGAAAATAATTTCCTAGGAAAATATTTTCCTCCCAACCAAACACACCCTTAGTGGGGGCAAGTACAATAATTCTCATTTTAGTAACTTAATACGTCATAAAATAATCGAGTTGGTACTCCTTAAATCAGTTGTGGTTTAGAAAAAAAAAATCACCTTTAAAGTACGGTGTATTATCAATCAACTTTATAATTTGTAATATAAATGCCAATATCAAAATACAATTTATTTTAATCCGAAAATCCCCAAATAATCAATCAATTGGCAAATAAGTGAGCCTAAAACAACTCCACCTTACTCAAAATAAATAACGCCACTTGACAACAATAACTCAACCACTCGATAGAAAATACAAATGTAAAAAGCCAGGACTTATATTTCATGCATTTTTTTACCATGTAAAAAAAAGACAAATCATTATTCGTCATTTAAAATGGTTTCGTACTTTTTCTATTTGTTTTAAAAAATTTTCGAGATATCCATCATTACTTAAAACATAAATACAAATTCTCCAAGCAAGATGATTTTCAAAAGCTCATGGATTAGTTACAATCTAGAATTTGAATGCTAGTTGCAGTTTCATTGAACAATGTCTAGTGTCGAAGTGCAGTTGGCCTTCCTCATTTGCCATCCTTTAGCCCCACGTTCAAATCTAAGGGACACTATTTCCTCATTTGTGAAGTGGTTGTATGTGATGGGTTTTCCCTTAGCTTTGGCACCCCTCAAATCCCTGACCTTTGTGACCCGTTGGGTTGCCTAAGATAGGGGCTCCGCCCCGGTAACTAATAAAAAATATTAAACAATGTTTAGAGTTTGGTATTTCATTGATATATATTTGTTGATTTTTTATACTATAAGAAATTTTAACATGCACATGTAAAATAGAAGATAGAGTTCTACTTTATATGTACATATCAATAGTTAAATGAGTATTAGTTGTTTAGATATAAGTGTCATATAAAATATAACAATTTCATTTCGTTTCTTATAATCAGATTATTAAATTTCATTCGTTCGATCCAACTATTAGCTTGTTTTTCTCAAATTTACAAAATATTATGGTAATTTCGCATATTGCATTCTTTTTAACCTATTTTTTTGTCATGACATATTATCCTTTCAGATTGATACAATGTTGAGAGCACTTCTGTTCATCTTAGGCCAGTTCATGAAATTATAACTGTTGCTCTATTTTGATGCTCCAAACTATGCCAACCGATCCATTGCTATGTAACTTATTTGTTAACCGTGAACAAAAATCGACCAAATATTTTATGTGTCTTAACCTACTGATTTTTCCCCCATTGTAAGATTGATGCATGCTTACAAATGGTCAGGACGTATAATCATCAAGCACATAATTGTTCCAAGATTTTATACAAAATTTCTAAATCCTATAAGTAGTGAGTTTAGAACCTCGTTGATGACAGCTAGATTGCATTGTCAAAACAAAATTTCTAAATCTCACATAATATAAGTTTTTTTCCCTAAGAGATGATCTCATTGTAGCGCAATTTTTTTTTTTTTGGGTGTGTTTTTTAGCTTGTTATACTAAGGAACCCATTTTATATACAAATTATATTATAGTTCCATACCATATATGATAATTTATTTTAATTATTAAAAACTCATCTCCAATTTCTATAATTTCCTTTCCTAAAAAAAATAGATATTATCTTCTTAAATATGCAATGTCAACAAGTTCATAATCCGGATGACGATATAAAATATTGTTCTTAATAAACATCAAATATTTTAAAGGGAGAAAGCATGAAAGAGAGGAAGGGGTAATGGCGAAAGAAGCTATATCCATATGTATTTAATGATTTGTTTTAAAAAAGAAATGTGTAGCATAATCCTACAGCACACCGCCCCTTTAAAACAGTTATTTGCACAACCATGTATGATGTATTTTTAAGCCTTAAAGCTCACCATCCCCTTTGAAGACATCCAGAGTTATGCCCAAACACCCCCATCCCAAAGGGGAACAAAAGTCCAAAAGCAAACATATATAAGTTCATATATGGGGGAAAAAAAGTCCAAAAGCAAACATATATAAGTTCATATATATGCTCCATGGCTTAAAATATTTTTCAGTGGGGGCAGATATATACCTGCCTTATGCTACATGAAGAAATCGACAACTTTATTCTTGTTCATTGGGACCATTCATCGAACACCTTGCGTGCAACCTAAAAATCCCAAATCTAATACCCCCATACCAGTCACTAACTGCAGAATTAGCAATCAAGTATTCTCTTTGATCTTTGTAAACTACATGCAGTACCCAGCCAATAATTTAATGGTTCTGGTAACCAAAAATCAAAGCAAGGAAGGAGAGAGAAAGTACCTGAACAAGCGTTGATCAAATCGTGATTGTATCAGTATCCTTCCATCGTAATTCGTCTTGTTAGTTCTGGGGAGTGAAATGACTCTGCGTTAAATTACATGCAATTTTACTCCGAGAAACGAGGCATCTTGCAAGTAATAATTACTTTGCGCGTGGCGGCGTCGAGATCAGAATGAAGGATTCGCGTGGGTCGGAATTGAAATTGACTCGCTGGATTAACGATTAAGGAATTTGTAGACCAGCTACGAGCGATTTGCGACCTTTCGGCGTTGATATCTGTTGACTAAGTACCTCTCTCTCTCTCTCTCTCTCTCTCTCTCTCTCACTATATCCTTCCTTCCAATTTATGCATGAATGGTTCTTGACAATTTCGTTACTAGTACGTGAACATGACGACTCCAATAATATTCTTCCTTTTTCAAAACTCAAACAAACTCAAAATGGTACCCCACTTTGATAGGCCCCCTTCCTCCAAATAATAATAATAATTATTATTAAGAGTGTATTTAATTTAGCTTTAACTTATAACTAATTTTATAATAATTGTGAAAGATAATGGCGGAATGACCCCCAATATGGGAGTCGACATTCTATGTATATACAAGATAATAAAGAAAAATAATTTACAATTATTTTATGTATAATAATATTTCTAATACTCTATTACGCCCCTCAAACCGATCGGGGACGCACGGACAGCTTGGACTTAAGAAACTAAAACTGTTGAGAGGATAACCCTTTAGTGAAGATGTCCGTAATCCGAGAAGTAGTAGGAATATATCGCACAACGAGATCTCCATCGGCAACCCGTTCTCGAACAAAGTGATAATCCACGACTATATGTTTGCTACGGTCGTGATTGACCGGATTGGCGATCATATATGTAGCACTCGATATTGTCACAATATAACCGCACGAGAGTGGCAAGGGTGATACCAACATCAAACAAAAGCTTGCGAAGCCAAAGTGTCTCGAAGAATCGTATAACCAAGAGCACGATACTCGCCTTCAGTGGATGATTTGGAGACCGTAGGTTGCTTTTTAGAACGCCAAGGTATGAGATTAGGACCAAAATAAACAAGCATAGCCTCGTGGTAAAACGACATGTGTCACGACAACCAGCCCGATCAAGCATCGGAATAGGCAATAATGACCGACGAGTGAAGAGGCGAGCACGAAGAGAAAGCCCATGATCAAGAGTCCCCTGCAGATACTCGAAAATGCTCTTCACAGACATACGGATGAGTAGTACGGGGAGTGTGCATAAATTGGGAAACTACATGCACTCGCATAAGCAATATCGAGTCGAGTCATGGTTAAATACTCGCAAGGCACCTACCATACTTCATATCGAGAGAGATCGGCAAGCGGTTCACCGTCTGTAAGGGATATGGTGGTTCGAGCAGCAGAAGGAGTTTTAACAGAGGTATAAGTTTGAAGCTGAAATTTATGTAAAAGATCTAAAACGTATTTCCGCTATGTCAAAAATAATCCGAGAGGAGATCGAACCACCCGAATGCCAAGAAAATAACTTCGGTTCCCAAGATCTTTTATGACAAACTGACCGGCAAGGGAATCAATAAAAGACTGCAGTAAGGTGGATGAATTACCAGTCAAAATAATGTCATCTACGTAAAGAAGGAGAATGAGGACACGATTGCTAGTTCGAAGAACAAACATGGATGTGTCAGCATTGCTACATACAAAACCATGAGACAGAAGGAAGCTGTTAAAGCGATGAAACTAGGCACGAGGAGCCTGTTTCAAGCCATAGAGCGCCTTCTTAAGGCGACAAACATGGGTAGGGAAATCGGGATAAACAAACCCAGGAGGTTGTTTCATATGAACTGTCTCGGTGAGATGACTATGTAAAAAGGCATTCTTGACATCAAGTCGGCGAATGGGCCAATGAAAAGAAACGAAGCAAGAGTCGAACCGCAGACGAATAGTAGCAGAGCTTAACGACAGTGATGAAAGTCTCATGGTAGTCAATACCTGGTTGTTGGTGAAACCCTTGTGCTACAAGTCGAGCTTTGTACCTCTCCACGGTACCATCGGATCGATATTTAATTTTGTAAACCCATTTACTCGTCAACCAAATTAAGATCCGGTTGAGATGGAACCAAATCCCATGTGTTATTGGCAATCAAAGCATTATACTCCTCGGCCATGGCTTCCTTCCATTTGGAATGTCGAGAAGCTTGTGAAAAACATGTATGCTCAACTTCAGCAAGACCAACACCGAGAGACAGGAGACGCCTAGGTTTGGCAATGCCGGACTTGGACCGAGTCCGCATAGGGTGAACATTGGTGGACAGAGACATAGGGACACTCGAAGAGGCAACAGGACCTGGCGAGCGATGTATAGAATCACTAGTACGAGCATGGGGTCCGACGCAATAGGGGATGAAGCAGTACACAAGACCAAGGGCGAGAGGGAGAGCAAGCGAGACGCAATGTCGGGCTCGGGAGAGACATAGGCCATAAACGTTGGGCTAGAGTTGAGACTCGATGAGGAGGAAGAGGCTAAGGGAAGAGAATGAGACACCTCGACAGTAGAAGAAGCGGGTTCGGACAACATGGAAGGGAGGACCAAAGATTGGGTTGGCCCGATCGACTCGAACAGTGAACGGGAGACCAAACCAGAAGAAGAGGTGGCAGGTGAGACAACCGAGGCACGAGTTGCAGTGAGACAGAGGATATCCTTTATCACAAAAGGGGTATTAGGAGACGAACTAGAGACAAGTTTAGGAAAAGGATAAATGTTTTCATGAAATCGTACATTTCGACTCACATAAACACGACCTGTTAGGGGATCTAAACAACGATAGCCCTTATAATGAGGAGCATAGCCGAGAAAAACACAAGTGAACGGAACGAGGAGAGAGTTTATTGGACGCCTTTGCAACAAAATTTGGAAAACAGGAGCTACCAAAAGGTTTAAGAAAACCATAATCAAGCAAACGACCAAATAAAAGCTCAAATGGAGAACTATTTTGCAACACAGGTGTAGGTAAACGATTGATCGTATAGACAGTTGTGAGAGCAGCATCAAGCCAAAATTGAGCAGACATGGAAGCATCAATTAGAAATGCTCGAGTCATTTCCAAAATATGGCGATGCTTACGCTCAGCGAACCCCATTCTGTTGTTGCGTATCGGGACGGGATTTTCGAAAAAGGATCCCTTTTGAAGAAAATGAGCAAAAAGAGGAGAGTTATCAAACTCTTTACCTCCATCACTCGAAATATTTTAATTTTGCAATTAAAAAGATTTTCAACTAAAGCCTGAAAATTGCAAAAATTGAACATACTTCATATTTCAATCGCATAGGATAAATCCAGGTAAACCTGGTAAAATCATCAACAAACACAACAAGATACCGAAAACCTTTATGTGAAAGCCAAGGTGATTGCCAAACACCTAAATGTATTAATTCAAGAGGGGAAACATATTGATGTTCGACTAAAGTAAAAGGAAGAGTATGTGACTTTGCCAAACGACAAGTCGTACAAGTATCATGAAAATTATTGGTAAGTTTAACGGATTTATTTCTCCTAAGTAAATCCAAAACTCGAGCTCCACAATGTCCTAGTCTCCGATGCCGGTATCGCCGGTCTCACTCGGAGCAAGGTTAGCTGAAAGATGTGGTGTCTCAATGGGCGGACGTAAGGGATAGACATTGCCTACACTGGGGCTCGCAAAAGAACATCACCCGAGGTGTTGTCCTTTATAGAAATAGAATCGGAATGGAAGGTGACATGACAATTATTATCTCGACACAATCTGTTTGATCGACAAGAGGTTATGTTGAAGTTGAGGCACATGATAAACAAGTTTTAAAAGAAGTGGCCGAGAAGCGGTTTGCAATGACAGAGTACCAACATTAGAAATAGGTAATAAGGTTCCATTTCCAACCCGAACCTTAATAGGACCAGAGTAAACAAATTTAGAAGAGAGATTACCATCATCAGGCGTCATGTGAGAGGCCGCTGCTGAATCGAGGATACCACAGCTTGTTCACCATGTTCAACCGGATTGAAAGTAGCAAATGCGGGAAGGGCGGGTTGCTGACGTGGTTGATAACGATTGGGGCAACTATCGCGAGAATGCCCCGGAGCATGACAAATCTGGCAAACAACATTAGGACGGGAACCTAATATCCCTTCGAACAGCTTAGTGCCTGCATGGGAGGAGTTAGTACACAAAGTAGAAGGACCAAAAGTACAAGACAATGACCCAACCGAATTACGAAATGCAGCACTGTAGGCACACTCCTAAGGGAGGCCTGATTAGAAGAATTGTTGCGGTGGGAGACTTGCTGATGGCTATGATTGCGATTATTCCGACCCCCTCTTCCTTTGTTGTAGTGGCGAGAGTTTCCTTTCCTAGAGCCGGATGACCTCGAAGATGCACCCCCGAATTGGAAGCATCACTGTTTGGTGCGAAGTAGTCGAGAGAAGGGAGGCGAATGCCCGATGCGTAGGGGGATCACGGGTACGCCCAAAATTAAGCCGTTGTTTGTAAAAGATAAGTTTGGAGCGTAGATCATCAAAAGTGTGAACACCGGGAAGTAGAGAGTAGGCAGTGACAAAGGTATGATACTCGGAAGGGAGCTAGCGAGTAGTAAACTAAATCGGTTCTAAGTCCGTAACAGGAGACCGAATAGCAGCAAGTGAATCAACTATGTTCTTAATGGTTCGGAGATAATCATCCATGGACTGATTTTCCCCATTGAAAAATGAGTAAGCATGCATTTAAGGTCGAGAGCACGAGCTAAACTAGCAAGTGTTAAACCGAGACTCCAAATGTTGCCAAATTTGGAGAGAACGAGACAAGCTACGAACATCACTCAAAGTTTCAGGGAAGTAGTAGCAAAAATCCAAGCACGCAACAACCGATCAACTCGTAACCAATAAGGGTAATTAGGATTTACAACCGAACAACCCGGGGCAACCACTAAGTAATACGACGGTTGAGAAACGGAACCATTAAGCATACCACCAATCTGATGCATAATAGTGAAAGAGGAAAATTTCTCTCGCCAAGATAAATAATCGTCAACCGAACGAAGAATAATCGTAACGTAATTAGTAATATTTACCGTCCAAAGAGACAATGGAAGGGGCGGCAGACCACTCTATGGCGGCAGAGCAAGGGAGCCGCGGCAAAGTCATCGGCGGGGTCGGGGACCACCGTGGCTAGGGGCGGCGGCGAAAACATAGGCGATGCAAGGAAGTCGAGAGTCAAAGTTGGAGGTGACATGCTCCGGACAGGAGCACCGGTGAAAGGCGCCGAAGGAGGCGGCTGGAGCCCAACGTTCGGCAGAGGCGGAGGCGGCGGCGACGGAAGGCGAACGCCGAGAAGGAGGCTGCAGGGACGACAGAGCCCGCGCCGGAAAACCGAAACAGGGCCGAGAACGCGGTAGAGGAAAAGGGTAAGGACGCCGGCGAGGGTGCACGGGGAAGCACCGACTGGAGGGGCAGTGGTCGGCGACCGGAACGACGGCGGCGGAAGCAGCAGGGGTGGTCGGCGGCGAGTCAAGGAGGCGGGCAGCCATGGAGGAGAGAGAAAGCTAGGGTTAGGGTTTGTGGTTGTGGCTACCGTGAACAGAGCAGACAAGGGTTTTTTTTTTTTTTGGTGACAGAGGCGGCTACTAGGGTTGCACTAAAATTTTAAATCGAGCCTTTTGCTCCGATACCATGTGAAAGATAATGACGGAATGACTCCAATATTGGAGTCGAGCATTCTATATATATAGAAGATAATACGAAAAAATAATTTACAATTATTTTATGTACAATAATATCTCTAATACTCTATTAATAATATTACAACTCTTTATAACTCTTTACAATAAAAACTTACAACTTTTTATAAATTTACAACTCTTTACCGTTAAACGAAATATAACATAAGCCATTGTCCGCTTCTAAGTTTAACTTGTGTTTTTAGAATAAGTTCTTATTTTTTTTTAAAAAAAGGAATTCACAACTTCATAAGCATTCAAGTAAATAATAAGTTAGACATCCATCCTAGACGAATGCACCAAAAACATAGTCAAGAAAACAACTTCGGATGCAAATTACATAACCACCAAATCAACAACATGGCCACAACCAAACACATTATCAGCACATAGTTAGTTGTGAAGCGATTTCCGAATCTTGAGGTTCCATTTTTCCGCCAACTCCTCCCCAGCTTTTAATACATTTTCATCAACTAGTAAAATTCACTTCACTTGAGATGGAGGCAAAGTGTGGATGAGTAATGAATCCATTTGATTTTTATTGAGGATTGCCAAAGTTTCAGCGAGTAAGATTATAACCTCCTTACGAGCTTGATTAATGACAATTTTTCACTTTCTCTCAATCATCTCGAGGACCTCACTTATAAGAGATAATCTATTGGCCTAGGGTGATTTTAAAAAATCAATTAAAGACCCCCTTTTTATTCTTGGCAAACTTAGGGATATTATAATCCTAGGCACGTCAAAGGTCGTCATTCAAAGCTTCCAAAACCGCCATCGTATCACTACCATGAACCACAACTCGTGCTTCCCAAGAACTAGAGGTGGTTGGTTGTTAACACCAGCAGCACCAACCTAGACCTGCCTAACATCCATGTGAATGCCACTATTTAGCTTAAAGTGGGTCGTAGATGGAAGTTTCCACATGATAGCAAGGGTGTTCTTCATAAAATTCAGAACTCAGTAAATTTAAGAGATGGTTAGAACAAGCAATTAGTTTCGAAGTTGTGGGTTCTAGAGAAGAGGAGAAGACGCAATTATTACGATAATTCAAATATGCTAAAATATTATCATGAAAACATATGGGCCCGGCTAGGATCACTATTGAGATTCGATTAAGCCAATCAGTCCAGCTTATTATTAAAGAAGGAAGTAACAAGAAAATGGTTGTTAGTGGGAAAGAAGTAAACCCAAGTTGGAGATGGCAAACCCTATAAAGAGATGCAAGTGATCTTCAAAGTGGCACAAGCAAACAACACAAGTTGGCTCAATCTCATGTGCCGAGTCGATTGGTCACGGGAAGCCCATTAAGGGCAGCACACCAAATAAGGACTTTCACTTTCTCTTGAATTTTCACTTTCGAAATGAATTTTTAGGTAACTTTGTTGTCCCACTTCTTGGTACTTTCAACTTATTATAGAAACTCTTAGCACCAAATTGACCATTTGAAGTTAGACTCAAACTAGGTTTGTCCTTCAAGTAAAAATAGTGTTCAAGGGGACCGAATTAATAAGGTGGATAATATTAATAGAGAGCTATCTCTAGAGTTTCTCAACCCTCCAAAATCCATTGTTAATGATGCTAGCCACCCTCAAATGCTTAAGATTAGGAAATATGAACATTATCTAAAATGTATGACAGACTAGAAGGTAACCAGTTATCAAACCATAAAATGTAGTCAATCCAGATCCCAATTTTCTTCCTAACAAATGGGAAAACATCCTCATAACATTATATGGCATTCCAAGTTAGCAGAGTAACGAGGTTTTGGTAATTTTATGTCCAATTTCCTTTATTAAGATAAAGTCAGTTGGAAATTGGCATGGTTCTTCTTGTTCTTCTAAAGTCCCACATTGAAGTTTTGTTTGGAATCTCTTGGGTTTATATATCTTCCTCTCGTGGCTACTATTTGAATATTAGTACTATGGCTTGGGGATGTGGAGCGTATGGACCAACAACACACGCGCGAGCGCCGCCCGCCAGCCCGGTCCGGTCCGGGCTGGGCGCGCAGGGCCGCGGGCTGTGGGCCTAATGTATATATTCTTTTTGGAGAAATTTCATTTGACTTTCGTTGACCGGTTCCATGCGTGATCATTATCCGAAGATTTTCGTGGCATGATATCCTCATTAGTGGAGAGATAAGTGGAGAAAAATCCTCCACTTCCTCCTTGAATCTCTCCAAAGTTTTTGCTCCAACAGTCATGTTTTTCCACTATAAATACCGAGCTCCTCTCCTCATTTCTACACACCGAATCCTCTTCCTCTCTTCTCTTCTCGCTTCCTCTTCTCTCGGGCATAGTTTTCTGCATACTCCATTCACTTTGCTTTCAAGTGCACGGAAGTAAAGCTGCTGTGGAAACCTTGGGGAGCAACCGGTTGTCTCGATTGCACCGTAGTCGGGCCGTTTTTGCTTTCAGGTCGGTGGTCATACCACGACACAACATTCTCCTCCTTTCCTTTAGCCATTGGTAATCGTCCTTAAATTCCAACAATCTGAAAGCAAAAAAATTCTATTCATTTCTACTTACCGATGGTCGTAAACTTCCACAAAGCTCTTCCCGACCTCTCAAAAATTGAACCCCTTGATGGAACCAACTACAAGCGCTGGTCCCGTAAGCTGCTGATTCTATTCGAACAATTGGATGTGGATTACGTTCGTCCACAAACATTGTTGATGACAAGTCTGAAACTTCTACCGCAACGGACAAAGATAAAGAGAAGAGCACCTCTTCTGCTACTCGCTGATGCTGCTAAGAAGAAATTGGAGAAAGACAACAAAACTGTCCGAGGCTATCTGTCTGCACCATATGACTAACCCATTATTTGATTTATTTATTGATTATAAATCGCTAAGGTTATATGGGAAAAATTGCAAATTAAATATGGTGCGAGATGATGCTGGCAAAAAGAAGTACGTGGTTGGCGAATGGCTCAAATTCCAGATTACAGATGACAAGCCAATCATGGAGCAAGTCCATGTCTACGAGAACCTGTGTGCTGAAGTTGTCAACGAAGGCATGAAGATGTGCGATATCCTTCAAGCCAATGTACTCATTGAAAAATTCCCACCTTCCTGGAGTGACTACGGAAATCAACTGAAGCACAAGAAAAAGGACCTCACCGTGCGGGAGCTGATTAGTCACATGAGAACGGAAGAGGCTAATCGTCCGAAAGATAAGATGGACTCTCTTTCTTTGAATTCTTCTAAAGCTAATTTGGTTGAATCTTCCGTGCAAACAAATAAAGACAGGTTCAAAGGCAAAGGGAAGTTCAATAAAAACAGAACAATCCCAAACAGCGAGAACCGGATGAACAAGTCAAGCAACAAAATTCAAAAATAGAAGGTAACGTGCTATGTCTGCGGAAAACCAGGCCACAAAGCCTACCAGTGCAATTTCCGCAAAGGACCAAATCAAAAATCTGGTGCACAAGGAGCTGCAAAACCCACAGGCCAAGGTACCGCACAAGTCAACCTTGCGGAAGATGACGAGATCATCCGTGCGATCCACCGTGGAGGCGAACCCGGTGGCGAGAACCAACCGAGTGGATCCTGGATTCTGGTGCTTCAAGGCACTTCGCGCCAACAAGGAACCGATGCACGAATTTGAAGATGTTGCCGACGGATAACATGTCTACATGGGAAATTCAACAACCGCTGGAGTGTTGGGTAAAGGGAAAGTTCTTCTCAATTTCACTTCGGCAAAAAGTTATGTTTGACTAATGTGTTGTATGTCCCTTCCCTTCGTAGAAACTTAGTTTCGGTGGTCTTCTTAATCTTGCTGGCATTAAAGTTGTTTTAGATGGAGGGGTGGCTATCATCTCTCGGAATGGAGACTTTGTTGGAAAGGGATATCTGAATGGGGGTCAAAAGGGGGTTTATTTGTTCTAAATGTTACCTCTGAAATTAATGGAAATGCTTCTAGTTCCGCTTATATTGCTTGAGCCTGTTGATTTATGCCATGGTAGACTTGGACATGTTAATTTTGCTTCATTAAAAAGACTTCGTAATATGCATTTAATTCCATCTGTTAATATTGAAAGCATATCGAAATGTCCTGTTTGTGTAGAAGCAAAATATGCTAAGAAACCGTTTAAGCTCGTAACTAGTAGACAAGCTGAACTACTAGAGTTAATTCATTCGAGACTTAGCAGACTTCAAGAACACGGTTAGCAAAGGTGGGAAAAGATACTATATTACCTTTGTAGATGACTACTCTAGATTCACTAGAGTATACCTCCTTAAATCTAAAGATGAGGTTGAAGAAATGTTCTTGAGATATAAAGCGAAGTAGAAAACCAACTAGATAGAAAGATCAAGAGGCTTAGATCCGATAGAGGTGGTGAATATGGAACCAATGCCCTTGCTGCTTTTTGTGCAACAAATGGAATAATCCATGAGGATAGTGCCCCTATACTCCCCAATAGAATGGGATAGCTGAAAGGAAGAACAGAACACTTAAGGAAATGATGAATGCTATGCTATTAAGTTCGGGCCTTTCGGATAATATGTGGGGGAAGTCTGTTTTAACTGCTTGCTATAATCTAAACAGAGTTCCTCATACAAAGTTAGACCAAACCCCATATGAACTTTGGAAAGGGTATGCTCCAAATTTGAGTACTCTTAAAGTATGGGGATGCTTGGCTAAGGTTCCTTTACCTGACTTCAAAAGACCCAATATTGGTTCTAAGACCTTTGATTCTCGTGTTTATTGGTTATGCTCAAAATAGTGCTGCATATAGATTCATGTCATTACCTGATCTTACCATTTCTGAATCTAGAGATGCTGTATTCTTTGAGCATGTGTTTCCTTTAAAGAAAAATGTGACCAATACTTTGCATGAAAATGTTAGATTGCTTGTTTCTAGTTCAGTATCTAATAACCAAATTGATGAGCCTAGAAGGAGTAAAAGACGTAGAGTTGAACTCAACTATGGTCCTGATTTTATTACTTCCTTTCTAGTTGAGAACTTGGACGTTGATGCCATAACCGATGAACTAGTGTCAATCTATCTTATTGAGGAAGATCCCAAAACTTATCAAGAGGCTATGAGGTCTATAGATGTCGGTTTCGGAAGGAAGCCATTAAAAGTGAATTAGATTCTATAGAGTCTAATAAAACTTGGGAGTTAGTAGACTTGCCCAAAGGTTGTAAGCCTATCAGTAGTAAGTGGATCTTCAAAAAGAAATTAAGGCCTGATGGTTCTATAGACAAGTATAAAGCAAGATTGGTAATTAGAGGGTTTAATCAAAAGAAGGGAGTTGATTTCTTTGATACCTATTCCCCAGTGACCAAAATTGCCACCATCGGAACCTTAATTGCCTTAGCAGCTATCAACAATCTAGTTGTACATCAAATGGATGTAAAGACTGCTTTTCTAAATGGTGATTTAGAAGAAGAGATTTACATGTCTCAACCTCGAGGGTCGTGAAATTCCTAGTCGGGAGCATAAAGTGTGTAAACCGAGAAAATCCATTTATGATCTTAAGAAAGCTCCCAAACAATGGTATGAAAAGTTTGATAGCACTTTAAAGTGAAGACTCGGACACTCGCTCAATATTCCTCCGAGTCATGCAAAAGGAATCGGGTATAACGATTCTATACATGTAGAGTTTTGATTCCAAGGCATTCTCTCGTGTCTTAGAAACTTACTTGAGTAAAATAGTATTTTCTCTAAGTGTTTCGGCCCTCACTTATCTCTTTTATCGCTTTTCAGTTAGCGACTCGAAAACCGGTTCTTCGCATAAGACTAAGTCGGATGGAATTCCGAGTATCATGGAGATTAGACTCAGAAAATTCCATTTGTTTTCCGACTCGGATAATCAATTACGTAATTATCATAATTATTTTATTATCTCGTGTCTAACCTTGGACGAAAGTATTTTATACTTTGAGAACCGAAGGTGTTTTACTTTTGTAGGTTATTCAATCGAGGATATCTTTTCAAACTACAAAAGTAGCCGGCTTCGTAACGTCAAATCACCAGCGAGATATGGCTTTTCACCTCCCCGCTTTAGTCCCAGAAGATTGTGTCGAAGTCATGCCGCTTCCATATCCGGAAAACTGGAATGCCAAGCCTAACGAGTGGTTTCCACCTCATTTTTCAAGACACAACCGATGGTTTTGGGACTTCCAAGAGAGTTAAACCGTTGTCCAACGTCCATATTTCAACGGATACTTTCCGAGTGACTCGGAAAGCCATTATCAACGGTCACGAGAAGACTCTCGGTCGGCAGATGAAGATAACGGCTACTCGCTTGGTTATCTATAAATAGAAGCCACTTCACAAGACTTGAAGGTTGCCGAACATATTGTTTATACACATACTTGCTCAAAGTTGTTGTATTTACTTTCAATCTTCAACTTACAACTCCCACTCTGTAATTCATTACTCTACGAGTTGTAAGGTCTTGTACTTAGTTACAAACTCTTCTTACATTCTTTGTAAGGTCCCTTGACTAAGTTGTAAAGGTTAACTCAGCTTAGTTGTCCCTAACCGTAAGGGTTATCTCGGTTAGGAAGTACTAGATCGGATAAGGTCACTTCGAGTCGAGGAAAACTTGTATAGAGTTGTCCAAGGAGCAACTCGGATTTAGTCGGTTCACGGTATTTTGTGGACTCAAAATAGTGGATTTGACTTCGTGTCCGGATTGACACGGGCCGTGGTTTTCTCGCCCAGGAGGGTTTCCACGTAAAATCTCTGTGTTCTCTTTCCGAGTTCATTCTAAACTCGAGACAGCCTAACCGCTCTTGTTTCTTCCGATTCATTGCTTTCGAGTCCAATCTTTTCGACCTTGTGTTTAGACTCGTAAGCTGTCTTTGCCTCTTTTCTCGTCAAAAAGAGTGTGTTTTTGCGAAGAATTTTCTATCACCCTATTCACCCCCTCTAGGGTGGCTCGAGACTCTCCCGAGCAAACCTTCATAAAGCAAAATGGATTTATAGTAAATGCATCCGATTCTTGTGTCTATTCAAAATCCTTTGACTCGGATTGTGTGATCATATGCTTATATGTGGATGACATGCTAATTTTTGGTACTAGCTTGCATATTGTTAATGAGACTAAGAAAATGTTATCCTCACATTTCGAAATGAAGGACTTAGGAGAAGCCGACGTGATCCTAGGGGTCAAAGTCACAAAAACCAACAGTGGGTTTTCTCTTTGTCGGTCTCATTACATTGAAAAAATCTTAAGGAGGTTCAACTGCTTTGAGGTAGTACTGTTAGAACTCCCTATGACCCAAGCATACACCTTAAAAAGAACGAGAGGACCTAGTGTTTCTCAATCTTAGTATGCTAAAATTATAGGAAGTGTCATGTATCTCATGAACTACACTCGTCCTAACATTGCTTATGCAGTTAGTAGATCGAGTCGATATACTCATAACCCTAGTCAAGAACACTCGGGATGCACTTTTCCGCTTACTAAAATACTTAAAAGGTACCATTGACTGGTGTTTGCACTTTAACAAATTTCCTCGTTGTGTTAGAAGGATTTTGTGATGCAAATTGGGTATCCGATAACGATGAACTAAGCTCCACTAGTGGTTATGTGTTTTTTTAGGTGGAGGAGCTATTTCGTGGAAGTCCGCAAAACAGACTTGTATAGCTCGCTCCACCATGGAATCTGAATTTATCGCTCTTGAGTTGGCGGGTCAAGAAGCGGAATGGTTAAAGAACCTATTGGCAGACATGCCGGTATGGGAAAGGAAAGATACACCAGTTTCTCGCATTGTGACTCGCAATCGGCAATCGGTGTTGCACATAACAATGTCTATAACGGAAAGAAGAGACATATCCGTATTAGACATGGTGCGAGTAAAACAATTGCTGAAACATGGTGTTATTTCCCTTGATTTTGTGAGATCCGAAAGAAACATTTCGGACCCACTTACTAAAGGACTAACGAGACGAGTGGTACTCGAAACGTCGAGGGGATGGGACTCAAACCCATGGATTGAAGCGAGTATATTGGATACCCTTCAGGGTCAAACGAAACTGCATCGGGACTTCATAAATACACTACATTCCTATCCCTATGACATACTCGTAGTGTTTATAAAGGATGAGCTATTTATGCTCTTAATGAATCCATAGCCTACTAAGGTGGTGCTATTGAGAAGCACTTGATGGATTCACCTCAAATTATATGTGAGGTTGAGCAACATTATGCTCTTAATAGTTCCATATCCATTATATGGTGGTCTATAGACTTGATGGAACTACCTACTTATGTGTGAAGGTTTGGCCACCTTCTATGAGAAACTTAGTATGTCTCTCTAGAGCACTTATGAGACCCGAGGTATGCGCATGGCCTTTAAAAAGCGCACAATTTTTCTATCGCGGAGTATGCACAAATTTGAAGGTTGATATGTGTTGTGGGGGCCTCGTCCGAGGTGTATCAAGTTCAAGACTAGTTCACTTGATTACAACTGGATGTTGCCTCATTTCACTATGTGTCAATTCAATCGAAAGACATTAACATTTAAGTATTTACCCTTCCTATGCCCAGAAAATTCTTTTCTTTCGTTACATGCCATTTGTGAGGGATTGTTGGAAATTGGCATGGTTCTTCTTGTTCTTCTAAAGTCCCACATTAAAGTTTTGTTTGGAATCTCTTGGGTTTATATATCTCCCTCTCATGGCTACTATTTGAATATTAGTACTATGGCTTGGGGATGTGGAGCGTATGGACCAACAACACACACGCGCGCGCGCCGCCCGCCAGCCCGGTCCCGTCCGGGCTGGGCGCGGCACGGCCGCGGGCTGTGGGCTGTGGGCCTAATGTATATATTCTTTTTGGAGAAATTTCATTTGACTTTCGTTGACCAGTTCCATGCGTGATCGTTACCCGGAGATTTTCGTGGCATAATATCCTCATTAGTGGAGAGATAAGTGGAGAAAAATCCTCCACTTCCTCCTTGAATCTCTCCACGCTTTTGCTCCAACAAGTCATGTTTTTCCACTATAAATATTGAGCTCCTCTCCTCATTTCTACACACCGAATCCTCTTCCTCTCTTCTCTTCCGCTTCCTCTTCTCTCGGGCATAGTTTTCTGCATACTCCATTCACTTTGCTTTCAAGTGCACGGAAGTAAAGCTGCTGTGGAAACCTTGGGGAGCAACCGGCTGTCTCGATTGCACCGTAGTCGGGCCGTTTTGCTTTCAGGTCGGTGGTCATACCACGACACAACATTCTCCTCCTTTCCTCTAGCCATTGGTAATCGTCCTTAAATTCCAACAAAAGCTTCTTCATAATTTGCACCCAAAGGACATTTTTATTCCTAATAATCTTCCAAAGTAGGTTAGCATATAGGGTCTTATTCCAAAAATAAGATCTTTAAGGCCAACTCCTCTCTTATTCTTAGCATTCCACATCTTATCCCAAAGTCACCCGAGGAACATAATGAGTTTGATCTAATTTGTTCTAAACAAATTTTCTCATATATTTTTCCATTTGCTTGACCACTTTGACAGTAAAATTGCTGTTTGCATTTCGTAGATAGGGATAGAAGCTAATACCAATTTAGTCAAAGTGATTTTGCCGATCGAGTTAATAAATTTAGTTTCCCACATAGTCAAGTTTTCTTTAATAAGTTTTTGGTTGCATGTTTGATTCGCATGGGTGGGGTGATGGTGTATTTTTTTCTCTATATAGATATTATAGGACTTGTGGTGGGGATTAGATTGCCATATATGGCACCATAATTGGCGTAATGTCTATAATAATAAATATTATAGTGTTGGACGAAGTTTATAAAAACTGCCACTTAAGGCCTCGTTAGCTTCGGCTAAGATCAGTCTCCCACTTATCCAGGATAGGTTCCTAGATAAGTGGGATGGCTAATGAAGTTGGAATAGACTCAACTTCTTAACATTGAAGATAGGAGCGAATGCTCCTATTTAATCTGTAATGGGATATACAGAAATATACACGAGTGAATATGCGAGAAACGCAAATACAACATAAGTTGCTTCTCTCGGATTCTCCCTAGAAATCCTCTACTCTCCCTCACGGTTAGACGTATCATCTTAGAGTCTTCGAGCTTGAGACGTGGCTGTTTCCAGCGACTCTAGTAGCCGCCGGTTATAGTATTCCTGGTGACACCGGTAGATCCGGATTTCGAGTACAACCAGGATCGGAGTGTTCGTGATGCGGGAATTCGTTTGTGGGCTATCGAACGGCAATCGATCCATTCGCTTCCGCAACTATAAGATTAGTCCTTATATATATTTTCCTATAGTGGTATCGGAGCTTTGGATTGCTAGTTTTTAGCCCCGATTAGTTTTTAGCTTGATTAGTTTAGGCAAACTCTAAATCCCGCATGATTTGTTTAGTACTAATATGTTTTTTAATTCTCGTTTAAGTTAAGATTATGTGTCTTTAATTATCTCCCGACTTGACTCTCTGTCATTAATGAACCATCGCCTCCGTGGCGCCCCTCTCAACGACCATTGCGTAAACCGCCAATCGCCTCGGTGACGACGGCGACGACCGCGGCACGGCTTTTAGTGGCCCAACGCTAAAACCAACCCGAACTGGCCTCTCGACTCAAAAGCCAAATTGAAAAAAATGGGGTAGAAGAAGAGTTTTTATCGGACTAACCCATCGGATCGCCGGAGAGGGGTGGCGCGTACCAACTCCCGCCGCCGCAAAGATCAATTCTTCCTCTCTTTAAGCTTCTTCAATGCCGACCTAGGTCCACCGAGTCCTATTTTGGCAAAAACAGTCCCAGCGGTGGCGCGTGTGGGTCACACGTCACCCCCTCACTTCCACCGCTCGAGACTGGTGTCAATCGATTGATTGGGGGCCGATCTACACCGTGGCGGTGGTATTTTCGTCGAAAAAGGTGGGACGAGGCTTGTGGGTCTCTTTTTTTTTTGATCGGAGAAGAAGGCCGGGGATTTAAATCATCTGGGTATTTTTTGGTCGCCGTAAGACAGTAAAGAGAGGCCGTGGTTTTGAAAGGTGTCGCCGGAGATCGAGGAGTTAGGCTTATAACTTCCTCCCGTAGCTATGACTAACGGAGAAGAGAGGGAGAGAGGACAGAGAGACCGAGAGGGAGAGAGGATAGAGAGAAGTTGAGTTAGATCGTGTGTGAATAAATGAAAGGGGAGCGGCTAGCGTGAGTAATCAAAGGCAAGCGCCTTCCATTTTTCGTTCCCGAGGCTTTCATTTTTTTACAGTCCTTATTTTTCCTTCCCGAGGTACGCGCCTTCGGTACATGGTCCACTTTATTAAATCAATTAGCATGCTGATAATCTAATATGTTTAGTGCGTAAATTTTTTATTTTTATTTTGTGTAAATTTAAATTAATAATCTGATTTATAATTTTATGTAAATTATTTTAATAAGTTAATTTTATTAATTAATATGAATCTGTTTCATATTATGTAAATTATATAATTGTGTTTTATGTAATTATTTGATTTTTGGCATGTTATTTGTTTAATATATGTAATTTCGTATTACATGTTTCAAAGTGGAAAATTAGCATGAACATTATATAAATATGTTTAATATAGTATTATATAAATTAGTTTTATAAAAAGCAATATCTTTGCTCTACATGCTATGCATATATATGAATTTGCTTCATGAAGTCATATTAATTATAAAATTAGTTTTTATATAATATGAGTTAAGTGATATTATCTATAAATTAGTTTTTAGAATTAATGTGAATATGTTTCATGTGAATTAATAGTATCACGTACAAATTTTTTATGTAAATTAGTTTTACATCTTAACTACCTTTGTGGTATGTAAAGTTCAATGTTAATTCGTTTAATGTTAAAAATTCATATGAATATGTTCTCTATGGAATTAAAGTGTCAATTAATTTTTCTAAAATTTCTAGTTCATTTCATATGTGATGATTATGAGCTCAGCAAAATTTTCGATCATATGACTTGAATAATGAATTTTGTGAAAATTTAATTGTTTTAAGATGTGCCTAAATGTCCAAATTTTACTTGTAGATATGGCAACGAAACCTATGACCGATATGACCTCTATTGAAAAGTTGGTGGGGTCCAACTATGACATTTGGCATCGGAGGGTTCAGTTCCTTCGAATGAACGAGAATTGCTAGAGTTCTTGACTCGCCAAAATGTATCCCCTTGCTACTAAGGATAAAGATGACAGGGATATTGATACTAGTGGTGCACAGTATCGAAGGATTTG
The DNA here is from genome assembly GCA_021018815.1 of Talinum fruticosum. NCBI lineage: Eukaryota > Viridiplantae > Streptophyta > Magnoliopsida > Caryophyllales > Talinaceae > Talinum > Talinum fruticosum. The sequence continues at coordinate 245,690 of JAITYX010000123.1, read as the reverse complement.
AAAGCATATCAGGAGTGGTTCAAAAAGAACCGCTCGACGTGGTATGCCTTACCGAACCTTATGCATAATGACTTAATCGGTGAGCTCGAGAACTGTCCCACGGCTAAAGATACGTGGGATCAACTTAAGATCAAGTTCGGGCAAACTTTTGCTACTAAGCTTCGTTAATTGCATCTTACGTGGATGCAATACACTTTTGGCCCGGAGCATAGTATAATCGAACACATACGAACATTGAGTGCAATGGTTCGTGATCTTAAGGCTGGAGGGATAGAGATCTTTGAGCATGATCAAGTTATGAATGTGATTCGTGCTATCCCATCCGAGGATCCTTGGAAAACCTTTAAGACCCCGATGGTGCTTAGTGATCACCTTCGGACTATGGACGATATTGTTTGTCATCTTGAACTTGAAGAAGACCGCATGAAGTCACATGCTCCTGCTCCCATTCCTGCTGCATTAGTTACTAAAGGAAACAAACCTAAAAGCAACAAGTTTAAATGAAGGGAAGAAGAAAAGTTCTCATCCCTCTAAGAAACCCGGGCCTACGGTGGAAATGCCAAGAAACAACATAAGGCTAAGGGCAATAAAGAGAAAGTTATGGCACGTGTGAAGTGTTATAATTGTGGAAAGAAGGGTCACTATGCTAGGGATTGTCCCGAGCCTCAAAAGGTGACCCCCTCCATAAAAGTCTCCGAATTATTTGCTGAACTCTCTCTTCCTAATTGGATTGTAGACTCGGGAGCAAGCAAGCACATAGTTTAAGACCGAGCTGGGTTTGTAGAGTTTCACACTTATCCGGTGGGCATACAAACCGTGAAATTAGGGAATGCACAATTGAAGACGTTCTCGGTGTGGGAACGTATCAACTCAAGCTATGTGGAGGGAATAAGTTACTCCTACTAAATGCTCTCTACGTGCCCGGGGTGCAATGTTCCCTCATTTCCTTTGTCTCCTTAGTTAAAGTAGGTTTTTAGTTTGTTTCAAAAGAAGATGGTTTAGAGATTTATTATGGTGGCAATTTGTTTAGCCATGCAAGTTTTCAAAACAATTTCCCTATTTTGGATTTAGACATTTGCTATGATAATTCCGCATTAGTTTCATTTGTTGATTCCAATTCTGAATCTGTTAAATGGCATGCAAGACTTAGTCATATTGGCCAAGATAGAATGACTAGACTAGCAAAAGAAGGTCTTTTAGACCGGCTCACTAAGGTTAGGTTGCCTAGATGTTAGCCATGCTTAGCTGGTAAGGCGACCAAGAAGCCTTTTGGTAAGGCTTCTAGGGCGTCACATCCCTTAGAACTTATTCACTCCGACATATGTGGACCTATGAATGTCAAAGCACGTCATGGTGCTAGTTATTTTCTCACTTTGATAGACGACTATTCACGATATGGGTATGTGTACCTTTTATCACACCGTTATGAAGCTTTAAATGTGTTCAAATGCTTCGTATCGGAAGTAGAAAACAAATTGGAGCGTAGAGTGAAGTCTCTTCGCACCGATCATGGTCGTGAATACCTTTCTGATATGTTCAAAGGGTTTTGTGAGGAAAAGGGCATACGCGAGGCAACTTACGATTCCAAGCACTCCTCAACAAAATGGTGTTGTCGAGCGACGGAATCGAACATTACTTGACATGGTCGGGACAATGATGGCCCAAGCTAATTTGCCAATTAGTTTTTGGGGGATGCGTTTCTTACGGCAACTTACATCCTGAACCGAGTGCCTAGTAAGAATGTTTCAATCACTCCATATGAGTTATGGAATGGTAGAAAGCCCATCTTGGACCATTTACGCCCGTGGGATTCGGCTGGCTATGTGCACAACCGAACTCATCAACATGGGAAAATTCGTCCTAGAGCTACAAAAATGGTGTTTATCGGGTATCCGGAAAACTCAAAAGGATATGTCATGTATGGAGAACATCCAACTGACGGCATGAAGGAAATAGAATCCCGAAATGTCGATTTTCTTAAGGACGAGTTCCCAAGTATTGGTGAAATTAAGGACTTAGAGTTGTATGAGTTACAACAATTATCTCTCGGTGAGGGGAGGATTTGTACACCCATCATGTCACCGAGGATAATAGCTTTCCACAAGACAATAGAGATAGTGGGAGAGGTCCTACCATCTCTAATGATGGAAATGCGTCTACACAGGAGATCTAACAAGAGAATGAGGAACGTCCTCAATCTCCAGTTCCTAATCACGAGGTCGAGTCCTCCTTCTCGGGAACCCGAACCCACATCTCAAGGGATTAGTGGGAGAGATTCTCCTATTACTTAGAGTCCCACACCTCAAAGGAAAAGGGAGAGGGATCCTGAGCCTAGTCGAACAACAAAACCAAGACTTAAAATTATTCGAATGAGCGAACGAGAAAAAGTTCCCCGATGATTTTTTCAAATCGAAGAGGATATTTTCTTTTGCATGCCTTTGGAAATAGAAGAGCCAACCTCTTATGTAAAGGCTATAAACTCACCAAACCATATAGAATGGATGGAAGCCTTGAGAGATGAGTTGGACTCAATGGCAAAGAATGAAGTTTGGGAACTGGTTGATCTTCTATTAAACCTCCTTTTTGCCGGATTTTAAGGCATTATTTAACCCAATTTCGTAATGATTTCAATTTTATTTATTCAGTTTTGGGTTAGATTTTGTTTATTTTCTCTTTATTTCACCTAAGCTCGTAAATCTCTTTATTTCAGGTTTTGGGCTTAAATTCGAGAGATTTGAGACAAATTTGATGAAAAACGATGAGGAGGAGAGTTCGAGGCCCAAGAGGAGGCAAGGAAGAAGCCTAAAGCAAATCAAGAGATCTTGCACGACCCCTGTGCGAAGCTGTACAGCCGTGCGGATCATCGAGCGAAGGGTTCGAAGTCAAAGAACGCCGCATGGCCCCTCAGTGCGCATCTCGCACGGCCGTGCGAGAAGTTACGAGTTGAAGTCGTGCACGGTACCCCGTGCGGAAGCTGCACGGTCGTGTGAATCGTTCGGAGAGTTTAGAGTTTTCGCACAGCCAGCTGTGCGAGACCTGCATGGCCGTGCGAATTCGCCTCGAAACCCGCACGGTACCCGTGCGAAATCTGCACAGCCGTGCGACTATCATGTTCCGCGGGTATTTAAGTTTCCAAATTGTAATTTTGAGGGATCTTTTTCCAGCATTCTAAATTTTAGCTAGGGTTTTCGAGAGGCAGCCTCCAAAAGGAGACTCAAGAACACTCAATTCTAATTTTCTACTTCAAGTTTATGTATGATTGAATCGCTTCAAGTTTTTATTCGGTAATCGTAATTTCTTCTCTTTATCTTTTCTGCACAATTTCTCTTCGTTTCTCCATGGCTATGTTCCCTAAATTCCGTCAATTGTTTAGTATCATGTTTAGGGGGCTAATTTCTCTACTTAGGTTGGGATTGATCCCTATTATGCCTTGATAATCATGAATTGAATGCCGGTTGAATTGTTCTATGCTTATTAGGTTAGAATTCACTTCACTCATCACTTTTTCATTGATTTCCTTGAAAGAGGACTCATTTATTTTTATTAGAGTTTTGTAAACATCGAAAGATGAAAACTTACCTAGAATGACGTTGTGAGTGATTAGAATTTCATTATGAAAATAATTAAGGTTTTAATCGGGGTTGTGAGATTCATTCTTTTTGATTTTGCTCTTTGTTAATCCTATGAAAATGGGTGATTAAATTGTGCAAGATTAGTCTTTGACCTTCGAAAGTAGGCGAAGATAGTGAAGGTTTGCTCGGGAGAGTCCGAGTCACCCTAGAGGCGGGGGGAATAGGGTAATGGAGGTTTTTCGATGAAAAACACTCTTTTACCAAAGTAGAGACAGAACAGATTCCGAGTCTAAAGCGGGGTCGAAACGTATGAACTCAAAATTACAATAAAGAGTAATGAAGCGGATTAAGCTGAAGCTTTGAGACTGTCTCGAGTCTAGAATGAACTCGAAAGTAAAGACACGGAGATTACGTGGAAACCCTCCTGGGGCGAGAAAACCACGGACCGTGCTAATCCAACACGAAGTCAAATCCACTATTTTGAGTCCACAAAATACCGTAGACTGACCGAACCCAAGTTGCTCTCTTAAACAATTTTTACAAGTTTTCCTAGACTTAGAAATTCCCTTATCCGATCTAGTACTTCCTAGCTGAGATAACCCTTACAGCTAGGGACAACTAAGCTGAGTTAACCTTTACAGCTTAGTCAAGGGACCTTACCCGAAAGTAAGAAAGTGTTTGTAACTAAGTACAAGACCTTACAACTCGGAAAGTAATGAATTACGAGTGGGAGTTGTAAGTACAAGATTGAGAATGAATACAATGACTTTGGTCAAGTACGCGTATTAACAATAGGTTCGACAATCTTCAAGTCTTGTGAGTTGGCTTCTATTTATAGATGACCAAGCAGCATAGCCGTTATCTCCAACTTCTAACGGGAGGTCCTTTGTGACCGTTGTTAAGAACTTTTGAGTCACTCGGAAAGTATCCGTTGTGAAGTGAACGTTGGGCAACGGTTCTTAACTCTCTTGGAAGTCCCAAAACCACTCGGCGGTGTCTTGAAGGATAAGGTGGAAACTACCGTTAAGCTTGGCGTTTCAGTTTTCCAGATTTGGAAACAGACAGCCACGACACAATTTTACGGGGCTAGGACAGAGAGGAGGAAAAGCCATGTCTATCGGCTATTTGACGTTTGAAGCCGGTTACTTTTGTAATTCAAAAAGTGTATCCTCGTTTGAATAACCTACAAAAGTAAATCAATTTTGGTTCTCAAAGTATAAAATACTTTGGTCCACGATTAGACACGAGATAATAATATAAATAAGATAATTAAGCAACTAATTATCCGAGTCGGAAAGTGAGTGGAATTTTACGAGTCTAATATCCATGAAACTCAAAATTCCATCCGAGTTAGTCTAAGCAAGAATCAAGTTATACAACGAATATCGAGTGAAATAAACTTGATCTAGACTAAGCATGATTCAGACTAGAAGCGCTGACTCCAATAAAATAGAACTTATAACATGAAGTCGGACTGAGTGCGCTAAAGCGAAATACTAGTCAATTCAACATGCGATATATCTAAGTGATGAGGGACTCGGAACCGAGTGGGATATTCTGAATACATTCCGAGTCACACAGAGACAAGCAAGAGTACATGAAGTAAATGCTATATCACTTAGAGAAGATACCATATCACTCAAAAAGTTTCTAAGGTACGAGAGAATGCCTTGGAATTAAAACTCTATAAGTGAGAAATTCTTATACCTGATTCCTTTGTTAGAACTCGGAATTGTGCCGAGCAAGTGTCCGAGTCTTCGAGATAGGTTTAATTTGGTGTCTCCCTTTCTAAACTGCTAGCATAGGCAAATCTCAAGCGGTATTTGATGTTGATTTCGGGCATAGTAGTGTGATTAATCCCAATCTAAGGCTTTTTATTCATTGATCTCTCATAGTTATTTTGTTTTTAGTTAAATCCAAAACCAAATCACTATCGAACTGAGTTTTTACCTAGATTAGAGTTTTTAGGTAGATTTAGTATTTGGAAGCGAGTTCCTTGTGGACACGACCCGTACTTGCCGGTTTCTAGCTATAGCTACACCATGCACTTGCCGTAAATATTTCTTTCAACAAGTTTTTGGCGCCGTTGTCGGGGAACTTTGTTCTTTTAAGTACTAAATTTGCTTTTAGACTTGAAAGTAGGTCTTGTGTTCTTGTGTCAGCACCGATCTTTTCTTGATTTCTGCTTGAACCTATTTACGCTCGGTATAGTTCTTGTTTTTGCATGCGTAGGAGGAGTCGAAAAGGGAGAGAAATTGTCCCGTTTGACCCCGAAATCGAAGAAACAACAAGATCAATAAGCGCAACTTCGAGAAGGCGGAGAAGAGAGGAAAGGATGGCGGAGCAAGGATCGCAACCGAGACCGCTATAGGACTATGCCATCCCTAGTGCGTCCGGGGCAATTTCGGCCATCGTTGGGCGGAATGTCGCTGTAGAGGACTTTGAGGTGAAGATGTCGCTCATTCACTTTATGCGGCAAGATGCATTTGGAGGGCTTCCTAGCGAAAATGCCATTCGACACATCAACTCCTTCTTGGAGAAGTGTGGAACTGTGAAGATCAACAACTTCACCGATGAAGCCCTCCGCCTTAAGCTCTTTCCCTTCTCCTTAAAGGATAGAGCTAAGGATTGGTTGTTGAATGAGGATCCTAACAAGTATGCTACTTGGGAGGCTTTGTCTAAGGCATTTATGACAAAGTTCTTCCCCCAAGCAAGACAGATGAAATTGAGGAATGCTATCTCCACCTTTTGCTTGGAGGATGGAGAGTCACTCTATGAGGCTTGGGAGCGCTACAAGGATCTCCAAAAGAAGTGTCCTTACCATGGCATTCCCGAATGGATGCTCCTGCAGGCTTTCTACAATGGGCTACCTCCCCAAATTCGGATTTCTATAGATGTAGTCGCAGGAGGTGCCCTAATGGCTAAGGGTGAAGGTGAAGCCAAAGCCCTCATTGAGAACATGGGTTCCAATAGCTATCATTGGGGCGAGTGAAAACTTAGTTCCGAAGAAAGGAGGGATGCATGAGATTAATTCTATAGCCCTCCTAACCGGCAAAGTGGAGGCTCTCGGACGAAGTTAGAGCGAGAGAGTGCAGTGTCTACTTCCAGTGGTTCCTCAAGTGCTTGCAAATGGGGGATATGTAGTTTGTGAGATATGTGGAGCGCAAGGGCATGTGGGCTGCTGAGTGCCAAATTGATTTCCAAATTGTTGAACAAGTCAATGCTTTGCGAGACAAAATGATCCATACTCTCAAATCTACAACCCTGGATTGAAGAATCACCCCAAATTTTCTTACAGGAATAACAATCTCGTACCACCTAGTTTTCAGCCTAGGGCCTCCTTCAATCCAAGCACCTCAACCCCCACCTTAGAAGTAAAATCTAGAGAGCCTCATGGAAAACTTTATTCAAACACATTCTAGAAGAAATAAGGCCTTAGGTGAATCTATCAAGCAATTGACTTCTAAGTTTGAGGGCATGTCTACCCACCACAAGATCCCGGAGACCCGGATATCCCAAATAGCTCAACAAGTGAGCCATCTTTCTAGACCTCAAGGGCATTTGTCGGGCCAGCCAGAGATCAATCCCGGGGCCCATGTCAATGTTGTTCAAACTCAGTAGCGCACGGTTAGTAGAGAGTCCTGTTATGATTTTACAGGAAGACAAGCACAAGTACTACTCGGATTGATGAGCATAGCCCAATTCGGAGTTCGGATGAGCATGCCTCCAAAACACCTCATATACGCCCATATCGGTCACCTGTACCATATCCTCGGAGTTTGTTAGAGCGTCGATTTTTGAAATTTGTTGATATGTTGAAGAAGGTCTACATGAACATGCCATTCTTGGAGGTTATCAAGGGGACACCCTCATGTCTTAAGTTTTTAAAGGAGATTCTCTCCAAGAAGACTAGGTTGGAGGATGTTTCGTAATAAGCATGGGGGAGGTGTGTAGTGCGGTTTTGCAAAGCAAGTCACCTTCTAAGTCTGTAGGATCCGGGAAGTTTTTCTATTCCCTGCTCAATTAAGGGAGTGGAGATTGATAGAGCCCTTTGTGATCTCGGAGCAAGTGTGAGCATATGCCACTTCCACTCTATAGGAAGCTTCGGCTAGGTGATCCGCAACCCACCAATATCTCCATTCAACTCGCGGATCGGTTTGTTCGGTGCCCCGTGGGTATTACTGGAGGATGTACCTATTTAAGTAGGGAAGTTTGTTGTTCTCTCGTGATTTTGTGGTGATGGATATGGATGAGAGCATCCGAGTCCCTATTATTTTAAGGAGACCATTTCGGCAACTGCAGGAGGCTGTGATTGATGTACCTACGAGGAAGATCTCTTTTCACATCCGTAGTAAAAGTGTTGACTTCTTCCTCCCACCACCACCTGTACCCTTGGCTCATGTTCCCAACCCTGCAGTTGATTTGATACCTACACATGGGATGAGCCACGCACGCCGACCCGCTCCACTAGACTTGCCCACCGAAGCCGATATTCGGTTTTCTCGGAGTGTTGATCATGATGAGGCGGTAGTGAATTTCATGTCACAAGTCCATTCTTCACTTTATCCTCATCCCCAGTCCTCCCTGTCTATAGTTTGAGGTAAGGGTCAAGCTTAAAGACCTTAAACAAGCGCTTCTTGGGAGGCAACCCAAGCATTTTTATTGCTTTCAAAAAAAAAAAAACAAAAAATATTTATCCCTCCCTCCCACCCTTATTACAATTTCCCGTTGTTTGTAGGCTTTCTTCCGTTTCCTTTCTTTTCTTGCCCTTTTCGTTGAGGAAAATGTAAGAGTTAAGCATGGGGAGTAGCTTGCAGCTGTTGGATGATGTTTTAAGGATGGTAGGGATGAATTTGCATTTATTTAGGTTGCATTCATGTAGTTTCTTAGGATTACTTTTTCATTTTTTCACCTTTACGTTTATCATGTAGTCCTAAGCACATAGGTTAGAATCTTTACATTACTTACATTTTTGTTCTTCTTTTTGATCTTGGCTCATTTGAGGAATTATGGAGGAGGGAAATTCATAAAATTTTGAGGTAAACACGCTCCATCCCTTCTTTCATTCTCTTCTATGTGAGGTACCTTTGTTAGTTAGCTTTTACTTGCTTTAAAAAAATTTAAAAATCCCAAAACAGCTTTGAAACCCCTCTCGTGATGATGATGTGAATTGTGATAGTTGATCTTTGGGCGTGATTGTGCATGATTTGATTGCCCATTCTTGGTAGAAACTTTGTGTGGAAATGAACTTACGAATGAATTTGATTGTGATGTCTTGAGTTGCTTGCCGATGTCTTTGAGAATTTCTTTGCATGATTGGTAAACTTGAACATGTGGTAAATCTTTGAGCTAGTTGTTAATTGTGGTGGATAAGCCCGTGAGACTTTGACCCTTATAGACTGATTCATCAATTTTAGTCTCATGTTTCATTCTTTGTGTGACTCTTCCTTTATGCATACCTCTAGAACTTGCTCTATTTCTCTTTAAGACCACACTTGGCATATGCATTGTGTAATATGATAGAGGCATTCGTTTGTTTTCAAGCTACATGAGCCAAAAAGACATCCCATTTATTTATACAATTTTGCTACCCCTTTGAGCTTTAACCTATTTCTTGATACACCTGCATCCACTTTACCTTTGGCCTTTATACATTTCCTATACCAAAGCCGGGTCTAGTGGAGCAATACTTATTGTGTAATTTTGGTCCGAATGATGGAGTGTCCTATTCAGTTTGTAGTTTGATTTGGGGACCCGTGTTGAAAAAAAATGATAAGTTCCCCTTTTAGACTCTTTTGGAATTTAGTAGTGTTTATGATTCCCATGCCAATTATATCTATTCCTGAAAGTTTTGAATTTTTTGAAAAAAAAGAATGAAAAAAAGAAAAATTGAAAAAAAAAAAGAAAAGAAAAGAAAAGAAGTGAAGAAATAAGTGGTTGGCATGTGGAAAGTTCAAAAAGTTGTATGCTCATTTCAAAAGTTGTCTTAAAGCATGTTGTGCTTAAAGAGGTGAATTGGGAGAAAGTTTTTAGTCATGTTTGGAAGTATTTTTTTGCTCCTTAGCTGTTAGGCCTCGGCTATTTAGCTCCACATATCCCAAATTGGTTCCCCTTTTCTACCAATGAACCTTGGCCACGTTACAAGCTTTGAAAGACCTCTCGATTGCACTTGCAAGTTTGTCTCTATAGTGGTGGAGAATGAGAATATGACCAAGCCTATGGTAGGTTGTGTTTTGGAAAGAGATGTTGAGAGAAACCTCAAAAAGAAATTTCAAATGAGATGGAGTGATCCAAAATTCCTAAAGTGAGGTTCCACCGGTCAAGCTAGCTCGCCATTTGTTTGAGGGCGTCATGAATGCTAATGTGATTCAATATGAGACAGTCGTGCATTGTGACCAAGCATTGTAGTCTTTGAAGTTTTCAGGCTAGTTTTCATGGAAGTATGATACTTTGAATAGGTTGTCTTTGTGCATAGTCATCCCTATTTATTGAGCTGTTAACTCATTACCCGAGGAGGGTGAATACAAGGTTTTAACCCCGGGATCGTTAATTGATAGTCTTGCTTGAGGACAAGCAAGAGCTAAGCATGGGGAGTTGTTAAACCTCGTTTTGCCGGATTTTAAGGCATTATTTAACCCAATTCCATAACGATTTCAATGATATTTATTATGTTTTGGGTTAGATTTTGTTTATTTTCTCTTTATTGTCACCTAAGCTCGTAAATCTCTTTATTTCAGGTTTTTGGGCTTAAATTCGAGAGATTTGAGACAAATTTGATGAAAAACGATGAAGAGGAGAGTTCGAGCCCAAGAGGAGGCAAGGAAGAAGCCTAAAGCAAATCAAGAGATCTTGCACGACCCCCGTGCGAAGCTGCATGCAGCCGTGCGGATCATCGAGCGAAGGGTTCGAAGTCAAAGAACGCCGCATGGCCCCTCAGTGCGCATCTCGCACGGCCGTGCGAGAAGTTACGGAAGTTGAAGTCGTGCACGGTACCCCGTGCGTAAGCTGCACTGGTCGTGTGAATCGTTCGGAGAGTTTAGAGTTTTCGCACGGCCGGCTGTGCGAGACCTGCATGGCCGTGCGAACTCGCCTCGAAACCCGCACGGTACCCGTGCGAAATCTGCACAGCCGTGCGACTACTCATTTCCGCGGGTATTTAAGTTTCCAAATTGTAATTTTGAGGGATCTTTTCCAGCATTCTAAATTTTAGCTAGGGTCTTCGAGAGGCAGCCTCCAAAAGGAGACTCAAGAACACTCAATTCTAATTTTCTACTTCAAGTTTATGTATGATTGAATCGCTTCAAGTTTTTATTCGGTAATCGTAATTTCTTCTCTTTATCTTTTCTGCACAATTTCTCTTCGTTTCTCCATGGATATGTTCCCTAAATTCTGTCAATTGTTTAGTATCATGTTTAGGGGCTAATTTCTCTACTTAGGTTGGGATTGATCCCTATTATGCCTTGATAATCATGAATTGAATGCCAGTTGAATTGTTCTATACTTGTTAGGTTAGAATTCACTTCGCTCATCACTTTTTCATTGATTTCCTCGAAAAAGGACTCATTTTTTTTATTAGGGTTTTGTAAACATCGAAAGATGAAAACTTACCTAGAATGACGTTGTGAGCGATTAGAACTTCATTATGAAAATAATTAAGGTTTTAATCGGGGTTGTGAGATTCATTCTTTTTGATTTTGCTCTTTGTTAATCCTATGAAAATAGGTGATTAAATTGTGCAAGATTAGTCTTTGACCTTCGAAAGTAGGCAAAGATAGGTTTAATTTGGTGTCTCCCCTTCTAAACTGCTAGCATAGGCAAATCTCAAGCGGTATTTGATGTTGATTTCAGGCATAGTAGTGTGATTAATCCTAATCTAAGGCTTTTTATTCATTGATCTCTCATAGTTATTTTGTTTTTAGTTGAATCCAAAAACCAAATCACTCGTTGAACTGAGTTTTTATCTAGATTAGAGTTTTTAGGTAGATTTAGTATTTGAAAGCGAGTTCCTTGTGGACACGACCCGTACTTGCCAGTTCCTAGCTATAGCTACACCGTGCACTTGCGATAAATATTTCTCTCAACATCTTCCTCCCGGATGTAAGGCCATTGGAAACAAGTGGGTTTTCAAGGTTAAACAGCGAGCAAATGGATCAATTGATAAGTTCAAGGCCCGATTAGTGGCGAAAGGTTTTACACAAGTTGAAGGTGTAGATTATAAAGAGACTTTTTCTCCTGTGGTGAGAATGATCTCTATTCGCCTACTTTTAGCCCCGGTTGCTCATTTGGACTTGGAGTTGATCCGGATGGATGTAAAGACCGCTTTCCTCAATGGTAATCTAGAGGAGGAGATTTAGATGGATCAACCTATTAGTTCGTATCAAAAGGACAAGAGGACAAAGTTTGTCGTCTTAAAAGATCTATATACGGTCTTTAGCAGTCTTCCGGATCATGGTACTTTAGATTCCATGAAGCTATTACTTCGTATGGCTTAACCATGGTTTCAGAAGACCATTGTGTGTATGTCAAGAGGACGACAATAGGGATTATGTTTCTTACATTGTACGTTGATGACATACTATTGGCTAGAAACAACTTGGAAATGATCAACGCCACTAAGAAGTGATTGTCTTCCGTCTTTGAGATGAAAGACATGGGAGAAGCCAAGTATGTCCTTGGTGTGGAAATAATCGAGAACTGTTCTAAAAAGCTTCTTGGTTTATGTCGGAAGGCATATATCGAGAAAGTCCTGGAACGTTTTCGGATGCAAAATTCCAAACCCGTTGACACTCCAGTCAATAAGGGACTTACTTTAAGTCATGAGCAATGTCCTAAAACAGATAAAGAAAAGCAGAATATGAGTAGTGTTCCCTACGCTAGTGCGATATGAAGCTTAATGTATGCCATGTTATGTACACGGCCTGACTTTTGCTTTGCGGTTGGATTGGTGAGTCGTTACCAAAACAACCTAGGACCTACTCACTAGCAAGCTGTCAAAAGAATAATGCGCTAGCTTCGTGGAACTACTGACTCGGTACTTTGTTATCAAGGAGGGGACTTAAAACCGAGGGGATACTCGGATGCAGATTGGGGTGGTGACCTGTATGAGTCCAAGTCAACCTCGGGATACGTTTTCAGCCTTGGTGGGGGAGCCATATCTTGGTGCGGTAAGAAGCAAGACTGCATAAGCTCTGTCAACTATGGAAGCGGAATGTGTCGTTAGTTGCCTTGCCACTCAGGAGGCAATATGGCTAAGGAGTTTTCTCCGGGATGTCAACCTTTCTCCAAGAGTCGACGATCCTATCGAGATGTGGTGCGATAACATCTGCTGCCATTCAATATGCTAAGGATCCTAAGTTTCACAGGAAGGCTAAGCATATTAAAAGGCGTTATCACTTTGTGAGAGACGCTATAAAGTTGAAAGAGATTGTTGTCAAATACTTATCTACTAACAAGATGATCTCTAATCCTTTTACTAAACCTACTCCTAGAGATGTGTTCAAAACTCATATGATGAGTTTAGGTCTTCGTAGAGTTTAGTCATTTGAAATATCTTGTATTTTTGGTTTTTTTGGACATACATTTAGATGAACTTTTTCATTGAAATAAAGATTGGTGTTTCTTTTTTCTTTGAATGTTCATAATTTTTTGGTTGCTTGATTTGGTACATCTAAATGTCACTAGGCTTCGATTATCTTATCACACGGATAATCAACACTAACGCTTAAGTAGCGGTTAGGATGAGACTAAAAATCATATTGGCATTAGGTGTGCAATATTGATTAATTTTTCGTACTCGGATAGTATGAAAAATATACATGAATAGTCGCCTTAGTAAGTCTAAGATGAGGTTTAAGAAAAATCGAATATAACACAACATTATATTGAAGCCTTTTAGCCAAATTTAAGTGTCGGGATTACGTTGAGTGCGCTAATCCAGTGACTCAAGTCAGTTTTGGGAAAAACTTGGACTTGTAATTTGTATGATATAAAAGTGACAAGCTCACCTTAGTGGGAGTTATATCATAACACACACTTCATACCGTGTGTGCTAAAAAGACGACCTTGTGGAGTGACAACAGTTTCCCTTCCTTGTCACTTTGTGATCCCGAAACATTATTGTTTCAAAACACAATTCCCTTTGACTTAGGACTATAATGTGAAATCTAAGTTAGATGTTGCTACTTTAATGTACACTCCAAGAGTTATACAAATATACAGCTCAGCGGAATACATTAGGAAAGCAATCTTACCGAGATGTAACATTATGAGTGGCTAAGGAAAACCATTTCATATTCATATGATATATCGAGTAGACATAAAGGGATTATATATGCCACATGTGATGTCTTGAATGGTTTGGGGCGTTGTCCTTATGAAAGTGTCATGTTAGTTAGATGGTGACTTAATATGACATTATTGGCTACTTTTGGTCGCACGCTTCATTCCCGGTATGAAACGTGAGGAGATGTGAAGGATTAAAGATTTTTTAAGGCCTATGTGGCCGAGTGGGAGCTGTTGGACGAAGTTAATAAAAACGGCCACTTAACGCCCGTTAGCTTCGACTAAGATCAGTCTCCCACTTATCTAGGATAGGTTCCTGAATAAGTTGGATGGCTAATGAAGTTGGAATAGACTCAACTTCTTAACATTGAAGATAGGAGCGAATGCTCCTATTTAATCTGTAATGGGATATACAGAAATATACACGCGCGAATACGCGAGAAATGCAAATACAACATAAGTTGCTTATCTTAGATTCTCCCTAGAAATCCTCTACTCTCCCTCACGGTTAGACCTACCATCTTAGAGTCTTCGGGCTTGAGACATGGCTGTTTCCGGCGACTCTAGTAGCCGCCGGTTATACTATTCCTGGTGACACTGGTAGATCTGGATTTCGGAGTACAACCAGGATCGAGTGTTCGTGACGTGAGATTTAGTTTGTGGGTTATCGAACGGCAATCGATCCATTCGCTTCCGCAACTATAAGGTTAGTCCTTATATATATTTTCCTACAATTAGGATCTTTAGACATCTCTAATCTCAATTTTGATGATATTGGATATGATTAATTGAACCTTTAAGTTGTCTTTGGAATCCCGACATATGGAGCTTTGAGTATGCGTTTTGTTTTTTTGGGTGCCATCTCTATAATTAAGGTATTCTAACAAGAGTAAATATATGGACATTTGTCTATTGGTAACAATTGAGATTGTGTTAATGTGCTCGTCAAACTTGTTGAATATGTCAACAAATTCAGGAAAAGAATGGTTCCATATTTGGCCCTAAAAATGAAGATATTGAGGTTTAGCTTCCATGCAAACTTGCATGGAACTGAGAAAGATAATTTGTAAGTGATTGTCACATATACGCATTGACAATGCGTATAGGAAGGAACCTAAATCTTGTGCATTTAGATTGGGAGCTCGTTGACATTTCACTGTTCATTTTTATGAGACGATTTCATCAAAGACAAAATATTACAAGGGCCTCTTGGTGATGTTTCCAGCATTCTATGGGCTAGCCTTAGTAGTCTAATGACAATGATGTAGACCTCGCTAAGCTTGACATTTAATATGAATCAAGGCTTGTCAACATGGGCTAAACGTTTTGATGGCCTGATGCGTTTTAAGTAACGGAAAGCCAAAGTCGAAGTTTGTCACTGTTGTTGACAATAGGTAGGAGAGAAAACTGGGTCTCTGGAATACATGTATACTAAGCTCAAGAAAAATGATTTGGGCCATTTGTTTCCTTGTATGGATTAACTCAATATACATTATTAGTATCATGAGATTTAGAACATAACTTCGGCTTGGTTACAAGTAAACCACGGAAATAGGTTACTCAATTTGATTATGATTTGTATCTATTTAGAAGGTCTTTTGTTAGAGTTAATAAGATTTTGTTTAATTTGGTTTTAAATCGAGTTAATTTAATTAAAAATAAAGTGATGTTTGAAGTGTCGGGGTATTATTAGGGTTGTCGAAGTTTTTTCCACGGTAGTAATGGTCTTGACACTGGACAGGTGGCTGGGCTTTGGATTAGATGGATTGGGTGCTAAGGGATTTAGGGGTAGATGGCAATATAGAATAGTTAACTACTCCATACAGACATACTAAAGTCTTCAATGACTATCGGTTAAGGACGTGAAGTAAAAATAACTTTAAAAGTGTGATTGCCTATAAAAGGTACCAACAGAAAAAAAAAAGGCCTAGAAAAGTCATTAACTTGCTCAGCCAAGGCAATGTTGATTTAGCAAAACAAAATCTTACTTATTTGTTGATTAAGTAATTTATGAGAAGAGAGGAAAAAATATTGTGGCACCCATTGCATTTGTACCTTCTAACGTGAGGAGTTGATCATTCCTGTAAGATTTATTTGTAGTTTTTCATAATATGATTTTTTTATTATAGAATTTTTGTCGATCCTTCACCTCTTTTTTATTTGAGTTGATTTTCTTCTATTGAGTTCTTTCCAATCTAATAGGAAAGTATGCTAACCACTAATACAGAAAATGTTCAAAAACCTCTTTCTTTAGTGGTAGAGCAATCTCTAAAGTAGAGCTCACTATCTCGACATCTTAAGTTTTAAGACAAGGCCAAGATTCGGACTCGTGTCTTCAAAATACAAACCTAAAAGAGTTCTTTTTTAATGAGTTCGCAAAGATTCATATGACTCATAATCTAGTTATAAACTTGATTAATTTCAACGCTTATAAATTTACTATAGTTTTCGAGTCCTAAGTATAAATGCTATTAGTAAAGATAAAATTTAATATGACCAATTACAACTTTGTCATAAATATAAATTTTCATTAAATTTCTTAAAATTCAATTAATATTATATTTTCAATAAATTAAGAGTCTAATTTACATAATTTTGCAATTATTATTTCTTTTACTGTTGCCTCTTGTATTAACAATCATTATTTCCTTTTTATTTCGGGAGGAAAACGGTGAAGTATGATGTGGATGATGAGTCGGAGAGAGTGGATTTGCTATCTCGACCTCAATAGATGGACTTGAGTGATGAACTCCTCGTGATGGTTGCTCCTTCCTACAAAAAGCACGCCCGGGTTGGATTCCTAGAATCCGACGCTCAAGTTAGTTCGACGAAAATCGAAAAATCGAGAAAATCTTCCTCGAAGTACGCGAATGGGTTTTTTTGGGATTCGTGCAGCTTTACCGAAAAGGTAAGGATTTATCTTTTAGTAGAGAGAATAAGTAGATTTGCAAGATTGATATGTTTATTGGGAGTTGTGATATGATGGGATTTGTGACAAAGTTTGGTGCGTATTTATTGAAAAAATAAATGAGGGGCAAAATAGTCATTTGTTGTTATTAGGTGTGAAACCCTAACCCTAGTGGGCTGTAGGCCTTACTTAGCCTCAAGTGATGGAAGGCTTGGGCCGATGCTACAATGACCAGACTAATTAGGAGTGGTTGGACCGGACGTTACGGATGAGCCGAAATTATCCGGAAAATAGCCACATCATTTATCCCCTCGGATTTCATGTACACGCTTTTCGAGGCGAGTAAGTGGGATGTGAAGTAATTTGAGCCACGTTTCCCATGCCTCAAATCTTTATAAATAAAAAGATGAGTTGAAAGGACTTGCTACTCCTTTGTACACTTGTCTTCTTTTACTTTAGTAAAGATGGGTTCCAAGCTACTTCCTATCGACAACCAAAAGCTTTGCCCTCGCTTTGACAAGGCGAAAGCCGAGGATCCCGCTTGTAACAACCATTGTCCGTGCACAATCCTGGATATGTTCTATGGACAACTAGTTGAAGTTGAGCTCTCAATCATAGATTGGGATGACACCCGAGAGCTTCAACATGCCATGGCGTATTCTCGATTGGGATCGCCTTGAGGCTTGGGTGAGATGTTATTGTGAGGATTTTCTTAAATTTCGGACGGAAGACTCGAACTCATCGCCAAGCGATGTAGCTAGCGGAGGTGCCACCTCTAGTGTAAGTTCGTTGTCATATCCTTCTCAAGAAAGCAACGAAACGGTTTATAGTCCGTCCCTTTGCAAGAAGAATTTGACTAAGGACAAGAAGAGCAACCTTCCCAAGGAGAAGAAGTGAAGGCGTGACTCTTGCTCTTTGCTAATCCAAGTAGATGTGGAGACGTCGTAGCGTTGTTGCACATTGTTTCTTATGTTCGGTTGTACTCTTGGAGTTTCACCCCTACTTGTAACGTAATGTCCGATGTCCTTCTTGAATGAATGATAACTTAATTTTTTGTATTGAATTTCTCATTTTTCTACGGTAAGCTTTGGTGCAATAGCGGCAAACAATTTTTCTAGCCCCTTGGGGGCTAGAAAGAGTGTTGAGAAAAATAACTTTTCCCCATGAACTTCTTTTAAGAATGTCAAAAGTGCCGACCCTCAATCCTTGGAGGGTTGAATACATGTGGCAATTAAAACCTCTTAGACCTTTGGGGCTAAAAGTGTAGAGTTTATATTGCTAAGATCTTTGAGCTGTAGAAGCCCCTAACTTCCTTAGACTAAAAACACGAATACGCCCGTAGTGATACCGTTGCGGGTTTTTACGTGATCTTTTATCTCTTGTAGGCTTGAAAGTACGTGATTCTTGTTAGGGAAAATCCTACGGAGAGTGCGACTCCCCAACTTATAGTTGGGAGTGCAAGTTGTCCATAGCTAGGCCATTGCGGGTCTTTATGCAACCTGTCAACTTTTGTAGATTTGAAAGTGCATGATTCTTTCTAGAGAAAATCCCACAGAGAGCACCCTCCCGACCTCCAGTCAAGAGTGCAAGTGGCCAAGGCTAGTTTGGGTCTTTGCGCGACCTTTCAACTCCTGTAGGCTTGAAAGTGTAGGTTTTGCTAATAACGATAATCGCCAAAGGGTATTCCTTTGTGGAGGTGAAAACGTGACTTTTTAGCTCTCATAGGCTAATTCGTCGTTGTAGGCACCACGGTTTCCCCCATGCCGCCTGAGGGAGGGGCGAGCTTCCCCACACGTTGGCGATGGATTTTTAAAATTTTATCTTTTTGGTTTTCGAAGATGAAAATGATTTTAGGGTTTTGAAGATTAATTTTTGAAAGTGGCGATGAACCTCTTATTTAGATTTTCGAATTTTATAAATAAAGTTAAAATAAATTAAATTAGATTGAGTGCGTGGTTTTATGAATTATTTTATTTTATAAATTATTTTTAGAAATTCCGGGATATTATTTCTTAATCAAAAAATAAATAAAACTAGGGTTTCTTCGAATCTGCCGTGGGGATTTAGGGCCAAACCGGTGTGAAAACACCGGTTTCGACCCAAGCCTCACCTCGCTGACCACTCGGTCCCGGCTCTCGCTAGCACCTGGTGGTTGGCAGCGCCAACCAGGGTCGTGGCTAAGGTGGTCAGCCTTGGCCTTTGGCCCGGCTAGCGATTCGAGTAAAATCCTCTTTTTTTATTTTTATTTTTTTATAACTTTCGATCGAAATAACCGAGAGGCGTAATATGAGAATTAAATCAAAATAGGAGTCACCATTCGGTTTTTAGGAATGAAAAACTAACAAAACAAAAGGAAGTAAACACTATTCCAATCTTAGTATGGAAAAACTAAGTTGAAAGAGGCTAAAACAAGGTGACTTCATTGGTCTAGGAGCGAGAATTGGATTCGGGGCGAGGGTACGAAACATAGGGATAAGCCCTTCCGTTCTGTCCGTCAAACGCCGATCATTACTAGTTTGGGTAGGGAATCTAAATAACATATTAAACACAAGAAAACAACATGCAATACGGAATTAAAAGCAACCAAAACATGCTAAAAAGCGATAAAAAGCAAATATGAAAAAGCAATAAAGAAAACGGTAAAGAAAAGAAAAGAAAGAACAAAAGCAAAAACTAAAAGGATTACATCGGGCGGGGAGGAATTAAAAGCGATACAAGTCTTTCTCCACAATACGGAAAGAAATAAAACATAAAAATAAATAACCATTGTGAAGGCCGAATTGGTGCCCTCATGTTATCCCACCTGCTAACCTCGGATCTCGGATTTGGATTTGTTGATGCGACGGTGGTGATTCGAGAAGGTTTTTGTAAGTTTTTTTTTGGGATATAGGTAGAAAGATGTGTGACTGATAGAGTTTTCAGGTTCGGATGTAGTTAGAATGGGGAGAACAGAATAAGAATAGGTTGAAAAGAATCCAAGAGATCGGAATACGAAAAGGAGTATTCGGTAGCTCTTAGTTAGGTTTCGATAGCGTGACGCTAAGGAATCAACCTTCTACAAATGCAAGCCTAAGCTTTCTATTTATAGGCAAGGGCTAGGTCACAAAATGACATAGAGTTTTAATTCAGCCAGTCGTCCAAAGCCTTGAACCTAGCTGCAGAATCCACTACTATAGAAACCACTTTTAACGACGGGTCTTTAATGATCGTTAAAAGGACAAACCGTCATGAAAAATGAACCGGTGGAATTTTTGTAAATGATCGGCATTGTGTAACACATATGACGTCGGTTCTTTCGGATGAACCGCCGTCGTGTGTATTGTCGAAGACATTTAATGACGGTTCTTTAACAAAATCATAGTTAAATGTCATATATGACGACAGCTTACGTGAAATAATCGTCGTCATATGTCTATCGGATGTGATCTAAAAAACCCGAGAACATACATCCTGTTTCCATGCCCACTTCATCTCGCTATCTACTCTTGGTCGTTTTGCTCTCCATAGTTCACTCTCGTCCACTACTACTCATATGTAAATCTTCTTGGAGTAATCTTCTCCGGTAAGTTATCGTCGCCGTTGTTCCTCTTGTTGTTCAATGTTTTGTTTTGCTCAATATATCCTCTCGTCTCTCCTCTTTCTTGTAGTTGTCTTCTCTCACAAAGTATTTGCGTTGTGGCTGTGTGTGTTTCGCCGTGAATCTTCTTGCTCACTCTCGCCGTTGTTTTCTTCGTTCTTACGGTATGAATCTTTATCATTTCTTATTTTTCGCTTTAAGTTATTTACAAGATTTATATAGTTAAATGTATTTGGGTAAATTATGTGAATGTTGAGAATGTGGGTAATGTTTGAGATTATTGAAATATTGAATCTTTGTTGAAATGTTGAATATTGAGAATGTGGGTAACATTTGTTTAGTTTATTAAGTTCGAAATTCATGAAATGTTTGAGATTTTGAGAAATGGGTTTAGGTAGTTTAGGATTTAATTATAAGGGAATAGAATGATAGCTAAGGATAGTAAATAAAAATACATTTGTATCCAAAGGGAGAAAATAAAAATATTTATGGTTTAGGGTTTGAGAAAATAGAAAAATTTGTGGTTTAGTGTTTAAGGATCAAAAGGGAGAAAATATAAATTGTAAAAAATATGGTTAGAGTTTAGGGTAGAAAGACCTTCTCTCTTCCTCATACTCTCTTGTCATCTTCAAGCAAAGTTCTCAAATAGTCTATAAGAGTAGTTCCTCAATAATATCGTGTGTGATCTTTTTTGAAGACTTTTTCTCTCATTCCCGACATGTAGTTTGATAAATGACATGCTTAATTGTGTATAATTGTCCTTATTTTGCTTACCAATATATGCTTTTCACTAAATTATCATATGCAATTTAGAAGCTTAGAGAACAAGTTATCCTAGGTCGCGGTACGTGCATAAATGTGCGTATAGCGCTTAGGATATTAGCTTGGAATGTACAGGTTTTAGAATTTTCCTCTGTTGGACAGTTTGATAATAATATGATAATAGGTTGTGTGGCTATTATAATCTTTATCATACATTTGACAAGATATCATGATGCTCATTTCCCTCTCATTCTTCGGGTGAAGGTTTGCTCTTGGAGAGTCTTAGTCACCCTAGAGGGGGTGAATAGGGTGATGAGGAAATTTTAACAAACTTAGAGAATTTAAGCTTGAAAGGAATGAACAAGATAATCTGAGTGTAGATTGGACTCAAAAAAGTGTAACTATTAAGAAAATCACATTTAACATCTATTTGATATAATTTAATGATCATGTTGGATACAAATGCTAAGAGAATTCGATTGCCTCAATCTTACCAACAGGTGTAAAGGTTTCCTCACAATAAATTCCTTTTTCTTGATTGTATCCCCGAGCAACAAGTCCGACCTTATTTATGACTATCAAACCTCACTCATCTAGTTTTTCTTGAATACCCATTTGATTCCTATAACTGTGTGGTCGAAGGTCATTTGGTCGAGTCCAAACTTGGTTTCTTTGAAATTGTTAGAGTTCTTCTTATATGGCCTCTACCCATTTAGGTTCAAGTAGGGCTTCTAGCACATTTTTAGGTTTAATAAATTAAAAAA
The DNA here is from genome assembly GCA_021018815.1 of Talinum fruticosum. Taxonomy (NCBI): domain Eukaryota; kingdom Viridiplantae; phylum Streptophyta; class Magnoliopsida; order Caryophyllales; family Talinaceae; genus Talinum; species Talinum fruticosum. Next base: position 223,826 of record JAITYX010000123.1, on the reverse strand, counting down.
ATGCAGAAAATACACATAAATTTTGCAAAGAAGAATGAGTCCTTACCCTAGAGTTGATGTCCGAGATGATGTTCTTAGGTGGGTGACTTGATGCATATTTGAAATCTTTACCTGTTCTCTGGTTTACTAGATTTGATAGTTGAATATTTTTGTTCTTCGATTAGTTCAACAAGTTGTATCGCTTCCTCTCCTTGTGCTTCAATGGTCTAAGTTGGTTCTTGAGCTGACTCATTCTAAGTTGGCTCGGTTCTTTTATTATCAATGATTCTAAGGCCAGTTTCCAATAAGTCATCATCATTTCGGTTAAGCTTGAGATATGAGAAAGTAGACTCACTTATCCTGCCATCATCAACCTCATCAAAGATAACGTGGATACTTTTTTCCACTTTGTTAGTTCTTTTGTTGAAAATATGTTAAGCTTTTCTATGTGAAAAATAACCAAGAAATATACCTTCATCCGACCTTGCAACCAACTTGTTCAAATGATCCTCACTATTGTTATGCACAAAGCATTTGCACCCAAAAGGTTTGAAGTAGGAAATGTTAGGTTTCTTTCCCTTTTAGAGCTCGTAGGATGTGTTTTTCTTCAGGATGGGTCGAATAAGACATCTCGTTGAATGTGTAGTTTGTCGTGTTAATTGCCTCAGCCAAAAAATAGTAGAAAAGGTTTTTTCAATCATCATAGTCCTTCCTATTTATTCAAGAGTTATGTTCTTTCTCTCCACTACTTCATTTTGTTAAGGAGTTTTAGGTTCCGAGAAGTTGTGGGAGATGTCATTCTTATCACGAAGTTTGCAAATTTTGAGTAGGCAAACTCCCTTCCATGGTTAGTTTGAATTCTCTTGATATGAGTATGAGACTCCACTTAAATTTTCATGCAGATCTTACTCGAACTCGTTGATGGCTTCATTCTTGTTCTTTAGAAAACAAACCTAGGTAAATCGTGAGAAATCATCAACAATGACTAGTACATATGATTTACGCCCTCGCCTTTTAACAAGAATTTCACCACACAAATCCATATGTATCAATTCAAGCACTTTAGATGTGGAAATAGTTTTGAATGGCTTAAATGATGATCCGACCTATTTTCTTTTCGTGCATGTATCACATATTTTATTTTTCTTAAATGTGCAGTTAGGTAGTCCTCCGACTAATGCTTGAGATGCAAGTTTCGTGATAGTATGCATACTAGTATGACCTAATCTATGATGCCATGCCCATGAATCATCATTAACTCAAACTTTTAAACATGACAGATTTTGAGCGAGAATGAGAAAGAGGAATGGTGTAGGTGTTACCCGACCTCGGACTGCAGAGCTTTGTCTCACTTGTGGTTGCATCGAAATGAAGCAATTGGTCCGAGTGAATCTTACCTCTTGACCTTTGTCACATAGTTGAGAGATACTTAGAAGATTATATTTGAGTCGCTTGACAAGATAAATAGGATTGACCGAGATGTCACCAAGCCCAACTTTACCAATACTTATGATGTTGCTTTTGTTGTTATCTCCATATGTGACCTTTCCTCCTTTCATCTCTTCTAGTTCTGAGAAGAGTCTTGAGTCTCCAAACATGTGATGAAAACAACCACTATCTAAGTACTAGTGATATCTCCTTTTCTAAGTTTCCTGCAAGACAGAAACAAACTAACCCTTCTCACTTCCTCTTACAAACCTAATAATTGTTTTTACTATGGTCATTCCTTGAGGAATAGCAGTTTTGGGAACCCAAATTTGAATGATTTTGGGCTTGGTTTGATTTTAAGTCTTCTTCTTAAGAAACTAAGTCTGTGTCTCCTTCTTTTAAAATTCTTTTTGTTGTAAGCGGGTTGAGAAGACTTTTTCTTAAAAGTTGGTATAGGCTTAGCCCCTTTCTTCTTTGAATGAATGGGACCATACTCAGCCTTTGTGAACTTAATTATTCTGAAATTAGTTTTAAAAAGACTTTTACAGGAATTATTTTCCTGTGTAGCATTATAGCCAAGACCTTCTTTTCTAAAAGACACATTGAGAACTAAGAGCCAAATCAAGGTTTTTCTAACCTTAAGAGTGAGTTTCAAAACCAACTCCCGAGACAGGCACTCGACTTAGTCTCATTGTCTTAAGAACAAGTCTCCATTACCTTCGATTATGTCTCACGTTTTCCAAATTATTTTGCAAATATATTTGTTCTCGAAGTAAGAAACTCTAATTTCTCTTTAAGTATAAAAGAATCAGCATTGGACTTTTCCTCCAAAGTAAAAATGTATCTAGCCAAATCATTCTTGGAGAATTTGAGAAAGTAATTGATTACGTCCCGAGGATCAGTTTCCTCGGTGTCTCATGCTTCACTTTCTAACTTAGATTCAACTTCTAAGTCCGTCGAGCCATAAGACACTTAGATTCTCATTTATGTCATCATCTTCTTCGACTCATCATCACTCCATATGGCTACCATTACCCCTTTCTTCTCTGTGGATAGTCTTTGATAATGTGCTCCTTGCTTCCACATTCAAAACAATCCGATTTTTTAGTCAAAGTCAAATTTGAAGGAGATGAGAATTTACCTTTTCTTTCCTTCTTGAATAATTTTTGCTTAGGCTTCTTTTGTCACTTTTTATATTTTATTGACTTTTTGAATCCTTGGGGCCGAAGTGTCATGTGGTCCTCTTCAGAATCTAAGGAGATCGGACTTGGACCATATTCATTTGAGGCTTTGAGAGCAATGTTTCTTTTAGTGCTTGCCTCGGATTCTTCTTCCTCTAGATGCAACTTATGGGTAAGTAGTTTCTCGATGAGCTTATCTTGCTTCAGCTGAGTGAGGTCCTGAGCTTCTTCAATAGCAGTCACCTTTAAACCCCATCTCTTCTTTGGTAGACTCCTTAGAATCTTTCCGACAATCTCCTTGTAGGACATGTTCCTTCCAAGGAACTTAAGATTATTAACAATCTCATTGAAGCAAATATACATCCGAGTTATGCTCTCATCGGCCTCTATCTTGAACGTCTCGTACTTATGGAGTTACTAACTTATCTTTGCGTGCCCTATTACTTGTACCCTTATAATTGGCGACCAGGGTGTCCTAGATTTCTTTGGTAGTACCACAGGTGGATACTCTATTGTACTCTGCTACATCTATGACACGCATCAAGATGTTTATAGCCTTGCAATTCTTACGTGCGTCTCACTTTCTTTAGGCATGAATTCTTACTTCACTTTCGCTATTGAACAAGTGTCGTCCATCTTGGTGGGAACTTAGTTGCCAGTACATATGATTTCCTAGACTTTTTCATCATAGTCTTAGATGAAACACTCCATGATCTTCTTCTAGTGTGCAAAGTTTGATCTTTTGAACTTTGGTGGCACGGTGAACGATCTTCCTTGATCGAACTCTCTATTAAAGACTCGGACTTTTACTTGCTCGTTTATGAGTTCCATCAAGGAATCGGGTATAAGACTTCATCTCTTATAGGCTTTTGACTTCTAGACATTCCATGCATCTTAGAAACTTTTCCGAGTGATATAACATTTCTTCGAGTGTTATAGAATCTAGTATGGGGTTTTCGCCGACTCCGATTGACTCGAAAGTATAATTCTATATGCTACTTCTCACTCGGTTCCGAGTCACCCAACACTCGGATATATCGCATGATTCAAACACTATCTTTTCCGCGCTCAAACTCGAGTCCGACTTCATGATTCAGGAATTACATTGTTCCAAGTCGGCATATTTAGTTTGAATTTTGTTTAGTCTAGATAAAGTCTGTTTACTCTAATATTCTTTATCCGACTTGATTGCCTTCTAGACTGACTAAGATGGAATTTGAGTTTCATAGATATTAGACTCGGAAAATTCCTTTTCTTTTCTAACTCGGATAATTAGTCACTTAATTATTTTAATTATAATATTATCCGTGTCTAATCTTAGACCAAAGTATTTTATACTTTGAGAACCAAATTGATTTGCTTTTGTAGGTTATTCAAACGAGGCTATCCTAAATTTGAATTACGAAGTAACCGAGCTTCAAAACGTCAAATCACCAGCAGACAAGGCTTTTTCCACCTCCGACCTAGCCCCGGACACTGTGTCGGGGTTGTCCGTTTCCAAAATTGGAAATCTACAACACCAAGCTCAACGGTTGTTTCCATCTTATTTTTCAAGACACCACCGAGTGGTTTTGGGACTTCCAAAGGAGTCAAGAACCGTTGCTCAACGTTCATATCTCAATGGATATTTTCCGAGTGACTCGGAAGATCCTTTACAACGGTCACAAAGGACTTCCAGTCGGAAGATGGACACAACGATTATGCTGCTTGGTCATCTATAAATAGAAGCTAACTTTCAAGACTTGAAGATTGCCGAATCTATTGTTAATATACATACTTGATCAAAAGTCATTGTATTCATTCTCAATCTTTTACTTACATGTCCAATTCCGTATTTCATAATATTCTAAATTGTAAGGTCTTGTACTCGATTACAAACACTTTCTTTCTTACTCTCCAAGTAAGGTCCCTTGACTAAGCTGTAAGGGTTAACTCAGCTCAGTTGTCCCTACCTGTAAGGGTGATCTCGATTAGGAAGTACTTGGATCGGATAAGGAAATTTCTGAGTCTAGGAAAAAATTGTAAAGAGTTGTCTAAGGGAGCAACTCAGGTCAAGTCGGTCCTACTGTATTTTGTAGACTCAAAATAGTGGATTTGACTTCGTGCTTGGATTAGCACGGTCCGTGGTTTTCTCGCCCAGGAGGGTTTCCACGTACTTTCCGAGTTGTTAATTTTCCGAGTGCATTCTAGACTCGGATAGGTTTAAAGTTTTTGTTTAATCTGTTTCTTCACTCTTCACCGATTTCGAGTTAGTGCTTTTCCGAGCTCATCTCCGACTCTCGCTAACATCGATTCATATCGATTTTAAATTTGAAGCAAATTTCATTGTCACCCTATTCACCCCCGTCTAGGGTGACTTAGCCTTTCCGCGAGCAAACCTTCATCTATAGTTAAGAGCCATTTGATCTTTAGACCTTAGATTGTTAGATGCTTTTGAAAGGCTTGGCTTTGACACCAATTGAAGGTTTGTTCTTTGAGAGTTTGAGTCACCCTAGGGGGTGGGGGAGAGAATAGGGTGTAAAGAAAATTTTGCGGAATTAAAACCTTTAAGGCACAAGTCATAATTCGAAGTAGTGTTCTTAGCTTAGAGTGAACTCATAAAAACTAGAATAAGAAGAATTACATGGAAACCCTCCTGGGACGGAAAACCACTGGATAGTATCAATCGAGACACCAAGTCAAATCCACTATTTTGAATACACAAAATACAAAGGACTCGACTTCTAATAGCTGTTCCTTAGACAATTCAATATAAGTTTTCCTAGGCATAGAAGATCCATTATCTATCTTAGTACTTCCTAACCGAGTTAACCGTTATAGCTAGGTACAACTGAGCTGAGTTACCCCTTATAACTCAATCAAGGGAAATTACGGAAGAATTGAGATAGTAAGTGTTTGACTGATTACAAGACTTCTTTCTTTTAACTCGAAGTTAAGAAAAACTAAGTATAGAGTTGAAAGGTAGAAAAGATTGAGTATATGAGATAAGAATTCAATTCCAATAATCTCGTCAATCTTCTAAGTCTCGTGAAGTGGCTTCTATTTATGATCAACAAAGCATATAACCGTTGTTCTTAGTCTTGACTGGGAAACTTCACTAGCCATTGTAATGGATAGTCCGAGTCCCTCGAAAGAGAACCGTTATGAAGATGATCATTATACATCGTTCATTGGCTCAAAAAGTAATCAAACACACTTGTTGTGATTGAATCTAGGGTGGAAAAAACCATTAGACTCAAAGTTGAAGTTTTCCAGAAATGGAAACAAACAAACCCGACACGGTGTCTAAGTCGTCCCGAAAATGTGGCTTTTTTGTCTATTGGTGTTTAACGAGTAAGAAGTCGGTTGTTTGTGCTTTTGAAAATGAGATTAAACAAATTTAATCAACCTACAAAAACAAATCAAAGTGGAACTCAAAGTATAAAAATACTTAGTCAAGGATAAGAACTAATTCAAATAATTAAACGCTGAATTATCCTTAAACTATTTAAATTGAATTTTATGATTCTAATATTCAATGTGTTTTAATTCCATTTGCGTCTATAACTTAGATAAATAAAGAGTTAGAGAAATATATAAACACAATACATCAAATGCCAATATATAATTTTAGTTATAAAATAAATCGAGGCCTAAGTAAGAATTAACATAGTAATTCCGATTCAACTTTTGTAGTGAGCCGGATAACATGATAAGTTGGGTATATGAAAGTATTTAGGCAAGATGTCTATCCGAGTTCTATCTGAGTGAGTAAGAAACCAAGAGATAAGTGTTTCACTCAAGAACACAATTTTAATTACTAACGATTGTTTGTTGACGGGCGAGAATGGAGAACATCCCTCTTCATTTCGTACTTTTACCCCGAACACCGGTTTCTAGGTTTATAAGAAATGGAGTCTCTCTCAAAACCTCTTTCAAGCATAGTGAAGGTTTGCTCTTGGAGAGACTAAGTCACCCTAGAGGTGGGGGGGTTGAATAGGGCTATGGAAGATTTTTCGAAAATACAAACTGCTTTTGCACAAAACAAACTTAGAAAATAATTTTGAGTCTAGAATGAACTCGAAAGTGCGAGTACATAGAGAAATATGTGGAAACCCTCCTGGAGAAAAAACCATGGACAGTGCTAATCCAAGCACCAAGTCAAATCCACTATTTTGAATCCACAAAATATAAGGACTCGACTCTTTACAAAATTGCTCCCTTAGATAATTCAATTACAAGTTTTCCTAGACTAAGAAATTCTCTTATCCGATCTAGTAACCAAGATACCCTTTACAGCTTAGGGACAACTGAGCTAAGTTAACCCTTACAGCTCAGTCAAGGGACCTAGAAGAAAGTAGAAAGAGTAGAAGTGATTACAATACTTTCCTTTCCAAGTCGAAAGTAAGAATTACGGAATTGAAGTTGTAAGCTGAAGATTGAGTACGTATGCACTAAATAAGTGTTAAGCAATGTGTTCAACAATCTTCAAGTCTTGTGGAGTGGCTTCTATTTATACACAGCAGGGTAGATTTGTCGTTGAGACTTATTCTGGACTGGTGAGCTTCAATAGCCATTGTAACGGCTAGTCCGAGTCACTTAGAAAAGGATCCATTATAATATGAACGTTGAGTGGTGATCCTTGACTCAAAAGTGGTCAATCCCTCTGGTTGTGACTCGAATTCTGGGGTGGAAACAACCGTTGGATACAAAGTTGAAGTTTACCGAATTTGAAAACAAATAACCCTAATACGGTGTCCGAGCCATGTCTTTTCTATGTTTTCTCTCTCCTATTCATTTCAGCAAAAATAACAAAAAGAAGGGTGGAAAGAACAACTAAGTACAAAAGATGTTGGACAAAAATTAAAACAGATTGAAGGTTTGCTCGGGGAGAGTCCGAGTCACCCTAGAGGGGGTGAATAGGGTGATGGAAAATTCTTTGCGAAAACACACACCTTTTGACGAGAAAAGAGGCAAAGACAGTTTCGAGTCTAAGCACGGGGTCGGAAAATCTTGGACACGGAATGCAATGAATCGGAGTAAACAAGTACAGCGAGGTCAGTCCGAGTCTAGAATGAACTCGGAAAGAGAACACGAGAGATTTTACGTGGAAACCCTCCTGGGGCAGAAAACCACGGCCCGTGTCAATCCGGACACGAAGTCAAATCCACTATTTTGAGTCCACAAAATACCGTGAACCGACCGAACCCGAGCTGCTCCCTTGGACAACTCTATACAAGTTTTCCTAGACTCGAAGTTACCTTATCCGATCTAGTACTTCCTAGTTGAGATAACCCTTACAGCTAGGGACAACTAAGCTGAGTTAACCTTTACAGACTTAGTCAAGGGACCTTACAAAGAATGTAAGAGGAGTTTGTAACTAAGTACAAGACCTTACAACTCGAAAGTAATGAATTACAAAGTGGGAGTTTTAAGTTGAAGATTGTGAGTAAATACAATAACTTTGATCAAGTAAGAGTATAGACAATATGTTCGGCAACCTTCAAGTCTTGTGAAGTGGCTTCTATTTATAGATAACCAAGCGAGTAGACGTTATCTTCATCTGCTGACCGAGAGTCCTCTGTGACCGTTGTGAAAGGCTTTACGAGTTACTCGAAAGTATCCGTTGAAATATGGACGTTGGACAACAGTTTAACTCTCTTGGAAGTCCCAAAATCATCGGTTGTGTCTTGATAAATGTGGTGGAAACCACCGTTAAGCTTAGCGTTCCAGTTTTCCGGATATGGAAGCGGACGGCTTCGACACAATCTTACGAGACTAAAGCGAGGGAAGGTGGAAAGCCATATCTGCTGGTGATTTGACGTTACGAAGCCGACTACTTTTGTAGTTTGAAAAGATATCCTCGATTGAATAACCTACAAAAGTAAAAACACCTTTGGTTCTCAAAGTATAAAATACTTTGGTCCAAGGTTAGACACGAGATAATAAAATAATTATTAAAATTACGCAATTGATTATCCGAGTCGAAAAGAAATGGAATTTTCTGAGTCTAATATCCAAGATACTCGGAATTCCATATGACTTATTCTTAGGTAAAGAATCAAGTTCTATAACGAATATCGAGTGGGAAAAACTTGATATAGACTAAGCATGAAATGAACTACGAATGCTGACTATGCAAACAATAGATTAGATAACCACAAGTCGGATTACGAGTGAGAAGCGGCGGAATACTGATACACTCAAAATGCGAATAGTCCGAGTGAGAGTGGACTCGGAATAAAGAACTAGTTTTACGAGTCGCTAACTGAAAAGCAATAATTGAAGGCCGAAACACTTAGAGAAAAATACTATTTTACTCAAGTAAGTTTCTAAGTCACGAGAGAATGCCTTGGAATAAAAACTTTATATAAATAACATCGTTATACCTGATTCCTTTTGCATGACTCGAGAGAGATATGGAGCAGATGTCTCGAGTCTTCACGATTTTTAAAATGAAGAGGAAGGAGGAGCGATCTGTCAAGAAGTAGAAGAGCGAGGGTTGCGCCTACACCTATCTCTTACTCGGAGGTAGATCTTCCTCAACTTCTTCTTCTTCCTTAGCAAATGCTACTGAACACCGTGCTTTTGAGGTAGGGGCCTTAGACGCCCGACATCACCCGCCTCTTCTAAGGCAGATTGAGTGTGATCGAAGAGATCAACTCGGGTTCTTTGTCGCCCTTACCCTCGGAATGAACTACTTCGGCCTCATTTTCTCCTTCTTTTTCAACTTCTCCTTCAACTTCTCCTTGTCCTTCTTCGCCTCTTTTGCAACTTCTTCCGATTCGGACGCAGAAGAATTGGAGGACTCTACAGGCTGTTCTTCCTCGGATTCCGAGTCCTCTCGGTTCCTTGGACCTTCGCTCTTGGAGGTGGCGGATTCACCGTTGTTGTTGCTTAATAACCTCCTTGAGCTCTGCAATCATGGCTTGAGTCCGCTCGATCCGAGTCCGAGCCCGACTTTGGTATTGAGTCATCAATGGAAAGAAAGCTTGGAAGGCTTCCAGAGTTGTAACTCTTTAGCCATAGAGACAAACTAAGTGGCCACCTTCTAAAGAAGTTTAATAGAAAAGGCAAGCAAAGAAGTAGATGGTCCAGCAGTAAGAAGGGGAACCTTAAGACTAGTTTGAGTCCGAGGTGGAGGAGGGGTAGCTGCTAATTCCGTGGAGTAAACCCGGACACCAGGTTAGATTTCCTAATATCCAAGGCATAAGATTTCATCTCTCGCCAAAACAAACGGCAGACTTCTAGACATTTGTTTAGGTCGAAAGAAGTTCGACCCCAAATTGGGTGGAAACGGCTGAAAGAAGAGCTCCAAAGGGATAAGGAGTCTTCTTCTAGTCGGATGGAATAAAAGCAATCTATTCCATGATGAATGGAAAGAGATCAACATCATATCCCTCTAGAATATCAAAAAGAACCTTAAGAACCTTGCTGTTTGGGTTCTCTTTAGAGGGAAAGTAGGAGAAGAAGGTTCTCATTAGAATAAAGCACAAAAGTTTGGCTTTAGATGTCATTTGAGTCACGTAAAACTTCTTTCCGGATCGAGGAATTTCTTTAGCATTCTTATCAAATAAATCATCTGCGAATTCATTGAAGGGGATAGGGTTAGAATTGAGAAAAAGAGATTTCACAACAAAGAGTTTGTGAAGAAGAGCAAGGTTGATACGAACCACCTTGCCTTGGATGACAGAAGAGATCGCGTTATCTCTAGCTGTCATGTGAGAATAGAACTAAGTAACGAGTTCTGGGTACATGTAGTCATAGAAACACAGGTAATAGAAGATACTTGTTTGGAGAGAGGGTTTGATCCACACGAAAGAGGTTTAGGAGAAGAATTTGTCGTTAATAAAGAAGTGTTGAACAATAAGTACCTCTCGAATCTTCTAAGGCATGGGCTTTACCCTTTGCTCGAGCAGACCTCGTAACGAGTTGACTTGGTTCCGGCTTTCTTTGTGGCTGAACCTCCCTCTATGGCTGAACCTCTCTTAGGCATATTAAAGGAGATGAAAAGTGTTTGAGAGTAAGAGAGAGAGAGAGAGAGAGAGAGTAAAGAGCACGGATGATTGAGAAATGAGAGAGAGTTTGAGTGTGAGAGTGATTGAATTTGAGAGCAAAGACAGCGAGAATGTGAGCAATAAGTAGGAAAAGTGAATAAGGGAAAACAAAGCGGTGCTATTTATAGAATAAATGATTTCATTAAATAACCGCCTTTCTAACTCAGCCTACCAAGCAACGGTTATCATACCATTGAGTCTCCCTGCGAGTAACGACTAGTTTTCCAAGCAGTTTTCTTCCAATGGCTAGTTCTTTTGACTCGATCGCGTGACGAGAGAGAGAGAAAGAGAGGGAAGAAGGGATTTTCGAAAAGATTTATGAGATTCTCCATTTATCTAGAGATGATCCTAAAATTTTGATGTCCATTTTGCTTATATCCGAGTCTAACTTAGTAAAGAGAGTGACTCATAACATACTCGGAAAATTCATAACTCATAACTCATAGCTCAGTCTCATTCTACGTAAACCGATCCATTAGTTATTGACACAAAGCATATAACAATCAATCGAGTAAAACAACTTATGCAATAACTCGGATAATTATACATTTACATGCCAAGTTCATTCCTAACAAAGAAAAACCGATCTTCACTCGAAGCTTAGTGAAAATATCGACTAATTGAAATTTTGTAGGAATAAACTCAAGTTCAATGTCACGTTTCTCATAATGGTCTCTTAGAAAATGATACCTTACCTCAATGTGTTTCGTTTTTTAGTGTTGAATTAGATTCTTAGTGATGTTAATTGCACTTTGATTGTCACACTTGGTTAGGATTGATGTGAACGATAGTCCAAGATCCTTCAAGTGTTGCTTGATCTAGAGAATCTGAGCACATCAAGCTCCAACTACAATGTACTCAGCCTCACAGTTGATAGAGCAACCGAGTTTTTCTTCTTTGAATGCCAAGAGATGAGTGATTGACCCCGAAATTGGCATGCTCCTGATGTGCTCTTTCTAATAACTTTGTATCTAGGATAGTTAGCATCCGAGTATCCAGTGAGGGTCGGATCTAAGTCCTTCGAGTACCGGAGACCAAGTGTTTGAGTCTTAAATATCTAAAATTTCTCTTCTAAGTCGAGTGAGATGTGACTCCTTAGGATTAGCTTGAAATCTTGCATAAAGGCAAACACTAAACATGATATCTTGCCTACTAAATGTGAGATAAAGTAGAGATCCAATCATACCTCTGTAGAATTTCTAATCTATAGTTTTACCTTTCTCATCTAAGTCCAGTTTCATACTACAACTTATAGGTGTTGTTGCATGCTTCACATCTTGTAGCTTGTACTTCTTCAATAACTCCTTGGTGTACTTTGATTGATGCACATAGATGTCATCCTTGCTTGATTTGCAATCCAAGGAAGTAATTGAGTTCTCCTATCATGCTTATTTGGAACTCCTGTCTCATTAACTCGAGAAAATTCTTGGCATAGAGTTTCATTATTAGTTGTAAATATAATATTGTTAACATAGATCTAAATGATAAGAAAATCATTCCCCTTGGTTTTGTAAAAGAGTTTTGTCAATCTGACCTCTTCAAAGTCATTTTTAACCAAGAAACTATTTAGTCTTTTATACCAAGCTCTAGGAGCTAGTTTCAAACCATATAAACCTTTTGCAACTTGAAAACATGATTTGGAAATTTAGAGTTTTTAAATCTAGGGGTTGCTCAACATAAACTTCTTCTTGAATATAACCGTTAAGAAATGCACACTTAACATCCATTTGATAAAGCTTAATGTTCTTGCTAGATGTAAAATGGTAAGAGAATTCCGATTGCCTCAATCCTAACAATAGGTGTAAAGGTTTCCCCACAATCAATTCCCTCTTCTAGGTTATATCCCCGAGCAACTAATCCGGCCTTATTTCTAACTACCAACCCTCCCTCATGCAGTTTATTCTTGAAAACCAATTTGGTTCCTATTACTTGGGTGGTCAAAAGGTCATTTGGTCGAGTCCAAACTTGGTTTCTTTCAGATTGATTTAATTCTTCTTGCATGGGCTCTACCCATTCAAGTTCAAGTAAGGCTTCTAGTGCATTTTTAGGTTTAACTAATGATATGAATGCTAAGAATGCACATAGATTTTGCAGAGAAGAACGAGTTCTTCCCCACTGTTGATGTCGGAAAGTATGTTCTTAGGTGGATGATTAGATGCATATTTGGAAGCTCTACCTATCCTCTCGGTTTAATAGGTTTGTTAGTTGAATGGCCCGATCTTCGGTTGGTTGCTCTTGCTGAACTTATATATTTGCTTGTTCTTTAGCATTCTGAGATGGCTCTTGAACTTGCTCATTCCGAGCCACTTCATTCTTTGTTGGCTTATTCCGAGTTACCTTAGTTCTTTCGTTTCGACTCATTTTGAGCTTAGCTTCAGCAATATCATCTTCATCTCTATTGAGCTTGAGCTCTAAGAAGGTGGATTCACTTGTCCTGCCATGGTCAATCTAATCTAAGACAACGTGGATACTTTCTTCTATTTTGTTAGTTCTCTTATTGAAAATTCTATAAGCTTTAGTATGATATGAGTAACCCAAAAATATACCTTCACCCGACCTTTCATCAAACTTAGCCAGATGTTCCTTACCATTGTTATGCACATAACATTTACATCCGAATGGTTTGAAGTAGAGATGTTGGGCTTCTTTCCCTTGTACAACTTATAGGGTGTCTTCTTCAGAATGGGTTTGATGAGGCATATGCTGAGTGTATAATTTGCTATGTTGATTGCCTCACCCCAAAATTAGTAAGGTAGATAATTTTCAATCATCATTGTCCTTCCTATTTCTTTAAGAGTTTTGTTCTTTCTCTCCACTACTCCATTCTGTTGAGGAGTTCTTGATGCTTGGGAAGTTGTGGGAAATGGAATTCTTGTCACACAAGTCTGTAAATTCTAATTAATCGAACTCCCTTCCATGGTCGGTTTGAATTGTTCCGATCCGAGTCTCGGACTCCACTTGAATTTTCCTGTAGATCTTAGTGAACTCTTTCAAGGCTTCATTCTTGTTCTTCGAGAAAACAAACCTAGATAACTTGTGAATAATCATCAATAATAACTAGAACATATGATTTACCTTCTAAGCTTTTGATAGGAATTTCACCACACAAATCCATATGAACGAATTCAAGTACTTTGGATGTAGACATAGTTTTGAGTGGTTTGAAAGATGATCTCACTTGCTTGCCTTTTGTGCATTCTTCACATATTTTATCTTTCTTAAATGCACAGTTAGGTAAACCCCTATCTAATCCATGAGATGTAAGCTTCTTGATGGTATGCTATGACCTAGTCTATAATGCCATGTCCATGAATCATCATTCAACGATACTTTTAAACATGAAAAGTTTTGACTAGAATTTGAGAGAAGAATGGTATAGGTGTTACCTAACCTCATACACGAGAGCTTTGTCTCTTTGGTAACCGCATCGAAATGAAGCAATTGGTGCGAGTGAATCTTACCTCTTGACTTTTGTCACATAGATGAGAGATGCTCGGGAGGTTGTATTTGAGCCCTTTAACAAGGTAGACTAGACTTACTGAGTTGTCTCTCGAAGACTCCAACCTTACATATGTATCATTGTAAGTTCCATCAATGGATCAGGTATAAGACTCCATCTCTCCTAAGGTTTTGATTAAAAGTCATTCTATCTCGCTTCAACAGCTTTTCTTAGTGATATAGCATCTTTTCAGAGTGTTACGAGAATCTATCGTATATATTCTCTTTTGACTCTAACAGACTCGGAATGCATATTCTTGTTTATCATTTCACACACAGTTCCGAGTCACTTAGACAACACTCGGATATATTACATGCTCAAACACTGGTTCTATAAACTTAGTTATGACTTTATGATCTAAGTTTGAGTGAATTACTTGTGTTAATTCATGTTTCTAAGTCAGCATGCTTGGTTTGAACATTGGCAGTCTAGATCAAGTCTTTCCACTCTGATGTTAATTATCCGACTTGCTTTGCTTCTAGACTCGACTCGGATGGAATTTGAGTATAATGAATATTAGATTGAGATAATTATGCACTTAATTATCTTAATTATAATTATTATCTGTGTCTAATCTTGGACCAAAGTATTTTATACTTTGAGAACCAAATTGATTTACTTTTGTAGGTTATTCAAACGAGGCTATCATACTTTTTGAATTACAAAAGTAACCGAGCTCAAACGTCAAATCACCAGCAGACAAGGCTTTTTCCAACTCGACCAAGGCCCGGACATCGTGTCGGGGTTGTCCGTTTCCAAAACTGGAAATCCGCAACACTAAGCTCAACGGTGGTTTCCACCCTACTTTTCGGACACCACCGGTGGATTGGGACTTCCAAAGAAGTCAAGAGTCGTTGCCTAACGTTCATACCTCAACGCGATATTTTCCGAGTGACTCGAAAAATCCATTGCATCGGTCACAAGGACTTCCAGTTAGAAGATAGTCACAACGGCTTATCTGCTTGGTTATCTATAAATAGAAGCCAACTCTTAAGACTTGAAGATTGCTGAATCAACTGTCAATACACGCACTTAAGAAAAAAGTCATTGTATTCATACTCAATCTTCTACTTACAACTCCAATTATGTACTTAATATCTTTATGAGTTGTAAGGTCTTGTAATCGGTTTACAAACACTCTTTCTTACTTTCGAGTAAGGTCCCTTGACTGAGCTGTAAGATTTATCTCAGCTCGGTTGTCCCTAACTATAAAGGTTACCTCGGTTAGGAAGTACTAGATTAGATAAGGTAACTTCGAGTCTAGGAAAATCTTGTAACGAATTGTCTAAGGGAGCAATTCTGGTTAAGTCTTTCTACTTGTATTTTTGGATTCAAAATATTGGATTTGACTTGGTGCTTGGACTAGCACTGTCCAGTGGTTTTCTGCCCCAGGAGGGTTTCCATGTAACTTTATGAGTTAGCACGTTTCGAGTCCAATCTAGATTCGGACTCTCCCGAGAGTGATCTCTAGTTTTATTCTTGCACTACTTGCTTAAATTTCCTCATCACCCTATTCACCCCTCTCTAGGGTGACTTAGTCTCTCGAAGAGCAAACCTTCAATTGGTATCGAGCCAAGCCTTTCAGAAAGGATCTAACCATCCAAGGTGTAAAGATCAAATGGCTCGAGAATAATGGAGAGTTCGATGAAGGAAGATCTTTCAGCGAGACCACCAAAGTTCAAAGGATCTAACTTTGTGCACTTGGAAGAAGCTCATGGAATGTTTCCTGCTGGATCACGATGAGGTTGTCCGGAACATCATACAAGTAGGCAACTACATTCCCATGAAGACGAAAGAAACAAGACTCGTGCCCAAGAAAAGGCTAAGTTCACTGCTGATAAAGCGAGAAGTTCGAAAGAACTTTCGGGCGGTGAACATTCGATGTGCGCCATCGGCTTAGAAGAGTACAACCGAGTGTCTTCCCGTTACACAGCCAAAGAAGTGTGGGACACACTAGTCAACACTTATGAAGGCACAAGCCAGGTCGGATAAGTGAAGATAAGCCAATATCTTCACAAGTATGAACTGTTCAAGATGGAGCCGAAGAGAACATTACTCGGATGTTCATTTGCTTCACCGAGATTACCAATAATCTCAAATCTCTGGGTAGAAAGATTTCCCACGAGGAACTGTGCAGGAAGATACTCACAAGCCTACTCAAGAGAAGATGGGGTACCAAGGTGACGGCATGGAAGAGGCTCGGAACCTATCCCAACTCAAGCCGAGACGAACTCATCGGGAAGCTACTCACCCACGAGATTCATCCGAAAGAAGAGGACACAGAGGTCAGCACCAAAAAGAACATTGAGCTTAAAACCTCAAAAACTAGAGAAGCAAATCTGAGTTCATCGGACTCAGAAGAGGATCCCATGGCACTCATCGCAAGAGGCTTAAAGAGAATGATGAAGCACAAGAGATGGGATAAGAAGCCAAGAGAAGAGTTCTATAAGAAAGACAAGAAGGATAGAAAAGGTAAGCACTCTTCTCCTTCAAAGTTATCTTTGACTAAGAACTCTAGCTATTTTGAATGTGGCATTAAGGAACACATAGTCAAGGATTGTCCCAAGAGAAAGAGGGACAGAAAGAAGAAAAAGGCTATGATGGCCACATGGAGTGATCAAGACTCATCAGAAGATGATGAGGACTCAAATGACTCAAAATGTCCGATGGCACTCTCGACTCGGAAGGTGAAACAGAATCGGACTCGGATCACTCGGACGGTGAGGAAACAACTCCTGAGGAGGTAATTGAATACTTCCTCAAATTATCCAAAGTTGATTTCGCCAAATAAATTTTTACTTTGGAAGAAAAGTCTTATTTTGATCATTCTCGGTTCGGAGAACAACTTGAGACTGTTACTTCGAGAGCATCTCTTTGAAAAACGAATTGGAAAAGCTGAGACTTACTCAAAGAGAACTCAAGACTAGTGCTCAATCTAATGAGGCCGAGTCTTAGTCACTCAGAAGAGAGAATGAGCAATTGAAGCAAAAGCTTAATGAGTTTTAAAATTTACTCATGGTCAGAAAAACCTTGATATGCTCTTAGGATCTTAATGTGTCTCCTTCAAAAAGAAGGACTTGGTTTTAACAAAGAGAAGGAATCCAATTCCTACTCAGAACTTTTCAAAAGGATTCCGAACTGTGAAGTTCCGGAAGGCTGAGCACAGATCCCATTCATAAGAATAAAAGAAGGACTGAGCCACGACCAGCTTACAGGAGAAAACCTTCTCCACTGGTTTATAAAAGAAAAACTTTTCAAAAGAAAGAGACACGGACTCAGTTCTCTAAAAGAAAGACTCAAAATCAGACCAAACCCAAAGTTATTCAAATCTGGGTTCCCAAGAGTCTACTTCATCGAAAAGGACCATAGTAAAGGGAGTTACTTGGGTTCGTTAGAGGAAGTGAGAAAGGTTAGTTTGTTTCGACTTGCAGGTAGATCGAAAAGAACAAAAGGACATTGGTACCTAGATAGTGGATGCTTACACCATATGCCAGGAGATTCAAGACTCTTTTCTAAGTTAGAAGAATATAAGGGAGGAAAACTCACGTTTGGAGATGACAAGCAAAGGCAAGATAATTGGGATCGGCAAGATTGGAAAAGGAATCAATCTGGTTAGGCCAGTATACCTTGTCAAAGGATTAAAGTACAATCCGCTCAGTATCTCTCAACTATGTGACAAACGTCAAGAGGTAAGATTCACTCGGACCAATTGCTATATCTCCGATGATACTACCAAGGAAATCAAGCTCTCGGGTAAGAGATCGGGTAACACTTATACTATTCTTCTTTCGACCCGAGTCGGAATTTATCATGCTTAAAAGCATCTCTTCATGATGATTCATTGTCATCGCATCATAGACTAGGTCATATTAACATGCATACTGAAGACTCGGACATTTCTCAACGCCTTTCGAGTTGCACTAAACAAGTCGGTATAAACAACCCCATGCTTTTAGAGTTTTGATCTCAAGGCATTCTCGGTATCGCGAAACGTCTTACGGTAAAAGAGTATCTTTCTAAGTGATACGGCTTTCACTTAGTACATTTATTGCTTATCTGTTTGAGACTCGAAAAGTGGTTCTTTGTTCGAGTCTATTCTCACTCAGAATCTTACTTCGATTACAAGCTCTATTTTTGTTAGAGTCAATATCTTTAGTCTGTTTTACACTTAGTCTATGTGAAGTTATCTCACTCGATATTCTTTATGGAACTTGTTCTATCGCTTAGACTAAGTTAGATGGAATTTTGAGTATCATGGATATTGGACTCGGAAAATTCCATTTCATTTCCGACTCGGATAATCAGCTGCTTAATTATCATAATTATTTTATTATCTCGTGTCTAACTTTGGACCAAAGTATTTTATATTTTGAGAACCAGAATTGATTTACTTTTGTAGGTTATTCATTCGAGGATACACCTTTTCAAACTACAAAAGTAGCCGAGCTACGGAATGTCAATTCACCAGCGAGACATGGCTTTTCACCTTCCCTGCTCCGGTCGCAGAAGATTGTGTCGAAGTCTGTCTGTTTCCAATTTTGGAAAAGCTGGAACGCTAAGCTTAACGGTGGTTTCCACCTTATTTTTCAAGACACTACCAATGGTTTTGGGACTTCCAAGAGAGTTAAACCGTTGTCCAATGTTCATATTTCAACGGATACTTTCCGAGTGACTCGGAAAGCCTCTATCAACGGTCACGGAAGACTCTCGGTCGAGCAACGGCTACTCTGCTTGGTTATCTATAAATAGAAGCCACTTCACAAGACTTGAAGGTTGCTCGAACATATTGTGTATACACATACTTGCTCAAAGTTATTGTATTTACTTTCAATCTTCAACTTACAACTCCCACTCGTAATTCATTACTTTACGAGTTGTAAGGTCTTGTACTCGATTACAAACTCTTCTTACATCCTTTGTAAGGTCCCTTGACTAAGTCTGTAAAGGTTAACTCGGCTTAGTTGTCCCTAGTCTGTAAGGGTTATCTCGGCTAGGACGTACTAGATCGAGATAAGGGAACTTCGAGTCTAGGAAAACTTGTATAGAGTTGTCTAAGGGAGCAACTCGGGTTCGATCGGTTCACGGTATTTTGTGGACTCAAAATAGTGGATTTGACTTCGTGTCCGGATTGACACGGGCCGTGGTTTTCTCGCCCCGGGAGGGTTTCCACGTAAAATCTAAGTGTTATCTCTCCGAGTTCATTCTAGACTCGGACAGTCTTACTCGCTCTTGTTCTTTCGATTGATTGCTTTACGAGTCCAAGCTTTTCGACCCGGTTGATAGACTCGGAATCTATCTTCCCCTTTACCTCTGCGCAAAAGAGTGTGATTCCACGAAAATTCCCTATCACCCTATTCACCCCCTCTAGGGTGACTCGAGACTCTCCCGAACAAACCTTCACATACCATTAAGAAACTTGCATCTCATGATTTATTCAAAGGATTGCCTAATTGTGCATTTAAGAAAGATAAAATTTGTGAAGCATGCACAAAAGGGAAACAAAATCTTTGAAAACTATTTCCACATCCAAGGTGCTTGAAATGTTACATATGGATTTATGTGGTGAAATCCCTGTCAAGAGTCTCGGAGGTAAATTATATGTGCTTGTTATTGTTGATGACTACTCACGATTTACCTGGGTGTGTTTTCTTAAGCAAAAAAATGAAGCATTTAAAGAGTTCAGCAAGCTCTGCAGGAAAATCCAAGCTGAGTCTCGGACTCAAATCCAGAGAATTCGAACCGACCATAGAAGGGAGTTCGACTATTCGGAGTTTACAGAGTTTTGTGATAAAGAACGACATCTCCCACAACTTCTCAGCACCAAGAACTCCTAAAAAAAATGGAGTAGTGGAGAGAAAGAACAGAACTCTTGAAGAAATAGCAAGGACAATGATGATTGAACACAATCTACCCTACTATTTACAGGTCGAGGCGATCAACGAGCAAACTACACATTGAGCGAGATGCCTCATCGGACCCATCTTGAAGAAAACACCATATGAGCTCTACAAAGGGAAGAAACCCAATATTTCATACTTGAGACCCTTTGGATGTAAGTATTTTGTCCATAACAATGGTAAGGATCACTCGACCAAGTTTGATGCTCGGTCGAGATGAAGATATTTTTCTTGGTTATTCATCTCATAGCAAAGCATATCCTAAAGTATGAAGTGAGGGATCTTTCGTTCTAGCCATACAAGACTCGGCCCAAGCAATGCCCAAGGACTCCCATGCCTTTCTTGGTTGGACCAACCCACTAAAATGCAATTTCCGATATTTTACAGGAGTCTAATTGATTAAAACCCAGGCCTTGTTCTTCTCTAACGCCTGAAGCGGGCAAATAAATCGAGTAAACAAATAAAAAAATATCGCAAGGGCCAACTTGATCCTCTTCCCCGGGATCCAAGATTAGGAATTTTCAATAAAAGAACTAACAAAGTGGAAGAAAGCATCCATGTTATGTTTGATAAGTTTGAACAGGAAAAACCAAGTGAGTCAACATTCTCGGACACTGAAGCTAAGCAAAAATGATGATCTTGATGAAAATGAGCTCATCAAGAATCAAATCCATGTCACTCGGAATGGAGTCACTCGGACTCGGAATGAGACGCTCAAGAGCTAGCTCAGAATGTTGAAGGTCAATCGATGAACAAGCTCACTCCGAACATACCACCGAGGATCAACCAATTCAACCTATAGATCTGGTGAACCAAAGAACAGGTAGAGCTTTCATGTATGCTTCTAGTCACCCACTAGAAAACATCATATCCGACATCAACAGTGGGGTAAGAACTCGTTCCTCTCTTCAAAATCTATGTGCATTCATTACATTCATATCATTAACTTAACCCAGAAGTGCACTAGAGGCCCTAAATGAACTTGAATGGGTAGAGGCCATGCAAGAGGAACTCAAGCAATTCGAAAGAAACCAAGTTTGGACTCGACCAAACGACATTTTGACCACCCGAGTCATAGGAACCAAATGGGTCTTCAAAAACAAATTGGATGAAGATGGGTTGGTAGTCGAAATATGGCTAGACTTGTAGCTCAAGGTTACAATCAAGAAGAAGGGATTGATTGTGGGGAAACCTTTGCACCTGTAGCGAATTGAAGCTATTAGAATCATATTGGCATTTGCATCGAGCATGAATATCAAGTTATATCAAATGGATGTTAATTGTGCTTTTCTCAATGGTTTCATTGAAAAGGAAGTCTATGTTGAGCAACCCCTGGATTTGAAAACTCAGAATTTCCAAATCATGTTTTTAAATTGCAAAAAGCTATCTACGATCTTAAACAAGCTCCCAGAGCTTGGTATGAAAGATTGAGCAATTTCTTGGTAGAAAATGATTTTAGAAGAGGTCAGATTGACAAAACTCTTTTTGTAAAAACCAAGGGAAAGACTTTCATATTGCTCGGATCTATGTTGATGACATAATTTTTGGAGCTACTAATGAAATTCTGTATCGAGATTTTTCGAGTTAATGAGACAGGAATTTCAAATGATGCTCACGCCCCATGTCGGGAAATTCAAGACTCTTTTCTGAGTTAGAAGAGTACAAGGGAGGAAAAGTCGCGTTTGGAGATGACAGTAAAGGCAAGATAATTGGGATAGGCAAGATTGGAAAAGGAAGCAATCTGGTTAGCCCGAGTATACCTTGTCAAAGGGTTAAAATACAATCGCCCGAGCATCTCTCAACTATGTGACAAAGGTTAAGAGGTAAGATTCACTAAGACCAATTGTTATATCTCGGATGATGTTACCAAGGAAATCAAGTCTGTCGAGTAAGAGATCGGGTAAAACTTATACTATTCTTCTTTCGACCCGAGTAAGAATTTATCTTGTTTAAAAGCATCTCTACATGATGATTCATGGACATGGCATCGTAGACTAGGTCATGTTAGCATGCATACCATTAAGAACTTGCATCTCATGGTTTAGTTAGAGGTTTGCCTAATTATGCATTTAAGAAAGATAAAATCCGTGAAGCATGCACAAAAGGGAAACAAGTCGGATCATCTTTCAAATCTCTGAAAACTATTTCCACATCCAAGGTGCTTGAATTGTTACATATGGATTTATGTGGTGAAATCCCTGTTAAGAGTCTCGGAGGCAAATCATATGTGCTTGTTATTATTGATGACTACTCATGATTGACCTGGGTGTGTTTTCTTAAGCACAAATACGAAGCATTCAAAGAGTTCAGCAAGCTCTGCAGGAAAATCCAAGTTGAGTCTTAGACTCGGATTCGGAGAATTCGAACCGACCATAGAAGGGAGTTCGACTACTCGGAATTTGCAGAGTTACGTGACAAGAATGACATCTCTCACAACTTCTCTGCGCCAAGAACTCCTCAACAAAATCGAGTGGTGGAGAGGAAGGACCGAACTCTTGAAGAAATAGCTAGGACAATGATGATTGAACATAATCTACCCAACTATTTACAGGCTGAGGCGATCAACACGACCAACTACACATTGAGCAGATGCCTCATCGGACCCATACTGAAGAAAACTCCATACGAGCTCTACAAAGGGAAGAAACCTAACATTTCATACTTCAAACCCTTTGGATGTAAGTGCTTCGTTCACAATAATGGGAAGGATCATCTGACCAAGTTTGATGCTAGGTCGAGATGAAGGTATTTTTCTTGGTTATTCATCTCATAGCAAAGCATATCGTAATTTTAATAAAAGAACTAACAAAGTGGAAGAAAACATCCACGTTGTGTTTGATGAGATTGAATAGGAAAAACCAAGTGAGTCAACATTCTCGGACCTGAATCTAAGCAAAAATGATGATCTTAATGAAAATGAGCTCATCGAAAATTAAATCAATGTCACCTAAAACGAAGTGACTCGAACAACATGACTCGGAATGAGGCAACTCAAGAGTAAGCTCAGAATGTTGAAGGCCAATCAGATGAACAAGCTCACTCGGAACAGACTACGAAGATAAACCAATTCAACCTACGGATATGGTGAACCAAAGAATAGGTAAAGCATTCAAGTATGCTTCTAGTCACCCACTAGAAAACATCATATCCGACATCAATAGTGAGGTAAGAACTCGTTCCTCTCTTCAAAATCTATGTACATTCACTACATTCATTTCATTAACAGAACCCGAAATGCACTAGAGGCCCTAAATGAACCTGAATGGGTAGAGGCCATGCAAGAGGAACTCAATTAATTCGAAAGAAATTAAGTCCGGACTCTAACCAAACAACCTTCGACCACCCAGTCATAGGAACCAAATGGGTTTTTGAAAAACAAACTGGATGAAGGTGGGTTTGTAGTCAGAAATAAGGCTAGACTTGTGGGTCAAGGTTACAATCAAGAAGAAGGGATTGATTGTGGGGAAACCATTGCACTGTAGCCGAATTGAAGCTATTAGAATCTTGTTGGCATTTGCATCTAGCATGAATATGAAGTTATATCAAATGGATGTTAAATGTGCTTTTCTCAATGGTTTCATTGAAGAGGAAGTCTATGTTGAGCAACCCCTGGATTTGAAAACTCAGAATTTCCAAATTATGTTTTCAAATTGCAAAAAGGTCTCTATGGTCTTAAACAAGCTCCTAGAGGTTGGTATGAAAGACTGAGCAATTTCTTGGTTGAAAACGATTTTCTAAGAGTTCAGATTGACAAAACTCTTTTTATAAAAACCAAGGGGAAAGACTTTCTTATTGCTCATATCTATGTTGATGACAGAATTTTTGGAGCTACTAATGAAATTACGTGTCGAGATTTTTACGAGTTAATGAGATAGGAATTTCAAATGAATATGATGGGAGAACTCAATTTCTTCCTTGGTCTACAAATCAAGCAAGACAAAGATGGCATCTATGTCCATAAATCAAAGTACACCAAGGAGCTGCTGAAGAAGTATAAACTCCAATATGCGAAACATGCGAGCAACACCTATGAGCAACGAGCATAAAGCTGGACTAAGACGAGAAAGGTAAAGTAGTAGATCGAAACTCTACCGAGGTATGATTGGATCTTTGCTCTATCTTACTTCCAGTAGGCCATACATCATGTTTAGTGTTTCTCTGTGTGCAAGATTTCAAGCTAATCCAAAAGAATCACATCTCACTGCACTGAAGAGAATATTCGGATATCTTGCGGGGACTCGGAATTTGGGTCTATGGTACTCTAGAGACTCGAACCGACTCTCACTAGATATTCCGATGCCGACTATGCTGGATACAAAGTTGACAGAAAGAGCACTTCAGAGCCTGCCGGTTTCGGGTCAATCCACGATATCTTGGCACTCAAAGAAGCAAAACTCAGTAGCTCTATCAACTGGTGAAGCTAAGTATATTGCAGCTGGAGCGTGCTTTGTGCTAAGATCTTATGGATAAAGCAACACTTGAAAGATCTTGGACTTTTAATCAAATTTGTTCCAATCAAGTGTGATAATCAAAGTGTAATCAGTATCACTCAAAGACTAAACATATTTAGGTTAGGTATCATTTTACGGGAGATCATTCGAAAAGGGTGATATTGAACTTGAATTCATTCCTACCAATCTTCAATTCGCTGATATCTTTACTAAGTCCCTTAGTGAGGATCGGTTTTGTTTTATTAGAAATGAGCTTGGCATGATTAATGCATAATCATGTTTTTTTAAAAAAAAATTACTTTGCATGATTATGTGGTGTGTGCTTATTTTCCTTAATAGCCATTAGTTCGAGTGGAACCAGTGATACCGAGCTGATAGTTATTAGTTGTTTGCGGTTTCTCGAGTCACTTAGAAACTTAACTAAGTCGGACTCGAGACTTTGAGAAAACTGGACATTAAACTTACGAAATGATCTCCACATCAATGGAGAATTTCAGAAATTTCTTTTAAATCTTTCTTTTTCTCTATCTCTCTCGCGCACATCGATCGGACAACTAGTTGTTGAAAGACAATCGTTGGAATTCTAACCGTTGGAGAGCGAAGCAGTCACACCAGACTGAGGTGACCGTTGAAGAAGCCGAGTCGGAATGAATACTGAAGGACATTTATTCCTCTATAAATAGCCTCTATTTTCCTTCATTTCGTTACTTGTACTCTTGACTTACTCTCACTCTCGCACTTACTCCAACTCGAAGCAAGCTCTCTGCAATCAAAGAAACTCTCGTCGCTCTCAAGCTAAGTGAAGTTCATCTCAAATAAGCTTTGTCGGTTTCAACTCTTTCTCCTTCTACTCTTTCATTTTATTTTCTTTCACTCACTCTCGTAGAGCTTTCTCTCCCTCTCTCTGTTTCAAAAGTTCATCTCTCTCTCTCTCTTTTCACATTAAACATGTCGAAAAGAGGTTCCCACCCTCACTTTCTTGGTTCAGCCACCAAGAAACCTGGTAGCAAAAGCCAAAAAGGTCCCTCAACTCCTTCAAAACCTCTTGTCACCCAACACCTAATGTTGGATGACAAATTCTTCCCCACCACAAAGTTCTCGTGGTTGGCCCATATCAAATCAACTGGGGTTTACAATTTCCTCTATTTCGGTAATTTCATCTATCCAGAACTCGTTTATGAGTTCTATTCTAATCTTTTCAGACTTTAAAGGTATCCTCATCTCCGGAGTTCAGAACATAACCGTTCGCATCAACACTTCTCTTCTCCATTGACTCTTCAAAGTCACTTCTCTTTTCCTCAACAGCAACCCCGTACCTTTCAACGAGGTTGCTGATGAATTCTTTGTGAAATATGCCAAAGAATTTCCCGGGTCATGTAAAAACTTCTCCATGACTCAACTTAAATCGAAGCTCGCCTTCGTGTTTTCTGCTGATGAGGACTTTCTTCTCTCAGCATTCTAACAAGTAGAACCCTAACTCTAAGCACCTCAAAGCTCTTTACGATATTCTCGAGGGCTACGAAGTAGACCTCTTTACCGCTATAGTCGAGCGGATGGCAGTGTGCTCGCTTAGACTCGGAACAAGAAGACAACCCCACTTCCTTTCGGGGCTCTTCTCACCCTCATATTTAAGCAATTCAAAGTTCCTCTTCCTTCGGATCCTAACGCGGTTTCGAGGCTGCCATTGTCGTTGGCAAAAGGAACTCCTTGGGTATGGATACCGGGAGACCCAACCGGGTGTCCGGGTCCATAGCTCGAACTAAGGCCCCCTTCTCCGCCTCAAACTCGGACTCATCCAACTCTTTCTCTACCTCCTCCACCTAGTGGTGCTTCCACCTCAGGTGTTTCTCATGTTCTTTCTTCGCTTTGTCCACCGCTGTGTTGGACAAGATTTCTCGGTGTCCTCTTAGCTAAAGGGCATCCTCTCGGTCATTCAAGACTGTCTTCCAGTCTATGACCATTAACCGAAAACGCTCAATCCCAAATTGGAGAGCAGTAAGATGTGCTTCTCGAGATGAAGGCCCCGGTTAAGGAGCGAGAGGAGCCGATCGAGCTCCTTCGGAGAGGCGATCTAAGGCCGCTCGAGATCCGGTTGACTCGGACACTTTTGAAGAATCCTCGAGGCGGAGGCAGCTCCATTTGAGGAAGGGGAGAAAGAAGAAGAACAAGGAGCAAGCAATAGTCAAGGGTCAAGGTGCTCCCGAACCCCAACTCGAAGTGATCGGCTCGGACAGTAGTCTAAGTGGGTCGCAGTGACCATGGTCGGTCGGCAGCTGGTCATTCCGAGCACACCCCTCCATCAGCCCGAGTTCCGGGAGGATGAGCCTCCGGACGATCTAGTTCCGGGTCGGCCAATGAGAGCCGAGCCCATTCCGGAGATCCCGGTGCTGCCTCCGCCTCGCTCGTCAATATCTTCCGGATCTTATTAGCGAAGGCGTACTCGGTCGTCCACCAACCTCGACTCGACTCGCTCCATCTCCTCCATCTTAATTTTTTTCTCGCTTAATTTTTTTGTCCGGACATCAAATCCGTATCTACTTGATACATTCTTCCTCTTTTGTTTTTCTTCGAAAGGCAAGGGGAGAATAGTTAGAAAAATTTGTTGTCTTGTTTAGGGGAGTTTCTCTCATCCTCTTTTGTGTAAACTCGTTAGTTTAAATTACAATGAAATTCCATTAATAATCCTGCTATCTACCTTCCGAGTTGCACACATCTCCGAGTTTACTACTTAAAGCAATTATTTCGAGTTTATTATTTTTGAGTTTCAATGTCTTGCTCGATATTTTTTTCTTTGCTTTGATTCGACAACTCTATCTATCATTGCTCTAATACTCGGTTATTCTTTTCTCGCTCCGATACTTTAGTTCTTTTAATGCAATCTCAACTTATTTGCTCCGATAGAATATAAGTTTCATTCACTGTATTTTCTCTACACAATTCTATCATGTTTTTCGGCTTATCCTTTGAGAAAGGATGTCAACCCGCATTTATATCACTAACAAAGTTTCTGTCTAAGTATGGAATGCCTTTCATCAAAAAGGGTGAGATTGAAGACTCGGACTTTACAAATACATCATTCTGAGTTCCATCGAGGAATCGGGTATAAGACTTCGTCTCTTATAAGGTTTCGATTACAAGTCATTCTATGAGACTTAGAAACTTTTCTTAGTGATATAACATCTTTTGTGAGTGTTACGTAAACTATCGCATATGTTCTCTTTTGATTCTAACCGACTCGAAAGCATATTCTTGTTTATCATTTCACACATAGTTTCTATGTCACTCGGACAACACTCGAGATAGATTGGATGTTCAAACACTTGTTCTATTACGCATAAACTCGGTTCGACTTCATGCTCTAAGAATTACCATGATTCATCTTTCCAAGTCAGCATGTTTTGTTTGAACTATGTTTAGTCTAGATCAAGTCCGACTACTATGATATTCTTTATCCGACTTGATTCGCTTCTAGATCGACTAAGATGGAATTTGAGTATCGTGGATATTAGACTCGAAAGTTCCATTTCTTTATAACTAAGATAATTATGCACTTAATTATCTTAATTAAAATTATTATCTCTGTCTAATCATGGACCAAAGTATTTTTATACTTTGCGAACCAAATTGATTTACTTTTGTAAGTTATTCAAACGAGGCTATCATATTTTTGAATTACAAAAGTAACCGGCTTCAAAACGTCAAATCACCAGCAGATAAGGCTTTTCCCACCTTCGACCAAGGCCCGGACATCGTGTCGGGGTTTTCGTTTCCAAAGCTGGAAATCCGCAACGCTATACTCAACAGTGGTTTCCACCGTACTTTTAAGACACCACCAGTGGATTGGGACTTCCAATGGAGTCAAGAGCCGGTGCCCAACGTTCACACCTCAACGGATATTTTCTAAGTGACTCGGAAAATCCATTGCAACGGTCACAAAGGACTTCCAGTCAGGAGATAGTCACAACGGCTAATGTGCTTGGTTATCTATAAATAGAAGCCAACTCTCAAGACTTGAAGAGTGCTTAACCAACCGTCAATACACGCACTTAAGCAAAAGTCATTCTATTCATACTCTATCTTCTACTTACAACTCCAACTCGTACTTAATATCTTTCCGAGTTGTAAGGTCTTATAATAAGTTGACAAACACTCATTCTTACTTTCTAAGTAAGGTCCCTTGATTGAGCCGTAAGGGTTAACTCAGCTCGATTGTCCCTAATCGTAAAGGTTACCTCAGCTAGGAAGTACTAGATCGGATAAGGTAATTTCGAGTTTATGAAAATCTTATAAGGAATTGTGTAAGGGAGCAATTCTAGTTGAGTCTTTCTACTGTATTTTGCGAATTCAAAATAGTGGATTTGACTTGGTGCTTGGACTAGCACCGACCATGGTTTTCTGCCCCGGAGGGTTTTCACATAACTTTCCGAGTCCAATCTAGACTCGGACTCTCCACTGAGTCGTCTCTAGTTTTATTCTTCCATTACTTGTTTAAATTTCCTCATCACCCTATTCACGTCCCTCTAGGGTGGCTTAGTCTCTCCGAGAGCAAACCTTCGATGAAGAAATTCATTGATTTTAGCTTGCTTCACCTGTGCTTCCTTCATAGGTGTTGACTAATGTATCCCATACCTCTTTGGCTATGTCACAGGATCACACTCTATTGTATTCTTCCGAGTTGATAATGCACATTAGAGTGTTTATGGCTTTGAAGTTCTTCCTAAACTTTTCATTTTCTTCGATTGTGTACTCGACTTCTCTTTGGGTACCACTCTTGCTCCTTCAATCTTCGTAGGAATGTAGTTTCCATGCTTCATGATGTTCCGGACATCCTTATCACAATCCTGGAGGAAGCATTCAATCATCTTCTTCCAAGTGTACAAAGTTTGATCCCTTGAACTTGGTTGGTCCGGTGAAAGATCTTCCTTCCTCGAACTCTCCATTATTCTACGCCATATGATCTTCAGACCTATGGATTTGTGGTTGAAGGTTTGCTCTTAGAGAGTCTTAGTCACCCTAGAGGGGTGGTGAATAGGGTGATGAGGAAATTTTGACAAACTTAGAAACTTTAAGCTTGAAAAGAATGAACAATATAATATGAGTCTAGATTGGACTCGGAAAAGTGTAAACTCGGAGATACGTCGAAAACCTCCTGGGGCCGAAAACCACGGACAGTGCTAGTCCAAGTACCAAGTTAAATCCACTATTTTGAATCCTCAAAATGCAACGGATCGACTCAACCGAATTGCTGCCTTAGACAATTCCTTATAAAGTTTTCCTAGACTCGAAGTTCCCTTATCCGATCTAATACTTCTTAACCGAGGTAACCTTTACGAGTTAGGGACAACTGAGCTGAGTTAACCCTTACAGTTTAGTCAAGGGACCTTACTCGAAAGTAAGAAGAGTATGTAACTAATTACAAGACTTTTAATACTCGAAAGTATGAGTTATAATTTGTGAGTTGTAAGTAGAAGATTGAATATGAAAACAATGACTTTTGCTTAAATAATATGTTTCAACAATAATTCCAGCAATTTTCAAGTCTTGTGAAGTGGCTTTTATTTATAGATAACCAAGCAGATTAGCCGTTGTGACTGGTGTCCGAATAGAAGTCTTTCATGGCCGTTGTAACGGCTCTTCGAGTCGCTCGAAAAGATCCGTATGGATGTGAACGTTGTGCAATGGCTCTTGGCTCCTAAAGGTGCTCCAATCCACTGGTGGTGTCCGAAAAGTAAGGTGGAAACCACCGTTGAGCTCAACATTGAAGTTTTCCAGTTTTGGAAACAGATAACCCTAACATAGCATCCGAGCCTTGTTTAGAAGTGGAGAAGCTTTGTTTGCTGGTGACTCGATAGCTTGAAGTCTGGTTACTTTTGTAATTAAAAAATGAGATAACCTTGTTTGGATAACCTACGAAAGTAAACCACTTTGGTTCTCAAAGTATAAAATACTTTGGTCCAAGATTAGGCACAGATAATAATTTAATTAAGATAATTAAGTGCATAATTATCTTAGGCCTACAAGCGTGGAGTTTTCTTAGTCTAATATTCAATATACTCAAATTCGTTAGAGTCGAGTCCTAAGAAAGATCAAGTTAAAGGAGTGAAACCATCGAGTATAAGGACTTGATCCGGACAAATAATTCTCAAACATACAAACCGACATAGAAAGATGACTTAGTCGGAACTCGGATAAAAAGTGTTAAAGAGATTATTTGATCATGCTATAAGTCCGAGTGGTGTCCGAGTGACTCGAAACATCAATGTGAGAAGATAAACAAGCATGTGTTTTTGAGTCGATCGAAACGAATGAAAACTTATTTAGGAGTTTCTATAACACTCGGAATGACTTGTAATCAAAACTTATGAGGGATGAGGTTTGTACCTGAGTCTTTATGTAGTACTTAGAATGATCTAGATTTAGAGTTTGAGTCTTCAATGGTGAATAGGGTGATGGAAGATTTTTCGGAAAATACAAACTATTTTGCACAAAACAGACTTGGAAAATAATTCGAGTCGAGAATAAACTCGTAAAGTGTAGTACACAGAGAAATACATGGAAACCCTTTTGGGGTAGAAAACCATGGACGAGGGCTAGTCCAAGCACTAAGTTAAATCCACTATTTTGAATCCACAAAATAGAAGGACTCGACTCTTTATAGAATTGCTGCCTTAGATAATTCAATTGCAAGTTTTCCTACACTCAAAAATTGCCTTATCCGATCTAGTACTTCCTATTTGAGATACCCTTTAATGTTAGGGACAATTGAACTGAGTTAACCTTTACAGTTGAATCAACGGACTTAGAAGAAAGTAGAAAGATTAGATGTAATTACAAGACTTTCCTTTACAACTCGTAAAGTAAGAATTGTAGAATTGGAGTTGTAAGTCGAAGATTAAGTATGCCCTAAGTAAGTGTTAAACAATGTGTTCAACAATCTTCAAGTCTTATCGAGTGGGTTATATTTATACACAGTAGGGCAAATTAGCCGTTGATATTTTTTCTGTACTCGGTGAGCTTCAATAGCAGTATGTAACGGGTAGTTTCAGTCACTCGAAAAGGATCCGTTATAATATGAACGTTGAGTGGTGGTCCTTGACTCAAAAAGTGGTCCTTGACGCAAAAAGTGGTCCATCCCTTTAGCTGTGACTAAATTCTAGCGTGGAAACAACCGTTGGACACAAAGTTGAAGTTTTACGGATTTGGAAACAAACAACCTTGAAACGGTTGATTTCGTTTGCTGATGTTTAACCGCTAAAACCGGTTCCTTTTGCTTTTCAAAAGATAGATTAGGCTTGTTTAATCAACCTGCAAAAGCAAATCAAAGTGGTACTAAAAGTATAAAAATACTTTGGTCCAAGATTAAGCAAAGATAATAATTAATTCAAAGTAATTAAGCACTTAATTATCTTCGACCTAAAAGAATGGAATTTTCTGAGTTTAATATTCATTAGGTTCAAATTCCATATTGAGTCAAGCCTTAAAATGATCAAGTTAGTAAGAATAAAGAAACAGAATACATAAACTTGATTAAGTTAACAATTTCATTAAATAAGTTGACTTAGAAAGTAGAATTAACGGTGTAATTCATTTTCAGTTTGAACATATACTCAGTACTCGGAATTTAAAGTGTTTATGAAATTATTTACTCAAAACATTATTATGAGTTGTTTCTAAGTGAGTCGAAACTTGGTTAAGAGTGTTATGCTTGATAAATGGTTTTTAAGTGGGCTAGAAAATAATGAAAACTTAGATATGAGAATGCTTAGAATGACTTAGAATCAAAACTATAGAGAGATAGAGAGTTATACTCGAGTCTTCACTTAGTTTGTCTATATTTAAGTTGGAAGATTATTTTATATATTTTTGTTAGTTTTTATTCCCTAAAACCGATTGGTGACTCCTTCTTTAGCCTTTTGTTTCTTCTTATTTACTTCTCGACATTTCGGACTAAAAAATGGTAAAATTAGGTTGCTTTTTAACAGCTGAAGATATAGGATCAAGACTAAGTCCTCAATCAAAACCCTATAGCTGGCGCTTGTTTCCGGTTAGTGCTGGCTAATGCTCGGTGCCTGGCTAGTGGTCGAGCTCAGCTCTCGAGCACAACCAAATTTCTTTGTTTGGTCTTAGAGCTTTGTGACAAAATAAGACTTTTAATTTTTCTATTTCCTTTAATCTCGAAATAACATCTCGAGACCTTTCTAAAATTAATTTCTAAAACCAAATGATTAATAAAAATCACCAATCACACTTTCTCTTAAAATGTTCTAAATCAGATTTCAAAAAGAAATAATCTTAATAAGAGGCATACACAACTTTCCAAATGAACTTTTAAAAATAAAATTTCAAAATAATTTAATAAAAATAAAATAAGGGAGCCAACGCTTCGTGGGGAAACTCGGTCCGCTGCCCTGCGGGTGAACAGGCCGCTGGTTCCTACAACCGTAAATCAGATTGTATCAAATATAATGGAGTATTAAAACAATGTTTAATGGGCTGTTGGTTTGAAGGATAAAATGCCTTCGAGATGGAATTATGTGTCCGGACACCAGATTGCTTCATTAACATTCCCGAATTGACAAATGCTAGAGCATGGGCGCTAAGCAAGAAGTACATGACACCAAGGGGGAAGCAACGTGGGCAAAAAGCGGCAATATGACTCGGATTAAAGCACAATTTCCAAACGGCTAGGGGTTCCGTAATCCACTATTAGTGACAACTTCATTAGCAGAGATAGAAGTAGATGAAGTAGCAAGAGTATTAAAACATGAAATAGAAGATGTACCATTGGAATTATTTTGTCCATTATGTTGAACTGAATTATTGGAGTTTGTGGAATTATTATTGTGGTTTTGTTGTGCTCGATGCCCACGACCAGGACCACAATTATTATTGTGCCCGATTTCCATTGTTAGGTTTGCTAGAATTTTGCGGCTTCGTCTTAAGGAAATTTATGGAGTTGTGGTTGAATTTTGGGTGGTGAGAGCTAGATGAGTGATGGCAATGCATGATAAGCTTGCTCCGAATATAATTGATGCTTATTGAATCAACAAAATACGAGAGACCGTGGTCACCAAACTTTCATACTCAAATAGAAGCATGAAGAGAACATAATATACGAGTTCATGGTATCAAAGACGTGCATTAATTGCGGACAACGACCGACAATAACTTTGATGTTTATTGAGAAAATACTGTAAGCATAAGGTGTAGTTGTAGCTAGCAAATGACGAATACGGGTTGTGTCCTCAAGGAACTTGCTTCTAAGTATCAAAATACACTTATAAACTTAATTAGGTGAAATAAATTTGATGAATAATGTTTACCGATTGAACTAAACTTATATTAAAATTATTATGTGGAGAGTCTAAATCACCCTAGAGGGGGTAAATAGGCTGGTGAGGAAATTTAAAAGGACTTGGACACTTTTGGATTGGAAAGCCATAAACAACTCGAGTCCGAGTCTAGATTGGACTAGAAAATGCAAGTAGTCGAAATATGTAGAAGCCCTCCCGGGGTAGAAAATACAATGGATCGACTCTACCCGAATTGCTCCCTTGAACAATTCTTTACAATGTTTTCCTAGACTCGAAGATACCTTATCCGATATAGTACTTCCTCACCGAGGTAACCTTTATAATTAGGGACAATTGAGCTGAGTTAACCCTTATAGCTCAGTCAAGGGACCTTACTTAGAAAGTAAGAAGGATGTGAATAATTACAAGACTTTACAACTTAAAAAATATTAAATATAGACTGGGAGTTGTAAATAGAAAATTGAATATGAAAACAATAAATTTTGGTCAAGTAATGTGTTTTGTAATGATGTTCAGCAATAATTCCAACAATCTTCTTGTCTTGTGAGGTGCCTTCTATTTATATCCAACCAAGCAGAGTGATCGTTGAGTCTTGGTTCTGAATAGAAGTCTGCACCGGCCGTTGTAACGGCTCTTTTGAGTCACTCGTAAAAGATCCATTGGGATGTGAACGTTGTACAACGGCTCTTGGCTCAAAAAGGTGTTCCAGTCAGCTGGTGTTATCTCGAAAAGCAAGGTGAAAACCACCGTTGAGCCTAGCATTGGAGTTTTCTAGGTTTGGAAACAGACAACTCGACGAGGTGTCCGAGCCCTGTTCGAAGGAGATAAAGCTTGTCTGCTGGTGATCGACGACTAGAAGCCGGCTACTTTTGTATTTCAAAAATGAGTTAGCCTCGTTTGAATAACCTACAAAAGTAAACCACTTTGGTTCTCAAAGTATAGAATACTTTGGTCCAAGATTAGGCACAAATAATAATTAAATTAGAGTAATTAAGTGCTTAATTATCTTAGCCCTAGAAGAGTGGAATTTTCTGAGTCTAATATTCAATATAATCAAACTCCATCGAGTCAATCCTAAGGAGGATCAAGTTAAAAGAATAAACATCGAGTATAACAACTTGATCCGGACAAATAATTCTCAAAGAAATAAACCGACTTATAATGAGGAATTAACACCGTAATTCACTTTACGTTGAAATATGCAATCAGTACTCGGAATAAAAGTGTTAGAGAAATTATTTGAGCATGCGATAGTTCCGAGTGGTGTCCGAGTGAGTCGAAACATCGGTGTAGAAGATTTACAATAATGTGTTTTCCGAGTCGATCGAAAACAAACGAAAAATTATACAAGAGTCTCTATAGCACTCGGAATGACTTGAAATCAAAACTCGGGAGAGGTGAGATTTATACCTGAACCTTCATAGAATTCCGAGAATGACTTAGAGTTAGAATCCGAGTCTTCAATCTCCCCATTTTTGATGAAACGCATTCCACACTTAGATAGAAACTTGTTAGTGTGAAACACGAGTTTTCATTTTGACTATGCAGAACATATTAGAGCAAGGAGTAATGAGTGAACGACAGTTCATACTTATAAAATATATTGAAGATAATATCATCACTTATAACAATTATACGGATAACACATTAGAGAAAAGAAAAAAAACAGATTATATCGGAGCAAACAAAGATAATAAGAAGCATCTAGCTTAGAAAGGAGTAACTCGAAATAAGTCTATTTAGTGAAGAAAAAAAAATTCATTCATTGATTGCTCAAAGAAAAGAGAGGGTGATCTCCCCTAAACACAACATCAAAATTTCTATATTTCTCCCCTTGCATTTCATCAAAAGGGGGAAGAAACTATCAAGTGAGTACAAATGATGTTAGACAAAAGAAATAAACAGAGAAAAGAAAAAAATTAAGAAGGGGGGCTTGCTTGTTAGGAGGTGGAGGGACAAGCAAGTGTGCCGGCGATGATATGCTTGAGAGGAAGTGGACGAACGTGATGGCAGCAGCACGGGGATGTCCGGAAGTGGCTCCATCCTGGTCGTCTCACCCAAGGCCATATCATCCTCAAGCTCATCCTCCTAGAAGACAGCGAAGGGAGGTGCTTCGACTTAATAGCCGTGGACCGACCGATGTCCCCAGCCTTCTTCCGGCCCACTCGGATCGAGATATGAGGAGATCGGTTCTAGTTCGGGAGTTGGTACACCTTGTCCCTCAGGTTGAGCAGCCTCCTCTTTCTCTTTTCTTTCTCCTCTTTTTCTCCTCTTCAGCTGAGCCGCCTCACTGTAGTTTCTTCTTCAGCCTCAGCCGAAGGAGACTTGGCTGGACTGGAGGACACTTCGAAGTATCTCGAACTTTCCGGGTCCCGAGCAACCTTGGATCGGCGTTCTTGGAGGAGTTGGAGCTGCTCATGCTACTCGCCGATGATGCCTTTTAGCTCGATCAATAGATCTTGGTTCTCCGGATTTGAGACTGGCATGTCTTGTGGTTGATCATCAAGCTTTGAAGGACAGCTTTTAGAGAGGGAGGGTGCCTTGAAGTTCTTTGGACACAGAGGAGAGTTTGTCTACCAAAACAATAAATATAAGCATCGGAGGTCGTAGAAGGTGGTTGAGAAGTGGAGGGACCAAGGGAGGGAGGAGGGAGTGGTAGAGGAATCCGAGTCCGAGTGGGACGGGGGTGAAGGGGGCTTCAACTCGGACCGTGGACCCGGACACCAGGCTTGACTTCCTTATATCCATAGCCCGAAACTCCTTCCCGCCCACCACTATGGTAGTCGAAGGGCTCCAAAGGTCGAAGGGCTCTAATTTGGATATAAGGGGAACCTTGAATTGTTTTAAAACAACAATCGAAAGGCTCCAAAGGGAAAAGGAGCAGACTTTTTGGGTTGAGCAGATACTTGGGCCATCTCGCTCAAGAATAGCGAGGGAAGAGGTCTACGTCGTGGCCCCGTAGAATATCAAAAAGATTTGAGAATCTTAGAATTAGGATTTTCTTTGCTAGAGTGATAAAGAAAGAAAGTTCTCATCAAGAGAAAACAAAGGAGTGTGGGCTCGGTCCTCATTTGAGTCATTGAGAAATTTTTGCGTGACTAAGGGACCTCCTTGGCATACTTCTTAAAGAACTCATCTACAATCTCCATAAATGTGATGGGATTGCAGTTAAGAAAAAGAGAAGAGACTTTGAAGATTCTCGTGAAGGAGAGAGAGGTTGATACGAACAACCTTCTCTTGAACTCGTGAGGCGATGACCCCCTTAGAGTAAGACATATTCGAATAGAACTCAGCAATGAGTTTAGGATAGATAAACTAACCGAAGCACAAGAAATTGTACGCTCGAGTGCTCTTTATGTGGTGCAACCACAAAAACGAGGTGGTTAGCAAGAATTTGTCATCCAACGAGAAGATGTTGGGTGATGAAGATTTTAGAGGGGTTAGAGGTACCCTCTTGAGGAGTTTTGGTGTGGGGCTTCTTCGTAGCAGACCCTAGCAAATCAGGTGCAGAACCCCTTTTAGGCTGGTGAGTATTTTTTAGAAAATAAGAGGACGAGAGAGAGAGAGAGAGAGAGAGAGAGAGAGAGAGAGAGAGAGCAAAAAGAGTGAGAGCATTTAGAATTCGAGAGAGAGAATTCGAGTGAGCGAGAATGCGTAGCAAGTAAGAAAGTAGTGAGTAAAGTAAAGAAATGAAGGTCAAACGTTGCTATTTATAGCAAAAAGAAATGACCTTCAGCCTTCGATCCGACCTGAAGCTCCAACGACCGTCTCGGACAGGTGTGACGTTTCGCTTTCCAATGGTTAGAATTCTAGTAACTTTCTTTTAACAGCTAGTTTTCTAATCGAAACGCGTGGCAAAGAGCATGAGACGAGAGAGAGAAGAAAGAATTTTCAAAAATATTTATGAAATTCTCCATTTATTAAAGATGACTCGATAAGTTTGATGTCCATTTTGCTCAAAAACTGAGTCCGACTCAGTATGGTTTCCGAGTGACTTAGAACACTCAGAGACCTAATAACTCATAGCTCGGCTTTACTTGGTCAACTGATCCATTTGTTATTAAGATAAAAAAGAACATATAACATATAATTATGCAAGGAAATTTCACTTAGAAAAGCATATAATCATGCATTAAGCATGCCAAGCTCATTCCTAATAAAACAAAATTGATTCTCACTAAGTGGCTTAGTGAAAATTTCAATAATCGAAATTTTGTATGAATGAATTCAAGTTCAATATCGCCTTTCTCGGAATGGTCTTTCGAAAATGATACTTGTTAAGCTTGTCGTACAGCAACAAATTAAACCACTACTTAAACTTATAATAAACAATATAGCAAGGGCAAGTAGGGATCGAATCCACGAGGAAAGATATAATAACATGCAAGTTTTAATCTAATTAAATTTACTACTCTTAAAAACAAAATAGAAAATATAAATTAAAATCAATAACTAAAATTCATAGAAAATTATCTAATAACTAAATAAATAATTTATACAGAATAATAAAACTACAATAACCCAGAAATATTTTTGTATATTTTTAGAATAATTAAAACAGAAAACTAAAGCAGAAAATAAATAAATTCTAAAACAGAAAATTAAATAAGTAAAATTCTGCACTAAAATAATTACGAAAATAAATACTAAAATTACCCAGAATAATAATACTAATTTTCTAAACCTAACCAGACCCTAAAAATATAAAAACAAAATTTAAAATCTAATTTACGAATTTATTTTATTAAAAACCTGCAGTAATTAAATTCAAGAATTAAATCTGAAAAAATATCAAATTAATTCCAAAAATTCTAAAATTTAATCACAGCAAACTAGGACTCTATCTAAACCCTAAAAGAAAATAAAACAAGAAAAATAACAAAAGAAACTATTTTAAAACTAATTTCTAACAAACTGACTCAAAAATAATAAACACTAACAGAAAATTAATTCTGAAAATTAAAATATATAAAGACTCAAAATTAAATTAAAATAAAATTACTAAAACTAACCTAAAATACTGATCTTTAGGGGGTAACGAAATTAATAATAAAAGACTATATATTTATAAATAAAAATTGACAAACTAAAGAAAATAACTAAAAAGCAAACAAATAATTATCAAAGATAGCAAATTTATAAAAACACTTAGCATAATCTATATCCACCATGCAAATTATTATTTATCATTAACACACAAATTGATCTACCCATGAGCTAAACTGTAGAAGACAACCACTAGCGGATCTTCCCCGTTTTTCCTTAGTTATTAGTTTACTTAGGCCTAGCCCTAATATAAACCCTACTAATATTGATAACCCTAGCACTAGCACTAGAATTTAATCAAATCAGAGCATTAAGTATTAGAAAAACATCATCTAGCACCTAATAACCAATCTACTAGCAAATTGATTTAAGAAGGATCTATGATAATTTCCTAATTAAAAGAGATGGGTATGAGCCATCCATGATTAACTAGGGTGATACTTATGTCTAAAAGATCAAGCAATTACGTACTTAAACCCTCTAAACTATCACATGAATTTATATAAAACTAAATAGCGTGCACTCTAATTAATTAGACATAAATTCATAAACATTAAACACAAATTATCATAGAATCATGGATCAAATCAATAAGACAATAAAAATCAAAACTTTGTTTCAAAATAAGTAATTTAACATGGCTTCAATGAGATTATACTAAGTATAAGAAAAACTACTCACACATCATGTAATTTAAAACATGTAAACTAAATAAAAATAGCATCTTTAGTATTAACCTATCAATAAAAACTCAATCTTTTCTAATAAAAATTACAAAACTAAATTATACTACCGATATTAGTTTCTTTGACCGGGAAGATGAAGAAGATGATGATGGATGTGGCTGGCTGGGCAGCGGACAGCAGCAACAGCAAGCGGACAGCAGCAACAAGCAAGCGGACAGCAGCAACAGCAAGCGGACAGCGAGCGGCAGCAAGGGTTCAGCGGCGAGTGCAGCGGCTGGCTGGTGGTCGAGCAGCGAGGTTTAGGCGGCAGCGAGCAGTGGTGGCTGGCGTGGACAGCAAAGGCAAGAGGTGGTGATTGTGTGTGGGTGCTAGCTTCCCAAGTCCCTCTCCATGATGATAATAAGTAGTATATATAGGGTGAAAGAGTTAGGGTTTATTTCTCTTTCTTCTCTTCTAAGTTTCCCTTTTCTATTCCACTTAGGATTTCCTAAAATATAATATCCT
Source organism: Talinum fruticosum (assembly GCA_021018815.1). Lineage (NCBI taxonomy): Eukaryota > Viridiplantae > Streptophyta > Magnoliopsida > Caryophyllales > Talinaceae > Talinum > Talinum fruticosum. The sequence goes on along the minus strand of JAITYX010000123.1, from coordinate 183,805 downwards.
AAAATAAATATTTTATTACATATTATATTTATGGACCGACTTCATATATTTTCTTGGATGCTTGTCGGTAGCTAAAAATCCACTTTTAACGACTTTTCTTCTCTTCCCCACTTTATTCGATAATTACCTATAAATAGACAAAATAGAATAAATTAGATAAAATAAACTATATAATATAAACTCAATAACTACTAAAAATACGTATAAAATACGACTTAACGGATACCTAACTTCAATATGCTTTGTCTTTGAATGTTGAACTGGATTCTTAGTGATGTTGATTGCACTTTGATTGTCACACCTAATTGGGATAAATTTGAATGAAAGTCTAAGATCCTTCAAGTGTCTGCTTGATCCATAGAATCCGAGCACGAGCAAGCTCCAGCTGCGATGTACTCAGCTTCAGCAGTTGATAGATCAACTTAGTTCTCGCTTCTTTGAGTGCCAAGATATGAGGGATTGACCCGAAATTGGCATGCTCCTAATGTGCTCTTTCTATTAACTTTGTAACCAGCATAGTCAGCATCCGAGTATCCAATGAAGGTTAGTTATGTGTTTCTTGAAAACCATAGACCAAGATTCCGAGTCCCCGCAAGATATATGAAAATCCTCTTCACTCGTAGTGAGATGTGATTCTTTTGGATTTGCTTGAAATCTTGTACACAAACAGAAACTAAACATAATGTCCGGCCTACTAGATGTGAGATAGAGGAAAGATCCAACCATACATCTATAGAGTTTCTAATCTACTGCTTTACCTTTTTCGTTTGAGTCCAGTTTTATATTGCTACTCATAGGTGTGGCTGCATGTTTCACATCTTGAAGCTTGTACTTTGTTAACAACTCCTTGGTATACTTAGATTGATGGACATAGATTTCATCTTTGTCTTGTCTCGATTTGTAGACCAAGAAAGAAATTGAGTTCTCCCATCATGCTTATTTGGATCTCCTGTCTCATCAACTTAGAAAACTCTCAACATAAAGTTTCATTAGTAGCTCCAAAGATAATATCATCAATATAAATCTAAGTAGTAAGGAAATCTTTCCCATTGGTTTTTATAAAAAGAGCTTTGTCAATCTGACCTCTTTTGAAATCATTTTCAACCAAGAAGCTACTCAGTTTTTCATACCAAGCTCCGGGAGCTTGTTTAAGACCATATGAAGCCTTTTGCAATTTGAAAACATGATTTGGAAATTTTAAGTTTTCAAATCCAGAAGGTTGCTCAACATAAACTTCCTCTTGAATGAAACCATTCAGAATAGCACATTTAACATCCATATGATACAACTTAATATTCATGCCGGATGCGAATACTAAAAGAATTCCGATTGCTTCAATCCTAGCAACTGGTGCAAAGGTTTCCCCACAATCAAATCCTTCTTCTTGATTATAACCTTGAGCCACAAGTCTAGCCTTATTTCTAACTACCAACCCATCCTTATCCAGTTTGTTGTTGAAACCCATTTGGTTCCTATGACTTTGTGGTGAGAGGGTCATTTGGTCAAAGTCCAAACTCGGTTTCTTTCAAATTGATTGAGCTCTTCTTGCATGGCTTCTACCCATTCAAGTTCATTTAGGGCCTCTAGTGCATTTTTGGGTTCTGTTAATAATATGAATGTAGTGAATACACACAGATTTTGCAAAGAAGAACAAGTTCTTACCCTACTGTTAATGTCGAAAGAATGTTTTCGAGTGGGTGGTTGGATGCATATTTGAATGCTTTACCTATCCTCTGGTTTACGAAATTTATTGGTTGAACTGACATATCTTTAGTTGTTTAAGCTTGCTGAGACTCCTTATTTGCTTGTCCTTCAACATTCCGAGCTGGCTCTTAAGTTTGTTTAGTCCGAGTCATAGTGTTACTGTGTTGCCTCATTCTAAGTTTCTTTCTTCGACTCTTTACGAGCTCGGCTTCAGCAAGATCATCTTCATCTCGATTGAGTTTCAGATCCGAGAAGGTTGATTCACTTGTTCTTCCCTGATTTATTTCATTAAACACAACGTGGATACTTTCTTCCACTTTGTTAGTTCTTTTATTAAAAGCATGGTAAGCTTTAGTGTGAGATGAGTACCCCGTAAATATACCTTCATCCGACCTAACATCAAACTTGGTCAGGTGATCCTTACTGTTATTGTGGACAAAGCACTTACATCCAAACGGTTTGAAGTATGAGATGTTGGGTTTCTTTCCCTTATAAAGCTCGTAGGGAGTTTTCTTCAAGATAGGTCCGCTAGGCATCTCGTTGAGTATGTAATTTGCGGTGTTGATCGCCTCAGCCTGAAAACGATAAGGTAGATCATTTTCAATCATCATTGCCCTTCCTGTTTCTTCAAGAGTTCGGTTCTTTCTCTCCACTACTCCATTTTGTTGAGGAGTCTTGGTTGCTTGAGAAGTTATGAGAGATAGTGTTCTTGTCATAGAACTCTATAAATTCGGAGTAGTTGAACTCCCTTCCATGGTCGGTTCGAATTCTTCTAATCTGAGTCCGAGACTCCACTTGAATTTTCCTGCAGAGCTTACTCGAACTCTTAGAAAGCTTCATTCTTGTTCTTAAGAAAACAAACCTAGGTAAATCGTAAGAAATCATCAACAATCACAAGTACATACGATTTACCTTCGAGGCTTTTCACGAGAGATTTCACCACATAAATCCATATGAATTAATTCAAGCACTTTGGGTGTGGAAACAGTTTTGAGAGGTTTGAAGGATGATTTGCCTTGTTCCCTTTTGTGTATGCTTCATAGATTTTATCTTTCTTAAATGCACAGTTAGGTAAACCCCTAGCTAAACCATGAAATGAAAGCTTTTTGATAGTGTGCATGCTAACATGACCTAGTCTACGATGCCATGTCCAAGAATCATCATGCAACGATGCTTTTAAGCAAGATAAATTCCGACTGGGATCGGAAAGATGAATAGTATAGGTGTTACCTGACCTCTTACCCGAGAGCATAGTCTCTTTGGTAGATGCATTAGAAATGTAGAAGTTGGTCCGAGTGAACCTTACCTCTTGATCTTTGTCCCATAACCGAGGGATACTGAAAAGAATGTACTTTAATCCCTTGACAAGATAAACTAGACTGACTAGGTCTGTCTCCTTCAACAATTTTGCCAATCCCAACTATCTTGCCCCTTATTGTCATCTCCAAAAGTGACTTTACCTCCTTTAAAATCTTCTAACTCGGAAAAGAGTTTTGAATCTCCCGACATGTGGCTTGAGCATCCACTGTCTAAGTACCAATGACCTTTCATCTTTTTCGAGTTACCTACAAGTCGAAACAAACTAACCCTTTAACGAACCTAGTAATTCCCTTTACCGTGGTCTTTTCTGAGGAAGAAGACTCTTGGGAACCCATATTTGAATGACTTTGGGGTTGGTTCGATTCCGAGTCTTCTTTCTAGAAGACCGAGTCCGTATCTCTTTCTTTTGAAAATCTTTTCTTTTGTAAACAGTGGAGAAGGTTTTCTCCTACAAACTGGTCGGGCTCAATCCTCGCTTTCATTCTTATGAATGGGACCATGCTCGGTCTTCTAGAACTTCACAATTCGGAATCCTTTTTAAAAAGGTTAGAATAGGAGTTAGATTCCTCTTCTTCATTAAAACCAAGTCCGTCTTTCCTGATGGAGACACATTGAGAGCTTAAAAGCATGTCAAGGTTTTTCGACCTTGAGTGAATTTCAAAACAAGCTCTTGAGACTCATTGAGCTTTCTTTTCGGACGCCTAATATTTTTTTACGAGTTTCTCGGACTCGGTCTCATTAGCTTGACTACTAGTCTTGAGTTCTCTTAGAGTAAGTCTTAGTTTTTCCAATTCATTTTTCAACCCATTGCTCTCGAAGTAAGAGACTCAAGTTGTTCTTTGAAATGAGCGAGAATCGGCATTAGACTTTTCCTCTAAAGTGTAAATATATCCGGCTAAATCACCTTTGGAGAACTTGAGAATGTATTGAATTACCTCCAGAGCACTTGTCTCTTTAGTATCCGAGTTGTTAGGATCCGACTTAGATTCGACTTACGAGTCCGTTAGTGCCATTAGACACTTTGAGTCATCGGAATCATCTTTATCTTCCGATGAGTTGTCATCGCTCCATGTGGCCATCATAGCCTTGTTCTTTCTATCCCTCTTTCTTTTCGGAGAGTCTTTGACTATGTGATCCTTACCACCACATTCAAAACAGCCGGTGTTCTTAGTTAAAGATAACTTTGAAGGAGAAGAATATTTACCTTTTTTGTCCTTCTTATCTTTCTTGTGGAACTCTTCCTTTCGCCTTTTTCAGCACTTCTTATCCTTCATCATTCTTTTGAAGCCTCGGGTAATAAGTGTCATAAGATCTTCTTCCGAGTCCGAGGAGCCGAGACTTTCCTTTCTATTTTCCGAGGCCTTCAGCGCAATGTTCTTTTTGGTGGTAACCTCGACATCCACTTCTTCGAGATGAATCTCATGAGTAAGAAGCTTCCCAATCGGTTCGTCTCACTTTAGTTGAGAGAGGTTCCATCTTGAACATCTCTTCTTTGGTGCTGTCACCTTGGGACCCCATCTCTTCTTTGGTAGACTGCTTAGAATTTTTCTACACATTTCTTCATGAGAGATTTTTCTACCTAGAGATTTGAGATTGTTTGTAATCTTAGTGAAGCGAATGAACATTAAAGTGATGTTTTCTTCCGGCTTCATCTTCAACGACTCATATTTATGATGATACTCGGCTTATCTCGCGCTTGTTTAACTTGGCTTGTTCCTTCGTATGTGTTGACAAGGGTGTCCCACAAATCTTTGGCTGTGTCACGAGGTTGACACTCTATTGTACTCGAGCTGATAGCATACATCGAGTATGTTCATTGCTTTGAAGTTTTTCTAAACTTCTCTGCTTCTTCATTGGTGTACTCAAATTTTTCTTTAGGCACGGATCTTGTTCCTTCCATCTTCATTGGGATGTAGTTGCCTTCTTGTATGATATTCCAAACATCTTCATCATTGTCTAGTAGAAAGCACTCTATCGGTTTCTTCCAATGCACAAAGTTTGACCCTTTGAACTTTGGTGGTCCGGTGGACGATCTTCCTTCATCGAACTCTCCAATGTTCTAAGCCATTTGATCTTTAGACCTTTGGATTGTTAGATCTTTCTTGAAAGGCTAGGCTCTAATACCAATTGATGGTTTGCTCTTGGAGAGTCTAAGTCACCCTAGAAGGGGGTGTGAATAGGGTGATGAGGAAATTTAAAAGAACATAGACACTTTTGGATTAGAAAGTGATAAACGACTAAGTTTAAGTCTAGATTGGACTCGAAATGCAAGTACTCGGAAATACGTGGAAGTCCTCCCGGGGCGGAAAACCACGATAAGTGCTAATCCAAGCACCAAGTCAAATCTACTATTCTGAATCCTTAAAATACAACGGATCGACTCTACCGAATTGCTTCCTTAAACAATTCATTATAATGTTTTCCTAGACTCATAAGATACTTTATCCGATCTAGTACTTCCTGATTGTGGAAACCTTTACAATCGGGGATAAGCTGAGCTGAGTTAACCCTTACAGCTCAGTCAAGGGACTTTACTCGAAGTAAGAGAAGAATATGACTGATTACAAGACTTTACAACTCAAAAATATTAAATACGGATCGGGAGTTGTAAATAGAAGATTGAATATGAAAACAATAACTTTTAGTCAAGTAATGTGTTTTGCAAAGATGTTCAGCAATAATTTCAGTAATCTTCTTGTCTTGTGAAATGGCTTCTATTTATATCCAACCAACCAGAGTGACCATTAAGTCTTGGTTCTAAACAAAAGTGTTCACTGGCCATTATAACGGTTCTTCTAAGTCACTTAGAAAAGATCCGTTGGGATGTGAACGTTGTGCAACGGCTCTTGGCTCAAACATGTGTTCCAGTTAGCTAGTGTTGTCTCGAAAAGAAAGGTGAAAACCACCGTTGAGCCTAGCGTTGGAGTTTTCCAGTTTTGGAAATAGACAACCACGACACGGTGTCTAAGCCCCGCTCGAAGTAGATAAAGCTTGTCTGTTAGTGATTGACAACTAGAAGCTGGCTACTTTTGTATTTCAAAAATGAGTTAGCCTCATTTGATCAAAAGTAAACCACTTTGGTTCTCAAAGTATAAAATACTTTGGTCCAAGATTAAGCACATATATTAATTAAATTAGAATAATTAAGTGCTTAATTATCTTAGCCTAGAAGTGTTGAATTTTCTAAGTCTAATATTCAATATACTCAAATTCCATTAGAGTCAATCCTAAGGAGGATCAAGTTAAAACATTAAAACATCGAGTATAACAACTTGATTTGGACAAATAATTCTCAAAGAAATAAACTGACTTAGAATGAGGAATTAACATTGTAATTCACTTTGTGTTGAAATATGCAGTCGATACACGGAATAAAAGTGTTAGAGAAATTATTTGAGTATGCGATAGTTCTGAGTGGTGTTTAAGTGAGCCAGAAACATCGGTGTAGAAGATATACAATAATGTGTTTTTTGAATCGGCCGAAACAAATGAAAACTTATACAAGAGTCTTTATAGCACTTAGAATGACTTGAAATCAAAACTCAGGAGAGATGAGATTTATACCTGAATTTTCATATAGTACTCAGAATGACTTAGAGTTAGAATCTGAGTCTTCATTAGATAACAAAAAAAAGAAACCTTAGATTGGGATTAGTCACACTATATGACTGAAATCATAATCAAATTTTGCTTGAAACTTTTCTATGCATATAATTTAGAAGGAAAAGATACTAATTAAGCTTATCACTACCTACTTTCGAAGGTCAAAGAGTAATGTTGTTCATTCTAATCTTCTATTTCTTGGCATAAATAACAAAGAAATTAAAAGATATGCATATCAAGTTCACTAATTTAAAATTGTAATTATTTTCATATAAAATTCTTAGTTGTTCACAACATCACATTCAATGTTTTCAATGTTTACAAAACCTAAATAAGATTGGATGATTTCTCTATCAAGACTTTCATCAAATAAGTGGTGAATGAAGCAAATTCTAAACAAACAAGCATAGAACAACTCAATCTAAGTTGGGAATTTAGCCTCTAAAACATCATACTAAAACACTCATATATTTCAATGAACATAGGCTGAAACTATTTAGAAATCACAAACAAGCAAACATAAAGAAAGAGAATTGGAATTTACTTGAATAGAAATTCGAATGCTCAAATTGAAATTAATCTTCAAAACTGAAATCTTAATATCTCAATATTAAGGAATTGTAAAACTATAATGAAAACTCTAAAAACTGAATTGAAAAGTTGTCCCCAAAAACAAAATGAAAAGTCTCTTATAAAGCTGTAAAATAGACGCTACACGATCGTGCAAAATTTTCCACGTGCTGTGCGACCCTACCTACACGGCCTTGCACCCCTACGGTGTCCATGCACAACTCGTTAAAGTTTCGCCTATTTTATATCTGATTTGCATAGTCATGGGACCCTGCACGGGTACCGGGCACGACATCAATTTTCATGTAGCTTCGAGCACTATCGTGTGGCTTTGCACTCGGTGACCATGCGACTTTTCCTTGAGTTTTGGTTTTTGTCTAAAGGTATGCACGACTTTATGCCTCTACACAGTGCTCGTGTGACCTTACTTAGAGCCATTCTTCTTGCTGCTTTTTAAGCTCGAACCCTACTTTTCATTGTCTTTCATGAAATTCATCTCGATTCTACCTTATTTATGCTCAAATACATATAATCAAGAGTTTTACAAGTTTATATGATGTTTAAGAGGAAATAAGCACAAATCAACCCAAAGCCAAACATACATCTTCCAAAATCATTTCCATGGAAATGAGTGAAATAACGGGGTAAAAAGTAGTAAACATGAGGTCTAACACATCTCCCATGCTTAGCTCTTACTGGTCCTAAGTGAGAGTATTAACTTACGAACTCGAGGTCAAACCTCATATCGGCTTCCTCGGGTGATGTGTTAGTATCATATCGATAAGCAATAACCGCACACATTGACAACCCATCTGAAGTTTTGTATTTTTCACGAAAACTCAACTGAGAAATTCAATTATTACAATGCTATGCACGACTGATTGAATATTGGATTGCATTAATAATCATGAAGCCCTCAAACAAATAACAAACTAGCTTCACTAGTAGAAGCTCACTTTAGGGAATGTGGATCACTCCAACTTATGTGGAATATTTGGTGGTTCTCTTAATCATTATTCCGAAATGCAACCTATCATAGGCTTGGTCATATTCTCATTCTCTTCCATTATGGAGGCAAAATGCACATGTAAATCAAGAGGCCTTTAATAGGGTGTAAGAATTATAGCTTGCGTCGTGCCTTGAAGGGGCGGAATCGGAAAGTGCTCCATGCGAATGTCGGTGTCATGAGAGAGGTGTGCTTATAAAAAATAAGGCTTTTGAATTTTTGAAGCTGGTTGGCGGTTTTAGGAACCGTTTTATTTTCGAAAATGCCTTTTAGAATTCTTGAGATAGGCAAGAGAAAAGAAAACATTCTGCATAGTGATTGCAGCAAGACTCACGTGACTAAGAAGTGGGAAACACTATTATAGGAACCACCTTTTATTACGGTTACCAGGGCTCATGTATATTTTACTAAGATTTACAAACTTTGTAAAAGATGACTTATTACTATGGTTCGGTTGACGCAACCATAGTAAAAGACAATTTATTACTCATTGTTTTGGAGAAAGAACAATATGTATAAGATGAAGCTATTATTACGGTTCTTTCTCCATAACCGTAGTAATAGTTGGCCAAAATTTTGGGGCCACTTTTTACTATGGTTCTTAACTAAGAACCATAGTAATAGGTTATTTTTAGACTTATTACTACGGTTTTTGGTTAGAAGCGTAGTTAAAAGGTCTGAATTTTTTAAATAAATTATTTTTTGTTTGTTTTCTCACCCCTTGTTGTTAGCTCGCCGTACATCTATAAATTAAACTACTACTTAGGCTTATAATGAGCAATATAGCATAAAGAAGTAGCGATCGAATCCACGAGAAAATATATAATAATATGCAAGGTTTAATCTAATTAAATTTAATACTCTTTAAAACAAATTAGAAAATATAAATTAGAAAATTAAATAAGTCAAATTTTGCACTAAATAATTTATGAAAATAAATGCTAAAATTAGCCAGAATATTAAAAATAATTTTCATGACCCTAACAAACCCTAAAAATATAAAATTTAAATTTAAATCGAATTTAAAAATTTATTTAGCTAAAAACCTACAATAATTAAATTCAAGAATTAAATATGAAAAAAATCAAATCAATTCCAAAGCATATAAAATTTAATCATAGCAAACTAGAACTCTATCTAAATCCTAAAAATATATAAAATAGGAAAAATAATATAACACACTATTTTTAACCTCATTTCTAACGGACTAACCCACAAATGATGAAAATTGACAGCAAAATAATCTGAAATTTAAAATATATAAAGAATCAAAATTAAATTAAACTAAAACTCATAAAATTGACCTAAAAGATTGTTCTTTAAGGGGAGGGGGATAACGAAGTTAATAATAAAAGATTATAAATTTGTAAATAAAAATTGACAAATTAAGTAAAACAACTAAAAAGAAAATAAATAATATAAAAAATATCAAATTTATTAAAAGTACTTAGTATAATCTGTATTCACCATGCAAATTATTATTTATCATTAACACACAAATTGATTTATCCATGAGCTAAACTGTAGAAGACAACCACTAGCGGATCTTCCTCATTTTTCTTAGTTAGTAGTTTACTTAGGCCTAACCTTAATATAAACCCTACTAATATTAATAACCCTAACACTAGCACTAGAATTTAATCAAATTAGAGTGTTAAGTATTAGAAAAACATCATCTACCACCTAGTAACCAATCTACTAGCAAATTGATTTAAGAAGGATCTATGATAATTTCCTAATTAAACGAGATGTGTATGAGTCATCCATGATTAACTAGGGTGATACTTATGTCTAAAAGACCAAGCGATTATGTACTTAAACCCTTTAACATATCCTATGTATTTATATAAAACTAATTATTGTGCACTCTAATTAATTAGACATAAAAACATAAACGTGAACCACAAATTATTATAAAATCATGGATAAAATTAATAAGACAATAAAGATCATTTCAAAATAAATAATTTAACATGATTTGAAGTACATTATACTAAGTATAAAAAAACTACTCAAAGCATAATATAATTTACAACACGTAAACTAAATAAAAATAACATCTTTAATATTAAACTAAAAATAAAAATAGGGTTTTGAAACAAAAATTACAATAATAATAATACCACAATAATCCTTCCCATTATGGTGGTGATGATTAAAGTAGATGGAGGGGACTAGTGATGAAGAAAAGAGGTTGGCATTAAGGATAATGATCAAGATGATTGTGATTATGATGAAGAAGTAGGAGGTGAAAGGAGCGATGGCGAGATATGAGATAGGAGGAACAAGGGAGAGGGGAGGGGGTTGGCATGAGGTACTTGCACCCGTGAGGGCTACTTTTGGCCGAGAGGTGTGCTTGGTGATTCCTCTTTCTTCTCTTCCAAGTTTCCTTCTTCTCATACAACTCTAAGGAGGAGGCCTAGTGGGTTTAGGGATATGATTATTTCTCTTCACTATCCTCTTTGAAATAAAACTTCATAAAATAAATCCCCATAAAATAAATATTTTATGAGTTATTATTTTGGGTCGACTTTAAATATTATCTTGAACGTTTGTCGACAGTTAAAAATTCCACGTTTTACGTCCTTTCTTCTCTTTTCCACTTTGTTAGATAATTACCTAAAAATAGACAAAATAGGATAGATTAGATAAAATAAAATATATTATATAAACTAAATAATAATTAAAAATATGAATATTTTACAACTTAATACCTGTACAATTATACAATTAACATACAACCATTTACAACCATTTACACAAACTCTTTTAGAATATATACAAATGAGAATCATTCCAAATATATATATAACCAACAACCTCACACAAAGTAGTGTGGTACATAATTAAAAAATCACAAACTTTACTAATCGAATAATGAGTAAGTTATGAACTCACGAGTCAAGTACATTTGTAGACACTTAAAAAGTGTCGTCCCTTATCTCTATTTCTTTATTTTATTTTGTTTCCCGATGATGAAATCCTCGAGTCCTGTTTAAGGATTTAGATCTTAGACTGTGATCGATTAGTGTGACATAAGCCAGTCAAGTACATTTGTAGACACTTAAAAAGTGTCGTCCCTTATCTCTATTTACGTATTTTATTCTGTTGCCCCGATGATGAAATCCTCAGTCCTGTTTAAGGATTTAGATCTTAGACCGTGATCGATTAGTGTGACATAAGCCGATAAACAACAGAAAACCTCCATCACTACATAAACATCCTTTTGCCTTGGGTCGGTCCATAAATCCTTTTTCTTTCGGACGATCCAAGATCCGGACCAAGCCTTCAGAGACAACAGAGTATAGAGATGTAAGCTGGAAAATTCCAAGCTCGGAATCTGGATTTTAGTTTTGTCCAATCAAACAAGGAGCTGAAGACACGAAGACGGCGTTAAAGTGTTGCATTTCATGATCACGAGCATCAAAGTGTTGCGTTTAATTTCCATAAGACAGTCCACACGAGACTAGGAACTTGCCCCCTCCAAACGACGTCGTGGCCGCCTTATAGAAGCATTAAGTGGAACACTGTGTCTTGGCTTGGAGAATCCCTTGGATAAATGCTAGGGCACGAAACGCTAGGAGAACCTTGGTCATCGGCGCCCGCCAACCGAGTTATATCTGGTTTTATCACCTTTTATCCGGTTCAATCTCTTAAGATTTGGTTCGGTTTATTTTCTACTTGTTTAGACGACAGATTAGAGGCAAACCCTAGGTCATTTGTGAGGTAGGTCTTTTCCTATAAATAGAGAGCCTTGGGTCTCATTCCCATATGACTTCCGCCTTAGTATCACGTTGTAGAAGCTATCCCGAGTATTGATACCTAAACGTCACTCTGCCGAAATCATTATTCACCTCGCACATTCTCCTTATTTACTGCCATTGAATCCATGCAAAGAGTTAAAGAATATTTGATTATTCTGATCTCTGGGCTCTTATTCAACTAATTGTTCCTATACCCTATACACATATCTCACAAAACAAGCCCTTTTTCCTTTGTTTGTCGGCGTTGCATCGAGAGATCTAGTGTGGAGATCCAATTTAGTAAGGTGGGACAACCTGAGGGCAATTATTCAACTTTCAAATGGTTTATTTATTTTCATACTTTGTACCACTTTCCGTATTGTGGTTTAAGAGATGTAATCGCTCCTTTTAAATCCTCCCCGCCCGATGTAATTCTTTTAGTTTTTCTTTTCTTTTCTTTATCACTTTCTTTACCGCTTTCTTTATCACTTTATTTAGTATGTTTGGTTGCTTTTATTTATCGTCGTAACATGTAGCTTCCTTGTTTGTTTTACATCATTTTAATCCACTACTTGAATTAGTAATGGCCGTCTTCGAATAGGCGGAATGGAAGGGGTTTCCCTATGTTTCGTACCCTTACCCCGAATTTGATTTTCGGTTCAAAGACCGATGGAGTATATTTTTAGCCTCTTTTATTCTTATTTTTCTTATACTAAGATTGGAAGAGCAAGTTGTTGTGTTTGTTAGTTTTCTTCCCTTAAAACCGACTAACGACTCGCCCTTATTTTATGCTTTACTCTCATTTAATCTCGCATCCTGGTTGTTTTCTCGAATGCGGGGTAAAAAAATTAAGGTTTTATATCTGCCAAAGGGGCAGAGAGTGAGGCTTATTCCATGCAAAGAGTTAAAGAATATTTGATTATTCTGATCTCTCGGGCTCTTATTCAACTAATTGTTCCTATACCCTATACACATATCTCAAAAAACAAGCCCTTTTTCCTTTGTTTGTCGGCGTTGCATCGAGAGATCCAGATGTGGAGATCCAATTTAGTAAGGTGGGACAACCTGAGGGCAATTATTCAACTTTCAAATGGTTTATTTATTTTCATACTTTGTACCACTTTCCGTATTGTGGTTTAAGAGATGTAATCGCTCCTTTTAATTCCTCCCCGCCCGATGTAATTCTTTTAGTTTTTCTTTTCTTTTCTTTATCACTTTCTTTACCGCTTTCTTTATCACTTTATTTAGTATGTTTGGTTGCTTTTATTTATCGTCGTAACATGTAGCTTCCTTGTTTGTTTTACATCATTTTAATCCACTACTTGAATTGGTAATGGCCATCTTCGAATAGGCGGAATGGAAGGGGTTTCCCTATGTTTCGTACCCTCACCCCGAATTTGATTTTCGGTTCAAAGACCGATGGAGTATATTTTTCGCCTCTTTTAGTCTTATTTTTCTTATACTAAGATTGGAAGAGCAAGTTGTTGTGTTTGTTAGTTTTCTTCCCTTAAAACCGACTAACGACTCGCCCTTATTTTATGCTTTACTCTCATTTAATCTCGCATCCTGGTTGTTTTCTCGAATGCGGGGTAAAAAATTAAGGTTTTATATCTGCCAATGGGGCAGAGAGTGAGGCTTATTCCATGCAAAGAGTTAAAGAATATTTGATTATTCTGATCTCTCGGGCTCTTATTCAACTAATTGTTCCTATACCCTATACACATATCTCACAAAACAAGCCCTTTTTCCTTTGTTTGTCGGCGTTGCATCGAGAGCTCCAGTGTGGAGATCCAATTTAGTAAGGTGGGACAACCTGAGGGCAATTATTCAACTTTCAAATGGTTTATTTATTTTCATACTTTGTACCACTTTCCGTATTGTGGTTTAAGAGATGTAATCGCTCCTTTTAATTCCTCCCCGCCCGATGTAATTCTTTTAGTTTTTCTTTTCTTTTCTTTATCACTTTCTTTACCGCTTTCTTTATCACTTTATTTAGTATGTTTGGTTGCTTTTATTTATCGTCGTAACATGTAGCTTCCTTGTTTGTTTTACATCATTTTAATCCACTACTTGAATTAGTAATGGCCGTCTTCGAATAGGCGGAATGGAAGGGGTTTCCCTATGTTTCGTACCCTTACCCCCGAATTTGATTTTCGGTTCAAAGACCGATGGAGTATATTTTTAGCCTCTTTTATTCTTATTTTTCTTATACTAAGATTGGAAGAGCAAGTTGTTGTGTTTGTTAGTTTTCTTCCCTTAAAACTAACTAACGATCGCCCTTATTTTATGCTTTACTCTCATTTAATCTCGCATCCTGGTTGTTTTCTCGAATGCGGGGGTAAAAAATTAAGGTTTTATATCTGCCAAAGGGGCAGAGAGTGAGGCTTATTCCATGCAAAGAGTTAAAGAATATTTGATTATTCTGATCTCTCGGGCTCTTATTCAACTAATTGTTCCTATACCCTATACACATATCTCACAAAACAAGCCCTTTTTCCTTTGTTTGTCGGCGTTGCATCGAGAGATCCAAGTGTGGAGATCCAATTTAGTAAGGTGGGACAACCTGAGGGCAATTATTCAACTTTCAAATGGTTTATTTATTTTCATACTTTGTACCACTTTCCGTATTGTGGTTTAAGAGATGTAATCGCTCCTTTTAATTCCTCCCCGCCCGATGTAATTCTTTTAGTTTTTCTTTTCTTTTCTTTATCACTTTCTTTACCGCTTTCTTTATCACTTTATTTAGTATGTTTGGTTGCTTTTATTTATCGTCGTAACATGTAGCTTCCTTGTTTGTTTTACATCATTTTAATCCACTACTTGAATTAGTAATGGCCATCTTCGAATAGGCGGAATGGAAGGGGTTTCCCTATGTTTCGTACCCTCACCCCGAATTTGATTTTCGGTTCAAAGACCGATGGAGTATATTTTTCGCCTCTTTTAGTCTTATTTTTCTTATACTAAGATTGGAAGAGCAAGTTGTTGTGTTTGTTAGTTTTCTTCCCTTAAAACCGACTAACGACTCGCCCTTATTTTATGCTTTACTCTCATTTAATCTCGCATCCTGGTTGTTTTCTCGAATGCGGGGGTAAAAAATTAAGGTTTTATATCTGCCAATGGGGCAGAGAGTGAGGCTTATTCCATGCAAAGAGTTAAAGAATATTTGATTATTCTGATCTCTCGGGCTCTTATTCAACTAATTGTTCCTATACCCTATACACATATCTCACAAAACAAGCCCTTTTTCCTTTGTTTGTCGGCGTTGCATCGAGAGATCCAAGTGTGGAGATCCAATTTAGTAAGGTGGGACAACCTGAGGGCAATTATTCAACTTTCAAATGGTTTATTTATTTTCATACTTTGTACCACTTTCCGTATTGTGGTTTAAGAGATGTAATCGCTCCTTTTAATTCCTCCCCGCCCGATGTAATTCTTTTAGTTTTTCTTTTCTTTTCTTTATCACTTTCTTTACCGCTTTCTTTATCACTTTATTTAGTATGTTTGGTTGCTTTTATTTATCGTCGTAACATGTAGCTTCCTTGTTTGTTTTACATCATTTTAATCCACTACTTGAATTAGTAATGGCCGTCTTCGAATAGGCGGAATGGAAGGGGTTTCCCTATGTTTCGTACCCTTACCCCCGAATTTGATTTTCGGTTCAAAGACCGATGGAGTATATTTTTAGCCTCTTTTATTCTTATTTTTCTTATACTAAGATTGGAAGAGCAAGTTGTTGTGTTTGTTAGTTTTCTTCCCTTAAAACTAACTAACGATCGCCCTTATTTTATGCTTTACTCTCATTTAATCTCGCATCCTGGTTGTTTTCTCGAATGCGGGGTAAAAAATTAAGGTTTTATATCTGCCAAAGGGGCAGAGAGTGAGGCTTATTCCATGCAAAGAGTTAAAGAATATTTGATTATTCTGATCTCTCGGGCTCTTATTCAACTAATTGTTCCTATACCCTATACACATATCTCACAAAACAAGCCCTTTTTCCTTTGTTTGTCTGGCGTTGCATCGAGAGATCCAAGTGTGGAGATCCAATTTAGTAAGGTGGGACAACCTGAGGGCAATTATTCAACTTTCAAATGGTTTATTTATTTTCATACTTTGTACCACTTTCCGTATTGTGGTTTAAGAGATGTAATCGCTCCTTTTAATTCCTCCCCGCCCGATGTAATTCTTTTAGTTTTTTCTTTTCTTTTCTTTATCACTTTCTTTATCACTTTATTTAGTATGTTTGGTTGCTTTTATTTATCGTCGTAACATGTAGCTTCCTTGTTTGTTTTACATCATTTTAATCCACTACTTGAATTAGTAATGGCCGTCTTCGAATAGGCGGAATGGAAGGGGTTTCCCTATGTTTCGTACCCTTACCCCCGAATTTGATTTTCGGTTCAAAGACCGATGGAGTATATTTTTAGCCTCTTTTAGTCTTATTTTTCTTATACTAAGATTGGAAGAGCAAGTTGTTGTGTTTGTTAGTTTTCTTCCCTTAAAACTAACTAACGACTCGCCCTTATTTTATGCTTTACTCTCATTTAATCCGCATCCTGGTTGTTTTCTCGAATGCGGGGTAAAAAATTAAGGTTTTATATCTGCCAATGGGGCAGAGAGTGAGGCTTATTCCATGCAAAGAGTTAAAGAATATTTGATTATTCTGATCTCTCGGGCTCTTATTCAACTAATTGTTCCTATACCCTATACACATATCTCACAAAACAAGCCCTTTTTCCTTTGTTTGTCGGCGTTGCATCGAGAGATCCAAGTGTGGAGATCCAATTTAGTAAGGTGGGACAACCTCGAGGGCAATTATTCAACTTTCAAATGGTTTATTTATTTTCATACTTTGTACCACTTTCCGTATTGTGGTTTAAGAGATGTAATCGCTCCTTTTAATTCCTCCCCGCCCGATGTAATTCTTTTAGTTTTTTCTTTTCTTTTCTTTATCACTTTCTTTACCGCTTTCTTTATCACTTTATTTAGTATGTTTGGTTGCTTTTATTTATCGTCGTAACATGTAGCTTCCTTGTTTGTTTTACATCATTTTAATCCACTACTTGAATTAGTAATGGCCGTCTTCGAATAGGCGGAATGGAAGGGGTTTCCTATGTTTCGTACCCTTACCCCCGAATTTGATTTTCGGTTCAAAGACCGATGGAGTATATTTTTAGCCTCTTTTAGTCTTATTTTTCTTATACTAAGATTGGAAGAGCAAGTTGTTGTGTTTGTTAGTTTTCTTCCCTTAAAACTAACTAACGACTCGCCCTTATTTTATGCTTTACTCTCATTTAATCCGCATCCCGGTTGTTTTCTCGAATGCGGGGTAAAAAATTAAGGTTTTATATCTCGCCAATGGGGCAGAGAGTGAGGCTTATTCCATGCAAAGAGTTAAGGAATATTTGATTATTCTGATCTCCGGGCTCTTATTCAACTAATTGTTCCTATACCCTATACACATATCTCACAAAACAAGCCCTTTTTCCTTTGTTTGTCGGCGTTGCATCGAGAGATCCAAGTGTGGAGATCCAATTTAGTAAGGTGGGACAACCCGAGGGCAATTATTCAACTTTCAAATGGTTTATTTATTTTCATACTTTGTACCACTTTCCGTATTGTGGTTTAAGAGATGTAATCGCTCCTTTTAATTCCTCCCCGCCCGATGTAATTCTTTTAGTTTTTCTTTTCTTTTCTTTATCACTTTCTTTACCGCTTTCTTTATCACTTTATTTAGTATGTTTGGTTGCTTTTATTTATCGTCGTAACATGTAGCTTCCTTGTTTGTTTTACATCATTTTAATCCACTACTTGAATTAGTAATGGTCGTCTTCGAATAGGCGGAATGGAAGGGGTTTCCCTATGTTTCGTACCCTTACCCCCGAATTTGATTTTCGGTTCAAAGACCGATGGAGTATATTTTTAGCCTCTTTTAGTCTTATTTTTCTTATACTAAGATTGGAAGAGCAAGTTGTTGTGTTTGTTAGTTTTCTTCCCTTAAAATTGACTAACGATCGCCCTTATTTTATGCTTTACTCTCATTTAATCCGCATCCCGGTTGTTTTCTCGAATGCGGGGTAAAAAATTAAGGTTTTATATCTGCCAATGGGGCAGAGAGTGAGGCTTATTCCATGCAAAGAGTTAAAGAATATTTGATTATTCTGATCTCTCGGGCTCTTATTCAACTAATTGTTCCTACACCCTATACACATATCTCACAAAACAAGCCCTTTTTCCTTTGTTTGTCGGCGTTGCATCGAGAGATCCAGTGTGGAGATCCAATTTAGTAAGGTGGGACAACCTGAGGGCAATTATTCAACTTTCAAATGGTTTATTTATTTTCATACTTTGTACCACTTTTCGTATTGTGGTTTAAGAGATGTAATCGCTCCTTTTAATTCCTCCCCGCCCGATGTAATTCTTTTAGTTTTTCTTTTCTTTTCTTTATCACTTTCTTTACCGCTTTCTTTATTACTTTATTTAGTATGTTTGGTTGCTTTTATTTATCGTCGTAACATGTAGCTTCCTTGTTTGTTTTACATCATTTTAATCCACTACTTGAATTAGTAATGGCCGTCTTCGAATAGGCGGAATGGAAGGGGTTTCCTATGTTTCGTACCCTTACCCCCGAATTTGATTTTTGGTTCAAAGACCGATGGAGTATATTTTTAGCCTCTTTTAGTCTTATTTTTCTTATACTAAGATTGGAAGAGCAAGTTGTTGTGTTTGTTAGTTTTCTTCCCTTAAAACTAACTAACGATCGCCCTTATTTTATGCTTTACTCTCATTTAATCCGCATCCTGGTTGTTTTCTCGAATGCGGGGTAAAAAATTAAGGTTTTATATCTGCCAATGGGGCAGAGAGTGAGGCTTATTCCATGCAAAGAGTTAAAGAATATTTGATTATTCCGATCTCTCGGGCTCTTATTCAACTAATTGTTCCTATACCCTATACACATATCTCACAAAACAAGCCCTTTTTCCTTTGTTTGTCGGCGTTGCATCGAGAGATCCAGTGTGGAGATCCAATTTAGTAAGGTGGGACAACCTGAGGGCAATTATTCAACTTTCAAATGGTTTATTTATTTTCATACTTTGTACCACTTTCCGTATTGTGGTTTAAGAGATGTAATCGCTCCTTTTAATTCCTCCCCGCCCGATGTAATTCTTTTAGTTTTTCTTTTCTTTTCTTTATCACTTTCTTTACCGCTTTCTTTATCACTTTATTTAGTATGTTTGGTTGCTTTTATTTATCGTCGTAACATGTAGCTTCCTTGTTTGTTTTACATCATTTTAATCCACTACTTGAATTAGTAATGGCCGTCTTCGAATAGGCGGAATGGAAGGGGTTTCCTATGTTTCGTACCCTTACCCCGAATTTGATTTTCGGTTCAAAGACCGATGGAGTATATTTTTAGCCTCTTTTAGTCTTATTTTTCTTATACTAAGATTGGAAGAGCAAGTTGTTGTGTTTGTTAGTTTTCTTCCCTTAAAACTAACTAACGACTCGCCCTTATTTTATGCTTTACTCTCATTTAATCTGCATCCTGGTTGTTTTCTCGAATGCAGGGGTAAAAAATTAAGGTTTTATATCTGCCAATGGGGTAGAGAGTGAGGCTTACTCCATCAGCCATGGCCTCCGGCTGGCACCGGCCACGCTTAAGTAGAGGCCATGGCCTCGGACCTGGGGTCGATTGGTGAGGCTTCGATCCGGATTGGTGTCTTCATACCGATCTGGCCCTAAAGCCTCATGGCGGAACCTAAACCATAATTCTATTTATCCCTTGATGAGTAAAAAAATATCCCGGGAATTTTGAAAATAATTCTAAAAATAAAAAGATTAATAAAACCGCCATTCAACTTTGCTTAATTAAATTTAAATCAGATTTAATAAAATTCGGAAATCTTAATAAAAAGTTTATCCCCATATTCTAAAATCAACTTTTAAAAAGTATGTTCAAAATCAATCTTTAAAAAGAGACCCAACATAATCTGGGAAGCTCGGCGGGGCCCGGCCGACCTGGTTCCTACAGAGTGACAACTCCACTGGGGATAAATCATTTATTAAGAGGGCGAAACTTGAAAATTGTAGTGTGTTTTAATGATGTGCTTGCATTAGGCATCCTGCATTTAGCAATCTTTGAACTAGTTTAAATACTATTTTGGATCCAAGGAAAACTTTATCGTACTCCCTGTGTACCCTTTCTAGAGAGAGGCTCCTATCTGGTTCCTTTAGGCAGGCCCAACTAGGCCTCATTGCCCGAGGAAACGGTACCTCGTCCCTCATAGCACGCACTCTTGGGCTAAACCCTTTGGTTCACCGAGAATTTTGGTTGGTATCCTTATTCGTGCAACCTATGGGGGACCAAATTCTCGAACTACGTGTCACCATGTATCCAAACTCTTGAACTCGTTTGACCATAGAACTTTTTGGACTTTTAGGTGTCACCTGGACTTCATTTGCATGCTTGCATTAGCAAAATAAAATCATCTCATATTAAGAGAGTCTATTTACATTAGCAAAATAAAATCATCTCATATTAGGAGAGTCCATTAGCATTAGCCAAATAAAATTACTCATTTCAAAAAGTCCATTTGCATTAGCCAAATAAAATCATCTCATGTTAAGATATGTCTTTTACATTTAGAATTCATCTTTTAATAGGTGAGTCCATTCTTTTCATTTACATTTAGTCCAAAACAAACTCATCTCGAATAAGGTAATGCACTATCGTATAGAAAGCATCCTTACCTTAAGGGTGTTTCAATAGATTATCGTCTCAGCTTAAGTCATGCATCATATCATCATTGCATTCTTTATGTGCATCCAAATAAAAAGCATCCTTGATTCCCTCGGGTCTCGCGCTTAAATCCCTTCCTCCCAAAACCGATCTTTTCTCACATGGTCCTAAACCTCATCTAAATAGGAAATCTACGGCAATCGAGTACCGTCGGAATTTGAGCTCTAAAAGATTAGAACACCTCACCAAAGAGTCTGACATGTCTTCTTTTCTTTCTACCCCGCGATCTATATCGACGCAACAAGCTTCGGTACACACTACACGGTCACAATCTACACCTTGTCCTAAGACAAGTACCTAGAAAGAGTTCACTTTCAAAGGATCCTAACCTAGAGCAAGTATCTTAACCTTAGTTTACTTTATGAGAATATAGTTATGGTGGAAACTAGATTGAATGATCAAGACGAACATATATCATTTATATCGAGGGATCTTAAGACTATCATAAGGGTTATTGAGGCTAGTAAAAGAGATGAGGAAGATGAACATTTGAAAAAGGAAGAGGCCGAAGAAGCTAAACGTTTGAGAAGGGAAACAACCTTGGTTTTGCCACCTCCGCCTACCTTGTCTCCTCCAAGTAGTCCCAAATGTAAATCCTCTAAACACGAATCCAAATCTTAGTCCGATTCCCGTTTAGAGTAGATAGAACAAATGTTAAGGGAGTCATCCATGTTCAGTAATCATAACTTTGATCATAAGGGATTCGCTTCAATCCCTAAAGATAAACTACCTCCTAAGTTTACCATGCCTTATATTAAATTCAAAGGTTTTGAGAATCCCCATCATCATGTACGCAACTTGTTAGGAGCAATGACTCTTAAGAACATTTCTGAAGATACTTACCGCATCAACTTCCCCGGAAATTTAACACCGATGTAATGAAGTTGTACGATATGGTTGACCCACACAAGGTTGCCAACTAGACTGATTTGTACAAGGAGTTCCTCCATCAATACTCCTTTAACACTAATCTACCTGTTACCCTCGGAGACCTGGAATTAATCAAGCAAGGTGAGGAGCAGAGCTTCATGGATTTCCTTACCAAATGGAGAGCAAAGGCAGCCCATATGGTTTATCGACCCTCTAAGAAGTACTAAGTTCAAATCATCGTAAAAAACATTCAGCCCAATGACAATCAGCACCTCAAATTTCTGCCTATGATGAACTTTTCAACCCTTAGAGATGCTGGTTTGATGATAGAAGAAGAGTTGTCTACCGCGACCACAAAAGTCGCGACTAGGTATAGATGTAAATATCATTCCAAAGATAAGAAAACCTCAAATACCAGCAACGCTAGCAGGGGTGCAGATGTCAATGCCCTTAACAGGTATACCGACTACACTCCTATTGATACTACTTACACCAAAGACCTTGACCGTCTCTTGGAAAAGGGGAAGATAGAATTGCAACCTATAAGAGCAGAATAAGAAACCGCGAAACAATCCAAAAATTGGGATGCGAGAAAATTTCACAAATAGTATCACACACGGGGACATGATACTCGAATAGTATTGGACATTCAAGAATAAATTAGAAAGCATGTTTCAAATGGCCAACTACCTTTTCCCGAGGTTGCCCGTAAACCAAGCAACAATAAAAACCCTTTTAATGGCATCTTAGCCATTTTCACTAGACCCATTCCGGTAAATGGGATCCATCTAGTTTTATCCAAGGTGTTACCAAGTCGAAACCACTTCTTAGTTTAGCTCCGCTAGATCTAGAAGTCCAGGGGCTATGGGTAAGTGATGAAGAAAATGTCTATAAAATAAGAAGCAATAGTGATAATAATAGTGACGACTTCTAGGGCAAACTACCATTGGAAGAAGAATATGAAGACTTAGAATTTGCATGTATAACATTCCGAGTGACTCGTCAAGAAATCAGGTATAAACTCCATCTCTTATTAGTTTTGAGTACAAGTCATTCTAAGTGATATAGAAACTTTTCCGAGTAATACGTAACCTTTTCTAAGTGTTACGTAAACTACTGCATAAGTTTTCATTTGTTTCTAAGTGACTCGTAAAGCATACTCTTGCTCATTTTTCACATCTCGTAGTTCCGAGTCACTCGGACAACACTCGGATATATATCGCATGTTCAAACACTCGCTCTAACACGCTTAAACACAGGTGTGACTTCATATTCCAAGTTCGGTGAATTACAGCCTTTATTTCATCTCTTCTAGTCATCATGTTTTGTTTGAACCTTATCTGTCTAGAACAAGCATTCTTTCTCCGATATTCAATATCTAACTTGATCCTTCTCCGCACGGACTCGGATGGAATTTGAGTATAATGAATATTAGACTTAGAAAATTCCATTCCTTTCGACTCGGATAAGTATGCAATTAATTATCTTAATTAAATTATTATTTGTGTCTAATCTTGGACCAATATATTTTGTACTCGTGAGAACCAAAATTTGATTTACTTTTGTAGGTTATTTAAACGAGGTTATCCTACTTTTGAACTACAAAAGTAACCGGCTTCAAGATGTCAAATCACCAGACAGACAAGGCTTTTTCTACTTCCGACCAAGGCCCACAAACTATGTCGGGGTTGTTTGTTTCCAAAACCGAAATCTTCAACGCTAAGCTCAACGGTGGTTTCCACCCTACTTCTCGTACACCACCAAGTGGATTGGGACATCGTAAGAAGTTAAGAGCCGTTGAACAACGTTCACAAGTCAACGGATCTTTTCCGAGTGACTCGAAGAACCTTTACAACGGTCATAGAGGACTTCTAATCGAAGATAGTCACAACGGCTAATCTGCTTGGTCATCTACAAATAGAAGCCAACTCTTAAGATTTGGAGATTGCTGGAACAATTGTCAATACACATACTTAAGCAAAAGTTTTTGTATTCGTATTCAATCTTCCACTTACAATTCCAATTCTATACTTAACATCTTTATGAGTTGTAAGGTCTTGTAATCAGTCACAACTCTCATTCTTATTTTCTAAGGTCCCTTGAGTGAGCTCTAAGTGTTAACTCAGCTCGGTTGTCCCTAACTCGTAAAGGTTACCTCGGTTAGAAAGTACTAGATCGGATAAGGGAATTTCGAGTCTAGGAAAATCTTGTAAGGAATTGTCTAAGGGAGCAATTCTGGTTGAGTCTGTCTACAGTATTTTGTGGATTCAAAATAGTGGATTTGACTTGGTGCTTGGATTAGCACTGGCCGTGGTTTTCTACCCTAGGAGGGTTTCCACGTAATTTATGAGTTATCATTTTTCCGAGTCTAATCTAGACTTAGATTGTGTCAAAGTTAGTTTTAGACTTTACTCTTCCATTTATTTCTTAAATTTCCTCATCACCCTATACACCCCCTCTAGGGTGACTAACTCTCGCCAAGAGCAAACCTTCGTAAGAGTTTTGGGGAGAAACTAAAAGTTCTGTAATTTAGTTCCTTATTAGATCTAGACGGCACAATTTACCCTTGGGTCCACAACGGACTCAAGAAGCCCCAAAAGAGCCTCGAAGCTACAGAGGAAGAAGACCCAATCCTTAAGCAACTTGGGAAATTAAAAGTCAACATCCCAATTTGGCAATTAAGATCCGCTTCCAAGAAACATAGACGGGTTTTAATTGATGCAATCAAGCAAGATCGAAGTCTCTTCTAAAACCACACCGGAGGAAGTAGTAGGACTGGTTAACAGTGGGGGTGGAACTATCACCTTTGATCAAAATGATCTCCCGTAAGAAGGCGTTGAACACAACAATGCCCTTTACTTAACTATAACTTGCATCAACAAGTTTATTCCCTTAACCTTGGTAGATAATGGATTAGCAAGAAACATATGACCTTGGAGAACTTCTAGAAGTTTAGGAATTAGAAAGCAACAACTCTCTAAACAGATCGTCCATCTTCGAGCTTATGATAATTCTAAAAGAATAGTCTTGGGAATAGTGACCTTGCCAATCAATATAGGGCTCGTGGAAAGAAACATCGAATTCTAAGTCCTAGACATCCTAGATTCCTTAATTTACTTCTAGGACGCCCTTGGTTGCACAATCATCGAGCGGTTCCCTATACACCGCATCGAAAGTTAAGATGATCATCATAGGTCAAGTCATAACTCGTCAATGGGGATAGCCTTTGAAGGTTTTCTCTTGGAGAGTTTTAGTCACCCTAGTGGGGGTAAATAAGGTGATGAGGAAATTTTAACAAACTTAGAAACTTTAAAGCTTGAAAAGAATGAACAAGATAATCCGAGTCTAGATTGGACTCGTAAAAGTGTATACCTAGAGTTACGTGGAAAACCTCCTGGATAGAAAACCACGGATAGTGCTAATCCAAGCACTAAGTCAAATCCTTTATTTTGAATCCTCAAAATACAACGGATCGACTTAACCAAAATTTCTCCCTTAGACCATTTCTTACAGAGTTTTCTTATACTCAAAAGTTCCCTTATCTCGATTTAGTACTTCCTAACCGAGGTAACCTTTACAGTTAGGGACAACCGAGCTAAGTTAACTCTTACAGCTCAGTCGAGGGACCTTACTCGTAAAGTAAGAAGAGTATGTGACTAATTACGGACTTTACAACTCGTAAAAGTATTAAGTACGGACTTGGAGTTGTAAGAAGAAGATTGAATGAGTAATGTACTAATAAATATAGTTTCAGCAATGTGTTCAACAATCTTCAAGTCTTGTGAAGTGGTTTCTATTTATAGATGACCAAGTAGAGTGATCGTTGTGTCTTGGTTCCGAACGAAGTCATTATCGGCCGTTGTAACGGCTCTTCCGAGTCGCTCGTAAAAGGTCCGTTGGGATGTGAACATTTTGCAACAACTCTTGGCTCCTACAGGTGCTCTAGTCAACTCGGTGATGTTTGAAAATTAAGGTGCAAATCACCGTTGAGCTTAGCGTTGAAGTTTTCCAGCTTTAGAAATAGACAACCCTTACAGAGAGTCCGAGCTTTGTTTAGAAGTAGGTAAGCCTTGTCTCGCTGGTGATTAAGGGCTTGAGGCCAGCTACTTTTGTAATTAAAAATGAGATAACCTCGTTTGGATAACCTACAAAAGTAAACCACTTTGGTTCTCAAAGTATAAAATACTTTGGTCCAAGATTAGGCACGGATAATAATTTAATTAAGATAATTAAGTGCATAATTATCTTAGGCCTAGAAGAGTGGAATTTTCTTAGTCTAATATTCAATATACTCAAATTCTATTAGAGTCGAGTCCTAAGAAAGATCACGTTAAAAGAGTTAAACCATCGAGTATAACGACTTGATCTAGACAAATAATTCTCAAACACACAAACCGAGTTAGAAAGATGAATTAATACTCTAATTCACTTTGCTTTGAAATATGTTGTCGAACTCGGATAAAAAGTGTTAGAGAGATTATTTGATCATGCGATATGTCCGAGTGGTGTCCGAGTGACTTAGAAACATCAACGTGAGAAGATAAACAGGAATGTGTTTTCCGAGTCGATCGAAACAAATGAAAACTTATATAGGAGTTTCTATAATGCTCAAAATGACTTGTAATCAAAACTTATGAGGGATGAGGTTTGTACCGAGTCTTCATGTAGTACTCAAATTGATATAGATTCGTAGTCCGAGTCTTCAGTGGTGAATAGGGTGATGGAAGATTTTTCAAAAATAGAAACTATTTTGAACAAAACACACTTGGAAAATAATTGTGAGTATAGAATAAACTCGTAAAGTGTAGTACACAGAGAAATACGTGGAAACCCTCTTGGGGCGGAAAACCACGAGACAGTGCTAGTCCAAGCACCAATTCAAATATGAAAACTTAGACTCTGCATTTACATCATTCCGAGTACTATCAAGGAATCGGTACAAACGTCATCCCTTCTAGGTTTTGATTACAAGTCATTCTGAGTGTTATAAAAACTATTTTAAGTGTTACACAAACTATTGCATATGTTTTCATTCAATTCGACTCGACTCGTAAAACATACTCTTGGTCATCAATTCATACTAATGGTTATGAGCTACTAAGACATCACTCGGACTTATCACATGTTCAAACAATCTCAATAACACTTTCAATCGATGTTCGACTTCATATTCCAAGTTAAAGTGAATTATAGCGTTAATTCAACTCTCCAAGCCAGCATGTTTATTTGAGTTGCTTTTGTCTAGATCAAGTACTCATACTCTGGTATTTTATTTATAACTTGATCTTTCCTTAGATTGACTCGGATAGAATTTGAGTATAATGAATATTAGACTCGTAAAATTCCACTCTTCTAGGACTCGGATAATTATGCACTTAGTTATCTTAAATAAATTATTATCTATGCCTAATCTTGGACCAAAGTATTTTATACTTTGAGAACCAAATTTGTTTACTTTTTAGGTTATCTAAATGAGGTTATCCTATTTTTGAATTACAATAGTAACCGACTTCAAGCCGTCAATCACTAGCAGACAAGGCTTTTCTACTTATGAACCAGGCCCGAACACTATGTCGTGGTTGTCCGTTTCCAAAACTAGAAATCTTCAAGGCTAAGCTCAACGGGTGGTTTCCACCCTACTTTGCTTACACCACCTGTGGATTGGGACATCCTAAGGAGTTAAGAACCATTGCACAACGTTCACATCTCAACGGATCTTTTTTAGTGACTTAGAAGAACCATTACAATGGTCACAAAGGACTTCTAATTACAAGATAGTCACAACAGCTAATCTACTTGGTCATCCATAAATAGAAGCCACTTCACAAGACTTGAAGATTGCTGAACACATTGCTGAAATTATATCTCTTTGTATAATACTTATTCAATCTTCATTCTAACAACTCCAAGTCTCGTACTAAACACTTTTATGAGTTGTAAAGTCTTGTAATCAGTCACAAACTCTTTCTTACGTTCGAGAAAGGTCCTTTGACTGAGCTATAAGGGTTAACTTAGCTCGGTTGTCCCTAGGTGTAAAGGTTACCTCGGTTAGGAAGTATTAGATCAAATAAGGGAACTTTTGAGTCTAGGAAAACTCTCTTAGGAATTATTTTAGGGAGCAATTCTAGTTGAGTTAGTCTACCGTATTTTGTGGATTCAAAATAGTGCATTTGACTTGGTGCTTGGATTACCACCGACCGTGGTTTTCTACCCCAGGAGGGCTTCCACGTAATTCGAGTTTACACTTTTTTGAGTCCAATCTAGACTCATATTATCTTGATTATTTAGTTTACACTTTAACCCTTCCATTTTGTTAAAAATTTCCTCATCACCCTATTCACCCCCTTTAGGGTGACTTAGATTCTCCAGGAGCAAACCTTCAATTGGTATCGAGCCTAGCCTTTCGTAAAGGATGTAACAATCCAAAGGTCTAAAGATCAAATGGCTCGGAACAATAGAGAGTTCGATGAAGGAAGATCTTCCAGCAGACCACCAAAGTTAAGGGATCAAATTTTGTACACTCGGAAGAAGCTCATGGAATGCTTTTTACTGGATCACGATGAAGATGTATGGAACATTATACAAGAAGGCAACTACATTCCAATGAAGATGGAAGATGCAAGAACCGTGCCTAAAGAAAAGTTCGAGTGGACCATTGAAGAGGCAGAAAAGTTCATAAAAACTTTAAGGCGATGAACATTTTGATGTGCGCCATCAGCTCAAAAGAATACAATACAAGTGTCAGCATGTGACACAAAGCAAAAGATGTGTGGGACACTCTTGTCAATACATATGAAGGAACTAGCCAAGTAAGACAAGCGAAGATAAGCCAATATCTTTATAAATATGAGTCTGTTCAAGATGGAGCCAGATGAGAACATCACTCGGATGTTCATACGCTTCACCGAGATTACAAATAATCTCAAATCTTTCAGAGAGAGATATCCCATAAAGAGATGTGCGAAAAATCCTAAGGAGTCTACCCAAGAGAAGATGGGGTCCAAAGGTAACCGCCATCGAGGAAGCTATGAATCTCTCTCTTCTAAAGCCGGATGAACTAATTGGGAAGCTACTTACCTATGAAATCCATCTAGAAGAAGAGGATGCCGAGGTTAGCACTAAAAAGAATATTGCGCTAAAGGCCTCGTAAAGCAAAGAAGAGAATCCGAGTTCCTCAAACTCGAAGAAGATCCCATGGCACTCATCGCTTGAGGCTTTAAAAGAATGATAAAGCACAAGAGATAGGAGAAAAAGCTAAGAGAAGAGTTCTACAACAAAGACAAGAAGGAAGAAAAGGTAAACACTCTTCCCCTTCAAAGTTATCTTTAACTAAGAACTCGGCTATTTTGAATGTGGCAACAAAGATCACATAGTTAAAGACTATCCAAGGAGAAAGAGGGACAGAAAGAAGAAGAAGGCTGTGATGGCCACATGGAGTGATGAAAATTCATCTAAAGAAGATGAAGACTCGGATGACTCAAAGTGTTTGATGGCACTATCGGACTCGGAAGCCGAATCCGAGTCGAGTCCGACAACTCGGACAACGAGGAGACAAATCCTCCGGAGGTAATTGAATACTTCCTTAAGTTTTCCAAAGTTGATTTAGCTAAATATATTTATACTTTGGAAGAAAAGTCCAATTCGATTCTTCTCAATTTAAAGAACAACTTGAGTCACTCACTTCGAGAGCATTGTTTTGAAAAATGAATTGGAAAAACTAAGACTTACTTTAAGAGAGCTCAAGACTAGTACTCAGTGCTAATGAGACTAAGTATGAGACACTCGTAAGAGAAAATGAGCATCCGAAACAAAAACTCAATGAGTCTCAAGAACTTGTTTTAAAGTTCACTCAAGGTCAGAAAAACCTTAACATTCTCTTAGGCTCTCAATGTTTCTCCTTCAGGAAAGAATGACTTGGTTTTAACAAAGAGGAGTAATCTAATTCCTACTTAGATCTTTTTAAAAAGGGTTGCATAATGGTGAAGTTCAGGAAGGCTGAGCACGGTCCCATTCATAAGAATGAAAGGAGGACTAAGCCTAGACCAGCTTTATAGGAGAAAGCCTTCTCCACCTGGTTTATAAAAGAAAAGACTTTTAAAAGAAAGAGACACGGACTCGGTTTTCAAAAAGGAGAACTCGAGAATGAGACCAAACCCAAAGTTATTCAAATCTGGGTTCCTAAGAGTCTTCTTCCTCAAAAAGGACCGTAGTACAGGGAGTTACTCGGGTTCGTTAGAGGAAGTGAG
This sequence comes from Talinum fruticosum, assembly GCA_021018815.1. Lineage (NCBI taxonomy): Eukaryota > Viridiplantae > Streptophyta > Magnoliopsida > Caryophyllales > Talinaceae > Talinum > Talinum fruticosum. Next base: position 153,946 of record JAITYX010000123.1, on the reverse strand, counting down.
AAGGGTTAGAGTGTTTCTCACTTGTAGGTAACTCGAAAAGGACAAGAGGTCATTTGTGCCTAGACAGTGGATGCTCACGCCACATGTCAGGAGATTCAAGACTCTTTTCCGAGTTATAAGATTACAAAGGAGGCAAAGTCACCTTTGGAGATGACAAGTAAAGGCAAGATAGTTGGGATAAGCAAGATTGGAAAAGGAAACAATGTGGTTAGCCTAGTTTACATTGTTAAGGGATTAAAGTACAATCTACTCAAGCATTTCTCAACAAGTGTGACAAAGGTCAAGAGGTAAGATTCACTCGGACAAATTGCTACATTTATAATGAAACTACCAAGGAGACTAAGCTCTCAGGTAAGAGATGAGGTAATACCTACACTATTCCCCTCTCGACCCAAGTCAGAATTTGTCTTGTTTAAAAGCATCTCTACATGATGAATCTTTGACATGGCATCATAGACTAAGTCATGTTACCATGCACACCATCAAAAAGCTTGCATCTCATGGTTTAGTTAGAGGATTGCCTTACTGTACATTTAAGAAAGATAAAATATGTGAAGCATGCACAAAAGGGAAACAGGTCAAATCTTCTTTTAAATCTCTCAAAATAATTTCCACATCCAAAGTGCTTGAAATATTGCATATGGGCTTATATGGTGAAATCCCTGTCAAAAGTTTCGGAGGTAAATCATATGTACTTGTGATTGTTGATGACCACTCACGATTTCCCCGGGTTTGTTTTCTTAAGCATAAAAATGAAGCTTTCAAAAAGTTCAAGCAAGCTCTGTAAGAAAAATCAAGTTGAGTCTCGGACTCATATCAAAAGAATTTGAACTAACCATGGAAGGGAGTTCAATTACTCGGAATTTGCAGAATTATGTGATAAGAATGGTATCTCACACAATTTCTCAGCACCAAGAACTCCTTAACAGAATGGAGTAGTGGAAAGAAAGAACCAAACTCTTGAAGAAGTAGGAAGGACATTGATGATTGAACATGATCTACTCGTACTATTTCTTGGTTGAGGTAGTCAACACAACGAAATTACACTCCGAATAGATGCCTCATGAGACTCATCCTCGAAGAAAACTCCATACGAGCTCTACAAAGGGAGGAAACCCAACATTTCATACTTCAAACCCTTTGGATGTAAATGTTATGTTCACAATAATGGTAAGAATCACCTGACCAAGTTTGATTGTCGGTCGGATGAAGGTATTTTTCTTGGCCACTCATCTCATAGTAAAGCATATCGCAATTTCAATAAAAGAACTAATAAAGTGGAAGTAAGCATCCACGTTGTTTTTGATGAGATTGATCAGGGAAAACCAAGTGAGCCAACATTCTTAGATCTGAAGCTCAGTTGAGATGATGATCTTGCAGAAGATGAGCTCAAACAAAGTCAAGGAAAAGCAACTCAAAACGAGGTAACTCGTAATACCATGACTCGTAATGAATGAACTCAAGAGCCAGCTCGAATGCTGAAGGTCAATCAAATGAGCAAGCTCAATCAAATCAGACCTCTGAAGATCAACCAATTCAGCCTACAAACCTGGTGAACCAAAGAACAAGTAGAGCATTCAAATATGCCTCCAGTCACCCACTCGAAAACATCTTGTTTGACATTAACAGATGGGGTAAGAACTCGTTCTTCTTTGTAAAATCTATGTGCATTCACCGCATTGATATCATTAATCGAACCCAGAAATGCACTAGAGGCCCTAAATGAACTTGAATGGGTCGAGGGCATATAAGAGAAACTTAGTCAATTTCAAAGAAACCAAGTCCGGACTCGACCAAACGACCTTCCGACCACCCAATCATAGGAACCAAATAGGTTTTCAAGAACAAACTGGATGAAGGTGGGTTGGTAGTCGAAATAAGGCTAGACTTGTGGCTCAAGGTTACAATCAAGAAGAAGGAATTGATTGTGGGGAAACCTTTGCACCAGTGGCTAGGATTGAAGCAATTAGAATCCTATTGGCATTTGTATCAAGCGTGAATATCAAATTACATTAAATAAATGTTAAATGTGCTTTTCTTAATGGTTTCATTCAAGAGGAAGTCTATGTTGAGCAACCCCTTAGATTTGAAAGCTCAAAATTTCCAAATCATGTTTTCAAATTGCTAAAAGCTCTTTATGGTTTGAAACAAGCTCCCGGATCTTGGTATGAAAGACTAAGTAGTTTCTTGGTTGAGAATGATTTTAAAAGAGGTCAGATTGACAAAACTCTTTTCATAAAAACCAAGGGGAAAGACTTTCTTATCGCTCACATCTATGCAGATGACATAGTTTTTAGAGTTACTAATGAAAATCTCAGTCGAGATTTTTCCGAGTTAATGAGACAGGACTTCTAAATGAGCGTGATGGGAGAACTCAATTTCTTCCTTGGTCTACAAATCAAGCAAGAAAAAGATGGCATCTATGTCCATTAATCATAGTATACCAAGGTGTTGCTAAAGAAGTACAAACTTCAAGATGCAAAACACGCAAGCAACCCCTATGAGCAAGCAGAGATAAAACTAGACTCAAACGAAAATGATAAAGCAGTAGATTAGAAACTTTATCGAGGTATGATTGGATCCCTGCTATATCTTACTTCCGGAAGGGCGGACATATGTTGAGGGTATGTCTCGTGTATAAGATTTCAAGCTAATCCAAAAGAATCACATCTCACTACGGTGAAGATAATTTTTAGATATCTTGCAGGGACTCGTAATCTAGGTCTATGGTACTCAAAAGACTCGAAATGACTCTCACTCGGATACTAAGATGTTGACTATGCTGGATACAAGGTTGATAGAAAGAGCACCTCAAGAGCATGCCAATTTCCAAGTCAATCCCTTATATCTTGGCACTCAAAGAAGCATAACCCAAGTAGCTCTATCAACTACTGAAGCCGAGTACATTGAAGCTAGAGCATGGTGTGCCTAGATTCTATGGATAAAACAACACTTGAGAGATCTTGGACTTTCATTCAAATAAATTCCAATCAAGTGTGACAATCAAAGTGCAATCAGCATCATTAACATTAAGAATCCAGTTCAGCACTCAAAGTAAAAGCATATTAAGGTCGGGTATCATTTTCTAAGAGACAATTCTGAGAAAGGTGATATTGAACTTGAATTTATTCCTACGAAACTTCAACTAGCCGATATCTTTACTAACCCACTTAGTGAGGATCAATTTTGCTTTATTAGGAATGAACTTGGGATGATTAATGCATGATTATGTGCTTTTCTAAGTGAAATTACCTTGTATGATTATGTGTTTTATGTCTCATTTATGTGTCTTAATAACAATTAGTTCAGTTGACCCGGTGATACCGAGCTAGAAGTTATTATTTGCTTGTAGTTTCTGAGTGACTCGGAAATTCTACCGAGTCGACTCGGCTTTTGAGAAAGATGGACACCAAACTTCTGAAATCATCTCTAGATTAGTAGAGAATTTCATAAATTTCTTTTAAAAATCTCTCTTTTTCTTTCTCTCTCTCGCGCGTATCGATCGGAGAACTAGCCGTTAGAAGACAAATACTGGAATTCTAACCGTTGGTGAGCAGAGTAGTCACACCGATCCGAGGCAACCGTTGGAGAGTTGGGTTAGAACGGATATTGAAGGACATCTTTTTCTCTATAAATAGCATCCATTTTCCTTCAATTTGCTACTTTACTCTCTACTCACTCACACTCTTGCATACTAGCTCTCAAGCAAGTTCGGTGTTCTCAAGAGCGAACCTTCACTCTCAACCAAGCAAGAAACAACTCAAGTAAGCAAACCTTAAGCTCTCAATACTCCCTTTTTTGTTCTCTCTTCAAGCTATCTCTTCGCTCTCTGTCAAAGTTCATTTCTTTTCTTCTCAAAGAAACTCCCTAACTATGCCTAAAAGAGGTTCCACCTCGGATTTTCTTGTTTCTGCAAACCAAGAAGCCCCGAACCGAAAGCCAAGAGGGTCCTTCCAACCCCTCTAAAATCCTTGTCACCCAACATCTGATGTTGGATGACAAATTCTTCCCAATCACAAAGTTTTCGTGGTTGAATCACATCAAATCTACAGGGGTATACAATTTCCTCTGTTTCAGCGAGTTTATCTATCCGAACTCGTCTCTCGAGTTCTATTCCAACCTTTCAAGCTCGAGGGGATCCTCACCTCCAGAGTTCAAGATGTAGTTGTTCGTCTTAACATCTCCCTCCTCCACCGCTATTCAAAGTTTCTTCTCTTTTCCTAAACAAGCAACCCTATTCCATTTAACAAGGTTGTTGATGAATTCTTCGAGAAATACGCCAAAGACATCCCCGAGTCACGCAAAAACTTCTCTATGACTCATATGAAGACAGAAGCTCATCTTCTCTATTTCATACCGATGAGAAACTTTTTCTCTCAACACTCAAGCAAACAGAATCCGAACCTCTTGATGACCTTGTTCTGGGTCAACCACTCAAAGCTTAGCCCATCCCGGAGATACGAGTGCTGCCACCGCAAAGATCTTCAACATCTACACTCTCATACCAGCGCAGGCGCACTGCACGTTCATCCGCTTCAACCCGCATAGCTCCCACTTGACCATCTTAATCTTTTTTTCTGTCTTAAGGTTTTTTTAATCCGGACAAGCAAATTGTGTCTATTTGATACATTCTTCCTCATTTTGTTTTTTGCTGAAAGACAAGGGGTAGAATATTTATAAACTTTGTTGTCTTATTTAGGGGACTTTTCTCACCCTTTTTGTATATATTTTTGTGTTTATATGAATATGAATGAAGTTTCGATTTTGTGTTTATTTACTTCTAAGTTTAACTTCTTTCTAAGTTTCACTTTCTTAGTGTATCTTACTCTAATATATCCCCTCTTTTATTTATCTCTACTATGATATGAGCAACATTCTAAGCCCGAATCACTTCATTTATTTCTATGCGATATTCTATTCTTACCTCTAATACAATCTAAGTGTGATAGCTATGATACAATTTAAGTTTGAATCACTTCAGCTTATCTTTCTCGCGATTTTATTCTAAACTCGATATACTCTCCGAGTAAGAATGAAAACTTTGGATTATTTCACTAACAATGTTTCTATCTCGAGTATGGAATGCCTTTCATAAAAAGGGGTAGATTGAAGACTCGGACTCTGCATTTATATCATTCTGAGTAATATCAAGGAATCAGGTACAAACCTCATCCCTTTTAGGTTTTGGTTACAAGTCATTCCGAGTGTGTTAGAAATTTTTCCGAGTGTTACGTAAACTATTGCATATGTTTTCATTCGATTCTAACCGACTTAGAAAGCATACTCTTGGTTATCAATTCACACTAATGGTTCCGAGCCACTCGGACATCCCTCGGACTTATCACATATTCAAACAATCTCACTAACACTTTCAATCTAAGTTATGACTTCATATTCCAAGTTAAAGTGAATTACAACATTAATTCAACTCCCTAAGTCAGCATGTTTATTTGAACTGCTTTTGTCTAGATGAATTACTCAAACTCGATATTCTATTTATAACTTGATCTTGCCTTAGACCGACTCGGATGAAATTTGAGTATAATGAATATTAGACTCAGAAAATTCCACTTTTCTAGGAATTAGATAATTATGCACTTAATTATCTTAATTAAATTATTATCTCGTGTCTAATCTTGGACCAAAGTATTTTTACTTTCAGAACCAAAATTTGTTTACTTTTGTAGGTAATCTAAACGAGGTTATCCTATTTTTGAATTACAAAAGTAACTAGCCTCAAGCTGTCAATCACCGTGAACACAAGGCTTTTCTACTTTTGAACCGGGCCCGAGACACTATGTTAGTGTTGTTTGTTTCCAAAACTGGAAATCTTCGGCGCTAAGCTCAACGGTGGTTTCCACCCTACTTTTCTCACATCACCAGTGGATTGGGACATCCTAAGGAGTCAACATCCATTGCACAACGTTCACAACTCCACGGATCTTTTCGAGTGACTTAGAAGAACCGTTACAACGGTCACAAAGGACTTTTAATCGAAGATAGTCACAACAGCTAATCTACTTGGTCATTTATAAATAGAAGCCACTTCACAAGACCCGAAGATTGTTGAACACATTGCTGAAATTATATCTCTTTGTATAATACTCATTCTATCTTCATTCTTACAACTCCAAGTCTGTTCTTAACACTTTTCGGAGTTGTAAAGTCTTGTAATCAGTCACAAACTCTTTCTTACTTTTTGAGTAAGGTCCCCGAATTGAGCTGTAAAGGTTAACTCACCTCGGTTGTCCCTAGGTGTAAAGGTTACCTCAATTAAGAAGTATTAGATCAAATAAGGGAACTTATGAGTCTAGGAAAACTCGGTTAGCAATTGTTTATGGGAGCAATTCTGGTTGCGTCATTCTACTGTAATTTATGGATTAAAAGTAGTGGATTTAACTTGGTGCTTGGATTAGCACTGGCCGTGGTTTTCCGCCCCGGGAGGGTTTCTACATAATTCCGAGTTTACACTTTTCTAAGTCCAATCTAGACTCATATTATCTTGATTATTCAGTTTAAACTTTAACCCTTCCATTTTGTTAAAAATTTCCTCATTACCCTTTTCACCCCCTTCTAGGTTGACATAGACTCTCCAGGAGCAAGCCTTCAAAATCCACTATTTTGAATCCACAAAATATAAGGACTCGACTCTTTGTAGAATTGCTACCTTAGACAATTCAATTGTAAATTTTCATACACTCGTAAATTGCCTTATCCGATCTAGTACTTCCTATTTGAGATACCCTTTAATGTTAGGGACAATTAAGCTGAGTTAACCCTTACAGTTGGATCAACGGACTTAAAGAAAGTACAAAGAGTAGATGTAATTACAAGACTTTCCTTTACAACTCAAAAAGTAAGAATTGCAGAATTGGAGTTGTAAGTCGAAGATTAAGTATGCACTAAGTAAGTGTTAAGCAATGTGTTCAACAACCTTGAAGTCTTATCGAATGGGTTATATTTATACACAGTAGGACAAATTAGTCGTTGAGACTTGTTCTGCATCGGTGAGCTTCAATAGCGGCTATAACGACTAGTTTCGATCACTCGTAAAGGAATGCATTGTGATATGAACGTTAAGTGGTGGTCCTTGACCCAAAAAGTGGTCTATCCCTCTAGCTGTGACTAAATTCGGGGTGGAAACAACCGTTGGACATAAAGTTGAAGTTTTTCGGATTTGGAAACAAACAACCTTCACAAGGTGTCCGAGCCATATCCAGAAATGGTTGATTTATGTCTGTTGGTGTTTAACGGCTAGAAACCTGTTGCTTTTGCTTTTCAAAAGATAGATTAGGCTTGTTTAATTAACTTGCAAAAGCAAATCAAAGTGGTACTCGAAGTATAAAAATACTTTGGTATAAGATTAAGCAAAGATAATAATTAATTCAAAGTAATTAAGCACTTAATTTACTTTACATTAAAATATGCAATCGAACTCGGATAAAAAGTGTTAGTGAGATTATTTGAGCATGCGATAGATCCGAGTGTCTGTCTCGAATGAGTTAGAAATACTAATGTAGAAGATATACAATCATGTGTTTTCCGAGTCGGTTAGAAATGAATGAAAACTTATACAGGAGTTTTTATAACACTCGGAATGACTTGTAATCAAAACTTAGGAGCGATGAGGTTTGTACCCGAGTCTTCATGTAGTACATAGAATGATTTATATTCGTAGTCCGAGTCTTTAGCCTTTGTGCTACGATCACTTCTAAAGAATTAGTGTTTTTGGGTTGATTTGGACAAATTATTTGAATTTGTGGGCACTTGATGTTGTGTGTTCCATTGAGTGGATTTATGGATCCGATGAGAATCTTTTAATTGGCTATTTCATGGTTGTTTCATATGGATTTTAGGTTTTTTAACTTGTATGTTGTTTCATGTAGAAATTTAATCTTATATTTAAGGAATGTGAATGGATAGAATTATAAAATAAGAGAAGAGACAAAAACGACCAAAATTGAGGAACCAAGGTTCCGGGCAGCCAAGCACGGGTCTTGCAAGACTACACGGTCAGCCCGTGTTGGTTGTTGCCTGGCTCAATTTATGTGTTTTTGTCTGAAATTATTGTAAATGTTTATTTATCAAGAGTTGTACAATTGTTTGCAGTCTAAGATGCATTCCGCCAAAAGTACAAAAAAATTAAGGGGACGAACTATGATAAACAAGGAGAAGTTGGTCCGGAGTATAGATGATCCAACTCTCGTTACACGGGTGTATCGTTTATGTGTTTCATAGAACGTTTAACTTAAACGTTAATGAATCTCATATCCCTCCGTGAAACGGAATACCGTCATGTCGGCGGCGAAAAGTTTAGAGACTACAAATATCGCATTGCTGCTTTATGGGTCTACCAAACAAAGCGAGATAAAACAAGAAGGTAAACCTTGGGATGTCTACAATTGTTTCACAAAGGAGGACTGGAGATCATTTGAGTCATAGGTCCCCTCTCCGGAATACAAGGTTATTTCATTTAGTATTCAATCTCATATACATATAGTGTGATGTTGGTTGTCGAATTGATATAAAAATGAAGAAATGTAAGTGTTATGCACTCGATATTTTTGTTTCTCAATATTACTTACGCAGGCGATGGGTGAAGCCAACCGGAAGAGGATTAAGAGCAATCCGTACCCTCTTGTGTTGTCTTATGGGGTATACGCGATGTTGGAGGAGAGGTTGTACAAGCAAAAGCTTGAACAACTTCAAACCACATCCGGTGAAAGGTCCACCATAGATACTTCGTAGCACATTGTTGATAGCGACGAGCTTTGGATTGAAGGAAGAAAGAAGAAAGATGAAACCTTCATTACGCCCAATGTAGAAGCTATTTCTCGTCAACTTGTGAGTTTTTTTACTATTTTCCTTTATTTATTTTGAGAACTTATCGATTTATTTTCGAAATTTGTCAAATGATAATATTTTTTTCTTCTTACAGGACTCTTTGTCACGGACATGGACTTCAAACACCGACACCACCGGGAGAAGGGACAAGCTAGCCTTGGCCCTACAAAGAGATGAGCATCCCGGTCGTGTTCGAGCCGTAGTTGGGCGGGCGGGGATAGTTGAGCACTTCCGGACTAGGAAGAAGCGCTCCGTCTCTTCAAGCGATGTACATATGGAGGCCAAAATGGCCCAAATGGAGTCCTAAATGTCACAAATGGCTGCACGGATCGAAGATATGAGGGCGCAGATGTGGACAGAGATATAGTCCCAAATGAGGTCATACTTCACAAACATGGGTATGCAGTAACCTAGAAACTTTGATGATGTACATTCGTTCTTACCCCACACACCGGCCGGCGTGAACGCAAGCTCACTTGTCGACCAATTCGAAGTTCCGAACACGGCTAATTAAGATTTTGCAACCTAATTATATTTACATGCATGCATATTTATATTTTCACTATAATGTATAATCTTGTTGAATAATTACTTATAGTATGTTTTTGTTGTTGCGTAACTCCGGTATGTGGCCGTTGAGTAATTACTTATTTAGTATGTTTTTGCTGTTTCGGATGAGGGCCGTTATCCCGGGAAAATGATTACTTTAAAGGGAAACTCTGTCTGTTTATTGTCAAGGTTTTTAGGTTATTTAACTAATATGTCAAATGTTTATTTATTCTTATGCAACCGGCCAATTGCAAGTTAGCTCCTCATCACCCTCCCCTAGAGCATGTTGTGGCATTGGGTGTTGTTTTCCCGTGACGGGCAAATGTTGTCATTCACGGGACACCCCTTGCAGCTGATGAGGTGAGGGTTAGTGTCAAACATGTCATATATGGGAAAGGCGAGAGTGAGTTGCCAATCCATGGAGCGGACATCTACATTGTTGACGATGCGAGTCAACGCTTTTCTTCATTGGCCTATGAGTTTGGTCATCCTCACTACGGTAATTCATTTGTATTAAAAATATTAGATTTAGTCTGTTGTTAATATCACGTACATATATTTCTCATTTTTGTATTGATTATTCACTAGGATATTGGGGACAGATCCGAGAGTGGGATGAAGGACGACAGTGGCACAAGCAAATGTTCGGTGGCACAAGCAAACGTTCGATGGCACAAGGAAACGTTCGATGGCGCCCATTCGGTGTTCGAAGAATTCTCCTGTCAAATCCATTGTGGAGTCTCACACAGATTGGTGTGCTACTGCGGAAAGTTATGTGCGGACTCGTCAACGAGAGGACCGGATCATTTGTAGTACACCAGGTCACATGTTAGGGTTACGTGAAGCGGATCTATCGGTCTTTGTCTTCCTGAACCACATATTACAATTTTTGCACACGTAGCAAATCGGCATATCCGCTATTATGCTTGCCATGATGTGAGTTAATATATTTTTAATCAGTATTTTTGTTTACTAATTGAAGACTCAAACTTTGCATGTATATCATTCCGAGTACTACTAAAGAATCGGTACAAACTTCATCTATTCTAAAGTTTGATTACAAGTCATTCCGAGTACTCTAGAAACTGTTCCGAGTGGTATAGAAACTTTTACGAGTGTTACAAATACTATTGCATATGTTTTCATTTGTTTACGATTGACTCGTAAAGCATACTCTTGCTCATCAATTCACACCGATGGTTCCGAGTCACTCGGACAATACTCAAACTTATTGTATGTTCAAACATCTCACTAACACTTCCAAACTCAGGTCGACTTCATATTGTAAGTTCAAGTGAATTGCGGCGTCAATTCAACTCTTTAACTCAGCAAGGTTTGTTTGAACTATAGTTGTCTAGATCAAGTATTCATACTATGATATTCTCTGTTTAACTTGATCTTTGTCCCGACCAACTCGGATGGAATTTGAGTTTAATGAATATTAGCCTCGGAAAATTCCATTCTTTTCTAACTCATATAATTATACACTTAATTATCTTAATTAAATTATTATCTCGTGTCTAATCCTGGACCAAAGTATTTTATACATTGAGAACTAAAATTACTTTACTTTTGTAGGTTATTTAAACGAAGTAATCCTATTTTTTAAATTACAAAAGTAGGCGGCTTCAAGTCGTCAATCGCCAGCAGAAAAGGCTTTTCTACTTCGACCAAGGCCCGGACATTGTGTCGGGGTTGTCTGTTTCCAAAGCTGGAAATCTTCAACGCTAAGCTCAACGGTGCTTTCCACCCTACTTTTCAAACACCACCAGTGGATTGAGACATCCTAAGAAGTCAAGAGCCGTTGCACAACGTTCACATCTCAACGGATCTTTTCTAAGCGACTCAAAAAACCATTACAATGGTCACGAGAGGACTTTTAATCAAAAGATAGTCACAAAGGCTAATCTGCTTGGTCACCTATAAATAGAAGCCATTTCACAAGACTTGAAGATTGCTTGAACCCATTGTTCAAATTATATTGCTTTATATAATACTCCTTCAATCTTCATCTTACAACTCTCGATCTATACTTAATACTTTTCCGAGTTGTAAAGTTTTGTAATCGATCACAAACTTTCTTTCTTACTTTCCGAGCAAGGTCCCTTGACCGAGCCGTAAGGGTTAACTCGGCTCGGTTGTCCCTAACTGTAAAGGTTATCTCACTTAGGAAGTATTAGATCGGATAAGGGAACTTCGAGTTTAGGAAAACTTTATAAGGAATTGTCTAAGGGAGCAATTCTGGTTGAGTCGATCTATCGTATTTTGTGGATTCAAAATAGTGGATTTCACTTGGTGCTTGGATTAACACTGGCCGTAGTTTTCTGCCCCGGGAGGGTTTCCACGTAATTCGAGTTCACACTTTTCCGAGTGCAATCTAGACTCGGATAGATTAAAAGTTTGTTTTAAACTTTAATATTGCATTTATTGTTAAAATTTCCTCATCACCCTCTTCATCCCCCTCTAGGGTGACTAAGACTCTCTAAGAGCAAACCTTCAATTGGTATTAGAGCCTAGCATTTCAAAAGGATCTAACAATCCAAAGATCTAAAGATCAAATGGCTCGGAACAATGGAGAGTTCGGTGAAGGAAGATCTTCCAACGAGACCACCAAAGTTTAAAGGATCAAATTTCGTACACTTGGAAGAAGCTCATGAAATGCTTTCTATTGGATCACGATAAAGATGTATAGAACATCATACGAGAAGGCAATTACATTCCAATGAGGATGGAAGAAATAAGACTCGTGCGTAAGGCAAAGATCGAGTACACCACTAAAGAGGTAGAAAAGTTCGAAAGAACTTCAAAGTAATGAACATTCCGATGTGCCCCATCGGCTTAGAAGAATACAACAGAGTGTCAGCTTGTGACACAGTAAAAGAAGTGTGGGACACTCTTGTCAACACATATGAAGGCACCACCCAAGTCGGACAAGCGAAGATAAGCCAATATCTTCATAAATTCGAGCTGTTCAAGATAGAGCCGGAACAAAACATCACTCACATGTTCATCCGCTTCACTAAGATTACTAACAATCTCAAATCTCTCGAGTAGAAAGATTTCCCATGAGGAAATGTGCAGAAAGATACTAAGAAGCCTACCTAAGAGAAGATGGGGTCCAAAAGTAACCGCCATCGAGGAAGCTCAGAACCTCTCTCTTTAAAAGCCGGACGAACTCATTGGGAAGCTACTCACCCATGAGATCCATATGAAAGAAGAGGACGCCGAGGTCAGCACTAAAAAGAATATTGCGATGAAGGCCTCGGAAAGTAGAGAAGAAAATCTAAGTTCATTAGACTCGGAAGAAGATCCCATAGCACTTATCGCTAGAGGCTTCAAAAGAATGATAAAGCACAAGAGATGGGATAAACGACCAAGAGAAGAGTTCTACAAGAAAGACAAGAAGGATAGAAAAGGTAAACACTCTTCCCCTTCAAAATTATCTTTAATTAAGAACTCTGGCTATTTTGAATGTGGCAGTAGAGATCATATAGTCAAAGACTATCCAAGAAGAAAATGGGACAAAAAAAAGAAGAAGGTTATGATGGCCACATGGAGTGATGAAGACTCATTGAATATTTCCTCAAGTTCTCCGAAGTTGATTTAGCCAAATATATCTATACTTTGGAAGAAAAGCCCAATTCTAATTCCTCTCAATTTAAAGAACAACTTGAGTCTATCACTTCTAAGAGCATCTCTTTGCAAAATGAATTAGAAAAATGAGACTTACTCTAAGAGAACACAAGACTAGTGCTAAAGCTAACGAGGCCGAGTCCGAGTCACTCATAAAAGAAAATGAGCAAGCTGAAGCAAAAGCTCAATGAGTCTTAAGAACTTGTTTTGAAGTTTACTCAAGGTTAGAAAAACCTTGACATGCTCTTAGGCTCTCAATGTGTCATTCGAAAAGAAGGTCTTGGTTTTAACAAAAGGAGGAATCTAATTCCTACTCGGATCTTTTTAAAAATGATTCCAGAACTGTGAAGTTCAAGAAAGCTGAGCACGGTCCCATTCATAAGAATGAAAAGAGGACTGAGCCTAGACCAGCTTACAGGAGAATATCTTCTCCACCGGTTTATAAAAGTAAAGATTTTCAAAAGAAAGAGACACGGACTCGGTTCTCAAAAGGGAAGATTCAAAATCGGACCAAACCTAAAGTTATTTAAATCTAGGTTCCCAAGAGTCTTCTTCCTCAGAAATGGACCACGAGTAAAGGGAGTTACTGAGTTTATTAGAGGAAGTGAGAAGGGTTAGTTTGTTTCGACTTGCGGGTAGTTCGAAAAGAACAAAAGGGCATTGGTACCTAGACGGTGGATGCTCACGCCATATGTCGGGAGATTCAAGACTCTTTTCCGAGTTAGAAGAATACAAGGGAGGAAAACTCACATTTGGAGATGATAGCAAGGGCAAGATAGTTGGGATAGGCAACATTAGAAAAGGAGACAATCTGGTCGAGCATAATCTACCTTGTCAAGGGATTAAAATAAAATCTACTCAGCATCTCTCAAATGTGTGACAAAGGTCAAGAGGTAAGATTCAATCGAGACCAATTGCTATATTTCGATGAAACTACCAAGGAGACTAAGCTCTCAAGTAAAATATCAGGTAATACCTACACTAATCCTCTCCCTGACCCAAGCCAGAATTTATCTTGTTTAAAAGCATCTCTACATGATGATTCTTGGACATGGCATCGTAGACTAGGTCATGTTAGCATGCAAACCATTAAAAAGCTTCCATCTCATGGGTTAGCAGAGAGGTTTGCCTAACGTGCATTTAAGAAAGATAAAATTTATGAAGCATGCACAAAGGGAAACAGGTCGGATCATCTAATCAAAAGAATTCGAGTCGACCATGGTAGGGAGTTCGATTACTCAAAATTTGCAGAGTTACGTGATAAGAATGGTATCTCCCACAACTTCTCAGGCACCAAGAACTCCTCAACAGAATGGAATAATGGAGAGAAAGAACCGAACTCTTGAAGAAGTAGGAAGGACAATGATGATTGAACATGATCTACCTTACTATTTACGGGTTGAGGCAATCAACACAGAAACTACACTTTGAACAGATGCCTCATGAGACCCATCCTGAAGAAAACTCCATACGAGCTCTACAAAGGGAAGAAACCCAACATTTTATACTTCAAACCCTTTGGATGTAAGTGTTATTTTCACAACAACGGTAAGGATCACTCGACCAAGTTTGATGCTCGATCGAGATGAAAGTATCATTCCTGGTTATTCATCTCATAGTAAAGCATATCGCATTTTCAATAAAAGAACTAACAAAGTGGAAGAAAGTATCCATGTTGTTTTTGATGGGATTGATCAGGGAAATCCAATTGAGTCAACATTCTCGGATCTAAAGCTCGGGCGAGATGTTGATCTTGCTGAAGATGAACCCGAGACGAGTCAAGGAAAAGTCATGCGGAATTAGGTAACTCGGAATACCATAACTCGGAATGAATCAGCTCAAGAGTCAGCTCGGAATGCCAAAGGTCAATTAGATGAGCAAGCTCAATCAAATCGGACTACTCAAGATCAACCAATTGAACTTACAAATCTGGTTAATCAAAGAACAGGTAAACCATTCAAATATGCTTCGAGTCACCCACTCGAAAACATCTTGTCCGACATCAACAGTGGGGTAAGAACTCATTCTTCTTTGCAAAATCTATGTGCATTCATTGGATTCATATCACTAATTGAACCCAGAAATGCACTAGAGGTCCTAAATGAACCTGAGTGGGTAAAGACCGTACAAGAGGAACTTAATCAATTCGAAAGAAACTAAGTCTGAAGTCCGACCAAACGACCTTCGACCACCCAGTCATAGGAACCAAATGGGTTTTCAAGAACAAACTAGATGACGGTGGGTTGGTAGGACTTGTGGCTTAAGGTTACAATCAAGAAGAAGGACTTGATTATGGGAAACCTTTGCACTAGTGCCGGGAATTAAAGCTATTAAAATCTTATTGGCATTTGCATCAAGCATGAAAATCAAATTGTATCAAATGGATGTCAAATGCGTATTTCTTAATGGTTTCATTAAAGAGGAAGTTTCGATGAGCAACCCCGTGGATTTGAAAACTCGGAATTCCTAAATCATGTTTTCAAGTTACAAAAAGCTCTTTATGGTGTCAAACAAGCTCCTAAAGCTTGGTATGAAAGACTAAGCGGTTTCTTGGTTGAAAATGATTTTAGAAGAGGTCGGATCTATGTTGATGATGTAATATTTGGAGTTACTAATGAAATTCTCTGTCGAGATTTTTCGAATTGATGAGATAGGAATTCCAAATGAGTACGATTAGAGAACTCAATTTCTTCCTTGGTGTACAAATCAAGCAAGACAACGATGGCATCTATGTCCATCAATCAAAGTATACTAAGGAGTTGCTTAAAGAAATACAAGCTTCAAAATGCAAAACATGCAGCAATACCAATGAGTAACGAGCATAAAGCTGGACTCGGACGAAAAAGGTAAAGCGAGTAGATCGAAACTCTATCGAGGTATGATTAGATCTCTGTTGTATCTTACTTTCAGTAGGCCGGACATAATGTTTAGTGTATGTCTGTGTGCCGATTTGAAGCTAATCCAAAAGAATCACATCTAACTGCGGTGAAGACAATTTTTAGATATCTTGCGGGGACTCGGAATTTAGGTCTATGGTACTCAAGAGACTCGGAAATGACTCTCACTTGGATACTAAGATATTGACTATGCTAGATACAAAGTTGATAGGAAGAGCACCTTAGGAGCCTGCCAGCTTTAGGGTCAATCCCTTATATCTTGGCACTAAAAAGCGAGAACTCGGTAGCTCTATCAACTGCTGAAGCTTAGTACATTGCAGGTGAAGCATGCTTGTGCTCGGATTCTATGGATTAAGCAACACTTGAGAGATCTTGGACATTCATTCAAATCAATTCCAATCAAGTGTGACAATCAAAGTGCAATTAGCATCACTGAGAATCGAGTTCGAGCACTCAAAGACAAAGCATATTGAGGTCAGGTATCATTTTCTAAGAGACCATTCCGAGAAAAGTGATATTGAACCTGAATTCATTCCTACCAAACTTCAAGTAGCTGATATCTTTACTAAGCCACTTAGTGAGGATCCGTTTTGCTTTATTAGGAATGAACTTGGCATGATTAATGCATGATTATGTGCTTTTCTAAGTGAAACTACTTTCTATGATTATGTGATAAATGTTTCTATTTTGTGCTTTAATAACAATTAGTTCGATTGACCTAGCGATACTGAGCTATGAGTTATTACTTGTTTGCGGTTTCGAGTGACTTAGAAACTTTACTGAGTCGGACTCGGTTTTTGAGAAAAATGGACATCAAACTTCGAAATCATCTCTAGATTAGTGGAGAATTTCAGAAATTTCTTTTAAAAATTTCTCTTTCTCTCTCTCTCTCTCTCTCTCTCTTGCGTATCAATTAGAGAACTAGCTGTTAGAAGACAAACACTGGAATTCTAACCGTTTGAGAGTAGAATAGTTACACTGGTGCGAGGTAACCGTTGGAGAGTTAGGTCGGAATGAATACTGAAAGACAATTCTTTCTCTAAAATAGCATCCTTTTCCTTCATTTCGCTACTTTACTCTCTACTTACTCACACTCTCGCATACTACCTCACAAGTAAGTTCATTGTTGTTGAAGAGCGAACATTCTCTCTCAAACAAGCAAAAAACATCACAAGTAAACATTGAAAGCTCTCAGCTCTCTCTACTCTCTTTACTTTTCTCTCTCTCTCCAAGTTCATCTCCTTTCTTCTAAAAGATCCATAACCATGCCTAAAAGAGGTTCTCATCCAGATTTTCTTGGTTCTACCACCAAGGAGCCCCGAACCAAAAGCCAAGAGGGTCCTTCCAACCCCTCTTAAGTCCTTGTCACCCAACACCTGACGTTGGATGACAAATTCTTCCCAACCACAAAATCTTCGTGATTTAACCATATCAAAACTACAGGGGTTTACGATTTCCTTTGTTTCAGCGAGTTTATCTACCCGAACTCGTTTCTCGGTTCTATTCAAATCTCTTTATCTCTAAAGGGATCCTCACCTCCGAGTTGAAGATGTCGTTGTTCAAATCAACGTTTCTCTGCTCCACCGTTTATTCAAAGTCTCTTCTCTCTTTCTCAGCAGCAACCATATTCCATTCAACAAGGTTGCTTGATGAATTCTCCGAGAAATAAGCCAAAGAAATCCCCGAGTCACGCAAAAACTTCTCCGTGACTCGGATGAAAACGAAGCTCGTCTTCTTTGTTTCCTACTTGATGAGAACCTTCTTCTCTCGGCATTCCAGCAAAGAGAATCCAAACTCCAAGATTCTCAAGGCTCTTTTCACATTCTAGAGGGCTACGAAGCATACCTCTTCCCAGCTATTACAAAGCGAGATGTCCTCCGTGCCAGCTCGGACAAAGAAATCCACCCCTCTTCCTTTTGGGGCTCTCATCCCCTTCATTTTCAAGTAATTCAAAGTCCCGCTCCCCTCGGATCCTAATGCGGTTTACGAGGTCTGCCGTAGTAGTTGGCGAAAAGAGCTTCTTAGCTATGGATACCAGGAGACCCAACCGGGTGTCCGGGTCTATAGCTCGAACCGAGGCAACCTTCTCCTCTGCACCGAGACTCGGACTCGGACTCGGACTCGAACTCCACTCTCTCTACCTCCTCCACTGGCGGTGCTTCCACCTCGGGTGCTTCTCACGTTCTCTTTTCTTATTTCTCTAATACAATGTTAGAAAAGCTCTCCTCCGTGTCCACTCGGATCAAGGACACTCTCCGGTCATTCAAGACTATCCTTCGAGTCTATGACCATAAAAGAAAAGACAGCCTAATCTCAAATGCGAGAGTAGCGGGATGTGCGGCTCAAGACCCGGTCGGCTCAAATACATCGGAAGAGTCCTCGAGCCACGCCAAATCTCCTTCGAGGAGAGGAGGAAGAAGAAGAAGAAGAGGTTGCGGCTAAAGCGGCTCCTTCGAGGAAAAGGAGGAAGGGGAGAAGGAAGAAGAAGAGAAGGAGGAAGAAGGAGCAGAAAAGGAAGATGCTGAGGGACAAGGTCCGAGTGACTCGAAGAAAGCTGGAGCTAATTAGCTTAGATAGTAGTCCGAGTGACTCGGAAGACCCTGTCGACAAAGGTCGGTCGGCGGCGATCAAGCTCGAGGAAGCACCACCCTCCATCGAGTTCTAAGAGGATGAACCTACGGACGATCTTGTTCTAGGTCAGCCACTTAGAGTTGCGCCCATCCCAAAGTTACCGGTGTTGCCCCCGCCAAGATCTTCAACATCTTCTCGCTCATAGCGGTGTAGGCGCACTGCCCGTTCATCCACTTCAACTTAAACTACTCCCACTCCACCATCCTAAATTTTTTTTCTTCTCAAGTTTTGTTTTAGTTTTTAGTTTTATGTTTTTTTATTTTGTCTAGACAAACAAATTGTATCTACTTTATACATTCTTCCTCTTTTTGTTTTTGTTGAAAGGCAAGGGGAGAATACTTAGAAAATTTTTGGTCTTGTTTAGGGGAGTTCTCTCATCCTTTTTTATATATTTTTACGTGTTAATGTGAATGTGAATAAAGTTTCGTGCTTATTTACGAGTTTCAATTCCTTAGTACATTTTGCTCGGATATATCAGCTCGATTACGTATCTTTGATCCGATATAAGCAATGTTCTAAATCCGAATCACTCATTAATTTCTATGCGATATTTTATTCTTAGCTCGATACAATCTAAGTATAACGGCTACGATACAATCTAAGTCCGAATCACTTGAGCTATTTCTCCGATTCTATCTCTAAACTACGATACACTCTCTAAGTAAGAATGAAAACTCTAGATTGTTTCACTAACAAAGTTTCTATCCGAGTATGGAATGCCTTTCATCAAAAAGGGGAGATTGAAGACTCGGACTCTGCATTTATATTATTTTGAGTGCTAATAAGGAATCAGGTACAAATCTCATCCCTTCTAGGTTTTCATTACAAGTCATTACGAGTGTTATAGAAACTTTTCTTAGTGTTACAAAAACTATTGCATATGTTTTCGTTCGATTCCGACTCGACTTAGAAAGCACTCTCTTGTTCATCAATTCACTCGATAGTTACGAGTCACTCGGACATCACTCGGATTTATCGCACGTTCAAACATTCACTCAAACTCTTTTAAACTAAGTTCGACTTCATATTCTAAGTTAAAGTGAATTATAGTGTTAATTCAACTTTCTAAGTCAACATGTTTTAATTCAAATATATTTGTCTAGATCAAGTATGCATACTTTCTTCTTCTCTTTCTAACTTGATCTTTCTCTAGACCGACTCGGATGGAATTTGAGTACAATGAATATTAGACTCGGAAAATTCCACTTTTTAGGACTCGAGATAATTATACCTTAATAATCTTAATTAAATTATTATCTGTCCTAATCTTGGACCAAAGTATTTTATACTTTAAGAATCAAAATTGGTTTACTTTTGTGGGCTATCTAAACAAGGTTATCCTACTTTTTAAATTACAAAAGTAACCGACTTCAAGCTGTCAATCACCAGCGAGACAAGGCTTTTCTACTTACGAACAAGCCCTAGACATTGTGTCGGGATTGTACTGTTCCAAAACTGGAAATATTCAACGCTAAGCAAAACGGTGGTTTCCACCCTACTTTTCGGACACCACTAGTTGATTTGGACTTCCTAAGGAGTCAAGAGCCGTTGCACGACGTTCACATCTCAACGGGTCTTTTCGAGTGATTCGGAAAAACTATTACAACGGTCACTGAGCACTTCTATTCGAAGTTAGTCACAATGGCTAATCTGCTTAGTCATATATAAATAGAAGCCACTTCACAAGTGAAGACTTAGACACCGGTTTGCTCAATTCCGAGTTCTAATAAAGGAATCGAGTATAAGAATTTCTCACTTATAGAGTTTTGATTCCAAGGCATTCTCTGTACCCTAGAAACTTTTCCGAGTTATATGGTATCATCTCTAAGTGATATAGCAGTTACTTCATGCATTTCTTACTTGTCTCTAAGTGACTCGGAAAACAGATATGCATATCTCACTCGGTTCCGAGTCCCTCGTCACTTAGATATATCGCTTGCTTAATAGACTTGTATTTCGCTTTTATCGCACTCAGATTTGAGTTCATGATATAAGTTCTATTCCGTTGGAGTCGGTGTGTCTAGTCTCAATTGAGCTTAGTCTATATCAAGTCATTTCACTCGATATTCTTCTTGTAACTTGATTCTTCACTTAGACTAAGTCGGATGGAATTTTTAGTTTCATGGATATTAGACTCAGAAAATTCCACTCACTTTCCGACTCGGATAATTAGTTGCTTAATCATCGTAATTATCTTATTATATGTGTCTAATCTTGGACCAAAGTATTTTATACTTTGAGAACCAAAATTAATTTACTTTTGTAGGTTATTCAAACGAGGATACACTTTTCGAAATACAAAAGTAACCGGTTTCAAAATGTCAAATCACCAGCGAGACATGGCTTTTCCTCTTCTCTGTTCCAGTCCCGGAAGATTGTGTTAGGGCTGTCTGTTTCCACATCTGGAAAACTGGAACGCCAAGCTTAACGGTGGTTTCCACCTTATTTTTCAAGACACCGCCGAGTGGTTTTAGGACTTCCAAGAGAGTTAAGAACCACTGTCCAACGTTCATATCACAACGGATACTTTCGAGTGACTCGAAAGCCTTTATCAATGGTCACAAAGGACTTCGCGTCGAAGTTGGAGATAACGGCTATGCTGCTTGGTCATCTATAATAAATAGAAGCCAACTCATAAGACTTGAAGATGGCCGACCATATTGTTAATACACGTACTTGAGAAAAGTCATTGTATTTACTCTCAATCTTCTACTTACAACTCCCGCTCTATAATTCATTACTTTCTAAGTTGTAAGGTCTTGTACTTAGTTACAAACACTTTCTTACTTTACGAGTAAGGTCCTTTGACTAAGTCTGTAAAGGTTAACTCAGCTTAGTTGTCCTTAGCTGTAAGGGTTATCTCAGCTAGGAAGTACTAGATCGGATAAGGGAATTTCGAGTCTAAGAAAACTTGTAAAGAGATGTCTAAGGGAGCAACTCGGGTTCGGTCAGTCTACGGTATTAGTGGATTTGACTTCGTGCTTGGACTAGCACAGTCCGTGGTTTTTGCCCCGGAGGGTTTCCACATAATCTCCGAGTGTTTACTTTACGAGTTCATTCTAGACTCGAGACGACCTCAAAAGCTTTTGCTTAATTTGCTTCTGTACTCTCTACGGCATCTCCGAGTCCATATTTTTCGACTACACTTTTGACTCAAAATCTGTTTCTATCTCTTCTTTGGAAAAAGAGTTTGATTTTAGAAGAAAATCCTCCATCACCCTATTCAACCCCCTCTAGGGTGACTCGGACTCTCCCAGAGCAAACCTTCAACAAGACTTGAATATTACTGAACGCATTGCTTGAAATTATATCTCCTTATATAATACTCTTTCAATCATCGTCTTACAACTCCCAGTCTATACTTAACACTTTTCCGAGTTGTAAAGTCTTTTAATCAGTCACAAACTCTTTCTTACTCTGTAAATAAGGTCCCTTGACTGAGTTGTAAGGGTTAACTCAGCTCGGTTGTCCCTAGTCTGTAAAGGTTACCTCGGTTAGAAAGTACTAGATCGGATAAGGGAATTTCGAGTGTAGGAAAACTTTGTAAGGAATTGTCTAAGGGAGCAAATTCTGATTGAGTCGATCAACTGTATTTTGTGGATTCAAAATAGTGGATTTGACTTGGTGCTTGGATTAGCACTGACCATGGTTTTCTCGCCCCATATGGGTTTCCACATAATTATGAATTGATACTTTTCGAGTACAATCTAGACTCATACGAGTCTTGATTATTCAATTTAAACTTTAACCCTCCATTTATTGATTAATTTTCCTCATCACCATATTCACCCCCTCTAGGGTGACTAAGACTCTCCAAGAGCAAACCTTCAAATTCCCTAATTGAGTCAAAGTATTTTCAAACGTCAACCATGATCCAACTCCCTAATTAAATGAAAATATTTCAAACGTCAATCATTATTCAAATCCATAACTGAAAACTTCATTTGGGTAACCGCGACATAGTTGACTTCTTCTAATTCCGGGAACTACTAAAGTCAAGGAGCAACATTTATTTACCTGGACCACATAGGTTAACTAGGAGTACTAGACTGCACGATATCGTAAGATCAAATCGCATGACCAAGTCCCTATGTTTGGAGTAAATCATTAACCCGGATCTGTACAAGTTAAGTAGGAATATTGGACCGCATGATATCCTGTGGTGCTAGACTCCCTAACTCTTAAAAACACTCAATATTAATACACTTCCTTTCAAATGGTATCTAAAGAGAAACACATTCCCAAACTCCATTTCAAGTTACATTATGTAGGAAATATCTCAATTAAATTTCATATTTAGGATGTAACATTTAGAGTTTCAAAACCATTGCAAACTCGCATCTCAAAGACATTCGAATACAAATAAACCAAACAAACCATTAAAAACATATTATTATAGACCAAACCAATTATCCTGTAAAACCCGCAACTTGAATTCAATTCTTAATCGGGTTTAAAATTATTCAAAAGTATTCAGAATAGATTTTGTTTAAATAGAACTTACCTAAACAAACGTAAAACGAACCTGTGTAAATAGATATAAACAGAACTTATGTAACTTGTCTTCAAAATTAATATTCACTTCTCAATTCCACCAACTCATAAATTCAAGTTAAAAGGTTGCATATTCAATTCGCACAAATTTAGATTTTATTCATTTTAGGCTCACTTCGTTTCAAATTCGGTTTCGGATGCAAGTTCGATTTGCTTCTTATCTTCCCAACCTAATACAATTCATTCCATCAATTTTCAAATATATAGTAATTCCCATATCAATAACCAACTCTCAAAAATCATTATTGACGTTTATAAATGTATTAAGCCATATAATTCCCACTCTTCAAGTTCAATTCGGTTTTAGGGGTTTAGATTCGTTTCAAACTCAATTTAACATATCATTTCTACTACCCACCCAAACCTTTCACAATCATTATCCAATTTGTTTACACATCACAATTCTCAATTTTATACTCCAAACTCATTCATACCACATACATCAATAATTCTAAACTTCAAATTTCATTTTTGGCTAGGAATCACTAATAATTTAAAATAAGTGATTATCCACCTTGAATTCTTAGGGTTTGAACTACTAGTTTGGGAATATTGCATTCCGTTTCTTCTTCTTCGCTTGTTATTTCTCCCTCTTCCTTTTCTCAATCTTTGACCCTTGTGTGGGAAAAATAATAACGAGATGTGACTAATGACTAAATTAAACGAACTTATTTGATAGTCAAGGTGTAGTAGTCCACTGCCCAAAAATCGAATTTGCTCCCTACAAGGTGCACCGGTGACTTATGAGAAATCGATCTACAAGGATACACGATAAGTTGTTCGAATGGTGCACACGAATGAACAATAGTAAGGAACCTTGAATAATTACCCAGAAAGATTTTTTACGAGAGGAAGACTTATATGCTATGTTTTTTCTATGTCTTAAACCAAGAGGAATAAAACAACAATATATAGAAAAAGGACGAGAGTCGAAAACCGGGCAACAACAAGAGAAGGCTGATTATGAGGAGCAAATCAAGCAAAGCTAAAATCAAGAGATTCGGTTAATTCTTTCGGCAGAAAAGGGATACTAACAAACACTTGCTGAGAATAAACATTGACTATCCCAAAGGAATTAACACCAGATTTGACTAAAAATTAAAATCAAATAAGACCCATGCCCATGCCCATGCCCGTAGCCGGCCTGACCCCGCATGGCACTTGGGGCGGGCGACACGTGAGTGCATTTGTGTAGTGTAGAGACTCCCTCTACCAGCACTATGTTTCTACAAAGGCCTTTGTCTAAGGTAGGTATCCATCACGATTCACTCACTCAATGAACTTAAGGCCCTTTCCTTATGTTAATGACAACACTGTGTTTCTACAAAGGCCTTTGGTGCAAGGATATGTAAGATTCATTTCAGATTTTACATACTCAAGTGATATCACATCATCTTTAATTAGATTCCTAACGATCTTCCGCCTCGGATGAATGTGTCTTCTCTTCCCATTGTAGGTGTGGTTGTTAGCAACTCTTATGGCTGCTCGTGAGTCACAAGGCATGGAAACTTGTGGTCTTGGCTTCCCCATAGTGGAATATCTACCAGGAGTTCTCTCAACCATTTTGCCTCTTGACCTACCAATTCTAAAGCAATAAACTTAGATTTAATTGTTGATTTAGCAATGCAATTTTGCGTGCAAGATTTCCAAGATATAACACTATAATGTAAACACATAGTCATTGGTTGAATTAATCTCATCATTATCGAAAACCTAGTTGGTATCATAATAGCCTTCTAACACAACAGGAAATGAAGTAAAGTGAAATCCCCACTTAATAGTCCCCTTCGGATATCTTAATAATCTAATTAGGGCATTCCGAGTGGTCACTATTGGGATTATGACAATAACAACTCTATCTACTCACTACATAGGCTATATACTGGATTAATATAGTTCATTAGAAACATTACACTACCAAAACTTTTTGCATACTCACTTTGTGAGACAGCAATGCCTTTATTCTTTTTCAAATGAATACTAAGATCATAAGGGGTCCTCATATGGGCATTATCAAAAGTGTCCAATTTTTTAAGTATTTTTTTAACATAGTGACATTGATTAAGGCTTGTACCATCTTTTTTCCTCGTCGACTTAATACTAAGAATAATGTTTGCCTCTCCCAAATCTTTCATGTCAAAGCAAGTACTCAAAAAGCATTTTATAGATAAAACAACATCTATGTTTGTTCCAAAAATAAGCATGTCATCCACACAGAGGCAAATAATTACACAACTATGTTCATTGTTTTTGGAATATACACATGCATCATAATTATTGACATGAAAACCATTAGATGTAAGAGTAGAGTCAAATTTTTCATACCACTGTTTTGGTTCTTGTTGCAATCCATACAAAGATTTTACAAGCTTGCATACCTTATGTTCCTAACTATGAATCACAAAACCTTCATGTTGCTTCATGTATATCTCTTCCAAGAGGTCACCATTTAGGAATACTATTTTCACATCCATTTTATGAATAACAAGATTATATATGGAGGCAATAGCAATTAGAGCATGAATAGTGGCAACTTTGGTCACAAGACAATAGTTATCGAAGTAGTCTAGACCCTTATTTTGGTTAAGACCTTGAGCCACAAGTCTAGATTTAAACTTATATATGGTCCTATCAGCTCTCTTTTTTTTAAATACTCATTTACTACCAAGTGCCTTACATCCTCTAGGAAGTTCTGTTAGGATCCAAGTCTTGTTGCTCATAAGAGACTCTAATTCACTATTAATGGCCTTTTTCCAAAAACTAGAGTTTATGGACTCAATAGCTTGTTTATAAGTCTTAGGATCCTCTTCTATGAGATATACATTCACAATATGTTCATCTACTATGTTGTCCTCAATCAAGAAGGAAGTCACGAAATCAGGTCCAAAACTAGTCTCAATTTTAGCTCTTTGACTCCACCTAGGTTCTAAGTTCACATTACTAGAAGAAGCAACATTGTGAAATAGAAGGTAAACAATTATTCATTACTTTCATAGGAAAAATATGCTCAAAGAAATCTATATCTCTAGATTGTTTAACAACACTAAAATTAGGATCATCTTTCAAAATAAATCTATAAGCAACACTATTGTGAGAATGACAAACAAAAATAACATCAACAGTTTTAGGTCCAATTTTATTTCTCTGAAAATCGGGAAGACCAATTTTAGCTAAACAACCCCATACTCTAATGTAGTTCAAGTTAGGGTGGAAAGCCCTCCATAATTCTAAGGGAGTCTTTCCTATGGGGTACTCTATTAAGCACGTAACAAGCATAAAGAACGACTTCCCTCACATCTTAGAAGGGATCCCTAAACTAATAAGAATAACATTCACAATCTCTTTACAAGTTCTATTTCTTCTTTCAACTAAACCATTTTATTGAGGTGCATAAGGGGTAATACTTTCATGAATAATAACTTTTTCTCCACAAAAGATCATAGGGGTGGTGGTGTCATATTCCCCTTCTCTATCGAACCCTATTAATTTTTTGGTTCGGTTAATTTCTACCTCTACTTTATACGGTTTGAATTTTTCACTAGCCTCATCTTTACCACTCAAAAGATACAACGTAATGAACCTTGAGTAGTCATCAACAAAGTTTATATGATATTTCTTCCTACCCGTATTCATGGTATTTTTGAAGTGACCTAAATCGGTATGGACGAGGTTGTAATAAAGTAGAGATCCGAGTCACAACTTTATAAAAGGTTTCTTGGGATGTTTAGCTTCTACACAAATTTCGCATTTGTTAAAATCACAATTAATAAAAGCAAGAATTACACTAAGTTGTTTTAGCCTTTTGATTGAGGCTATGTTCACATGACCTAGTCTAGCATGCCACAAAGAAATGGACTCGGTAATATAAGCAACGAAGCATTCATCTTATTTCAGCAATAATATCAAAAACAAACAACCCCCATTACTAAAACCCTTTTCCATAAATTCGCCATTTCCTGTGAGTACAATTTTTCAAGAATTAAGAAATACTTTAATTCCAGCCTTGGCTAAAAGATCAGCAAAAATAAGATTTCTTCTATCTTCTAGAACATGAAATACATTTTGAAGTGAAGGAGTTTTCGATAAGTTAGTTTCAAATAAATTTTGTCCTTACCAAGGGCTGGAAGAGAAGTAGCACTAACCATAAAAACACATTCACCTTCGTAAGCCTTTTCGTAACTTTCGTACTGAGTCTCTGTTGGTTCAAATATGTTGAGTGGCTCCGAATCAACCACCCATTCAACAATGTTACTTACCATGTTTACCTCGAAACTATAGCAATGATGACAACACTCGGATATATTACATGCTCAAACACTCGGTTCTATAAACTCGGTTCGACTTTATGATCTAAGTTTGAGTGAATTACTGTGTTAATTCATGTTTCTAAGTCAGCATGCTTGGTTTGAACATTGGCAGTCTAAATCAAGTCTTTCCACTCGATGTTAATTATCCGACTTGCTTTGCTTCTAGACGGACTCGGATGGAATTTGAGTTTAATGAATATTAGCCTCGGAAAATTCCATTTCTTTATGGCTCGGATAATTATGCACTTAATTATCTTAATTAAAATTATTATATGTGTCTAATCTTGGACCAATGTATTTTATACTTTGAGAACCAAATTGATTTACTTTTGTAGGTTATTCAAACGAGGCTATCATATTTTTGAATTACAAAAGTAACCGAGCTTCAAAACGTCAAATCACCAAGCAAACAAGGCTTTTTCCAACACTAAGCAAGGCCTAGACACCTGTATCGGGGTTGTCTGTTTCCAAAATTAGAAATCCGCAACACTAAGCTTAACGGTGGTTTCCACCCTTCTTTTCAAACACCACCAGTGGATTGGGACTTCCAAAGAAGTTAAGAGCCGTTGCCCAACGTTCACACCTCAACGGATAGAATTCTAACTTCTCATACCACATGCGAAAATTATATCATTAAGTTTAGGCATATCGGATAAGCACAAAGTAACAAACATGTTTGTTAATCTAGACATTAGACATAAAAAGTAATTAAAATCAAAATTCGATTTTAAATTATTAGAAAAAATAAACACAAGATGTGACTAATGACTAAATTAAACAAACTTATTTGATAGCCGTGGCATGGTAGTCCACCGCCCTAAAACCGGACTTGGTCCTCTACACGATACACCGGGGACTTAGGAAAAATCAATCTCCAAGGATACATGGCGAGTTGTCTAAATGGTGCACTCGAACAAATGACGAGTGAGCAACCTCAAACAATTACCTAGAAAGATTTTTTAGAGAACAGAATTTTTGTGTTGTGTTTTTCCTTTGTCTCAAACTTAAAGGAGAAAAATGACAATATTTAGAAAAGGATGAGACTAAAAATCGGGAAAGAATTATAGACACCTAAAAGTGTCATATCTTTCCTCTTTTATTAATTTGTTGGTCCGGTGATAAAATCTCAATCTCGTTTGCAAACTCGGATCACGATCGGAGTCCGATTGGCGTAACGAGAGCTAGGAAACCACAAAAACCCATTAGCATCACAAAAGTAAGCCTTTTTGTTTGGGCCAACCCATAAACCCATTTTCTTTCGGCCGGACCAAGCCCGGGTCAAGACTCTCAATCGGAGAAGGCCGACACCACACTTTAGGCTTTTACGCACACTAAACGCAGCTTTTCATCTTTAGCATCCCGAGTGTAACATGGAGCTTTAGTGTCCAAACGATGCCTTTTGAGGCGCTACGTTTTGTTCCAAGTGCCCAACCGAGGCACGAAAGTCAAGTTCACCAAACGACGCCGTTTGAGGCCTCACATCACCAAAACGTTACGTTTTGCTCCAGTGTTCAACTAAGGCATGGAAACCAAGTCCACCAAATGACACCTTTGGGAGATCGATGCCGGCTTTCTCGGCGCCCTCCATGGGATTCCCGATCCAAGCTGATTTTATTCAGCTTTTCTCCCGATTTCATGCCATAGACCAGTCCGATTTAGCTGCTTAGATGGTCGCTTGTTGAACTTTTAGGTAATTATTTTGGCCAAATGTTTTCTTATAAATAGAGGATCATTACTTCCATTTGAGATAGGTAAATACCCTAGCTACACCCGGTTGAAATTAAGCTAAGAGCTACTTAATGCTACATCCGTATTTTAATCTCCTGGCTCATTTTCAGCTAACTCCTACTACAATCTCAAGCAATCTCGTAATTCAATTATGTTCCGTAATCCTATACTTTTCATACTACCTACCTCCACAAACATTGCGAAAAGCCTCTTTTGATCTTGCTTGCCCATCGTCATGCTTCGAAATTCATTTCATGATTCAAGATTAGTAGGTTGGACAACCTGATGGTGCTTAACTCACTTCAATCCCACATTACAATTTATTTCCTTTATTCCTTTAATATTTTTTGTATTGTGGATAAAATGTAATTGCTTTTAATTTCTCCTCGCTTCGTTGTAATTTTATTTTTTCTATTTCCTCTTCGCATTCTTTTATCACTTTCTTTTATCATTTTCTTATATGCTTTTATTGCTTTCTTCGCATGCTTTGATTGATTTAATTTTCCGCACATTGCTTGTTGCATGCTTGATTGAAAAGACACTATTTAAACTCACAATTCGAATTAATGGAGCTCGTCTATTGACAGGTGGATTGGAAGGCTTATCCCTACAATTCGTATCTTTGCCCCCGAACCCTAGATTCTTGGTTCTACACCAATGGAGTAATTTCTTAAACCTCTTTCAAGCTTATATTTTCCATACTAAGATTGGAAGAGTACTATTTTTTTAAATTTTTGTTAGTTTTTATTCCTAAAATTGATCGGCGACTCTCCCTTTGTCTGTTTTCATTTCTCCTAATCGTATCTCGAGCATTTCTAATTTAAAAGTGGACAAATTGATCTA
Organism: Talinum fruticosum; assembly: GCA_021018815.1. Lineage (NCBI taxonomy): Eukaryota > Viridiplantae > Streptophyta > Magnoliopsida > Caryophyllales > Talinaceae > Talinum > Talinum fruticosum. The sequence continues at coordinate 123,960 of JAITYX010000123.1, read as the reverse complement.
TTTTTTTACATCCAAGGCCATGGACCGAGACTCGACTCCTAAGTCTCGGCCTATGGTCGCCGTCGACCTGTGGCCGGGTTTATCTCTTGGTCCAAATCGGTGTTATCACAACTTTTTAGCCCAAAAGCCTTACGACGGAATGTAAATTGTATTTTTACTTTTTCTTAAATTATGAACTAATATCCCGAGAACTTCTAAAATTAATTTATAAAATAAAGGATTAATAAAATCACCAATAATCGCTTTGCTTAAACTGTTTTTAAATCAAATTACGAAAATAAAAATCTCAATAAGAGACACACCCCCACTTTTTAAATCCATTTTTTAAAAATCAACTTTCGAAAAGAATCTTCAAAAACCAAAGAGAGTCGACATTCATGGGGAAACTTGGTCTCATGGGTTCCTTTATGGGAGAGTGGGCCCATGTTTCCTACAAGAATAAGAGAAGGTTAATTATAAGGAGCAAATCAAGAAAAGTTGAAATCAAGAGATTTAGTCAATTATTTTGGCGTAAAAGGATACTTGAAGGACACCTGTCGAGAATAAACATTATCTCGTCTCAAAGGAATTAACACCATACTTTAGTAAAAACTTGTAATCAAATAAGACCCATGCCCATTCCCATAGCTCCTTCCTCTCGTCCCCTTGCTCTCTTGTTTCTCTCGCATTTGGTTTTCACTCTCCCGCTCTTTCTTTTTCTACTTCTACATTTGGTTTTCTCTCTCTGTCTCTCTTGTTGCTCTGTGCTCTCTCTCTTCTTTTTCATTTGTTGCTCGACTTTCCTTCTTCGTCTTTGTCTTTTCACTCTCTTCTCTCACTCAATCGCTCGCCCTCTTTTTCTCGTATCTCGCTTTAATCTCTCACTCTCACTCTTCTCTCTTTTAACTCTCCTTTCTCTCTCTCCACTATTGAGTGGCCTAGTACCCATTTCAGATCGGGCCCCTTATTTTCATTCTTTATCTCGCTAATACAAAACTCTAAATTCCACCTTTTTCTCTTTTTTTGGTTGTTATCCAAGTGTAAAATATGAGGGTAGGCTGGGCCAAAATAATATTAACTCGGGTCTAAATTTGTGAATTGGTAATTTCTTTATTTATTTCGAAGGTTTGCTTTTGGAGAGTCTTAGTCACCCTAGAGGGGCGGTGAATAGGGTGATGAGGAAAATTTAATAAACTTGGAAGATTAAAGCTTGAAAGCAGTAAACATGGACTCGGAAAAATATGAACTCGGATTTACGTGAAAACCCTCCCGGGGTAGAAAACCATGGCCAGTACTAATCCAAGCACCAAGTCAAATCCACTATTTTGAATCCACAAAATACGATAGATCGACTCAACCAAAATTGCTCCCTTAGACAATTCCTTACAGAGTTTTCCTAGACTTCGAAGTTCCCTTATCTAATCTAATACTTCCTAACCGAGATAACCTTTATAGCTAGGGACAACCGAGCTGAGTTAACCCTTACAGCTTGGTCAAGAGACCTTACTTAGAGAGTAAGAAAGAGTATGTGACTAATTGAAAGACTTTATAACTCGAAAGTATGAATTACAAGTCGGGAGTTGTAAGTAGAAGATTGAGTGAGTATTATACGGAGAGATATAATTTCAGCAATGTGTTTAACAATCTTTAAGTCTTGAGAGCTGGCTTCTATTTATCAATGACCAAGCAGATTAGCCGTTGTGATTATCTTCGAAGAGAAGTCCTTTGTGACCGTTGTAACGGTTCTTCGAGTCGCTTAGAAAAGATCCGTTGAGTTGTGAACGTTGTGCAACGGCTCTTGACTCCTTAGGATGTCCTAATCCACTCGTGGTGTCCGAAAAGTAGGGTGAAAACAATCGTTGATCTTAGCGTCGAAGATTTCCAGCTTTGGAAACAGACGACCCTCACACAGCGTCCGGGCCTAGTTCGAAGTAGAAAAGCCTTGTCTGCTGGTGATTAACAGCTTGAAGCCGGTTACTTTGTATTTGAAAAGTAGGGTAACCTCGTTTACATAACCTATAAAAGTAAACAAATTTTGGTTCTCAAAGTATAAAATATTTTGGTCCAAGATTAGGCACATGATTATAACTTAATTAAGATAATTAAGTGCATAATTATCTCGAGACCTAGAAATGTGGAATTTTCTCGAGTCTAATATTCATTATAGTCAAATTCCATCGAGTTAGTCTTAGGAAAGATCAAGTTATAAAGAGAATATTATAGTATGAGTACTTGATCTAGACAAATACATTTCAAACAAACATGCTGACTTAGAAAATTGAATTAACGCTCGTAATTCACTTTATCTCGGAATATGAAGTCAAAACTCATATTAAAAGTGTTAGAGAGATTGTTTGAACATGCAATAAATCTATGTGGTGTCTCGAGTGACTCACAAACATCAGTTTGAATTGATGTCCAAGAAAGTGATTTCCGATTCAGTCGAATCGAATGAAAACATATGCAATAGTTTCTATACACTCATAATGACTTGTAATCAAAACCTACGAGGGATGAGGTTTGTACCGAGTCCTTGACATGACTTAGAATGATATAAATTTAGAGTCCGAATCTTCAATCTCCCCTTTTTGATGAAAGGAATTCCATACTTAGATACAAACTTTGTTTGTGAAATAATCAAGATTTTTCATTTTTACTTGTTTGACAAAGAATATATCGAGCTTAGAATAAAAAATCGTAGAGTAATAGAATAATGAATGAAGTGATTCGAATTTAGAATATTTCTGCTGATAGCTCATTTGATGAAGAATTACGAGTAATTATATCAAAGCGAAGATAAATAAATGAGCTAGTATATCGAGCTAAAATAAAATGAGAAATTTAAAACTCGGAAAGATGTAATATCGAGAAATCAATAAGCACGAAATCACAAACTTCATGCTTATTTATATAAATAGTGAAAATATATACAAGAGAAAGGGTGAGAAAACTCCCCTAAAGAAGACAACAAATTTTCTAATTATGCTCCGCCTTACCTTTCAACAAAAAAATCAAAATGGGGAAGAAAGTACAAAGAAGATACAATTTGTTTGTCCGGACAAAAAAAATAAAAACACATAAAGAGAAAAAAATATTACGACGGTGGAGTTGGTGCTGTCTCGAGTTGAAGCGGATGAAGGTGTCGTGCGCCTTTGCTTATATAAATGTAAAGACGTTGAAGATCCGGGCGGGGCAGCACCGGGATCTCGGGATGGGCTCAGCTCCGAGTGGCCGACCCAAAACAAGATCATTCAAAGGTTCATCCTCTTGAAATTCTACGGAGGGTGGTGCTTCCCGGGCTTGAGTGCTCGCTGACCGACCGGCGTCGGTAGGGTCTTCGACTCACTCGAGCTCGCTGTCCGAGCTAATCAATTCCGATTGAGTAGCGGGAGCACCTTGTCCCTTAGCTTCTTCCTTGTCTCCTCCTTCTTCCTCCTTTTCTTCTTCTTCCTTTTCTTCTTCTTCCTTCTCCTCGAAGGAGTTACTTGAGCCGCAGCCTCTTCTTCTTCTTCTTCTACCTCTCCGGATGGAGATTTGGCAAGGCTCGAGGACTCTTCAAATGTTTCGAGCTGTCCGGGTCCTGAGCTACTTTAGAGCGCCTTTCTCCGAGGAGCTCGATTAACTACCGCTGCTCTTTAACTAAAGCCTTCATCTCGAGAAGCACATCTTGCTCGCTCTCGAATTTGAGACTCAGGCGGTCGTTTGGTTGATGGTTATAGAGTGAAGAATAGTCTTGAAGGAGCGAGAGGGGTCCTTTATTTCGGTGGACACGAGAGGAGAGCTTGTCTATCATTGTGGTAGACAAGGCTGCAGCCGACAGAGCAAGGGGCACCTAAGGTGGAAGCACCGCCAGGTGGAGGAGGGAGTGAGAACGAAGTTTTAGTCCGAGGTGGATGAGAGGGCTGCCTTAGTTCCGAGTCGTGGACCCAAACACCCGGTTGTGTTTCCTGGTATCCATAGCCGAAATGATCTTTTCCGCCAACTAGAATGGCATCCTCGAAACCTCATTAGGATCCGAGGGAGCGGGACCTTGAATTGTTTGAAAACAAAGGTGAGCGAGACTTCGAAAGGGACAGGAGTTGATTTCTTAGTTTGAGCAAGCACAGAGGCCATCTCGCTCGATAATTCGTTGGGAAGTGGTCTACATCATAGCCCTTGAGTATGTCAAACAAACCTTTGAGAATCTTTGAAATTGGTTTCTCTTTGTTGGAATGGTAAGAGAAAAAGGTTCTCATCGGCAGGAAACAGAGAAGACGAGCCTTGGTCTTCATCCGAGTCACGAGATGTTTTAACGTGACTCGGAGACCTCTTTGGCATATTTTTCAAAGAACTCATCAGCAACCTCGTTAAATGGGATAGGGTTGCTGTTGAGGAAGAAGTATGAAACTTTAAACAAGTGATGGAGGAGAGAGATGTTAATACGTACAACTTTCTCACGAACTCGGAGGTGAGAATCCCGTTAGCGCTAGAAAGGTTGGAGTAGAATTCAGCGACGAGTTCGGGTAGATGAATTAGTTGAAACAGAGGAAATTGTATACCCGTGTGGTTTTGATGTGGTTCAACCACGAGAATATTGTGGTTGGGAAGAATTTGTCGTCCAACGTCGGGTGTTGGGTGACAAGGATTTTAGAGGGGTTAGAAGGACCCTCTTGACTTTTGGTGTGAGGTTTCTTGGTTGTTGAACCAAGAAAATGCAGGCGGAACCTATTTTCGGCATGATCAGGGAATTTTTGAGAAGAAAAGAGAGTGAACTTTGAGAGGATGAGGAGTTAGCTCGAAGGAGAGAGAGACAGAAAGAGAGTACGAGAGCTTATGAGTTCTCGAGTGTACTAAGCTTGCTTGAGAGCGAGAATATGAGAGTAAGTAAGGCAGAGTGTATGTGAGCAGAGAGTAAAGTAGCAAAATGAAGGAAAATAGATGCTATTTATAGAGAAAGAAATGTCCTTCAGTATTCGTTCGACCTAACTCTCAAACGGTCGCCTTAGACCAGTGTGTCTGTTCTCCTCTTCAATGGTTAGAATCCCAGTGTACTGTCTCCCAACGACTAGTACTCTTATTGATACGCGCGAGAGAGAGAGAGAGAAAAGGAGAGATTTTAAAAGAAATTTATGAAATTCTCCACTTATCTAGAGATTATTGGCGGGCTCCTGAGATGGTCTTTCTATCAACCTTGTATCGAGCATAGTTAACATCCGAGTATCCAGTGAAGGTCAATTATGAATCTCTTGAGAACCATACAGCTAGATTTGAGTCCTTACAAGATATCTAATGATTCTCTTCACTCGTAGTGAGATGTGATTCTTTTGGATTAGCTTGAAATCTTGCACACAGTACATACACTAAATATTATGTATGGCCTACTTGGATGTGAGATATAGTAGAGATCCAATCATACCTCGATTGAGTTCCTAATCTACTCGCTTTACCTTTCTCGTCCGAGTCTAGTTTTATCGTCGCTACTCATTGGTGTTGCTGCATGTTTTGCATCTTAAAGCTTGTACTTCTTCAACAACTCCTTGGTATACTTTGATTGATGGACATAGATGCCATCTTTGTCTTGTTTGATTTGTAGACCAAGGAAGAAATTGAGTTCTCCCATCATGCTCATTTGGAATTCTGTCTCATTAACTCAAAAAAATCTCGACAAAGATTTTCATTCGTATCCAAAAATTATATCATCAACATAGATCTAAGAAATAAGAAAGTATTTCCCCTTGGTTTTTATGAAAAGAGTTTTGTCAATCTAACCTCTTTTAAAATTATTTTCAACCAAGAAGTCTGCTCAGTCTTTCATACTATGTTTTGGGAGCTTGTTTAAGACCATAAAGAGCTTTTTGCAATTTGAAAACATGATTTGGAAATTCCGAGTTTTCAAATCCAGGGGTTGCCCAACATAGACCTCCTCTTAAATGAAACCATTCAGAAAAGCACATTTGACATCCATTTGATATAATTTAATATTCATGCTTGATGCAAATGCCAATAGGATTCTAATTGCTTCAATCCTAGCAAGCGGTGCAAAGGTTTCCCCACAATCAATTCCTTGGAAGTCTCTAATCGGGCATCCTGGCATGCGAAGACCCTAATTAGAACCCTTCCCGGTGAATGATCCTAACTCACTTGATTCAAACTAATGTAAACACATTCATTAAGGTGTTTCGGACAACATTCTCAAATCAGTTTAACATACTAGACGAAATAGCGCCACGTGTCACCCATCCAAATTCGGTTTTGCAATCGGTTTCACTTCTTTAGAACATATTCATATTTGAAAGGTAATCATTAAGAAATCATATTTCAATATTTTCGCAAACACGATTGTTCACTCATTAACACATTACTCGAATCCGTAGCTTCCCTTTTTCTCTTATTTCGCATTTAAGTTCCTTTAGCAATAATTCGCCATTAAATCACGCATGTACTCGGATGTACGCATACTAACTTCCTACGATTACATATATCCTTATAATCCCCCATACATGGTTAAATTCCATGATATTTAGTTCGTTTTAAGTGGTGTATCTCAAGCTCAAGTTTCATTCATAGTTTTCATTCGCTTATGTGATTTAGCGCATTTCTCGAACTACAAGTATCCTCAACGGAACTCTAAATCACGCATAAAACACCACATACTTAGCACTATAATAACCTCGGAGCTCCAAAATCCATTTTAAACCTATATACTTCAAGTTCATGTTCTCCTTCTATATTACACACATGAGTTTCACATTAATCTCGGTTTAATACAACTCAGGAAACCATTGAGCCACAATAACCACACATAGTTACCATTTTCAACCTAAAGAGTCACAACTCATCACAGTTTGATATATTTGCTTAAATTCTCATATTATGTCTCCCTAACTTGCTAATTCACTAATCTAATTTCCAATGAGCTACAATAACCACAACCAGTTAATACTCCCTATATTTAATTCAATCATGCGATTTCCTTTATCTAACCTATCAATTCCCAATTTCGACTTCCCATTTTAAGTTACTTTAAGGTCAATTTCACATAATAATCCCCTAATTGCATTCCTCAATTTACGGTTATTTCACGGTTAGTGCATTCCACCATATCGCACAATCAAATTATTTAATATACTTCCAAACGGGTATTCACTCACAAACATGAAAAATTCAGGAAACTATAAATTTCAATTCTCAAACCAAATTAGATAATTAACAACAAATCCATTCGGGCTCTAAGTTTCCATTAATTTCAAGAGTTGAATTACCCACCTTGAATTCTAGGGTTTAGAATCGATTTGGCCTTCCTTGCCTTCCTACTCTGCGCTCTGCGCTTGCTCGTCCGCCGTTCGGCTTCGCTTGCAGGTCATCTTTTCCTTTGCTTGTCCGCTGTTGTTTGCTCACCGACCGCGGTTTCCCTCTCGTTCCTCTAATTTGGTCTCAGCCTCTCGCCCTCTCTGTCTCCGCCTTCTATTCTAGGTCTCTCGCTCCCATTCGGTTCCTGGTTGCTAGTTCCCATTCCCTCCCTTTGGTTCGGTTCCTCTTCTCTACTTCTTCTTCCCTCTCTTGCTTTTGATTCTCTGCTTTTCGTATGTTTGGTCGACCCAATAGCTAAGATGGAAATAGAGAAAAATCCCTAAGTCAATCTGTTTCTCCAAAATGCCTCTCAAATGTAACCAAAAGATATCCTCGATTATAGATTCAAATATTATTACCAAAAAAAGCCATGTACGGTTATCTAATCAAAAATCCAAAGATCAAATGCCTATCGGGTGTATTCCAGGGTGTTTCATGCATCCCGAGCATAATTTATTTTTCTATTTAAAGGAGACACCAACTCCTACAGAAAGCTTTTAGTCGATTAACTCGGAAAGGGTTAAAATGCTTAGGAAATGTTCTCTTTGTTCAAAATAATCGGACAATTTAAAATCTTGATCCCCTTATACTTGTGACACTTCGGAGATATCCCTTATAACTCTAAAGATTAATCAACCAATCAACATTACACTTTAGAAGCACCCATCCCCATAATGCTTCCTAGAATCAGCATACCTCATACTCTTAGAAAACTTTAACGCAATTTTCAAAAATAATTTTTTCTAAAAGCAAAAACGTCCCAAAACAAGGAGATTTTAAAATAACATATATAACTTCCAAAAAAACTAATAAGGCATCCTAGCTTAGTATTACCAAGGATGGAACTAAATGCATTAATCTAACCCAAATAACCTCATATGGAACTATATCCAACCTCATAAGGGAATTAGTGATGAATTTCATTACCATCCTTTGGTGATAACTATGGAAAGATTCTGACCATTTGGAGTAGCCAAATCCACCAATGACACAACGAACTTTTCACGTTGTATTTCCCATTAATTTCCCTTCATAGTCATTTCACGTACATAACTTCCAAAAGTACTCGACCTATGAGTATCTCCAGTAAATATATACAAGTATCCCTCAATACTTGTGTTGCTTGAGCACTATCCTACTCAACAATGTGACATTTTGATTAATTCCTTAATGACAACTCCCAAAAGACAACTTCCATACCTAATCAACAAACAGGGTCATGATCACCTAACAAATGCTTTAATTACGCTAGTGTACCGTATATCTTTTCATCTCTCTCTTACGATCAATTACGCATTCCATAAACTCACTAGAAATAAATATATGTAAACCAATACATAATTGAATACTTGATTAGTTATTAGAGGTAGGGGTATCTAGTTCGGTTAACAACTTAGAAGCCCTATCATAAAATAAATGAAATGGAATGGAAATAAAACTTCAGCTATACTCAATCACACACTTAGCACACACAAGTCATTTACATATCACCTTAATAGGCTATGTGAAATCGACTATTTTAATTAAGTTGACTAGGAAATCACCTATGAGCCAAATGTTACGCTTAATGCCGCATGTATATTTGTCACAAATAAAGCACATTATCACATTACGAGAGATCCAAGACAGCTATATGAAATGCAAATTCAAAGTCACCAAAATATACACCCTGGTACTATAAATGTAACACCTCGAATCCTACCCTAGGAATATTACATCGTCGATTCCCGAGAGGAACCCTTAAGGATATTTTTGGTGTCGGTTTGGTTTTCTAGTTCCCCATTAATAGTAATCATATCCCCTAGGCTTAAAGTCTTAAAAACCTGCATAAAAATCACAAGATAACTCAATGAGCAACACGCTCGGAGTATATAACTCAATATGCATTTAAAACCGAAAACTATCAAATTGGCCTAGGACACACTTATACAACTACATGAACTTAATTATAGGTTACAACAAATAGGAACATATAAAATTCACATCTCGAGTGCAACTCAAGAATAGCATCACGCATATGAATCCTATGTATGCTAAAGGTATAGGACAATTCACCTTAACGAGTACTCGCAACTACAACGAGATACGTGGTGAGCCAACTAATAGCTCGGTGGGTAATCATATCCCAAAATCACCCAATTGCATGTTGTACATATATGACAAACCACATAATAGTAACAGTAATGTTCATCAACCACATTGTACTTCCATTCCGTATTTTCAATCCCCAATTTAAACACTTCACATGGTCCACATATTACTCGAATAACCATTTCTCATATGTCCACACAACTTACTAAATGAATCGACCCTTATTAAAACAAAGTAAATCTTTAATTATTCAAAACGCAAACAAGTTCACGTAGTTTAACACTGAAATCACATTTCCACATTTTCTCAAACAAGGTTCCGTACTTGTCAACAATCACTCAAAACATCGAGTCTCTTTTAGATAATTCTCCTGCAACTTATAATTATAAACATTTCAATCATTTATAAACAAAGTTTTGAAATTATTAACTAATTATTACTGAATCAACGTTCTAGGCTACGGACTCGAACTAGCACTACACAATTTCTCCGGGGCGCAAGCCCTAACTTAGGTTCCCGGGACCTATTTCTAGGAAGTCTCTGGTTGAGCATCCGGATACACAAGGATTCCAATTAAAACCCTTCGTGGAAGTCTCCGGTTGGGCACCCTAACATGCAAGGACCCTAGTTAGAACCCTTCTCCGTGCTAAACGATCGTAGCCCACTTGATTCAAACCAATGTAAACACATTCATTAAGTCTGTTTCGACACAGCATTCTTAAATCAATTTAACACAGTAGATGACATAGCACCATGTGCCACTCATCCAAATTTAGTTTCTCAATCAGTTTCATTTCTTTAAAACATATTCATGATTGAAAGGTAATCATCAATAAATCATATTTCAATATTTTCGAAACACGATTCCGCACTCTAGCACATTACTCGAATCTATAGCTTCCCTTTTTCTCTTATTTCGCATTAAAGTTCCTTTAGCAATAATTCACCATTAAATCACGCATGTACTCGGATGTACGCATACTAACTTAGCTTATGTAATATCCTCATAATCCCACATAGATGGTGAAATTCCATAATATTTAATTTGTTTTAAGTGGTGCACCTCAAGCTCAAGTTTCATTCATAGTTTTCATTCACTTAAGTGATTTAGGGCTGTAGACACTTAAAAAGTGCCGTCCATTTCTTTATTTTTTATTGTTGGCCCGATGATGAAATCCCGAGTCATGTTTGAGCATTTGGATCTCGGATCGTGTTTGGTTGGTGCGAAGGAAGCCGAGTAAACCATAAAGAACCCCTCAGCACCAAATAAATAGCCTTTTGTCTTAGATCGATCCTAAAATCCCATTTTCTTTCGAACGATCCAAAACCGAGCCAAGTCTCCAGAGACAATAGAGTCAAGTGCCACGTATTAGGGAATTCCAGGCTCGAATACTGCGTTTCACTTCAATCCAACTAGACAAGGAGGTGAAGACTTTAAGACGGCATTAGACGCTGCATTTCATGATCACGAGCATCAAAGTGCTGCGTTTTGGCTCTAAGACAGTCTACCCGAGACTAGGAGCATGCATCCTGCACCAAAAATGAACCTGCGAAAAATAGAACCCTACCAAAATGAAAACTCGCCGAAAATGAAAACATTCCATTTTTGGAAAGCTGCTATGGCGGCGCCTGCCACCCCAAAATGTTAAGTGGAACACTGCGTTTTGCCCAGGAGACTCCCTTAGAAGCTCACTAGGGCATGAAACCCTAGAAAAGCCTCTTGTGGCCAGCACCGTGAACTGGACCTTATCCGATTTTATCTCTTTATTATCCTGGTTCTATCCGGTTCAATCTCAAGATATCCTGCTCGGTTTTTGTTGTTGCTTCTAGATGGTTGGCCGAGCTAACCCTAGGTCATTTCCTTGACCTAACCTCTCCCTATAAATAGAGAACCTCGGCTCTCATTCCCACACGGCTTCTTGCCTTAACACCATGCTCCGAAACTCACCTAAGAGCTACTTAATATTCTCATCCGTATTATGATCTCTTGGCCCATTTTCAACATATTCCTTCTCTACTTCCATCATACTCGATACATCCGATCCCTAAACTCTATAAGTCATCCATCTACCTACCTATCACAACAAAATACTCACAAAAAACACCTTCAATTTGCCATCGTCGCATCAAGACATCCAAATTCGTGATCCATATCAGCGAGTGGGACAACCCGAGGGCACAAATTCGATCTTCAACAGTTTATTTTATTTTTATGCCTTCTTTATCGCTTTTGTACTGTGGACAAACGATGTATCGCTTTTAATTCCTCCCCGTCCGATGTAATCTTTTAGATTTCTTGCTTCCTTTTCCTTTTTCACTTTTCTTTCGCTTTTGCTTTTCATTTCTCCCTTACTTGCTTTCCTTTACTTTCACTTTTATCGCTTTCTTTTATTACTTGGTTGCTTTAACTTTCTCTTAGCATGTTGCTTGCTTGTTTGTTTTGTACATCATTTTACTTAACTACTCGAACTAGTAATGGCTGTCTTCGGACGGGCGTAACGGAAGGGTTTATCCTAACGGTTTGTACCCTAGCCCCGAATCCGATTCTCGGTTGAAAGACCGATGGAGTCATTTTTAACCTCTTTCAATCTTAGTTTCCCCATATTAAGATTGAGAGAGCATTTATTTTGTTTTTATTAGTTTTTCTTTCCAAAAAAATTGACTCACAACTCCCTTTTATTTATTTCTTCTAAATATGCACCTCGACTATTTTTTTACTACATGATAAGAAAATAGGATCTGGATCTACAAGCCAAGGCGGAGGTCGAGGCTGATCTCCCCAATCGCAGCCTCCGGCCGGCACAAACCACCACCGAGTGGTCGGTAGGCGAGACTTCGGTTCGGATTGGTGTTTTCACACCGATCCGGCCCTAGAGCCTCACTCGTAGAAATAGATACCCTAATTTTATTTATCTAGTTAAGAAATAATATCCCGAACTTCTCAAAATAATTTCTAAAATAAAATACTTAATAAATGTGCCATTCAAACTTTGCCTAATCGGATTTAATAAAACTCAAAAATCTTAATAAAAGGTTCATCCCCGCATTCCATAATCGACTTTCTAAACCATCTTCGAATTAATCTATAAAAAGAGACTCAACACAAGTGTTGAAGCCCGGTGGGCCTCGGCCGCCCGTGGTTCCTACAAGTGGCGACTCCATTGGAGATAAATCATTTATTAAGAGGGCGAAACTTGAAAATTTGAGTTGTGAGTTTTAATGATGTGCTATCATTAGACATCCTGTATTTAGCAACCATTGAACTAGTTTAAATATTGTTTTGGACAACTAGGAAAACTTTATTGTACCCCCGAAGGTTTGCTCTTGGAGAGACCGAGTCACTCTAGAGGGGGTTGAATAGGGTGATGAGGAAATTTAAGCAAGGAATGGAAGAATAAAACTAGAGATGACTCTATGGAGAGTCTTGAGTCTAGATTGGACTCGGAAAAGTTCGAACTCATAAAGTTATGTGGAAACCCTCCTGGGGCGAGAAAACCACGGTCGGTGCTAATCTAAGCACCAAGTCAAATCCACTATTTTGAATCCATAAAATACAGTAGAAAGACTCAACCAGAATTTTTCCCTTAGACAATTCCTTACAAGATTTTCCTAGACTCGAAATTACCTTATCTAATCTAGTACTTCCTAACCGAGGTAACCTTTATAGTTAGGGACAATTAAGCTGAGTTAACCCTTACAGCTCAATCAAGGGGCCTTACTCGAAAGTAAGGATGAGTGTTTGTAAACCGATTACAAGACCTTACAACTCGTAAAGATATTAAATACGAGTTAGAATTGTAAGTAGAAGATTGAGTATGAATACAATGACTTTTGCTTAAGTACGTGTAGTGACAGTTGGTTCAATAATCTTCAAGTCTTGAGAGTTGGCTTCTATTTATAAATAACCAAGTAGATTAGCCGTTGTGATTATCTTCTCGACTGGAAGTCCTTTGTGACCGTTGTAATGGATTTTCCGAGTCACTTAGAAAATATCCGTTGAGGTGTGAACGTTAGGCAACGTCTCTTGACTTCTTTGGAAGTCCCAATCCACTAGTGGTGTCCGAAAAGTAGAGTGGAAACCACCATTGAGCTTAGCGTTGTGGGTTTCCAGCTTTGGAAACACACAACCTTGACACGGTGTCTAGGCCTTGGTCGGAGGTGGAAAAAGCCTTGTCTCGCTGGTGATTTGATGTTTTGAAGCCGATTAGTTTTGTAATTCAAAAATAAGATAGTCTCGTTTGAATAACCTGCAAAAGTAAATCAATGTGGTTCTCAAAGTATAAAATACTTTGGTCCAAGATTAGACACGGATAATAATTTTAATTAAGATAATTAAGTGCATAATTATTTGAGTCGAAAGAAATGGAATTTTCGAGTCTAATATCCATTATACTCAAATTCAATCCGAGTCGGTCTAGAGGCAGAGCAAGTCACGTAAATAACACTAGAGTGGAAAGACTTGATCTAGACTACCAATGTTCAAACCAAGCATGCTGACTTAGAAGCATGAATTAACAAGTGTTTGAACATGTAATGTATCCGAGTGTTGTCCGAGTGACTCGAAACCGTGTGTGAACCGATAAACAAGAATATGCTTTCGAGTCGGTTAGAGTCAAAAGAGAATATATACGATAGATTTTGTAACACTCGAAAAGATGCTATATCACTTAGAAAAGCCATTAAAGCGAGATAGAATGACTTTTAATCAAAACGTTATGAGAGATGAAGTCTTATACCTAATCCTTTGATGGAACTTAGAATGATATATATGTAAGGTCCGAGTCTTCAATCTCCCCTTTTGATGAAAGGCATTCCATACTTATAAAGAAACATTGTCGAGTGATATAGATCTGGTTTTTCATCCTTTCTCAAGGAATAAGTTAGAAACACATGATAGAATTGTGTAGAGAAAATATAGTGAATGAAACTTATATTCCATAAAAGCAAATAAGCTGAGATTGCATAAAAAGAGCTAAAGTATTAGAGCAAGAAAATAACTTAGTATCGGAGCAATGATAGACATAGTTGTCGAATCAAAGCAAAGAAAAAAACCGAGCAAGAAATTAAAACTCGAAATAATAAACTCGTAAATAGTGCAACTCGGAAGGCGGATAGCGATTATTAATGAAATGCATTATAGCTAAAACTAGAGAGTTTACACAAAAGAGGGTGAGAGAAACTCACCCTAAACAAGACAACAAATTTTTCTAACTTTTCTCCCCCTTGCCTTTCAGCAAAAACAAAAATAAGAAGAATGTATCAAGTAAATACAGATTTAATGTCTGGAAAAAAAAAGTGAAAAACGAAAGAGAAAAAAAATTAAGATGGAGGAGTTTGAGTCAAGGTGGGTGGACGAGCGAGTGCACCTTCGCTGATAAGATCTCGGAAGATGTTAACGAGCGAGGCGGAGGCAACACCGGGATCTCCGAAATGGGCTCATCTCTAAGGGGCTGACTCGGAACTAGGTCATCTAGAGGCTCATCCTCCCGGAACTCAGCTGTCGGAGGGTCGTGCTCGAGCTGACCAGCTGGTGACCGACTATGGTCGGCAGGGTCTTCCGACCCACTCAAACTACTCGTCCGAGTTGATCATCTCAGGTTGTGGTTCGGGAGCACCCGGGCCCTCTCGTTGCTGCTGCTGGTTCTTCTTCCTTCTCTCCTTCCTCGGATGGAGCCGCTTCACCCGCGAGCTCCTCTTCTTCTTCTCGCTTCCTCTTCTCCCCTTTCGAGGAGGATTTTGCCGGACTCGAGGATTCTTCGAAGTGTCCGAGTCGACCGGATCTCGAGCCGCTTTAGATCACCTCTCCTGAAGGAGCTCGATCGGCTCCTCTCGCTCCTTAACCAGGGCCTTCATCTCGAGAAGTACATCTTGCTCGCTCTCGAATTTGGGATTGGGTGGTTTTTCGGTTAATGGTCATAGATCGAAGGACGAGTCTTGAATGACTGGAGGATGTCCTTGAACTCAGTGGACACCGAGAAAATCTTGTCAACGATAGCGAGAGGACAAGGTAGAAGAAAGAATCGAGAAACACCTGAGGTGGAGGCACCACCAGGTGGAGGAGGTAGAGGAAGAGGGGATTGAGTCTAAGTCCGAGGCACGAAGGTGGCCTCGGCTTCGAGCTATGGACCCGGACACGCGGTTGGGTCTCCTAGTATCCATACCCTAGGAGTTCCTTTTTTCCAACGACAATGGCAGCCTCGAAACAGCGTTAGGATCCGAGGGAAGAGGAACTTTGAACTGTTTGAAGACGAGGGTGAGAAGAGCCCCGAAAGGAAGGGACGTAGTCTACTTGTTCTATATCCGAGCGAGCACAGCTGCCATCCGCTCGACTATAGCGGGAAAGAGGTCTACTTCGTAGCCCTCTAAAATGTCGTAAAAAGCTTTAAGGTGCTTGGAGTTGGGGTTCTCCTTGCTAGAATGATAAGAGAAGAAAGTCCTCATCGCTAGAAAGCATAGAAGATGAGCTTCGACTTGAGTTGGGTCACAGAGAAGTTTTTGCGTGACCCAAGGAATTCTTTAGTGTACTTCTCAAAGAAATCATCAGCAACCTCATTGAAAGGTATGGGGTTGCTGTTCAAGAACATACAAGACACTTTGAAAAGACGGTGGAGAAAAGAAGTGTTCATGCGGACGGTGATGTCCCGAACTCTAGAGGTGAGGATACCCTTAAAGCTAGAAAGATTGGAGTAGATCTCATAAACGAGTTCGGGTAGATAAAATCATTGTAACAGAGGAAATTGTAAACACTGCGGACTTTATGTGAGCCAACCACAAAAACTTAGTGGTTGGGAAAAATTTGTCATCCAACGTTAGGTGTTGGGTGACAAGAGGTTTGGAAGGAGTAGAGGGACCTTCCCGGCTTTTTGTGTAAGGTTTCTTGGTGGCGTAACCAAGAAAATTAGGATGAGAACCTCTTTTTGGCATGTTTGTTGATGAAAAGAGAGGAAAGAGATGAACTTTTGAAAGAGAAAGAGAAAGAAAGCTCGACAAGAGTGAGCGAAAAAAAATGAAAGAGTAGTAAGAGAGAGAGCCGAGAGCAACAATGCTTACTTGAGATCTTCTTCTCTTAGCTTGAGAGCGATGTATGTTTCTTCGAATGCAAAGAGGTTGTCTCGAGTAGGAGTAAGTGCGAGAGTGAGAGTAAGTAGAGAGTAAAGAAACGAAATGAAAGAAAATAGACGCTATTTATAAGGAAAAAAACGTCCTTCGATAATCGTTCGACTCGGCTTCTTCAACGGTCACCTCGGATCGGTGTTACTGTTCTGCTCTCCAACGGTTAGAATTCCGATGGACTGTCTCTCAACAGCTAGTTGTCTAATCGATGAGCGCGAGATAGAGAGAGAATAATAGAGATTTTGAAAGAAATTTCGAAATTCTCCACTAATCTATAGATGATTTCGGAAGTTTGATGTCTAATTTTCTCAAAGTCTTAGTCCGACTCGTTAAGTTTCGAGTGACTTAGAAACCGTAGACAACTAATAACTATTAGCTCGAGTATCACCGCTTCAATCGAACTAATGGCTATTAAGGAAAGTAAGCATATAGCACATAATCAAGCAAAGTAATTTCACTCTTAAAATCACATAATCATGCATTAATCATGCCTAGCTCATTCCTAATAAAACAAAACCGATCCTCACTAAGGGGCTTAGTAAAGATATCAGCTAATCGAAGATTGGTAGAAATGAATTCAAGTTCAATATCACCCTTTTCGGAATGATCTCTCGGAAAATGATACCTGACCTCAATATATTTAGTCTTTGAGTGTTGAACCGCATTCTTGGTGATGCTGATTGCACTTTCATTATCACACTTGATTGGAATAGATTTGAATGAAAGTCCATGATCTTTCAAGTGTTGCTTTATCCATAAGATCTAAGCACAGCATGCCCCAACCGCAATATACTTAGCTTCAGCAGTTAATAGAGCTACCGAGTTTTGTTTCTTTGAGTGCCAAGATATCGTGGATTGACCTGAAACCGGCAAGCTCTTAAGGTGCTCTTTCTATCAACTTTGTATCCGGGATAGTCAGCATCCGAGTATCCAAGTGAGAGTTAGTTCGAGTCTCTTGAGTACCATAGACCTAAATTCCGAGTCCCTACAAGATATCTCGAATATTCTCTTCACCACAGTGAGATGTGATTCTTTTGGATTAACTTGAAATCTTGCACACGGATAGACACTAAACATTATGTCCGGCTCTACTGGAAGTGAGATAGAGTAAAGATCCAATTATACCTCGGTAGAGTTTCGATCTACTGCTTTACCTTTCTCGCTCGAGTCCAGCTTTATGCTCGTTGCTCATAGGTGTTGCGGCATGATTTGCATCTTTGAGTTTGTACTTCTTCAGCAGCTCCTTGGTATACTTTGATTGATGGACATAGATGCCATCTTTGTCTTACTTGATTTGTAAGCCAAGGAAGAAATTGAGTTCTTCCATCATACTCATTTGAAATTCCTGTCTCATTAACTCGAAAAATCTCGACACGTAATTTCATTTGTAGCTCCAAAAATTATGTCATCTACACATATCCGAGCAATAAGAAAGTCTTTCCCCTTGGTTTTTATAAAAAGATTTTTGTCAATCTGACCTCTTCTAAAATTATTTTCAACCAAGAAATTGCTTAGTCTTTCATACCACGCTCTAGGAGCTTGTTTAAGACCATAGAGAGCTTTTTGCAATTTCAAAACATGAGTTGGAAATTCTGAGTTTTCAAATGCAGGGGGTTGCTCAACATAGACTTCCTCTTCAATGAAACCATTGAGAAAAGCACATTTAACATCCATTTGATATAACTTGATATTCATGCTAGATGCAAATGCCAATAAGATTCTAATCGCTTCAATTCGGCTATAGGTGCAAAGGTTTCCCCACAATCAATCCCTTCTTCTTGATTGTAACCTTGAGCCACAAGTCTAGCCTTATTTCTTACTACCAACCCATCTTCATCCAGTTTGTTTTTGAAGACCCATTTGGTTCCTATGACTGGGTGGTCAAAAGATCATTTGGTCGAGTCCGGACTTGGTTTCTTTCAAATTGATTGAGTTCCTCTTGCATGGCCTCTACCCATTCAGGTTCATTTAGGGCCTCTAGTGCATTTCTGGGTTTAGTTCATGATATGAATGCAGTGAATGCACATAGATTTTGAAGAGAGGAACGAGTTCTTACCCCACTGTTGATGTCGGATATGATGTTTTCTAGTGGATGACTAGAATCATACTTGAAAGCTCTACCGGTTCTTTAGTTCACCGGATCTATAGGTTGAATTGGTTGATTCTCGGTAGTCTGTTCTTAGTAAGCTTGTTCATCGATTGACCTTCAACATTCCGAGCTGGCTCTTGAGTCGTCTCATTCTCGAATATGAGTGACTTCATTCCGATTGACATGGATTTGATTCTTGATGAGCTCATTTTCATCAAGATCATCATTTCTGCTGAGCTTCGGATCCGAGAATGTTGAATCACTTGGTTTCTCCTGTTCAATCTCATCAAACACAACGTGGATGCTTTCTTCCACTTTGTTAGTTCTTTTATTGCAAATACGATATGCTTTGCTATGAGATGAATAACCAAGAAAAATACCTTCATCTCGACCTAGCATCAAACTTGGTCGAGTGATCCTTACCATTGTTATGAACAAAGCACTTACATCCAAAGGGTCTAAAGTATGAAATATTGGGTTTCTTCCCTTTGTAGAGCTCATATGGTATTTTCTTCAGGATGGGTCCGATGAGGCATCTCGTTCAATGTGTAGTTTGTTGTTTTGACTACCTCGAGCCGTAAATAGTAGGGTAGATTGTGTTCAATCATCATTGTCCTTGCTATTTCTTCGAGAGTTTTGTTCTTTCTCTCCACCACTCCATTTTGTTGAGGAGTTCTTGGTGCTAAGAAGTTGTGGGAGATGCCATTCTTATCACAAAACTCTGCAAACTCGAGTAGTCGAACTCCCTTCCATGGTTAGTTCAAATTCTCGGGATCTAAGTCCGAGACTCAACTTGGATTTTCCTGCAGAGCTTGCTGAACTCTTTGAATGCTTCATTTTTGTGCTTAAGAAAACACACCCAGGTAAATCGTGAGTATTCATCAACAATAACAAGCACATATAATTTACCTCCAAGACTCTTAATTTACCTCCGAGACTCTTGACAGGGATTTCACCACATAAATCCATATGCAACATTTCAAGCACCTTGGATGTGGAAACAGTTTTCAGAGATTTGAAAGATGATCCGACTTGTTTCCCTTTTGTGCATGCTTCATAAATTTTATCTTTCTTAAATGCACAATCAGGCAATCCTCTAACTAAACCATGAGACACAAGGTTCTTAATGGTATACATGCTAGCATGACCTAGTCTACGATGCCATGTCCATGAATCATCATGAAGAGATGCTTTTAAGCATGATAAATTCCGACTCGAGTCGAAAGAGAAATAGTATAAGTGTTACCTCGACAGCTTCGATTTCCTTGGTAGCATCATCGAGAGATGTAGCAGTTGGTCCGAGTGAATCTTACCTCTTGACCTTTGTCACATAGTTGAGAGATGTTGAGCGGATTGTATTTTAATCCTTTGACAAGGTATACTTGGCTAACCAGATTGCTTCATTTTCCAATCTTGCTTATCCCAATTATCTTGCCTTTGTTGTCATCTCCAAACATGACTTTTCCTCCCTTGTATTCTTCTAACTCGAAAAGAGTCTTGAGTCTCCCGACATGTGGCGTGAGCATCCACCGTCTAGATACCAATGGCCTTCTGTTCTTTTCTAAGCTACCTGCAAGTTAGAAACAAACTAACCTCTCTCACTTCCTCTAACAAACCCAAGTAACTCCCTTTACTCGTGGTCTTTTCTCGAGGAAGTAGACTCTTGGGAACCCAGATTTGAATAACTTTGGGTTTGGTCTAATTGTGAGTCTTTCTTTTAGAAAACTCGATCCGTGTCTCTTTTTGAAAATTTTTTCTTTTATAAAACGGTGGAGAAAGTTTTCTCGTGTAAGTCGGTCTACGCTCAGTCCTCCTTTCATTCTTATGAATGGAACTGTGCTCAACCTTTCGTAACTTCATAGTTCCGGAATCCTTTTGAAAAGTTCCGAGTAGGAATTGGATTCCTCCTCTTTGTTAAGACCAAGTTCTTCTTTTCGAAGGAGACATATTGAGATCCTAAGAGCATATCAAGGTTTTTCCGACCTTGAGTAAATTTTAAAACAAGTTCTTGAGACTGGTTGAGCTTTTGCTTCAATTGCTCATTCTCTCTTCTCGAGTGACTCGGACTCGGTCTTATTAGATTGAGCACTAGTCCCGAGTTCTCTTCGAGTAAGTCTCAGCTTTTCCAATTCGTTTTTCAAAGAGATGCTCTCGAAGTAACGGACTCAAGTTGTTCTTTAAACCGAGAAGAATCAAAATAAGACTTTTCTTCCAAAGTAAAAATATATGTGGCTAAATCAACTTTGGAGAATTTGAGGAAGTATTTAATTACCTCCCGAGGATTTGTTTCCTCACTGTTTGAGTGATCTGTCTCTGTTTCAGCTTCCGAGTCGAGAGTGCCATCGGACATTTTGAGTCATCTCGAGTCCTCATCATCTTCCGATGAGTCTTCGTCACTCCGGTGGCCATCATAGCCTTTTTCGTCTTTCTCGTCCCTCTTTCTCTTAGGACAGTCTTTAACTATGTGTTCCTTGCTCGCCACATTCAAAATAGCCGAGTTCTTAGTTAAAGGTAACTTTGAAGGGGAAGAGTGCTTACCTTTTTTATCCTTCTTGTCTTTCTTATAGAACTCTTCTCTTGGCTTCTTATCCCATCTCTTGTGCTTCATCATTCTCTTGAACCCTCTAGCAATGAGTGCCATGGGATCCTCTTCCGTGTCCGATGAACTCAGATTTGCTTCTTTGGTTTCGAGGCTTTAAGCGCAATGTTCTTTTTGGTGCCGACCTCTACGTCCTCCTCTTCGAGATGGATCTCGTGGGTGAGTAGCTTCCCAATGAGTTTGTCTAGCTTGAGTTGGGACAGGTTCCGAGCCTCTTCAATGACCGTCACCTTAGGACCCCATCTTCTCTTGGGTAGGCTTCGAGTATCTTTCGCACATTTCCTCGTAGGAAATCTTTCCGCCTAGAGATTTGAGATTATTGGTGATCTCAGTGAAGCGGATGAACATCCGAGTGATGTTTTCTTCCGGCTCCATCATGAACAACTCATACTTGTGAAGATATTGGCTTATCTTCGCTTGTCTAACCTGGCTTGTGCCTTCATAAGTGTTGACCAGTGTGTTCCACACTTCTTTGGTCGTGCCATAGGCGGACACTCGATTGTACTCTTCCGAGCTGATGGCGCACATGAGAAAGTTCATCGCCTTAAAGTTCTTTCCGAACTTCTCTACTTCATTAGCAGTGAACTCATCCTTTGTCTTGGGCACGAGTCTTGTTTCTTCCGTCTTCATGGGAATGTAGTTGCCTACTTGTATGATATTCCACACATCCTCATCATGATCCAAGCAGAAACATTCCATGAGCTTATTCCAAGTGTACGAAGTTAGATCCTTTGAACTTTAGTGGTCTCGTTGGAAGATCTTCCTTCATCAAACTCTCCATTGTTCCGAGCCATTTGATCTTTAAACCTTCGGATGGTTAGATCCTTTCCGAAAGGCTAGGCTCGATACCAATTGAAGGTTTTCTCTTGGAGAGACCGAGTCACCCAAGTGGGGGGTGAATGGGGTGACAAGGAAATTTAAGCAAGGAATTGAAGAATAAAACTAGAGATGACTCTATGGAGAGTCCGAGTCTAGATTGAACTCGGAAAAGTGCTAACTCATAAAGTTATGTGGAAACCCCCGGGGCGGAAAACCACGGTCAATGCTAATCCAAGCACCAAGTCAAATCCACTATTTTGAATCCACAAAATACGAGTAGAAAGACTCAACCAGAATTGTTCCCTTAGACAATTCCTTATAAGATTTTCCTAGACTTAGAAATCTAGCACTTCCCGACTGAGGTAACCTTTACAGATCGAGGATAAGCTGAGCTGAGTTAACTCTTACAGCTTAGTCAAGAGACCTTACTCGAAAGTAAGAATGACTGTTTGTAAACTAATTACAAGACCTTACAACTCGAAAGATATTAAATACAGAGTTGGAGTTATAAGTAGAAGATTGAGTATGAATATAATGACTTTTGCTTAAGTACGTGTATTGACGAGTTAGTTCAGTAATCTTCAAGTCTTGAGAGTTGGCATCTATTTATAGATAACCAAGCAGATTAGTCGTTGTAACTATCTTCTTACTCGGAAGTCCTTTGTGACCGTTGTAATGGATTTTCCGAGTCACTCGTAAAATATCCATTGAGGTGTGAACGTTAGGCAATGTCTCTTGACTTCTTTGGAAGTCCCAATCCACCGGTGGTGTCCGAAAAGTAGAGTGGAAACCACCATTGAGCTTAGCGTTGCGGGTTTCTAGTTTTGGAAATAGACAACCCCGACACAGTTGTCCGGGCCTTGATAAGAGGTGGAAAAAGCCTTGTCTCGCTAGTAATTTGACGTTTTGAAGCCAGGTTACTTTTGTAATTCCAAAATAGGATAGTCTCGTTTGAATAAACTACAAAAGTAAATCAATTTGGTTCTCAAAGCATAAAATACTTTGGTCCAAGATTAGACACAGATAATAATTTTAATTAAGATAATTAAGTTCATAATTATCCGAGTCGAAAAGAAATGGAATTTTCTTAATCTAATATCCATTATACTCAAATTCCATCCGAGTCGGTCTAAAGGCAAAGCAAGTCGGGTAAATAACATCGAGTGGAAAGACTTGATCTAGACTGCCAATGTTCAAACCAAGCATGCTGACTTAGAAGCATGAATTAACCCGATCATCCAATCAAACATAGATCATAAAGTTAGAAGTGAGTTTATGCAAACTATAACAAGTGTTTGAACATGTAATGTATTTGAGTGTTGTCCGAGTGACTCAAAAACTGTGTGTGAATTGATAAACAAGAATAGGCTTTCGAGTCGGTTAGAGTTAAAAGAGAATATATACGATAGATTCTGTAACACTCGTAAAAGATGTTATATCACTCGTAAAAGTCATTAAAGTAGATAGAATGACTTTTAATCAAAACCTTATGAGAGTTGAAGTCTTATACCTGATCCTTTGATGGAACTTAGAATGATATATATTTAAGGTCCGAGTCTTCACCCCTTATTTACCGTTTCTGGAGAAAGGCTCCCACTAGTTCCTTTAGGCGGGCCCAACTAGGCCTCATTGCCCGAGAAAATGGTACCTCCTCCCTCATAGCATGCACTCTTGGGCTAAACCCTTTGGTTTACCGAGAAGCATCGAGAATTCTGGTTGGTATCCTTATCCGTGCACCCAATGGAGGATCAAGTTCTCGGACTATGAGACATCATGTATCCAACCTTTAGAACTCTTTGACCATAGAACTTTTGACTATTAGGTGGTCCCCCTCCTCATTTGCATGCTTGAATGAGTGTGATTGTGGTTTTTTAGAATTAATCTTCTGCTTGTGAGCCTATAGGGATAGGTGAGGAGTGCTGAATAATCCTTATATGGGTGCAAAAATAAAATAAAAATAAAACTTTTCGAATCTGTCCAATTATGTGCATTTAGCCAAAAGTCCAAATATTTTTTCTCCTTTAAAGGCCGATCCATTTTGCATTTCTATTTGCATTTAGCCAAAAGTCTAATTTTTTTTTAATCTGTTTTAAGGTTGGTCCACTCATTTTACTTTTCATTAGCCTAATTTAAATTTCATCTCAATTAAGATGAGTCTACATTTTATTTTGCATTAGCCCAATTCAAATTTCATCTCGAAATAGGTGAGTCTCGCATTTTCTTTTTACATTTAGCCAAAGTCAAAATCAACTCAAAATAGGTAAGTCTATATTGGCATTCCTCTTTTTGCATTTAGCCAAAGTCAAAATCATCTCAAATAGGTGAGTCCAAATTTTGCATTTCATTTTTGTATTAGCCAAAATAAATTTCATCTCAATTATGCATTTTATTTTTACATTAGCCAAAATAAACTTCATCTCAATTAAGATGAGTCCATATTTGCATTTCTTTTTTGCATTTAGCCAAAGATGAGTCCATCCATTTTTTTTTTTTGGCATTAGCCAAATTAAAATCCATCCCAAGTAAGGTGAGTCCGTTCATTTCATTTTCGCATTAGCCAAAATTAAATTGATCTCTAAGTAGGAGAGTCTTTCATTTGCATTAGCCAAACAAAAATTCATGTTAGATTAGGTGAGTCTCGCTTTGCATTTTCATTTCTCATTTAGCTAAAATAAATTCATCTTTCATTAGGAATAATCATCTATGCATTTTAGTTATACACTAGCCAAATCATAGAATAATCCCAAGTTAGTCGTGAGCATCATTGCATACATTCCATTTCATTTGTTTTGAATCCCTTTATGTGCATCCAAATAAAAGAGCATATCATTTTCTTTTCTCTTAGGATCAGTCTTCCTCGGGTCAAGCACTTAAGCCCCATCCCCCGAAAATTCTTCCAAAAGCCCAATCCTAATCTTGAACCCAATTTCCAAATTCCATTTTCACTTTCCCAAAATCAAAGCCACTTTGCCTATCCAAAAGAGTATAAAGCCATCAAGGAAATGCATCATAGCATTAGGAAGTATGCCGATCCGATTCAGCATCAAATCGTCGGGGTCATGGTCCATCGCCAACAAGCAGTACATCGTAAGTTCAGGCTACCGCTTTTCCATTAGGCTCTACTTTGGGGAGTGGGGGCTAAAGTGCAATTTTCTCCTTGTCTTTTAAAGTTTTTTGCATCATCTTAATAAAAGAATGCATTTGTTCATACAATAGCGTCTTGCATACGTCTCCTTTGCATGAGTCAAACTCTTGAAAATACAAAAATTAATAACAAAGCACCCTACAAGTAATTATTCAATCAAGCAGCATAAAGCATCATATCAGCATCAAGAAGGTCACTAGCACCGTCACCTTCAAAAAGGGAAACGTCCCGGATAATCAACCAAGAATATCGAAGCTTATCAACTCTCCGACATTTGAGAAGAGCTAGACACAAGCACCCAAGAAAAACATGGGGGCTCAAGATCGAAAAGGTCATACAACCACAACAACTTCAAGAATACTCGGGGAAGACACCAATCGTCTACCTTACAAAGGAGAAACTAAAGCTCAAATTTAGAATGAGGCACATAACCTCAAGGAACATCATATTTTCAAGCAAGCTTTCCCTAGACTTCAGGTCATGCAACGACCAAGTCTAAGTAAGAACTTTTGCATAAACATAAGCATTCGTCCCTATTCGGACGAAAGTATATAGAGGTCGAGCTTCAGGCTAGCAGCGGTCAAGGTTCGATACACAACTTAGTCTAGCTTCGAGCCCAACAGCCATCAAGGTTTAGACACGTCCTAGGCGAGCTTTAGGCCCAACAACGATCAAGGTTCGGACACAACTCGGTCAAGCTTCGGGCCCAACAATGGTCAAGGTTCGGACACATCCCTAGTCAAGCTTCCGACCCAATAGCGAGTCAAGGTTCGGATATTCGTCCGTCACGCTTCAGCCCCAACAAGTGGTCAAGGTTCACACACAAAGCCAAGTCAATGAAACATGATGTGATTACAAATTATCTTCACGTAACACTTAAAACCATTTCTATTTGATTATTGGCTAACAAAGCTGCTAGTGTAGAAAAAATTTCAGCCAACCTTCAAACCAAGAAAGGTCAAGTTTAGGCACACCCAACCGAATTTCGGATCCAAGAAGCGGTCAAGTTCGGGCACCCCAGCTGGACTTCGGACTTTACTACCCGAGTCAAGTTTAAACTCCCTTGCTAAACTTCGGACTAAGCACATGGTCAAGTTTGAGCACACCAATCCGAACTTCAGGTCTCTAAGTAGCCAAGTTCGAGAATCAACAACCCGGACTTCGGACTCCGCCAGTCATATCTAGGCCCCTCCATTAAGAGTTCACGCCACAAGGTACTTAATTTCAAACACATCAATTCGGTCAAATTCGAAGCAATGCCAGTACCAGGCAAGTACCCTTTAGTATCTACTTTGATCTTCGTCTTTCGGACTTGGTCAAAGTGGGGGCTAACTCGTAGATAGCTAAAAATTGTCGTCCTTTTCTCTGTTTTTTATTGTTGGCCCGATGATGAAATCTCGAGTCCTATTTAAGGATTTAGATATTGGACTATGTTTGATTGGTGTGACAAAAGCCAGTAAACCACAAAGAACCCCCAACACCAAATAAATAGCTTTTGCCTTGGATCGATCCAAAAATCCCCTTTTCTTTCGAACGATCCAAAACAAGCCAAGCCTCCAGAGACAACAGAGTCCGAGTGTCTTGTACCGGGAAATCCTGGCTCGGAATACTACATTTCACTTCAGTCCAACCGGACAAGGAGTCGAAGACTTCAAGATGACGTTAAACGCTTCATTTCATGATCACGAACATCAAAGTACTTGGAAAGCTAGGAGCACGCATCCTGCACCAAAAATGAACCTTTTAAAAATAGAAACTCGCCAAAATGGAAACATGCCAAAAATGAAAACTTTCTATTTTTGGAAAGCTACTATAGCCAACACCTGCCACCCCAAAATGTTGAGTGGAACGCTGCGTTTTGCCTCGGAGATTCCCTTGGAAGCTCACTAGGGCACGAAACCCTAGAAAACCCACTTGTGGCCGACGCCATAAACTGGACCTTATCCGATTTTATCATTTCATTATCCCGGTTCTATCCGGTTCAATCTCAAGATATCCTGCCCGGTTTTTCTGTCGCTTCTAGACGGCTAGCCGAGCTAACCCTAGGTCACTTCCTTGACCTAAAATCTCCCTATAAATAAAGAGTCTTGGCTCTCATTCCCACATGGCTTCTTGCCTTAGCACCACACTCGTTGAAACTCGCCTAAGAGCTACTGGATACTCTCATTTGTATTATGATCTCTTGGCCCCTTTTCAGCCTATTCCTTCTCTACTTCCATCATACTCAATACATCCGATCCCTAAACTCCATTAGTCACACATCTACCTACCTATCACAACAAATAACTCACAAAAACCCCTTTCATTTGCCACTGTCACATTAAGAGATTCGATTCGAGATCCGGATCGGTATGTGGCATTTGTGACAGCTTTAGGGCTAAGTTATAATTGATTGTGATTATCCATGGTTTTACAGACTTGTGGTTATTGTGGCTCGTAAAGGTTTAGTTCCTGAGTTCATTATGCTTGAAATTGAATTTAGTTAATGAAGAAAAATGCTGAAGTTAGAAAAGGAGTGGGAATTTGGAGTGTCACGAGTGGTATCTATCTATAGTGATGTATTGTGGCTTTTGAAAATGGAGCGAGGCAAGAATTACGCAAATAGAAATAAGAGATTCTTGCTTGAATAGAATATGGATGAATGTGAGTAGATGCTAAGTAATTGGGTGAATCATTGAATTAATGTGCTTGGGTCGGAATGTTAAACCTTAATATTGAAACGCTTGGCGGGTGAAGTGACTTGATTCCAAATAATGCTCAAAAGTTAGTTTTGAAAAGAGTTCAAATGTTTACTCAAAACAATGCTTGAGCATGATTCTTGTCAACTGCTTTTCAAACTTAAAAATATGTTCTAAAGAAGTGAATTGGATTTGAGAAAGTGAAGTTAGAGGGGTGGCACGTGGTGTCATGCCTTTTATTGTGTTAGACTAATTTAAGAATGATGTTTGAAGCAGCTTGATAAATGTATTTTCATTGTTTTGAATCGACTAGGCTAGGATCGTTTAGCATACCGAATGATTCTAACGGCGGTCCTCATCTAGGAGGATGCCCGACAAGAAACTTCGAGGGAAAGGTGATAAAAGGGGTCTTGGTGAATCAGGATACCCGATCGGAAACTTCCTAGAAGATAGGTCCCGGAGCCTTTGTTCGAGGTTGCACCCTAGAGAAACTATGAAGTGCTTGTTCGAGTCCATAGAACCTATAATGTTGATTCAAATCCAATGAGTTGTTAACAATTTTGAAACTCGTTTTAAATATTGAAAGGTTATAATGATAAGCTATATGGGATTTCCCTAGAAAGATATTCAGTTTCTAACTCAAAATATTTAAAAGAAAGTATTGGTGGTTGCACCACTTTGTTTAAAGTTGATTAAACCATTGTCAATGAAAACTCGGATTCTAGCTCTAAGTCATTCTGAGTATCACATGAATATTCAAGCATAAATCTCATCTCTTCTACATTTTGATTTCAAGTCATTCTGAGTGTTATAGAAACTCTCGTATAAGTTTTCATTTGTTTCGAGTGACTCGTAAAACACATTATTGTATATCTTCTACGAGTGATATTTCCGGCTCACTCGGACATCACTCGAACTTCCGGATGTTCAAATAATTTCTCTAACTCTTTTATTCCGAGTTCGATCTGCATATTTCAACGCAAAGTGAATTACATTGTTAATTCCTTTTTCTAAGTCAGTTTGTTTGTTTTAGAATTATTTGTGCATATCAACTTGTTATACTCGATGATTCTATTCTTTTTACTTGATCATCCTAAGGATTGAACCCGATGGACTTTAAGTATATCGAATATTAGACTCGGAAAATTCTACTCTTCTAGGCCAAATATAATTATGCACTTAATTGTGTTAATTTAATTATTATCTATGCCTAATTTTGGACCAAAGAATTTTATACTTTAAGAACTAATGTGGTTTACTTTTGTAGGTTATTCAAACAAGGCTAACTCATTTTTGAAATACAAAAGTAGCCGGCTTCTAGCTATCAATCACCAGCAGACAAGCTTTATCTACGTCCGAATAGGGCTCGGACACCGTGTCGTGGTTGTCTGTTTCCAAAATTGGAAAACTCCAACACCAGGCCCAACGGTGGTTTCCACCTTATTTTTCAAACATCACCAGGTTACTGGAGCACCTTTTGGAGCCAAGACCCATTGCACAATGTTCACATCCCAATAGATCTTTTCCGAGTAACTCGGAAGAGCCGTTACAACGGCCAATAAAGACTTCGTTCGGAACCAAGACACAAGGTCACTCTGCTTAGTCATCTATAAATATAAGCCACTTCACAAGACTTAAAGATTACTGAACATTATTGCAAAGCACTTACTTGAGCGAAAGTCATTGTCTTCATATTCAACCTTCTATTTATAACTCCGAGTTTGTAATTAATAATTTTTGAGTTGTAAAGTCTTGTAATCGGTTACATACATTTCTTACTTTCGAGTCAGTCCGAAGACTCGGACTTTACATATACATCATTCTGAGTTCCATCAAGGAATCAGGTGTACGACTTCATCTCTTATAAGGTTTTGATTACAAGTCATTCTAAGTGTCATAAAAACTTTTCTGAGTGATATAGAATCTTTTCCGAGAGCTACGGAACCATTGCATATGTTCTCACTTGATTCCGACTAACTCGGAAAGCATACTCGTTCGCACACGCTTCCGAGTCACTCGGACAACACTAAGATGTATTGCATGTTCAAACATTCGCTCTAATGTGCATAAACTCAGTTATGACTTCATGTTCTAAGTCGATTGAATTACTCGTGTTAATTCATCTTTCTAAGTCAAGCATGCTTAGTTTGAACATTGGTAGTCTAGATCAAGTCTCTCTACTCGATGTTCTTTATCCGACTTGCTTTACTTCTAGACTAACTCGGATGGAATTTGAGTATAATGGATATTAGACTTAGAACATTCCACTCTTTTAGGAATTAGATAATTACTCGGTTAATTATTTTAATTAAAGTATTATCTCGTGTCTAATCTTTGACAAAAGTATTTTATACTTTGAAAACCAAATTGATTTACTTTTGTAGGTTATTCAAACGAGGTTATCCTATTTTTTAAAATACAAAAGTAACCGGCTTCAAGATGTCAAATCACCAGCAGACCAGGCTTTTTCTACCTCCGAACCGAAGACCAAACACGGTGTCGTGGTTGTCTGTTTCCAAAACTAGAAATCTGCAACGCTAAGCTCAATGGTGGTTTCCACCCGACTTTTCGGACACCACCAGTGGAGTGGGAATTCCAAAGGAGTCAAGAGTTGTTGCCCAACGTTCACACCTCAACGGATTTTTCCGAGTGACTCAAGAAAACAATTGCAACGGTCACAAAGGACTCCTAGTCGAAGATAGTCATAACGGCTAGTCTACTTGGTTATTTATAAATAGAAGCCAACTCTCAAGACTTGAAGATTAGTGAACCAACTCTCAATACACGTACTTAAGCAAAAGTCATTATATTCATACTCAATCTTCTACTTACAACTCCAACTTTGTACTTAACATCTTTATGAGTTGTAAGGTCTTGTAATCGATTACAAACACTTATTCTTACTTGCTCAGTAAGGTCCCTTGACTGAGCTATAAGGGTTAACTCAGCTCAGTTATCCCTAGCTGTGAAGGTTACCTCAATTAGGAAGTACTAGATCGGATAAGGGAATTTCGAGTCTAGGAAAATCTTATAAGGAATTATTTAAGGGAGCAATTTTGGTTGAGTCTTTCTACTGTATTTTGTGGATTCAAAATAGTGGATTTGACTTGGTGCTTGGATTAGCACTTACCATGGTTTTCTGCCCTAGGAGGGTTTCCATGTAACTTTCCGAGTTAGTACTTTTCCGAGTCCAATATAGACTCGGACTCTCCTCGAGTCATATTTAGTTTTATTCTTCCATTAATTGTTTAATTTTCCCCATCACCCTATTCGGCCCCCTCTAAGGTGACTTTATCTCTCCAAGAGCAAACCTTCAAGGTACCTTAACTAAGCTATAAGGGTTAACTCAGCTCAATTATCCCGTATCGTAATGTTTACCTAAGTTAGAAAGTACTACATCGGATAAGGGAACTTCGAGTCTAGGAAAACACCGTAAGGAATTGTTTAAGGGAGCAATTCTGGTAGAGTCAATCCTTTCTATTTTGTGGATTCAAAATAGTGGATTTGACTTGGTGCTTGGATTAGCACTTACCGTGGTTTTCTGCCCTAGGAGGGTTTCCACGTATCTCTAAGTGTTTGCATTTCTAAGTCCAATTTAGACTCGGACTCAGTAGTTGATTTCTTTTTAGCAAAAGTTTTCTAAGTTTGTTTTAATTTCCTCATCACCCTATTCACCCCTTCCCTCTTGAGGGTGACTTAGAATTTCTAGGAGCAAACCTTCAATTGGTATCGTAGTCTAGCCTTTCAAGAAGGATCTAACAATCCAAAGGTCAAAAGATGATATGACTCGAACACTGGAGAGTACAATGAAGGAAGGTCGTCTGCTCGACCACCAAAGTTTAAAGGGTCAAACTTCATACATTGGAAGAAACCGATGGAGTGTTTTCTGCTGGACAACGATGAAGATGTCTCGAAACATCATCCAAGAAGGCAACTACATCCCAATGAAGATAGAAGGAACAAGATTTGTGCCCGAGAAAAATTCGAGTACACCAAGACGCGAGAGAACTTTAAAGCAATGAACATTCGATGTGTGATATCAGGTCGAAGAGTACACCGAGTGTCGACCGCGACACGACCAAAGATGTGTGGGACACTCTTGTTAACACATACGAGGGAACAAGCCAAGTGAAACAGGCGAAGATAAGCCAATATCTTCACAAATATGAGTTGTTCAAGATGGAGCCGAAGAAAACATCACTCAAATGTTTATTTGCTTCACCGAGATTACAAACAATCTCAAATCTTCGGGGTAGAAAAATTTCTCACGAGGAAATGTGCAGAAAAATTCTAAGAAGTCTACCAAAGAAGAGATGGAGTCCCAAGGTGACAGTTATCAAGGAAGCTCGGAACCTCTCACAACCGAAGCCGGACGAACTAATTGGGAAGTTTCTCACCCATGAGATTCATCTAGAAGAAGAGGATGTCAAGGTCAACACCAAAAAGAACATTACACTCGAAGGCCTCAAAAGCGAAGGGAAAGTCCGAGCTCCTCGGACTCGGAAGAGGATCCGATGGCACTCATTTCCCGAGGCTTCAAAAGAATGATGAAGCATAAGAAGTGGGAAAAGAGGCCAAAGGAAGAGTTCTACAAGAAAGATAAGAAGGACAGAAAAGGTAAATATTCTTCTCCTTCAAAATTATCTTTAACTAAGAACTCTATCTATTTTGAATGTGGCAAGAAAGATCACATAGTCAAAGACTGTCCGAAGAGAAAGAAGGAAAGAAAGAAGAAGAAGGCTATGATGGCTACATGGAGCGACGATGACTCATCTCGAAAAAAGGAATGAGTCTAATGACTCAAAGTGTCTAATGGCACTAACAGACATAGAAGCCGAATCCGAGTCGGATGTTGACAACTCGGACACTTAGGAGACAAGTCCTCGGGAGGTAATTGAATACTTCCTCAAGTTCTCCAAAGTTAATTTGGCAAAATATTTTTACACTTTGGAAGAAAAGTCCAATTCCGATTCTTCTCGGTTCAAATAACAACCGAGTCTCTTACTTCGAGAGCAATTGTTTGAAAAATAAATTTGAAAAACCGAGACTAACTCGAAAGAATTCAAGACTAGTACTCAAGCTAATGAGACTAAGTCTCGAGTCACTTAAAAAGAAAATGAGAAAAGAAAGCTCTATGAGTCTCAAGAGCTAGTTTTCAAAATCACTCAAAGTTAGAAAAACTTTGACATGCTTATTGGCTCTTAGTGTGTCTCCTTTAGGAAAAAGGACTTGGTTTCAATGAAGAGGAATAATCTAATTCTTATTCTAATCATTTCAAAAAGAATTCAAGAACTAAGTTCAGGAAGGCTGAGCATGGTCCCATTCATAAGAATAAAAAGAGGACTCGAGCCTGCACCGGTTTACAACAGTAAAATATTTTCAAAAGAAAGAGACACAGACTCGGCTTTTTAGAAAGAAGGCTGAGAATCGGACCAAACCATAACTCATTCAAATCTGGGTTCCCAAGAGTCTTCTTCCTCATAAAAGGACCATAGTAAATGGAGTTACTAGGTTCGTTAGAGGGAGTGAGAAGGGTTAGAGTGTTTCGACTTGCAAGTAACTCGGAAAAGGATGAAAGGTCATTGGTACTTAGATAGTGGATGCTCACACCATATGTTAGGAAATTTAAGACCTTTTTCTGAGTAAGAAGATTTTAAAAGCGGAAAAGTCACTTTCGGAGATGATAGTAAGGGCAAGATGGTTGGGATTGGCAAGATTGGTGAAGGAGACAACCTAGTCGGTCTAGTTTATCTTGTCAAGGGATTAAAGTAGAATCCGCTCAAGCATCTCCGAGTTGTATGACAAAGGTCAAGAGGTAAGATTCACTCGGACCAACTGTTATATTTCGATACATATACCAAAGAGACTAAGCTCTCGGGTAAGAGGTTGGGTAACACCTATACTATTCCACCTTTTGATCCAAGTCAGAATTTAACTTGTTTAAAAGCATCATTGCAGGATGATTCTTTGATACGGCATCATAGACTAGGTCATATCAGCATGCACACTATCAAAAAGCTTGCATCTCATGGTTTAGTTAGGTGTTTACTTAATTGTGCATTTAAGAAAGATAAAATCTATGAAGCATGCATAAATGGGAAACAAGTCAGATCATCCTTCAAACCTCTCAAAACTGTTTCCACATCCAAAGTGCTTGAATTGCTTCATATGGATTTATGTGATGAAATCTTTGTGAAAATCTTGGAGGTGAATCATATGTACTTGTGATTGTTGATGATTTTTCACCATTTACCTGGGTTTGTTTTCTTAAGAATAAGAATGAAGCTTTCAAAGAGTTTAGCAAGCTTTGTAGGAAAATTCAAGTGGAGTCTCAAACTCAGATTAGAAGAATTCGAACTGTTCATGGAAGGGAGTTCGACTACTTAGAATTTGTAGAGTTCCGTGACAAGAACGGTATCTCTCACAACTTCTCAGCACCCGTAACTCCTCGAGATAATGGAGTAGTGGAGAGAAATAACCGAACTCTTAAAGAAATAGGAATGACAATAATGATTGTAAATGATCTACCTTACTATTTCGGGCTAAGGCGAGTCAACACAACAAACTATACACTAAACATATGCCTCATCAGCCCCATCTTGAAGAAAAATCCCTACGAGCTTTAGAAGGGAAAGAAGCCTAACATCTCATACTTCAAACCCTTTGGATGTAAGTTCTTTGTTCACAATAATGGTAAGGATCACCTGACCAAGTTTGATGCTAGTTCGGATGAAGGTATATTTCTAGGTTACTCATCTCACAAGAAATCTTATTGTGTCTTCAACAAAAGAACTAACAAAGTGGAAGAAAGTATCCACGTTGTGTTTGATGAGATAGATCAAGGAAAAAACAAGTGACTCAACCTTCTCGGATGTGAAACTCAGTCGAGATGAAGATGATCTTGCTGAAGTTAAGCTTAGAAAGAGTCGAAGAAACCAACTCATAATGAGACAACACAGAACATTGTGACTTAGACTCGAACAAGCTCTCGAGATGACTCATAATGTTGAAGGACAAGCGAATGAGGAGACTCAAGCAAGCTCGGACAACCGAAGATCACCCAATTCAACCAATAAATTTGGTGAACCAGAAAAGAGGTACAACATTCAAATATGCTTCGAACCACCATTCAAGAACATTCTATCCGACATTAACAAGTGGGGTAAGAACTCATTCTTCTTTGCAAAATCTATGTGCATTCATTGCATTCATATCATTAACGTAACCCGAAATATACTAGAGGCCCTAAATGAACCTGAATTGGTAGAGCCCACGCAAGAGCTTAATCAATTTAAGAGAAACCAAGTCCGGACTTTAACCAAACAACCTTCCGACCACCCAGTCATAGGAAACAAATGGGTTTTCAAAAACAAACTGGATGAGGATGGGTTGGTAGTCGAAATAAGGCTAGACTTGTGGCTCAATGTTATAATCAAGAGCAAGGAATTGATTGTGGGGAAACCTTTGCACTTGTTGCTAGGATCGCAGCAATCGGAATCTGGTTGGCGTTTGCATCTAGCATGAATATTAAGTTGTATCAAATGGATGTCAAATGTGCCTTTCTGAATGGTTTCATTCAAGAGGAAGTCTATGTTGAGCAACCCCTGGATTTGAAAACTCAGAATTTCCAAATCATGTTTTCAAATTGCAAAAGGCTTTATATGGTCTTAAACAAGCTCCCAAAGCTTGGTATGAAAGATCGAGCAGTTTCTTGGTTGAAAATGATTTCAAAAGAGGTTAGATTGATAAAACTCTTTTCATAAAAACCAAGGGGAAAGATTTCCTTCTTACTCACATTTATGTCGATGATATTATTTTTGGAGCCACTAATCAAACTCTATGTCAAGAGTTTTCGAGTGGATGAGACAGGAGTTCCAAATGAGCATGATAGGAGAGCTCAATTTATTTCTTGGTCTACAAATCAAACAAGACAAAGATGGAATCTATGTCCATCAATCTAAGTATACTAAGGAGTTGTTGAAGAAATACAAGCTTCAAGATGTGAAACATGCAGCAACACCTATGATTAGCATCATGAAACCGGACTCAAATGAAAAAGGTAAAGCAATAGATCGAAACTCTATAGAGTTATGATTGGATCTCTGCTATATCTCACATCTAGTAGGTTAGACATCATGTTTAGTGTATGTCTATGTGCAAGATTTCAAGCTAATCCAAAAGAATCACATCTCACTGCGAAGAAAAGGATTTTCGGATATCTTGCAGGGACTTAGAATCTTAGTTTATGGTTTTCAAGAGACTTAGAACTAACCCTCACTAGTTACTCGGATGCTAATTATGCTGGTTACAAAGTTGACGAAAAGAGCACATCAGGAGCATGCTAATTCCTAGGTCAATCCCTCATATCTTGGCACTCAAATAAACAAAACTCGGTTGCTCTATCAACTGCTGAAGCTGAGTACATTGTAGCTTGAGCTTGCTGTGCTCAGATTCCGTAGATCAAGCAGACACTTGAAGGATCTTGGACTTTCATTCAAATCTATCTCAATCAAGTGTGACAATTAAAGTGCAATCAGCATTACTAAGAATCTAGTTCAACACTTAATGACAAAGCATATTGAGGTAAGGTATCATTTTCGAGAGACCATTCTGAGAAAGGTGATACTAAACATGAATTCATTTTTACGGAATTTCAGTTAGTTGATATTTTCACTAAACCACTTAGTGAGGATCGGTTTTGTTTTATTAGGAATGGAGAATCTCAGAAAGATTTTTTAAAACTCTCTTGCCCTCTCTAACACACGTCGTTATCAAAGAATTCCAACCGTTAGACGAAAAACCACTTGGAATTGTAGCTGTTGGACTATTGTATGTCATGTTTGTCTAAGAATGTCGTTTGAACGTTAAGTAAGAAAGAAGGTTGAAGGACATTTTCGTCTTCTCTATTTATAGCATCTATTCATCTTCATTTCTTCACTTTGCGCCTTACTCCTTTTGCATGAAATTCTCTCGCTCTCTCATACTCTTTCCTTGCTTTCAAAGTGCTCTCTCTCTCTCTCTCTCTCGTTTCTCTCTCTCCCCCTCTCTCTGTTTCTCGCTCTCTCTCTCATTCTCTAGTAAACTCTCGGTTCTCCATTCTCACAATGCCTAAACGAGGTTCTTCTTCGGAGTTCATGGGCTCTTCAACCAAGAAGGCCCGAAAGATAACTCAAGAGGGTACGTCTAACCCCTCAAAAGTGTTTGTCGTCTAGCACTTCACATTGGATGACAAATTCTTCAAGACAACTTCCTTCTGTTGGCTCAAATTCATTCAAGAAACTAGAGTGTATAACTATTTATGCTTGAGTGACTTTATATATCCAGAACTCGTCGTCGAGTTCTATGCCAACAAATCCTTCTCTAGGGGTGTCATCACCTTGAAAGTTCAAGGTACGGTTGCTACGATCACCCTTCCTCTTCTCCACAAAATTTTCAACGTCACCTCTCTTTTTCTTAATCCCAATCATATTCCATTCTTAGAGATTGTCGATGAATTTTTTGACAAATTCGCTAAAGACGTGCCTAAGCACAGGAAAAACTTTTCGTGACTCGGATGAAGAGTGAAGTTAGATTGGTCTCCTACATTCTGATGAGGACTTTCTTTGCTCACTACTTGAGCAAAGAGAACCCAAACTCTAGGGTTCTTAAAGTTCTGTTTGACATTATGGAGGGATACGACGTAGACCTCTTTCCGTTCATCATCGAGCAAATGGCTCAAGTGCTCGCTCAATTAAAGAAATCTGCTCATTTCCCTTTTGGACCCCTTCTCACTCTTATCTTCAAACAATTCAAGATCACCCCTCCCTCGGATCACACTGTCGTTTCGAATCAGCCATAGTTCTATGCGAGAAAATAACTTTTGGGTTATGGATACCGGGAGGTTAAAACTAGCGAATGGGATCACTTTTCTAAGTTGAAACCTGCCTCTCCTCCTCCCCATACTCAAATTTAACCAGCACATCCATCCACTTCAGCTAGTCCCTCTTCTTCTCAACCTCCTCTCTCTGCTGGAGCGTTTCGCTGCCTTGGTCGAAAGGCTCACTTCAACGGTTGACCAACTTCGATCAGTTGTTTTCTCTCTCAAGCCTATTTTCCGTGGCATGGTCATTAACCAAAAGACTAGCCAATCTCAAATTCAGGAGTGTCAATCCCTGATGCTTGAGTTCAAGGGCATTCTTGGCGAGCAACGTGAACGGCTTCAACTCCTTCGGGAGCGCGGGACGAAGGTTGCGTAGGAGTCGGAATCCTCCAACATATTTGAGGAGTCCTCCAGCCCAGCCAAGTCTACCTCCGATGAGGTAGAAAAAGTAGAAGAAGAGGAAGAAGAAGAAGAAGAAGCTGATGTCGTAGTTGAGGCGAGGCGAGGCTCGACTCGAAGAGAAAAATATGGAGGAAGAAGGAGTAAAGGACGAGGCCGCCCCACCAAAAGACGAGGGTGTTATAGAACCCGAACTCGAACCGATCTCCTC
Organism: Talinum fruticosum; assembly: GCA_021018815.1. NCBI lineage: Eukaryota > Viridiplantae > Streptophyta > Magnoliopsida > Caryophyllales > Talinaceae > Talinum > Talinum fruticosum. Next base: position 85,649 of record JAITYX010000123.1, on the reverse strand, counting down.
ATACCCCGATCCGAGTGGGTTAGAAGATGCCGAGGATGTTGGATAGTCAAAACCAACCGACCGAGAAGCCCTCGTCATCATTCAAGAGAATGAGCTAGAGGATGATATTGTCCCGACTCGACCACCCGGGTCTAAGCCGCTTCTCAACATCCCGGTGCTACGGCTGCAGCGCTCTACCACCTCCTCGTAGACATACTAGAGCAAGCGCACTGCTCGTCCATCCTCCTCCGACCAACCAGCTCCACCTTCTTAATCTATTTCTTTTCTTGTTTTAATTTTTTTTTTTTTGTCAAACATTAAGTGCATTCACTTCCAAATTTTCTTCCCTCTTTTTGTTGAAATGCTAAGGAGAGAAAATATAGAAACCTTGATGTTGTGCTTAAGGGAGTTTCTCTCCTCTTTTTGTTGTACATATTTTTTTATGAATGAATGTTATCGTCTATCTTTTCTAAGCTCTTATCGTTTCTAAGTTTCTTTTAACGTTTATCTTATCTACTCGGACATCCGTGTTGGTTCTAATATCCCCTTATAAGTCATGCTCGTGATCTGGAATTTTTCTTAACTTTATATTCCACATGCTTTGATAGAGAAGAAAACACATATCATTGGCACTAAAAACTTATGTTTTGTACTAATAAGTTTCTATCTTAAGAATGGAATGTATTTCATCAAAAAGGGGAGATTGAAAACTCGGATTCTATCTCTAAGTCATTATGAGTAACATATGAAGATTCAGGTATAAATCTCATCTCTTCTAAGTTTTGATTTCAAATCATTCGAGTGTTATAAAAACACTCATATAAGTTTTCATTCATTTCGACAAACTAAGAAAACACATTATTGTATATCTTCTACACTGATGTTTCGACTCACTCAAACATCACTTTTGAAGATTCAGATTTTAACTCCATACATTTTGTGAAAGACTCATGTATAAACTCCTATCTCTCTTGAGTTTTGATTGTAAGTCATTATGAGCTTCATAGAAACTCATATCTATGCTTTCATCTTTGTTCTTAGTGACTCGGATATCATTGTGTTCTATATATTCTCTACTAAGGTATTCCGGCCTACTCGGAATATACTTGAACCATTGCATGATCAAATAATTCTTTCTATACATTCTCTTGTAATACTAACTGTGTTTACTAACACAAAACCGAGTCAATCTCTACCGAGTTCGTCTAAGTCGGCTTATTACTTAGAAGTTTATTTGATAGATCAAGTTCACTTTCTCTACTTGAATAGATTACGGAAACTATTGATCAATACACTTCCTAATTCTCTTAGTGCAATACTCACTCAATCTCCTACTTACAACTCCCAGCTTGTACTTAATATTTTCTAAGTTGTAAAGTCTTGTAATCAATTACATAGTTCTCTTACTTTCTGAGTAAGGTCCCTTGATTGAGCTGTAAGGGTTAACTCAGCTCAATTGTCCCTAGCTGTAAAGGATATCTCAGTTAGGAAGTACTAGATTAGATAAGAGAACTTGTGAGTTTAGGAAAACATTGTAAGGAATTGTCTATCGGAGCAATTATGGTTGAGTCAATCCGTTCTATTTTGAGGATTCAAAATAGTGGATTTGACTTGGTGCTTGGATTAGCACTCGTCCGTGGTTTTCTCGCCCAATGAGGGTTTCCACGTATTTATGAGTTTATACGTTTCGAGTCCAATCTAGACTCGGAATCAGCTACTTATCTTCTTTTAAGCAAAACGTTACTTAGTTTGTTCAAATTTCCTCATCACCCTATTCACCCCCTGTAGGGTGACTTAGACTCTCCAAGAGCAACCCTTCAATTGGTACCAGAGCCTAGCCTTTCAAAGAAGGATCTAAAAATCTAAAGGTCTAAAGATCATATGGCTTAGAACATTAGAAAGTTCGATGAAGAAAGATCTTCCACTAGACCACCAAAGTTTAAAGGATCAAACTTCATGCACTAGAAGAAACCGATGGATTGCTTTCTGCTGGACAATGATGAAGATGTTGGGAACATCATCCAAGAAGGAAACTGCATCCCAATGAAGATGGAAGGAACAAGATCTGTGGCTTAAAGAAAATTCAAGTATACCATCAGGAGTCGAGAAGTTCGGAAAGAACTTCAAAGCAATGAACATTCCGATGTGTGCTATCAACTCGTAAAAGTACAACAGAGTGTCAACCTACGACACAACCAAAGATGTGTGGGACACTCTTATCAACACATACGAAGGCACAAGCTAAGTGAAACAGGCAAAGATAAGCCACTACCTTCACAAATATGAGCTGTTCAAGATGGAGCCGGAAGAAAACATCACTCGGATGTTTATTCGCTTCACCGAGATTACAATCAATCTCAAATATTTAGGCGTAAAGATTTCACATGAAGAAATGTGCAGAAAAATTCTGAGAAGTCCGCCAAAGATAAGATGGGGTCCCAAGGTGACAGCCATCGAGGAAGCTGAAAACCTCTCCGAGCTCAAATCAAACGAACTTATTAGGAAGTCGCTTACCCATGAAATTCACCTGGAAAAAGAGGATGTTGAGGTCAGCACCAAAAAGAACATTACATTGAAGGCCTCAAAAGTAGAGGGAAAAGTATGAGTTCCTCAAATGCAAAAGAGGATCTAATGGCACTCATTGCCCGAGGCTTTAAGAGAATGACGAAGCACAAGAAGTGGGAAAAGAGGCCAAAGGAAGAGTTCTACAAGAAGGATAAGAAGGACAGAAAAGGTAAATATTCTTCCCCTTCAAAGTTATCTTTAACTAAGAACTCGATTGTTTTGAATGTGGCAGCAAAGATCACATAGTCAAAGACTGTCTAAAGAGAAAGAAGGATAGAAAGAAGAAGAAAGTTATGATGGCTACATGGAGCAATGACGACTCATTTGAGGAAGATGATGATTCCGATAACTCAAAGTGTCCGATGGCACTAACGGACTCGAAGTTGAATATTTTCTTAAGTTCTCCAAAATTGAATTGGCTAAATATATTTACACTTTGGAAGAAAAGTCTAATTCCGATTCTTTTCGGTTCAAAGAACAACTTGAGTCTCTTACCTCCGAGAGCAACTGTTTGAAAAATGAATTAGAAAAACCGAGAGTAACTCGAAAGAACTCAAAACTAGTACTCGGACTAATGAGACTAAGTCCGAGTCACTTAGAAGAGAAAATGAGCATTTGAAAAGAAAGCTCAATGAGACTCAAGAGCTTGATTTGAAGTTTACTTGTCAGAAAAACCTTGACATGCTTTTAGGCTCTCAATGTGTTTCCTTCAGGAAAGAAGGACTTGGTTTTAACAAAGAGAAGGAATATAATTCATACTCAAATCTTTTCGAAAGGATTCCAGAGCTGTGAAGTTCGGGAAGGCTGAGCATGGTCCTATTCATAAGAATGAAAGAAGGACTGAGTCTAGACCAATTTACATGAGATAACAATCTCTACCTGTTTATAAAAGAAAAGATTTTTAAAAGAAAAAGACACGAGACTTAATTTTCTAGAAAGAAGACTCAAAATCGGACCAAACCCAAAGTCATTCAAATCTAGGTTCCCAAGAGTCTTCTACCTCATAAAAGGACCACGAGTAAAGGGAGTTACTTGGGTTCGTTAGAGAAAGTGAGAAGGGTTAGTGTGTTTCGATTTGTAGGTAACTCGGAAAAGGACGAAAGGTCCTTGGTAGTTAGATAGTGGATGCTCATGCCACATGTCGGGAGATTCAAGACTCTTTTACGAGTTAGAAGATTTTAAAGGAGGAAAAGTCACTTTTGGAGATGACAGTAAGGGCAAGATAGTTAGAATTAGTAAGATTGGGAAAGTAGACAACCTAGTCAGCCCAATTTATCTTGTCAATGGATTAAAGTACAATTTGCTCAAGCAACTCTCAATTATGTGACAAAGGCCAAGAGGTAAGATTTACTCGGACCAACTGCTATATTTCGATATAACCACCAAAGAGACTAAGCTCTCGGGTCGGAGGTCAGGTAATACTTTTACTATTCCTCTTTCGGATCCAAGTTAAAATTTATCTTATTTAAAAGCATCATTGCATGATGATTCTTGGACATGACATCGCAGATTAGGACATGTTAGCATGCATAATATCAAAAAGCTTGCATCTCATGGTTTAGTTAGGGGCTTACCTAACTTTGCATTTAAGAAAGATAAAATATATGAAGCATGCACAAAAGGGACGCGAGTCGGATCATCCTTCAAACCTCCCAAACCTGTTTCCACATCTAAAGTTCTTGAGTTAGATCATATGGATTTATGTGGTGAAATCTCTGTAAAGAGTCTTAGAGGTAAATTATATGTACTTGTAATTGTTGATGATTATTCACGATTTACCTAGGTTTGTTTTCTCAAGAACAAAAATGAAGCCTTCAAAGAGTTCAGCAAGCTCTATAGGAAAATTCAAGTAGAGTCCGAGACTCGGATCGGATGAATTCGAATTAACCATGGAAGAGAGTTCGACTACTCGGAATTTGCAGAGCTTTAGGACAAGAATGGTATCTCTCACAACTTATCAGCACCCAGAACCCCTCAACAAAATGGGGTAGTGGAGAGAAAGAACAGAACTCTTGAAGAAATAGGAAGGACGATGATGCTTGAAAATGATCTACCTTTCTATTTCTACTCGAGGTAGTCAACACATCAAAGTACGCACTAAACAGATGCCTCATTAGACCCATCTTGAAGAAAAATCCCTACGAGATTTACAAGGGAAAGAAACCCAATATTTCATATTTCAAACCCTTTGGATGTAAGTGTTTTGTTCACAATAATGGTAAGGATCATTTTGAAGCCTCCGGCGATAAGTGCCATAGGATCCTCTTATGAGTCGGATGAACTCATATTTGCTTCTCTGTTTTCTAAGGCCTTCAGTGCAATGTCTTTTTAGTGCTGACCTCTACATTCTCCTCTTCTAGGTGGATCTCATGGGTGAGTAGCTTTCCAATGAGTTCGTCCGGCTTCGATATAGATAGGTTCTGAGCCTTTTCAACGGCTGTCACCTTGGGACCCCATCTTCTCTTAGGTAGACTTTTGAGTATCTTTCTGCACATTTCCTCGTGGGAAATCTTTCTACCAAGAGATTTGAGATTGTTAGTAATCTCGGTGAAGCGGATGAACATCCGTGTGATGTTCTCTTCGGCTCCATCTTGAACAGCTCGTATTTGTGAAGATATTGGCTTCTCTTTGCTTGTCGACTTGACTTATGCCTTCATAAGTGTTGACAAGTATGTCCCACACTTCTTTGGCTGTCTCACAGGCTAACACTCGTTTGTATTCTTCCGAGCTGATGGCGCACATCAGAATGTTCATCGCCTTGAAGTTCATTCCGAACTTCTCTGCTTCTTCAGTGGGGTACTCGAACTTTGTTTTGGGCACGAGTCTTGTTTCTTCCATCGTCATTGGAATATAGTTCCTACTTGTATGATGTTCCGGACATCTTCATCGTGATCCAGTAGGAAACATTCCATGAGCTTCTACTAGTGCACGAAGTTAGATCCTTTGAACTTTGGTGGTCTGTTGGAAGATCTTCCTTCATCGAACTCTCCATTGTTCTCGAGCCATTCGATCTTTAAACCTTTGGATGGTTAGATCCTTTCGAAAGGCTACACTCGATACCAATTGAAGGTTTGCTCTTGGAGAGGCTAAGTCACCCTAGAGGGGGTGAATAGGGTGATGGGGAAATATAAACAAGTAATGGAAGAATATAACTACAAATGACTTCGAGGAGAGTCCGAGTGTAGATTGAACTCGTAAAAGTACTAACTCGGAAAGTTACGTGGAAATCCTTGAAGACTCGGACTTTACATGTACATCATTATGAGTTCCATCAAAGAATCAGGTATATGGCTTCAGCCCTCATAAGGTTTTGATTTCAAGTCATTCCATGTGCCTTAGAAACTTTTCTAAGTGATGTAGCATCTTTTCGATCATTGCAGTAATCTATTGTATTCGTTTACATCCGTTTCGACTGACTCGGAAAGCATACTCTTATATTCCATTCTACACATTATTCCGAGTCACTCGAGACAACACTCAAATATATCACATGTTCAATCATTTACTACAACATGAATAAACTCATACCGACTTCGTGTTCCAAGAATTACCTTGATAATTCATTCTTCTAAGTCGACTTATTTTGTTTGCACTTTGCTTTGTTTAAATCAAGTCTACCTACTTTGATATTCTTTATATGGCTTGATTCTCTTTTAGACCGACTCGAAGGGATTTTGAGTCTTATGGATATTAGACTCGGAAAATTCCATTCCTTTTCGGACTCATATAATTATGCACTTAATTATCTTAATTAATTTATCATTTGTGTCTTATCTTGGACCAAAGTAGTTTATAATTTGAGAACCAAATTAATTTACTTTTGTACGTTATTCAAACAAGGCTATCCTATTTTTTAATCACAAAAGTAACCGGCTTCTAAACGTCAAATCACCAGCGAGACAAGGCTTTTTCCACTTCGACCAAAGCTCGGACATCGTGTCGGGGTTGTCTGTTTCCAAAATTGGAAATCTACAACTCTAAGCTTAACGGTGGTTTCCACCTTACTTTTTAAGACACCACCAGTTAATTGGGACTTCCAAGGAGTCAAGAGTCGTTGCTCAACGTTCACACTTCAACGGATATTTTCCGAGTGACTCGGAAAATCCATTACAACATTCACAATGGACTTCCAGTCAGAAGATGGTCACAATGGCTAATCTGCTTGGTCATCTATAAATAGAAGCCAACTCTCAAGACTTGAAAATTGCTGAACCAACTGTCAATACACATACTTAAGCAAAAGTCTTTGTATTCATATTCAATCTTCTACTTACAACTCTAACTCTGTAATTAATATTCTCTTAGTTGTAAGGTCTTGTAATCAGATCACGAACACTTATTCTTACTTTTTGATTAAGGTCCCTTAACCGATCTGTAAGGGTTATCCCATCTCGCTTGTCCCTAGCTGTAGAGGTTATCTCGGTTAGGAAATAATAGATTAGATAAGGGAATTTCGAGTCTAGGAAAAACTTGTAAGGAGTTGTCTAAGGGAGTAACTCTGGTTAAATCATTCTACTATATTTTGTGGACTCAAAATAGTGGATTTGACTTCGTGCTTGGATTAGCACGGTCCGTGGTTTTCTGCCCCGGGAGGGTTTCCACGTAACTTCTAAGTTGATACTTTTCCGAGTCCAATCTAGACTCGCAGGCAGTTTAAAGTTCTGTCCAATCTATATCTTCATCTTCCACTTATTTCGAGTCGGTGTTATTCCGAGTTCATTCTTGAATTACGCTCTTCTCGAGTCATGTATAGTGTTTAACTCGAGCGAATTTTCTCATCACCCTATTCACCCCCTCTATAGTGACTTAGCTTCTCGGAAAGCAAACCTTCAATCCTCCCGGGCAGAAAAACACGGTCAGTGCTAATCCAAGCACCAAGTCAAATCCATTATTTTGAATCCAAAAATACAGTAGAAAGACTTAACCGAATTACTCCCTTAGACAATTCCTTACAAGATTTTCCTGGACTCGAAATTCTCTTATCCGATCTAGTACTTCATAACCGACATAACCTTTACGAGTTAGGGACAAGCGAGCTGAGTTAACCCTTACAGCTCAGTCAAAGGACCTTACTCGGAAAGTAAGAATGAGTGTTTGTAACTAATTACAAGACCTTACAACGCACAAAGATGTTAAGTACAAAGTTGGAGTTGTAAGTAGAAGATTGAGTATGAATACAATGACTTTTGCTCAAGTACGTGTATTGACAGTTGGTTTAGCAATTTTCAAGTCTTGAGAGTTGGCTTCTATTTATAGATAACCAAGCAGACTAGCCGTTGTGACTGTCTTCTGACTGGAAGTCATTTGTGACCGTTGCGATGGTCTTTCCGAGTCACTCGGAAAATATCCGTTGAGGTGTGATCGTTGGGCAATGGCTCTTGACTCCTTTGGATTTCCCAATCCACGTGTGGTGTCCGAAAAGTAGGGTGGAAGCCACCGTTGAGCTTAGCGTTGCGATTTCCAATTTTGGAAATGGACAACCTGACACGATGTGTGGGCCTAGGTTAGAAGTAGGAAAAGCCTTGTCTGCTGGTGATTTGACATCTTGAAGCCGATGACATTTGTAATTCAAAAGTAGGATAACCTCGTTTGAATAACCGACAAAAGTAAATCAATTTGGTTCTTAAAGTATAAAAAACTTTGGTCCAAGATTAGACACGAGATAATAATTTAATTAGGATAATTAAGTGCGTAATTATATGAGTCCTAAAAGAGTGAAATTTTCGAGTGTAATATCCATTATAATCAAATTCCATCTAAGTCGGTTTAGAAGTAAAGCAAGTCGGATAAAGAACATCGAGTGGAAAGACTTGATCTAGACTACCAATGTTAAAAACAAGAATGCTAACTTATAAAGATGAATTAACAGAATAATTCAATTAAACTTAGATCATGAAGTGAGACTCGAGTTTATGCACATTAGAGCATATGTTTGAACATGCAATATATCCGATTGTTGTCCGAGTGACTCGGAACTATGTGTGAACAGAGTATGCTTTCGAGTCGGTTAGAATCAAGTGAGAACATATGCAATGGTTTCCGTAACACTCGGAAAAGTTTCTAAGACACTTAGAATGACTTGTAATCAAAACCTTATAAGAGATGAAGTCTTATACCCGATTCCTTGACGGAACTCGGAATGATGTATATGTAAAGTCTGAGTCTTCAACATGCATATCTTAAGCATGTATGATCTGAATTACATGTTGTGAATGTGAACTTACGTGTGTTGTTAATGAATTAATATGCAAAGTGAAAACCGGTGTTGGGTTTGGGTTATTCACTAGGCTCGTGAAGCTCATGACCTCACCAACATTTTCAGGTACTGAAGTTAAGACTCCATGGAGTTGCTTTTGGCTGTTAGAAGAAGCGAACCCTGGCATGTAATACTCCTAGGGTGGGTCTTGGGTGTTACAAAAATGGTATTAGGGCAAGAATCCTCCCACCAGTAGATTTTCCTAGAATCGAGTCTAGGACTTGAGTGATTGCTTATGTGAGTGATTAAAACATAAGTATGTGATTTGATTCATGAACCTATGTGCCGATATGTGATTGAGTGAATCTCATATGATATGAATTAGGAACTTACGTGCATGTATGTGATTCCATGAATTTGTGTCGTAATATGATAAAATGTACCAAGAATTTGTATAAGATCATAGATGAATCAAGTTTCGAGGACGAAACTTTTTATAAGAAGGGGAGAAATGTAAGAGCTGAAAATTTAAGCAGCTTGCTTGCTAATGAATTAAATTATTAAAAGTTAAGTTAAAAAAATTCAAAATTATTAAATTAATTGAATTAGAATTTTTTGGAGTCGAAATAAAAACCCGAAAATCCAAACCCGAGCATGGGCTAGCTGAATTGGGCTTATTGAAATTAAATTTAAGCCCAATTCACACTAAAAGACCAAAGTAGAAAATTTAAAACAAAAAGAAAATGAGAAAGGGCTGGCTGGCGAGAAAAATTAAAGGGAAAAGGGATTAACGGCATTTTGATGGCGAGATAATTAGAGAAAGAAGGTTAAGGGGTCCAATAGGAAGTAACCACAAAAACCCATTAAGTGTTAAGAGGAAATGAGGAGAGAGAAAGGAGACTGAGAACAAAAGAGGGGGAACAAAAGAAGCGAAGCAAAAGCATAGAAAGAGAAGATGAACGAGAGAAATAGAAGCGAGAGGAAAGCGAGAGGAGAGATAGAGCAAAGAGAACGAGAGACGAGAGGAAGAGCAAGAGGGGTTGAGACTTGAAGCTAGAGCCAGAGAGTGAGAGCAAAAGAGAGACCAAAGGGAAGCATGCTTCAGGTGCAATATACTCAGCTTCAGCGAGTTGATAGAGCTACTGAGTTTTGCTTCTTTGAGTGCCAAGATATTAGGGATTGACCTAGAAACTGGTAGGATCCTGAGGTGCTCTTTCTATCAACTTTATATCCAGCATAGTCAGCATTTGAGTATCCAGTGAGAGTTAGTTCTGAGTCTCTAAAGTACCATAGACCTAAATTATGAGTCAATGCAAGATACCGAATATTCTCTTCACCGCGAGTGAGATGTGATTCTTTTGGATTAGCTTGAAATCTTACACACAGACATGACACTAAACATTATGTTTGGCCTCACTGGAAGTAAGATATAGCAAAGATCCAATCATACCTTGGTAGAGTTTCTGATCTACTAATTTACCTTTCTCGTCCGAGTCCAGTTTTATGTTGCTTGCTCATAGGTGTTGCTGCATATTTTGCATCTTGAAGTTTTTACTTTTAAAATTTACTCAAGGTCAAAAAACCTTGACATGCTCTTAGGCCCATTTCAAAAAAAAGGAGGAATCTAATTCCTACTAAGACCTTTTCAAAAGGATTCCAGAACTGTAAAGTTCAGGAAGCTCGAGCATAGTCCCATTCATAAGAATGAAAGGAGGACTGAGCCTAGCACCAACTTACAGGAGAAAACCTTCTCCACCGGTTTATAAAAGAAAAGATTTTTAAAAGAAAGAGACACAGACTCGGTTTTCAAAAAGGAAGACTCAAAATCAGACCAAACCCAAAGTTATTCAAATATGGGTTCCCAAGAGTCTACTTCCTTAGAAAAGGAGCACGAGTAAAGGGAGTACTTGGGTTCGTTAGAGGAAGTAAGAAGGGTTAGTGTGTTTCGACTTACAGGTAGCTCGAAAAAAAACAAAAGGTCATTGGTACTTAGAAAGTGCATGCTCACGCCACATGTCAGGAGATTGAAGACTCTTTTCTGAGTTAGAAGATTACAAGGGAGGTAAAGTCACTTTTGGAGATGACAATAAGGGCAAGATAGTTGGAATAGTCAAAATTGGAAAAGGAGACAACCTACTTAGCCCAGTCTTTCTTGTCAAGGGATTAAAGTACAATCTACTCAAGCATCTCTCAACTGTGTGACAAAGGTCAAGAGGTAAGATTCACTCGGACCAATTGTTATATTTTTGATGCAACTACCAAGGAGACTAAGCTCGAAGTAAGAGATCGGGTAAGACCTACACTATTCCTCTTTCGATCCAAGACATAATTTCTCTTTTTAAAATCATCTCTGCATGATGATTCTTGGACATGGCATCATAGAGTAGGTCATGTTAGCATGCATATTATCAGAAAACTTATATCTCATGGTTTAGTCAAAGGCTTGCCTAACTGTGCATTCAAGAAAGATAAAATTTATGAAGTATGCACAAAAGGGAAACAGTCGGATCGTCTTTCAAATCTCTCAAAACTGTTTCCACATCCAAAGTGCTTGAATTGTCGCATATGGACTTATGTGGGTGAAATCCCTGTAAAGAGTCTCGGAGGTAAATCATATGTACTTGTAATTGTTGATGATTACTCACGATTTACCCAGATGTGTTTTCTTAAGCACAAAAATGAAGCTTTCAAAGAGTTCGAGCAAGCTCTGCTGGAAAATTCAAGTTGAGTCTTAGACTCGGATCACAAGAATTCGAACTGGCCATGGAAGGGAGTTCGATTGCTTAGAATTTGCAAAGTTCTGCGGTAAGAATGGTATCTCCCATAACTTCTCAGCACCAAGAACTCCGCAATAGAATGGAGTAGTGGAGAGAAAGAATAGAATTCTTGAAGAAATAGTAAGGACAATGATGATTGAACATGATCTACCCTACTATTTATGGGCTGAGGCGATCAACACAGACAAACTACACACTCGAACGGATGCCTCATCGGACCCATCCTGAAGAAAGCCTTATATGAGCTATACAAAGGGAAGAAACCCAACATTTCATACTTCAAACCCTTTGGATGTAAGTGTTATGTTCATAATAATGGTAAGGATCACTTGACCAAGTTTGAGGCTCGGTTAGATGAAGGTATTTTTCTTGGCTATTCATCTCATAGTAAGGCATGTCGTATTTTCAATAAAAGAACTAACAAAGTGGAAGAAAGCACCCACGTTATTTTTGATGAGATTGATCAGGAAAAATCAAGTGAGTCAACATTCTCGGATCCGAAACTCAACTAAGATGATGATTTTGCTTGAAGAGGAGGAATTGTTTAAGGGAGCAATTCCGGTTGAGTCGATCTGCTGTATTTTGTAGATTCAAAATAGTGGATTTGAGTTGGTGCTTGGACTAGCACTGGCCGTGGTTTTCTGCCCCAAGAGGGTTTCCACGTATATCCGAGTTCACACTTTTCTGAGTCCAATCTAGACTCAAACTGCCTTGTTTATTCTTCTCAAGCGTAAATCTTCCAAGTTTGTGAAAATTTCCTCATCACCCTATTCACCCCCTCTAGGGTGACTAAGACTCTCCAAGAGTAAACCTTCGGTTTTTGGTTGATTAAAGACAAGAAAGTAATAGAGAGATGAGGGATGAGAGAGATAGATTGGTAGTAGAAGACAATTAATAGTGAGGACCAAGGAGAGAGAGCGAGAGATGAGCGGTACAACCTTCTACTTACAACTACTAGCTTGTAATTCATACTTTCCGAGTTGTAAAGTCTTGTAATCAGTTACTTACTCTTTCTTACTTTTTGAGTAAGGTCCCTTGACTAAGCTGTCAGGATTAACTCAGCTCGGTTGTTCCTAGCTATAAAGGTTACCTCGGTTAGGAAGTACTAGATCGGATAAGGGAACTTCGAGTCTAGGAAAATTTTGTAAGGAATTGTCTAAGGGAGCAATTTTGGTTGAGTCGAGTCTACTGTATTTTGTGGATTCAAAATAGTGGATTTGACTTGGTGCTTGGACTAGCATTGGCCATGGTTTTCTACCCCAGGAGGGTTTCCACGTAAATTTGAGTTCATACTTTTCCGAGTCCAATCTAGACTCAAACAGTCTTGTTTACTCGCTTTCAAACTTTAATTTTCCAAGTTTGTTAAAATTTCCTCATCACCCTATTCACCCCCTCTAGGGTGACTAAGACTCTCCCAGAGCAAACCTTCAATTGGTATCGAGCCTTGCCTTTCAGAAAGGATATAACAATTCAAAGGTCTAAAGATCAAATGGCTCGGAACAACGGAGAGTTCGATGAAGGAAGATCTTCCAGCAGACCACCAAAGTTCAAAGGATCAATTTCATGCATTGGAAGAAGGTCATGGAATTCTTTCTATTGGATCACGATGAAGATGTTTGGAACATCATACAAGAAGGCAATTACATTCCAATGAAGATGGAAGATACAAGACCCGTGTCTAAAGCAAAGTTCGAGTACACCACTCGAAGAGGCGAAAAGTTCGGAAAGAAGTTTAAAGCGATGAACATTCCGATGTGCGCCATCAGCTCGGAAGAATACAACAGAGTGTCAGCTTGTGACACAGCCAAAGATGTGTGGGACACACTTGTCAACATATAGGAAGGAACAAGCCAAGTAATACAAGCGAAGATAAGTCAATATTTTCACAAATACGAGCTGTTCAAGATGGAGCCATAACATAACATCACTCGGATGTTTATACGCTTCACCGAGATTACAAACAATCTCAAATCTCTGGGCGGAAAGATTTCCCATGAAGAGATATGCAGAAAAATTCTAAGAAGTCTACCCAAGAGAAGATGGGGGACCAAGGTGACAGCCATCGAGGAAGCTCGGAACCTCTCACTACTAAAGCGAGACGAACCGATTGGGAAGCCGCTTACCTATGAAATCCATCCGGAAGAAGAGGATGTCGAGGTCAGCACTAAAAAGAATATTGCGCTGAAGGCCTTAGAAAAAAAGGAGAAAATATTAGTTCCTCGGACTCGAAGAAGATCCCATGACACTTATCGCTCGAGGCTTCAAAAGAATGATGAAGCACAAGAGATGGGAGAAAAGGCGAAGACAAGAGTTCTACAAGAAGGACAAGAAGGATAGAAAAGGTAAACACTCCTCCCCTTTAAAGTTATCTTTAACTAAGAACTCTGGTTGTTTTGAATGTGACAAGCAAAGACCACATAGTCAAAGACTGTCCAAGGAGAAAGAGGGATAGAAAGAAGAAGAAGGCTATGATGGACACATGGAGTGATGAAGATTCATCTAATGAAGATGAAGACTCAGCCGACTCAAAGTGTCCGATGGCACTATCGGACTTAGAAGCCGATTCTGAATCGGACTTTGACAACTCGGACAATGAGGAGACAAATCCTCGGGGGTAATTGAATACTTCCTCAAGTTTTCCAAAGTCGATTTAGCCAAATATATTTATAGTTTGGAAGAAAAGTCCAATTCGATTCTTCCCAATTCAAAGAATAACTTGAGTCTCTTACTTCGAGAGCATTGCTTTGAAAAATGAATTGGAAAAGCTGAGACTTACTCTAAGAGAGCTCAAGAATAGTACTCAAGCTAATGAGACCGAGTCCGAGTCACTTAGAAGAAAAAATGGGCATCCGAAACAAAAGTTCAATGAGTCTCAAGAACTTGTTTCCAGCAAGTCTCAGCAATCTTCAAGTCTTGAGAGTTGGCTTCTATTTATAGATGACCAAGCGGATTAGCCGTTGTGACTATCTCGCTGAATAGAAGTCCTTTGTGACCGTTGTAACGGTTCTTTTGAGTCGTTCAAAAAGATCCATTGAGTTGTGAACGTTGTGCAATGGCTCTTGACTCCTTAGGATGTCCCAATCCACTTGTGATGTCTCGAAAAGTAGGGTGGAAACCACTTGTTGAGCTTAGCGTTGAAGATTTCTAGTTTTGGAAACGGACAACCCCGACATAGTGTCTGCGCCTGGCTTAGAAGTAAAAAGCCTTCTCTGCTGGTGATTGACAGCTTGAAGCCGGTTACTTTTGTATTTCAAAAATAGGATAACCTCGTTTAGATAACCTACAAAAGTAAACAAATTTTGGTTCTCAAAGTATAACATACTTTGGTCCAAGATAAGGCATAGATAATAATTTAATTAAGATAATTAAGTGCATAATTATCTCGAGACCTAGAAGAGTGGAATTTTCCGAGTCTAATATTCATTATACTCAAATTCCATCTCGAATCGATCTTAGAAAAGATCAAGTTATAAAGAGAATATCGGATCGTAAGTAGTTGATCTAGACAAATACAATTCAAACAATCATGCTGACTTAGAAAGTTGAATTAACGCTCGTAATTCACTTTATCTCATAATACGAAGTCGAACTTAGATTAAAAGTGTTAGAGAGATTGTTTGAGCATGCAATAAATCTAAGTGGTGTCTAAGTGACTCGAAGCATCGGTGTGAGGTGATGTCCAAGAATGTGATTTCCGAGTCGGTCGGAATCAAATGAAAACATATGCAATAGTTTCTATAACACTCAAATGACTTGTAATCAAAACCTAGGAGGGATGAGGTCTGTACCCGAGTCCTTGATAGTACTCGAATGATATAAATTAAGAGTCCGAGTCTTCAATTGTGCTGGGCCGAAAAGAACTTCTAGGGTATGGATACCAGGAGGTTAAGCCTCGGTGAATGGGTTCACTCTTCTAAGTTGGAACCCGCCTCTCCTCCTCCCCATACTTAGATTAAACCCACTCTGCCATCCACTTCGGCTGGCCCCTCCTCGTCTCAACTCTGATCTCTCGGCTGGCGCATTTGCTACCTTAGTCGAGAAACTCGTGTTTACAATCGACCAACTTCAATAAGTTATACGCTCTCTCAAGCCCATTTTCCGAGGAATGGTCATTCACCGGAAGACCGCCCAATCCAAGATTCGGGAATGTCGGTCCCCGATGCTTGAGTTCAAAGGCGTTCTTGGCGAGCAAGGAGAGCAGCTCGAGCTTCTTTGCGAGTGTAGAATGAAGGTTGCGCAGGACTCGGAAGACTCGACACATCTAAGGAGTCCTCCAGCCTGGTCAAGTCTATCTCTGCGAGGTAAAAGAAGAAGAAGAGGCCGAGGATGCAGCTGAGGCAAGCGAGGCTCAGCTCGAAGAGGAGAATAAGGAGGAAGAAGGAAAACAAGAAGAGGACGCTCCACCAAAAGACAAGGGGGCTATGGAGCCCGAACCTAAGCTAATCTCCTCGGATCTAAGTGGATCAAAAGATGCCGAGGACGTTGGACAGTCCAAACGAGCAGCCTCGAAGTCCCTATAGTCTTCCAGGAAGACCAGCAAGAGGATGACATTGTCATGACTCGACCACCCGGATCCGAGCCGCTTCCTAACATCCCAGTGCTACCGCCGCTGCTTTCTACCACTTCATCTCGGACTTACCGGAGCAAGTGCACTCGCTCGTCCGTCCTCCTCCGATCTATCTCTTTTTCTTGTTTTTAATTTTTTTTGTCCAACATTAAGTGTATCGTCTTTTTACTTTTTCTTCCCTCATTTTCGCTGAAATACTACGGGAGAAAACATAGTAAACTTGGTGTTTGGCTTAGGGGAGTTTCTTTCCCTCCTTTTGATGTAAATATTCTTTTATGACTCGAATGTCAATGTTTATTTTCTTTGCTATGATCATTTTTTTTTTCTGTCTTTGCTCCGATCATTTTTGAGTTTCTTTTAAGTACTTATCTTATATACTCGAAATCTGCGTTGGCTTTAATACTTACTTTTAATTCTTGCCTTGATCCGGAACTTCTTTATTTTCTACACACTCGATACATATCTTTAGGATTGAAAAACTTAATTTGTACTAACAAGTTTCTGTCTTAAGTATGGAATGTCTTTCATCAAAAGGGGAGATTGAAGACTCAAATTTTAACTCCATACATTTTGTGAAAGACTCAAGTATAAACTCCTATCTCTCTTGAGTTTTTATTACAAGTCATTATGAGCTTTATAGAAACTCGTATCTAAGTTTTCATCTTTGTTCCGAGTGACTCGGATATCACTTTGTTCTATATATTCTCTAATAAGGTATTCCAACCTACTCAAAATATACTTGAACCATTACATGATCAAATAATTCTTTCTATAGATTCTCTTGTAATACTAATCGTGCTTACTAACTCAAAACCGAGTTAGTCTCTACCGAGTTCGGCTAAGTCGGTTTATTACTTAGAAGTTTATTTGATAGATCAAGTTCACTTTCTCTACTTGAATATTCTCCTACTCCAATTTAGACTCGACTCAACGAGTGATTTCTTTCTTAGCAAAAATTTTCTAATTTTGTTTTAATTTCCTCATCACCCTATTCAACCCCCTCTAGGGTGACTTAGACTCTCCAAGAGCAAACCTTCAATCAACTCCAAAGGATTTTTTCAATGCATATTTATATTCTTATTTGCTTAATGATTATTATTGGTAGTATGTATGAAGTCTTTTCTATTTTAAGAGTGTAAGACTCTCCATTGAGAGGATCGGTGCTCACCCCCACATATCCCCTTCTCTAGTGTTGCAGGTACTCTCTCGGAAGGTGTGTCTTGTGCTTTAGCATATCCCGGACTCCTGTGTGCTGATTGTTATTTGCTGAGTGACTCAAGTTGATAACGTGCATTCCATGTATTTCTATTTGTTGTAGCTTGTAACTAAGTTCGGTTAGGTTGTATCGGATGTATCATGAACCATTTAGATTGTTTAAGTCTTAATGCATCTTGGACTCCGTCGTATGGTCGTTGAGTTGTGAACTCCGAGGGTGTAGCTCGTTGAAATATATTGTGGCTTTTATGCAGGGTTTTAAGGCTTGAAGCCTAAGGGATAGAACATATTAAAAACGTAACTCTGCCGAAATTTTTAGAAAATTTTCGGTTAAAATATACAATTACCTTTATTACCTTTAACTTGGAATTAGGAAACCAAATTGACACCTTAAGTAGCCTTGGGAGTTCCTTTGAGGAATCTGGCGATGTAATACTCTTAGAGTAGGTTTTGGGGTGTTATACCCGTAAAAGGCTACTCGTAAGGTTAACGACCAACCGCCTCTTAATTTCTTTTCTTTCCCCCTGTTTTTCCTCTTTTCTTAATTAACTAGATTTAATTTGGTTAAGTTCAAATAAATAATGTAATTTACCCCGCGTCTTTTACTTATTCGAGTCCAGGTAAATAGTCAAGAGAGAAATTAATATACTTCACTAATTAGAGTTAATTAACACATGACAATTTATCCGAGGTAAAATTACAAATATATATTCACATGTGTGTGTGTGTGTGTCATATATATATATATATATATATATATATATATATATATATATATAAGTTAATCGACTTAATTTATTTAATTAAAATTAAGGGTTATTGGATTAAAATAAACCGTACTTTAAGAGTATTGGACGTTTATATATCGTATCGAAAAGTTGGATACCCGCGCACTCGTACTTAGGGGTATTAATGTTTCTAAGCCACCAACGAGTTTACTCGGTGAATCGTTTTGATGATGACGTGTCGGGCATAAAAAGCTAAATTACTCGTTATACCCTTCTCATTTATTCAATGGAGCTTACTCTCTTTTCCTTCCATCAAAAATTAAAAATCTCTCTCCTCCTAATACTCTCTGTCCTCCAAATTCAAACTCCCCTCCCTTCACGCAGGCCCTCACAAAAACCCTAGCCCATGAATGACAAGAAATTACTATAAAGCTAAACAATAGAGAAATTAGGAATCCAAAATTCAACGAAATAAAAAAAATAGAAATCTAAAACAACTGGAATACAAAACAAAGTGCAATCAACACAATCAATACTCAAACCAAAACAGAAATGAAAGAGAAACAAAGTGCAAGCATTAGAAATTTATATCGAGCAAAATCGAATGTCCTCAATATAATTGCACAATCCAAAAATTCAAACCCAAATCTACATAAACAAATCTCAAACCCAAAAACTCAAAATGTAAACAATCGACTCGAATACTCAAACTCAAACCAAACAACTTGATCAAATTCACAAGCCTAGAAATTAGATAAATTCAATACCGTGAAAAACAAATTTATTCTCATATTGTACTTGAGAAGAAATCAAATTACAATAGAATTGAGAAATTAGAAATTGAAAATCATAACCTAAAACTAAAAATTTGAAAACTAAAAACTAAACTAAAATTTGAGTATTAAAGACTCGAAATTTTAAGGAAGACTTCGAATTACCCCTCCCTTGTCATGCTTCCGTCCTTTTAATGTCTTGCCCTCCTCGTGCTCACCATCTTGTTGGCATGACTTTAGGTGGTGGATATGGTTTGAGATGGATGTGGGTTTTGGCTTATGAGAGTGATGGAGCTTGAGGAGTGAAGAGAGATAGGGAGATTTCTCACAATTTTGGGGTTTTCACGATGTCTCACTACCGTCTTGAGGAGGAGGGAGGGAACAAGAGTTGGATTAGGTGGGGTTTCTATAGACCTTCGTGAAGGGAGTGACAGAGTTTAATTTGGAAGGAAAATAAGAAGGGTAGACTAGTAATTTAAGTTTCTTCCACTTAATGCGTCATCACCAAAATGATTCCGCCACCAATAAACTCGGTATTAGTTTAGAAACATTAAATACCCCTAAATACAATGCACGGATACCCAATTTTTTAATAAAGTATATAAACGTCCAATACTTTTAAAATTACAAATATTACAGTACAATAATTGTTGGGCAACTATAATCACGGACTGTTGCTTATTTGCATAAATTAATAGCATACTATCATTAATCACTGATACCATGGTTTACGAAAGGGACTACCGACTACGACAGGACAGGAGCCTTTGAATACACCGGTTGGATGAATAAACATGTGACCAAATATGTGTAAATGGATAATTGTGCCAAATGTAGGAGATTAAAAGTTAAAAAGAAAAACAAAAAGGAAAAATAGAGCGCAGTAATAGAGACTCACAGACGCGTGGCCGGCGCCAAATCTCCTTGACTTACCCCGCACTTTCTCTCTCATATTTCTCAACTATAAATACGCTGCTCTGCCCGTTGCTGCTTTCGTCTGTTACCTTGCATACTTCAATCAAACACCTTACACCTGTCTCCGCAATCTCTCTTACTCATTTCTCTATTTCTTAATCGACGTTGATCGAGCGAAAAGAAAGCATACACAGATTGTTGAATAAACATGGGAAGATCACCGTGTTGCGATAAAAACGGGCTCAAGAAAGGTCCCTGGACGCCACAAGAAGATGAGAAGCTCGTTCATTACATTCAAGTTCATGGCCCCGGCAATTGGCGAACTCTCCCCAAAAATGCTGGTCTTCAAAGATGTGGCAAGAGTTGTCGCTTGAGGTGGACCAACTACTTGAGGCCTGATATCAAGAGGGGAAGTTTTTCTTTCGATGAAGAAGAGACCATTATTCAACTCCATTGCATTTTAGGCAACAAGTAAGTCTTATTCATTGTGTTTATGTCGACAGAATATTCATTCCAAACGATGGTTCAGAGTTTTTGAGATATTTGCCCAAACGCTAATCTTTGAGGGTTCATAATTGTTAGGTGGTCAGCCATCGCAGCTCGGTTACCCGGAAGAACTGATAATGAAATCAAGAACTACTGGAACACGCACATCCGAAAGAGGCTACTCAAAATGGGAATCGATCCCGTGACTCACAGCCCTCGCCTTGATCTGCTTGAACAGTTGTCATCTGCAATGTGCTCGTCATCTTCCCAGCTAAATAACAACCTCTCTAACTTACTAGGCTTTGAAGCAATTCTCAACGCGGAATTGCTCAATCTCCTCGGAAATCTCATTTTACCACAAAATCAACAGAGCCCTGACACCCAACTCCAAAATCTCGTCAACCAAAACCAATTTCCACTACCCATCTCAGCAGTTGATCAATTTGCTTCCTCGGCTTCCCTCGCAACCCACACACAACTTGAACCAAACTCGACCCAATATCTAAGTCCAGAGGACTCGAACCTAAATTACGGAACCAATTTCATGGGGCAACCAGGTTTGGAGGACTGGTTGAATGACAACCAAAGTTTCTGGTTCGATTCATTGGGTTCGATACCGGTGAATTCTACATGTAATGCTAGTGCGTTGGCAAGGGGAACCACCAGCAGTGAAGATGATGGCAGCCTCAAGTTCGATATTCCGGCTGGCTGTGTGGACATTAATGATTTCCTGTGAATAACAGAGTAGTCAGTATCAACATTGTCGGACTAGTCAATTTCAGTGATTTAGGGCACCTTATGGGGTTTTAAGAATTTGTTGATTTGTTTGTTCAATTCTTTTTGCTCAATTGAACACCCCCATCTTTTTTCTTTTTTGTAGAAAAACAGAGTGTTTTTTGCTTGATTAGCAGCTTGTCAGGAGATCTTGTATATTCGGGTTTTCCTTTTCATAGTCAGCAGCTTGTTAGGAAATCTTGTATACTCAGGCTTTCTTTTTCAATGCCAATACTTTTGAATGGAGACAAGTCAAGGAATTTGAAAACATCATTATAGCCTGTATTGCTAATAATAGAAGAGAAATGCTATATATAGACTATAAATCTTTTTGCTCAAAGCACAGTTCTCAAATGAAATTGCCGCTAAACTTTTTGAAAAATTAGTTTTGCTATTGAATTTATTTAACTCAAAATTAATACTGAATCAGATTTAACAGGTTATTTTTACTTTTAGTTTTCTTTTCTATAGAAAAGGAAAGAAAATTTAAAGAAAGGAAAAAGATAATTCACCCTCTATTTATTCGAAGAATTTAAACCTTAAATGTTCACTGCCTAAAAAAATTATATCATTCTTTAAATTCTTTTTTGACAAATGATAACTTTTTAAAAATTTTGGGCGCTGCCCCATACTTTTTCTCACCTATAATATAATCCAAAACAAAAAAAAATCTCCCTCTTTTGCCCCATTTTTCTTTTTGGTTGCATCTGCTGGTAAGGGTGGACTGGATTTTAGGCCAATAGTTTATGTTCACACTACAATTTGGTTTCTACAACCATATAAGTTACTTTGTCAACTGTTCTTTTTCGTTATAGAAACTATTTATTTAACATAAGATAGTGAAAGGATTGAAATGCTTTTATTTTACGAAACCGTAATATCATTAGTGGTTCTTTCCAATAATAATAATAATAATCATCTATGTAATATATAATAGTTGTATTTTAAAATTGGTCAAATATTGCAACGTGAGTGATTGTAGGAGTTTAGGGTAATCTTAACCATAAAAATTATTTATCCATTAAATATGAGTCGTTGATTTTAATAATTAAATAAATAAATAATATCATTTAACCAAATGAAAAAAAAATCCTTTTATAAGTGGACTCTACTGTTTGTGTTTTTTTTTTATATGTGATAATATAGTCTTATTAGTATTTTTTTTCTGTTTCATATATTGAAACAAATGTTGAATAATGGTAATTGGCTTATGTGGAGTTAATATTTCACCTTTCACATTTCTTTTTACGGTTTCAAGATGTTAATTTAGGTTATTTTAGTTTTATTTGTTTGCGATATAAATATAATAGAGTTGTTTAGGATAGGCAAAATTTTAGAATAACAAAATGACATATTTGTTATGATGAAAAGAGAAAGGGGTTTCAAAAATACGTAAGAACGGGTCGAAGGTCTCGTGGCTTTAAATTATAAATACTTAATTCTAGCAAACTTTGTTATTTTGATAGTTTAACTTTGCTATTTAAGTATCTCTTGATTTGGGCCTTAATCAAATAATATTGTGTACTTTAAATTGGAGAAGAGGAGTTTGAGATGGTGTCTCGATTAATTAACGATGAATCCTTTAACTTAATTTTATCTACATTTTCTTCGCAAATACAGATGGTCGAAAAATAGAGACAAGATGATCATGGTTGTCATATAATGCTTAAAACAAATTGAAGGCATTTCAATATCTTACCTCAAGTATATGAAATATCTTCACTATATGATTTTCGACTAACTTGCTAAATTGCACCAATCCAAAAAAGATGTCTTAAGTTACTCGTATCTATGATTTGTATATATTCTCACTTAGAAACCGTTTTCTTAGTTTACAACCTATTTGATTATTACTATGAATTATGAAGCCGAATTTGGTAATTATTAAATTGAATTTTATATGTTTCACTTCTAAAGTTATCATTCTTTCTCACCATATTTCAATCTTAAATGATTTTAAGGTCTATAGAATTTTTGGGTAAGCTTGCAAAAATAAATTTTCTCTCACCATACTTTTATCATTTTCATGTGAATGTTTATAACCAATAAATTTATTCTTTAATAAATTTTCTCATTCCCTTTTAGATGACTACAATGTTACAACTTTTAGAGAGTAGATATAACTGTAAATTCAGTTTTGAAAGTACTAGAAGTGAAGTTAAAATATGTTATTATATTTTACAAGTTGAGTTGGATGTTGGGCAAATAATTGCGAAATACAATTGATTTAAGGATGCAAATATAAGAAGATAAGGGGTGGAGTCTCAACATAAAGTTATTTATGATTAAAAAGTGGAGTCACAGCTTAAAGTTATTTATAATTAATTTCTATTGTTTATAACCTCTTGAGTATGACTTAAGAGTGTATGTAACACCTCAAAACCCACCCTAAGAGTATTACATCGCCGGAGTTCCTCAAAAGGAACTCCTAAGTCTCAATGAGGTGATTTCTCGTTTGGCTATGAAATTTTCTAAGAATTTTGGCATAGTTATGTTTGAAATATGGCTCAACCTATAGGCTAAAGCCTAAAAACCTACATGAAAGTCACAATAATACTCAACGATCCACACTCTCGGAGTACACAGCTCAACGCCCACATGTCGGAGTATATTCGTAACCACAAAACTAAAATTCCAAACCAGTTTACAACCCAAGTTACAAACTAAGTTAAAAACTAAGTTACAACCGCTTAAGAGCAAAATTGCCAGTGAAAGGGAATTCCTGGCTTGTCATAGCTACTAGTTCGGGTCTCTACGCATACATCCAACTTCACTATACATTATTGCGTAATTACATAAGTAACCGCCTATATACAACATGCTAAACATGAAAACACATAAAATAAAACTTCAACTCATACCCATCATGAACTTCAATCAGGGAAGAGGCGTAACAACCATCTTAGGGAGTACGTACAACCGGGAGGGAAAGGGGAAATTTGTGGGGTGAGCAAACCACGAGCTCACCGGAGATTCTTACACTCTTAAAACGGAACGTACATCACACATATTACTAATAATACTCATTGAGAAAATAAGAATAGCTGGATAGGAATATAGATACTCATTCATGAAATTCTTTATAACATAAAGATCACAACACTTCACTCATGTAAAAGCACGACTGAAATCATTAAGAAATCTTTTCGAACTGAATCCTCGTTAAACAAAGTGGTGCAACCACCAATACTTTCTTTCAAATGCTTTCGATCCGAAATTGAATCATTTCTACTCGAATCACTTCTCATAAATCATTTTCAATGAATTTCTTTTGGTGAATTACTTCCTAGGTTGTGGACTCGAACTAACACTTCAAAATATCTTATAATTTCTCTCGATTTCTCGGGTTTTCTGGGGCGCAACCCTAAATAAAAGGCTCCGGGACCTATCTAGGAAGATTCCAATCGGGCATCTCGATACACCAGGATCCCTAGCTAGCCGCCCCTAGCTAGAATCCTTCCTTATGCTCAAAACAGTTTCTTTAACTCATTCACTCATCACGCTTGTTTCAAACAACATTCTCAAATCAGCTTCACTTCTTATAAACACGTTTTCACGCTTGAAAAGCATATATCACAAAAATCACATTTAAGTATCATTCTGCGTAAAACATAGAACTTCTTTCAAAACTAACTTTTGAACATCATTTAACACAATCACTTAGCACAATTAATCATATCTCAACACGGAAAATCCTCCTCAGCCTCCTTTCCGACTATGCCTTTCTAAATCTACCAATTTAGTAACATTAATTCCTTTTTTGAGCCACAATAACCCCAAGTAGTTACCACTTAACTCAAACGTCTCAACTGCTCACAAATTGTCATCTTTACCTCAAATTCTCATCTTATGCCTTCACGTGACTAATTAAACTCTTTCTTACTCATGTTTAGCCATATAACTCTTAGTCTTACTTTACTACTCAAACTCCTCTAGCTCCATTTATCTTCAAATGTAATTTACTCTCAAGGATTTAGATATATTCTAAACTCAATTTATTCTAACATCACCCACTTGTCACATCCATGCCTCAATTGTGCCCGAATCAAGATGAACACATACTCCCCTTTATACATCAAATCATCATTTCCTAATATTAGCAATTATATCTTAATGTCGCAAATTCAAGAAACCTCTAAGGCTCAATTAACTCATAATTCGTACTCCAAATCATAGCTTCTTCATCCTTAATTGCTAACTCGAAACTTCAATGTTACTCATTTGACCTATGCCACCTAACCGCATCGGAATCTTCCGGTTCCCAATTCAACCTCAAGTAACTACTACATTTCTTCAACGTTCCCAATTTAACTTTAACTACTTAACCCAAGCAAATCCTCTCATGTCCCGATTCAGCCCTAACAATTCCCTAAATTCATTCTAAGTTCTTAATTCAATCTTAAATAACTACTAAATCTATTTTGCAATACGGATACTCAATATTTAGAACAAATTCAATTGAATTTCGAAATTACTATTAATTTAGAGAATAAGACTAGCCACCTCGAATTAGGGATTAAGGTTTGCTGAATTTCATATTAGCCTAAGTCAATCTCTTCCTTTCCTCCCTCTTCCTCTCGCTGCGCACTGGGAAGGTCCCTATTTCGCCTTTTTCCTCTACGCCCGAAGCTTGCTCCGGCCATGGTCTTCTTGCTCGCGGGCGATTTTCCTTCGGTTCGCCGTCGAGCACGCCGGTCTCCGGTCTTTGTCAGCTCGGTTACTCTCGGTTTTCTCCCTTTCTTCTTCATTCGTCGCCATCGGCATCCGCCAGCCCGGTCCTAGCCCTTGCTTTACCGCCTTCCTTTTCATTTGTTGGCCACCGATTGCCGATTTTCGGCCTCTCCTCTCTCTCGCTCTCTCTCTCTCGCTCTCTCTCTCTCTCTCTCTCTCTCTCTCTCTCTCTCTCTCTCTATCTCGGTTTTCCCTCGCCCGACCTCTCTTCTCTCACCCCTCTCGCTCCGGGTTTTACTCCTTTTTCTCCCTCTATTTTTTTTTCCCGGGCTTCCTTCCTTTCCCCGAGCCTTCTTTCCTTTTCCCCTTATCACCGAATCCCTTTTCTTTCCATTTTGTTGTGGTTCCAAAGCACAAATACTCCCACTAATCTCTCTTATGGCCTACGTGTACTCCCCATTCCTTCATTATCTCTTTCTTTTCTCCTTTTTGTTTTGTTTTAGTTAGACTTATCTTATGCAGCAAAATAAAAATAGCTTAATAACTCGGTCTCGGGTTTAGTTACTTGGTCCGGGAGGGGAATCGGGAGGAAATAATATAATCCACTAATTTATTTATAAAGGCGCATATGATTAAGAACTCGTACTAAATAAAATAATTTACACGTCGATTCATCGAATTTAATTAACCTACTTAAAATTCCGGTCTTACATTTCTCGCCTTGTTCAAAAAATTTTGTCCTCGAAATTTAGATACCGGATGTAAATGGAGCAGGGGTATTCCTCCCGTACTTCACGTTCGCTTCTCATGTCGCTTCGCTAACGTTTGGCATTTCCGAGTACTTCGACATACGGAATGATCTTAGGCCTAAACTTCCACTCTTATCTTTGTGAGGTGCTCGATCGATTCTTCTTCGGATATAAGGTCCTCCTTGATCCTTGAAGGTTTATGTTTGACGATGTACTCCGGATTCGACACATATTTGCGAAGGTTAGTCAAATGGAAGACCTCATGAATTCTTAGAGAGAGGGTGGTAAAGCCAATTTGTAAGCTACAGGATCGCTTCTCTGCAAAATTGGGTATGGTCCTAGGGATCTAGAGTTAGGTTGACCCTTGTTCCCAAATCTCAAGCTACCTTTTTGGTGGAGAGACTCTTCAAAACACGCGATCCCCAACTTGGAATTCTACTCGTCCTCGTTTCGCATCCACGCATCATTTTGTCTATTGGGGCAGCTTGCAACCTTTCCAAGTAGTACCTTCGTCGTTTTTATGGATTGTTCTATTGTTCCAACCTTATAAGGTATTCTCTATTCCTCGAGGGTCGACATAGATACTAACGCGTGGTACAATCTATAATCGCTTTATCTCTTGATAGTCAACCTATCCTAAGGGTAACGTCAAATCCCGTATCACTAACTCCATCAAGTCTATCGAAGAGTTCTTTCACTTATACCTAGTTGGCGATTCCTACGGATCACGTCGGCTCAAGTCACTAACCTTATTAGAGTCGATATGCGAAGTCCAACATTCGCAGTCACGGGTTTACAAAGGGATTTCGTAGCAAATCCAGAATTCACAAAGGAAAGGGTCGCTCCTAACTTAAATAAAAAATAGGTATAGAGGTTGTCGAGCAGTATCGTACCTGCCACTACATCGTTGGGGTTCTCCATTTCCTCATCGGGGTACTAAGGTCATTAGGGTCCTCCCTTCCTTCTTAAATGAGAGTTAGGGTCCTCCCTTCCTTCTTAAATGATGCTATAAACTCTTCCATGTGCTTGTGGTTTCTTACCGGTGGAGGGTTGACCTTGCTGCGAGAAAGATTAGGGGTTACGTTGTTGCTTCTATGAAACATTCTCGATTAGTGTCGGCTTCTTGGGGACAATTGGCTATGAAATGTCCAAATCCCCGCACCTAAAGCATGGTCCCTTACAAGCTCCCGAGTGAGGGCGACCACACTTTTACAGAATCTTCGCTCTTCCTTCTTAGACGACTGCTGACCTTGGAAGGAATTACCTCTTGCATCAAATCTTTTCCGGCTTGGCTGGATTGAGAGCGTATATCACCATACCTAAACCTCCTTTTTGTTTGGAGTTGGGCTATCTTAAGCATTGCGCTTTTGTTTAGTACCCTTTCAATCTTAAAAGCCCTCCGGTACATTTCCTAAAAATTTATGAAAATATACTCGACCACTTTATTCTTGAGCTTGGGCTTTAACCCATGTTCGAACCTATCCATCCGCATTCCCTCCGTTGCGACTTGGGATGGTGCGAATCGACTTAGCTCGTTAAACTTGGCAAGCATATTCTACCACGCTCATGTTCTCTCCCTGCTTGAAGTGGAGAAATTCTTGCTCCTTAGCCCATTTGACATCCTTGAGGTAATATTTCGCCTCCAAGTAAATCCTTAAGTTCCAGCCAAGTCGGTGCAATTCCCGCGCGAGGCTTAACTATATGCCACCAAAATCAGGCTTCACTTTTTAAACCGATGGGTGGCCAATTGCACCTTAAACTGTTCCGGCACCTGCATTACCTCGAAGAGACCTTCCATAGTCAATATCCATTCCTCGTACACCAAAGGATCTGTCCCTCCAACAAATTTAGGGGTTTTAAGTTCTGAAATTGGCACACCATTTCCATTGTCGTGATCCCGGGAGATGGAGGGGGTGAAGGTGGGGCTTGCTCCCTTCGTGGAGGCATGTCACGTAATCAAAACAAAATTAATCCTCATTTAAGTCGATGTTTATCATAAAATCCTAATAGTAAGAGGTTTATCTAAGTACAAGATTATGAATTTCGAGTAAGAAGATGAGTAAAATAACAAACCATGCACATATAAGTATACATAGCACACATATCCTATCATCTAGGACACATAATCCTAGCCGGAGCTAATTTGGGTGATCCTAATGCTCTTATACTATTTTTGTAAACCCTAGGAGTATTACATCGCTAGAGTTCCTCAAAAGGAACTCCTAAGGCTTAATACGGTGATTTCTCATTTGGTTCCGAAATTTTCTAAAAATTTTGGCATAGTTCTGTTTGAAATATGGCCCAACCCATAGGCTAAAATCTTTAAAAACCTGCATGAAAGTCACAATAATACTCAACGATCCACACCCTCGGAGTCCACAACTCAAAGCCCACATGTCGGAGTATATTCGGAACCACAAAACTAAAATTCCAAACCAGTTTACAACCCAAGTTACAAACTAAGTTAAAAACTAAGTTACAACCGCTTAAGAGCAAAATTGCCAGTGAAAGGGAATTCCTGGCTTGTCATAGCTACTAGTTCGAGTCTCTACGCATACATCCAACTTCACTATACATTATTGCATAATTACATAAGTAAGCGCCTATATACAACATGCTAAACATGAAAACACATAAAACTAAACTTCAACTCATAACCATCATGAACTTCAATCGGGGAAGAGGCGGAACAACCATCTTAGGGGGTACTTACAACTGGGAGGGAAAGGGGAAATTTGTGGGGGTGAGCAAACCATGAGCTCACCGGATATTCTTACACTCTTAAAACGGAAAGTACATCACACATATTACCAATAATACTCATTGAGAAAATAAGAATAGCGAGGATAGGAATATAGATACTCATTCATGAAATTCTTTATAACATAAAGATCACAACACTTCACTCATGTAAAAGCACGATTGAAATCATTAAGAAATCTTTTCGAACCGAATCCTCGTTAAACAAAGTGGTGCAACCACCAATACTTTCTTTCAAATGCTTTCGATCCGAAATTGAATCATTTCTACTCGAATCACTTCTCATAAATCATTTTCAATGAATTTCTTTTGGTGAATCACTTCCTAGGTTGTGGACTCGAACTAACACTTCGAAATATCTTATAATTTCTCTGATTTCTCTGGTTTCTCCGGGGCACGACCCCAAATAAAAGGCTCCCAGGACCTATCTAGGAAGATTCCAATCGGGCATCCCGATACACCAAGATCCCTAGCTAGCCGCCCCTAGCTAGAATCCTTCCTTACGCTAAACGATCCTAGGAAAGTCGATTCAAAACAGTTTCTTTAACTCATTCACTCATCACGCTTGTTTCAAACAACATTCTCAAATCAGTTTCACTTCTTAGAAACACGTTTTCACGCTTGAAAAGCATATATCACAAAAATCACATTCAAGTATCATTCTGCGTAAAACATAGAACTTCTTTCAAGACTAACTTTTGAACATCATTTAACACAATCACTTAGCACAATTAATCATAATTCAACACAGAAAATCCTCCTCGGCTCCTTTCCGACTATGCCTTTCTAAATCTACCAATTTAGTAACATTAATTCTTTTTTTGAGCCACAATAACCCCAAGTAGTTACCACTTAACTCAAACGTCTCAACTGCTCACAAATTGTCATCTTTACCTCAAGTTCTCATCTTGTGCCGTCACGTGACTAATTAAACTCTTTCTTACTCATGTTTAGCCATATAGCTCCTAGTCTTACTTTACTACTCAAACTCCTCTAGCTCCATTTATCTTGAAATGTAATTTACTCTCAAGGATTTAGATATATTCCAAACTCAATTTATCCTAACATCACCCACTTATCACATCCATGCCTCAATTGTGCCTGAATCAAGATGAACACATACTCCCCTTTATACTTCAAATCATCATTTCCTAATATTAGCAATTATCTCTTAATGCCGCAAATTCAAGAAACCTCTAAGGCTCAATTAACTCATAATTCGTACCCAAATCATAGCTTCTTCATCCTTAATTGCTAACCGAAACTTCAATGTTACTCATTTGACCTATGCCACCTAACTTCATCAGAATCTCCCGGTTCCCAATTCAACCTCAAGTAACTACTAGATTTCTTCAAAGTTCCCAATTTAACTTTAACTACTTAACCCAAGCAAATCCTCTCATGTCCCGATTTAGCCCTAACAATTCCCTAAATTCATTCTAAGTTCTTAATTCAATCTTAAATAACTACTAAATCTATTTTGCAATACGAGATACTCAATATTTAGAACAAATTCAATTGAATTTTGAAATTACTATTACTTTAGAGAATAAGACTAGCCACCTCGAATTAGGGATGAAGGTTTGCTGAATTTTAGATTAGCCTAAGTCAATCTCTTCCTTTCCTCCCTCTTCCTCTCGCTGCCAGCCTGGGAAGGTCCTTGTTTCGCGTTTTCCTCTACGCCCGACGCTCGCTCCGGCCACAGTCTTCTTGCTCGCTGGCGGTTTTCCTTCGGTTCGTCGTCGAGCACGCCGGTCTCCGGTCTTTGTCAGCTTGGTTACTCTCGGCTTTCTCCCTTTCTTCTTCGTTCGTCGCCTATCGGCGTCGCCAGCCCGGTCCTAGCCCTTGCTTTACCGCCTTCCTTTTCGTTTGTTGGCCACCGGCTGCCAATTTCCGGCCTCTCCTCTTGCTCTCGCTTGCTCGCTCTCTCTCTCTCTCTCGGTTTTGCCCTCGCTTGACCTCCCTTCCCTCACCCCCGCTCCGGGTTCTACTCCTTTTTCTCCCTCTCGTTTATTTATTTTTTTTTACCGGGCTTTCTTCCTTTCCCGAGCCTTCTTTCCTTTTCCCCTTATCACTGAATCCCTTTTCTTTCCCTTTTGTTGTGGCTTCCTCAAATATTGCCATCACACATACTCCCACTAATCTCTCATATGGTCTACACGTACTCCCCTTCCTTCATTATCTCTTTCTTTTCTCCTTTTGTTTTTTTTTTGTTTTAGTTAGATTTATCTTATGCAGCAAAATAGAAATAGCTTAACATAACTGGTCTCGGGTTTAATTACTTAGTCCGGGAGGGGAATCGGGAGGAAATAATATAATCGGCTAATGTATTTATAAAGGCACGTACGATTAAGAACTCGTACTAAATAAAATAATTTACGCGTCGATTACTTAATTTAATTAACCTACTTAAAATTCCAGATCTCACGAGTGTAAGAGGAAAAGTGATTGCCTTTGTGTGCAGAGATAGGTAAAAATGGATAAATCATTATATTCACCTTATATTTTAAAAAAAAAAAAAAAGAGATCCCATTATGATTTAAGGGTTCGTATAATATTTAGGTAAATGATGTTTTAGTAGATTGCATGTAGATATTTATCTAGACGTCAATTATATTAAATTAGTATTGACTTTGTAGAGAGCTATGAGTTATAAATTTGACATTCTTTTATTAATTTAATGTATTTTATATTGTAATATTAATTTGTGAAATAATGATATTTAATGTCATCTATAGGTCACTTAATTCAATAATCTACCAATCATATATTATTCCTTTTCCTACTAATATTTGTCTTATACCCAAACATATTCTCACACTTTTCCTACTAATAAGTGTAATCTCAAAACCTTGATGATATTTTTTAACATATTTTTTTGTTTATTGTTTTAGATTCTTTATTTATTATTTAAAAATTTAAATGACTGAAAGATGAATGTGTATTGGGCTCTAGGAATTTTTATGTGTTGGGTTCTAATAAATTTGATGAGTCACGAAAGCTTTTTCAGTATGAGGGAATAACATGTAGAACGATGTTGTTGAAGGTGAAAACATTCAATAAAATCAAATGATCGAGAAAAGAAACTCACAAGCACAATATCGCTTTGTGATTCAATAATTTCTTTAGATATACATTGTACAACATTACTCCGTGAATAACACGGGTTCGGACTAGTTAATACAAATGGTGATCATTTATAACATATATCGTTTGTATTCATCAACAAAGTTATCCGGAAAAAGTCTTAAACCTATTTGGACAATTAGTAGTTCAATAAGACTCAAAAATATGTAGAATTTTTTTCTTTTTTTGTTAGTTAAGACTAATTGAACACAAAAGTTTGAACTTAATTAGAGACCTTTAACTACTCAAAATGAACCCTTTTTAACAACTTCATCTGTGTATGTTTGTACACAACATAATACTATCTATGAGATTTTAGCCTAGAGATGAAAATTAAAGTCTCATTACATTTGGTCACTAGTTCCATTTCTCATTCCTCTATCATATTATTTTACCCTTTGTAATTTCTCTTAACCTAAAAAGGATAACATAATTACTAGGGGTATGCGAAACCGGTTAACCGCGTTTTCGGTTAACCGGAATTTCGGATAGTTAAAACCCCGAACCGTAACCGATCTGATTTTTTTGGTTAACCGAGTTTACGGATCAGCAAAATCCCGATCCATAACTGAACCGAAAAATACGGTTAACCGGAAAAATTAAAGCGGTTTACGACTAACCATTATTTGAAAAAATAAATTTAAAGTTCTGCAAAAATAAATCCAAAAATTTGTTTACGCCAAGCAAGTTGCAGCATTAGGACAAAAATGAATTCGATCTTAGTAGCAAAACAAATTGTTCTCAAACTATAATAAACAAAGTCAAGTCTAGGAATTCCAAGCAGCATCGGGTGGCAGCGCCAGCGAGCAGCGAGCAAGTGGCAGCAGGCGGCAGCACCAACGAGCAACGAGTGAAGCGGCAGCAAGAATCGACCAGCTCCATTTACCGGTCGGATGTCTTCCGATGTAGCCATGGATTCGTCAATAGCAATTGTGGGTTGATTCAAAGTCAAGTCTTCCGTACCTAAAAATTAATTTCATATACAATTAGTTTAATATTATTCTTTAAATTAAAATTGATATAAAACAATAATAAATATGAATAATAAATGTATAATTACAATAGGGCTAAGAAAACATACTATTCTCTAAATCCTCCAATTGAAGAAAATTTTTCTCTATTATGAGAGGGCCATGTAACTTGTGTAGTGAATCTTGAGCACAAATAAGAGCTTCTACCATTCTATGCGTCAAAGAAGTATGGAAGGAATCAAGTACTCAACCTCTGCTGCTAAAAGCGGACTCGGAAGCAACCGTAGAAACTGGCATATCAAGCACATCTCGAGCCATCATAGTAAGAATAGGATATCACTTTTTTATCCTTCCAAAATTGTAAAATGTCAAATCCATCATCATTTTGCTTACAATCATCACACAAATATTTGTCAAGCTCACTTTTCTTTTCACTCTCTAAGGTCCCCTTCTCTCTTTTGTATTTCATATTTAGAAGTTGATTCATATCCATCACTTTGTTAATGTGAGGAACATTAGAAACCGAAGGAGAGACATAACTTGATGTTTCTATTTTCTTCTTTGGTTGAGGTAGAGAAGATACATAGAAATCAAACATGGACCTTAAAGTGACCTTGATCTTGAGGAACAACATGTTTGCACTCTTCTCAACATAGTTGCTCCTAACAAGCCACTCAACATAGTCTAACTTGTAACTTGGGTCAAGAACTAGGGCAATGAATAACAAAATATTGATATTATCAATATTTGCCCAATACTTCTCATATTTGCCATTCATGGCATAAGCCATGTTCTTAATGTAGTCATTCTCATCATCACAATATGTAGATGTCGCATACCCAACTCCATATATTTGAGGCATATAAGCATTACTCATCACATAAAGATATCTTGACAACATCAAAGTTGTTTCATAAAAGATTTTCAAGAAAGGTAAGAATGCCTCAATTCTATTCCAATCATGTTGAGTAGGAGTGCTCCCATATTTTCTTAACTCTTTCACATATTGACCTCCTTTAGATTCCAAGTTACTAAATGCTTGTTTGAACTTCGAAGCACATTCAAGCATCAAATATGTGGAATTCCATCTTGTTTCAATATCTAAAACAACAAGGCTTTTACTATCAATGTTTTCCTCTTGGACACAAGCTTTAAACTTTTGAAGCCTAGCAGGAGAAGTCCTTACAAATCTTACAAAGAACACGAACTTTAACAATTGAACGATCAAGTTTCTTTAATCCCTCTTTCACAACAAGATGCAATATATGTGCAACACATCTCATATGCAAGTACTTCCCATCCAAAATAGGACCCCCCAATGGTTAATTCTTCTTTTCGAATACTTGAATGGCTACATCATTTGAGTTTGCATTATCAACGGTAATAGTTAAAATATTCTTCAATTCCCATTCAATCAAACTCTTATCTACAACCCTCCCAATCAATTCCCCGAATGGCCAACAATAGGACAAAAATTAATTATCCTCGTATGCATATTCCAATCATCATCAATAAAATGTGCGAGTGAGACACATATAACTCAAATTTTGGCTCGAAGTCCAAGTATCGGTGATGAAACAGACTCTTGAAGACAATTTTTGAAAGAAAGTTTTCAGTTTGTTCCTTTCATCGATAAAGAGTGCATAACAATCTCTAGTTATGGTGTACCTTGACGGGGGAACAAATTTAGGTCGCATGAATTTGCAAAAATCACGAAAACCTTCACGTTCCATAAATATAAAAGGCAACTCATCCACAATAATCATTTTTGCAAGGGATTTTCTAGTACCATCTTGATCAAATTGCCAACACCGAGGGACACTCACGGTTTGCACGAGACCCATCCTCATTGACAATGGTCTCACTATGAAAATCAATCAATTTTTGTTTCCTATCAAAGTTTGCAGGATACCTCTTACACCTAATCAAATGATTTTTCAAAGCACTAGTCCCATTTTTCAAAGAGGATCGAATCATCCTACTATAGTATTTGCACATGACTTGTTCTTCAACTTGAGTTTCATGAAAATGACACCAATATTCATATTTTTCTTTTTCTTACCACTAGCTTCGGGTCGAGGTGGCTCACTTACACTTCGACTTGTCCGGTGTTTAGGCTCGTTTTTAATCTCCTTAGCTTGAACATCAACTTCTACCTCTAAATCTTCAACTTCCATGTAAGTATGGCCATCAACTGTCACATTCATCTTCAACTATGTTGACATGAACATCATCCGAATCCATATTACAATTGTTATTGCTAGAGCTCGAAAACATTAATCCCTACAAAAAAAAAAAAAAAAAGAAACACCAATCACCAAACCCCAGCAGAGAATAAATCAAAATGTCGTTATCAAAGTATTAATTGCTTACTAGAAAATTTTGTCCATAATCGATACAAGTAAGGACTCATTACAAGTAAGAAATCGATAGCGAGGGAAAGGAATTTCGTCCATAATCGAGTAGCAGACATAGAATAAATAAAAAAAATCATTATCAAAGTAATTTACATGAATTCCGAGTCGTTGAGAGCAAAATCGACATGAATATCCCAAAACCGACAGTTTATTCATTATCAATTTTCCCAAAATAGTAGCAGGGGAAAAAATTCATTATCAAAGTACTCCATAATCGGTAGCGAGCACAGAATAATCGGGGAAAACCGACATGGACAATTTCCCCAAAACACCAAACACAAATTCCGCAAAAAATAAAAATAAGAGAGAGAGAGAGAGAGAGAGAGAGAGAGAGAGAGAGAGAGAGAGAGAGAGGGAGCTTCCTTATTTATCTTTCCTGGGAAATCCCCTTTGCAGTGACCTTGGCTTGGCCATTTTTGTCTGCTGATAACCGCACTATACTAGATAAAAGACTTACCAATTGATACCACGATAAAGCCAAACAAAAGGAGTCCTTCTTTTACGATATTTCTAATCGAAAACAAAACAAAGGAGTGTAACGATACAAGTGAAACGATAGTGGAACGAAGCCAAGAAACGAAGACCTACTTCGACCTTACAAACTCACCTTAATTAAATAATCCCGGCCGGTAATCGTCATTAGGTCGCTGGTAGGTCGCCGGTTGCCACGTAACGAGGACGGATGGTGAGGCGGAGGGAGAGAAAGAGGAGGGGGAGAGCGACCACTAAGCGAGAGAACGAGAGAACCGCAAGCAAAAGAGCGAGAGGAGCGGCGCAAGACGAGTCGGGGTTTCAACTTTCAAGCCTTTTATATGTTTTATAAAAATCGGTTCGGTTAACCGACGGTTAACCAAAACTTTTCGGATCGCAAACCGTATCAAAACCCCGAATCGGAAAAAATTCCAGTTCGGTTAACCGAAACGATTTTTTATAATGAATTTAAGCGGCTAACCACTTTTTTGGATCGATTTTTCGATTTTTCGGATCGATTTTTCGGTTTCGATTTTTTTGCACACTCCTAATAATTACTATATCATACCTTAAATAAGAAGTAGCAAACTGATTAATATCATAAAGTATAACTTTAGGAGTCTTCATTTATAACATTTTTTACTAATAATTAGCCGTAAAAGCTCATGTGAACATAAATTTAATTTGGAAATTGTGTCCCCTAACTAATTCGTTCTTCGCTAGTATTGCTTGTCTTCTTCCTCTTCCCGGCTCTACTCATATCACCATCATTAATTTTTGGACCACCTAAATTAGAATAATTTGTGAGCTGCTGAGAGTTTTTCCTGATTAAACAAGTGCTGGCACATGACGAATAGGGCCTAAAGAGTTCCATTCAAAGTTATTAATTATAAAAATTCAACGCCTAAAAAGCTATATTTTGTCTCGACATGGCTATGGTTTTGTTCTTGTATTTACACGTGACAACTTCTTAGAGCCATACAATAACGTTCGAGAAGGTTTTAGCAAATAAAGACGTGGGATGACAGAACTGTTGACTCAAGCATATCAATTAATATTTCATTTATATATGTCACTATATATTTGTTTTTCACTGAAATTAAACTGACTTCGTTTTTTTTACAAGTGTAATGCAGCAAGTCATTATGTTCGCAAAGCATCTATCATATTCTTAACAACATATATGCTGTCAGAAGTCAAGTCAGTAAAAATATATTAAAATAATATATATAATAAATACACTTACAAAATAAATTACCTCATGCTGAAGGTTCAAAGCAGACAATGCCATGAAATAAATAACTCCATCACAAAGGGAGTGTCTTATTATTTTTTAATGACTAAGAGCGGTCACTTTTTATAAAAAGTATACATAATGCTCTTAATTTTAAGTATAATTCTTACTCTAGGAAAAAAAAAAATCTTAAAACAGTGAATAAAATTGATTAATGAAAACTACAAATTGAATCTCTGATCTGGATTAAATATGTAGGGAAGGATCCCACTAAATTCAATTAGAACTTTGGGTATGAGTTGATCACATGAACTATTTTTCTATATTTCTTTAAAAATATTGAAATAATTAAAAACTAGTAACTATGTTTCAGGTTGGATACAAATTTTCGCCTCCCCTTAAATTTGTAATAATTAGACAAGTGTTGCATTCAATTCCGGACCTAAAATTTTAGGAATCGTATGAATACATATAGTAAGATTACCTTTAATCACCGATCCACCAATTAAGTTGTAATCACCTTTGAAGTTCAATATGACTTATTGATGATACTCTAGTATTCCTCATCCTCGTCTTCACCACAAAGAAACTAAACTAAAATTTCTAAATTTATCTTATGGTCATCCCAAGTCGATCATTCCTCTAATACTTTCTATATGTGTGAAATTTCAAACGATAAAATATGAAAAGAGAGAAATGTTTAAATCCCTATAAAAACTCAGTTAGATACATGGTACTCGTCTTGTATGTGATATTGTATGTATAATAGTAGTATTTTTCCAACTCTAGTATCATATATTTTATAAATTATTTTTCGATTTTGCTAACCGTTGCCCTAAGGGCGGTGAGCAAGAGTTATTTATATCTATTTAGATGGAATTTTATCTTAATATAATCAGTAATATGTTTTCTTTTTAATCTAAATATAATCTCCATTAATTTTTTTGACAGAAATAATCTCCATTATTTTAATCTAATAAAAAAATTATATTACATACTAATATGTTTTCGGTTTCCTAGTGGCTTCCACACTCTCTCACTTTATCTCCTCCCGATCAATCCCTAGGTCCCCACTCCTCATTCACTATGAAAACTCTCCCTCCCCATTTTCGGTGTTTATTCACAAAACCCCACCACAAACACAATCCTACCTTCAAGCCCAACTACCACCTTCACCAAACATGGGGTTTTGAACAGGACATTCGGAAATTTCACCTCGCTCGCCACCGCTAGCCGCCTCCTACCCCCAGTCTCCACTCCCCACTCGCCCACTCGGTGCAATTTGAATTTATGCTTGAATTAGTGACGGAATATGCCAAAATCGGTTGTGAGAGGCAATGCTGATGCACAAGTCCTCTTACCACTCTCCTTTCCCCAACAACCTCAAAACCTCATTCACTGCTCGAATTCGTGTAAGAATCGTTAGGAATAGAGCTTCTTGAGCGGAAGCGATTCGAATGAACAAAATGATAATCAAAAGTAAATCTCAAGATGAAAGCACTAAATCAAAGAACACGAGGATTTACATGCCAAAGAGGGAAAAACCATGGAGGTAACGAGCACAACAATTCACTATGAAGTGAAAGAGTACAAGCCGATCACACAATCGAATCAATGATTTGATCAACGATGAAAATTCAATTCTTTCACAATTCTCTCTCAATCTCTCTTAAAAATGGAGGAGGAATAATAATCAAAAACTTAGTTCTCAAAACGCCCCAAGAACACACTCGAAAAACACAACAGGAAAACCAATAGGAAACAAAACAATAACCGTTGAGAAATAGCCTAGCACGGTCGTGCTAGGTAAAGGCACACCCCGTGCCAAGTTGGCACGCCCATGCCATGTGGCACGGACATAATCGTGCCACCCTTTGGTTTCCTTCTTGTTGTGCATTTCCTGCAGTTTGTTCCGGCTCACTTGGGAAGGCACGGTCATGACAAACTCGGCTAGTCCGTGCCATCAAAATGCAAAGCAAGGAAGATTTGAGACACATCCCTACAATCTCCACCTTGAATCAAATATCCCCAACCAACATATGTACACCTCCAAAAATACCTGAAAAGGGTAAAGCCCCAATAGGCAATCACAAACTGTGATGTAACACCCCTAGACCCACCCTAGGAGTATTACATGCCGGGGTTCCCGGGAGGAACCCCTAAGGCCGCTTAAGGTCTCAACTTAGGGTTATTAGTTTTCTCTTTGCTTGGCGGAAGAGCGTTTCTAGGTTTTCAAAGGTTTTCGGAAATTTCGGCAGAGTTTCCTCCGTAATATGGCTAAACCCATAGGCTTAAAGCCTTATCCTCGCACGAAACACAATCATAAACTCAACGAGCCACATGCTTGGAGTAAACACAACACAAACTCAACGAGCCACATGCTCGGAGTATTCACATAAGGCTTTTATATTCATGGTCAAAACTTAAGTTTGCATACAACCGATCTTTACAACATCTTTACGGATAAAAGACAAATAAACATGCAGATAAGTCCAGGCATCTCCTATCCGTTGGTTTGCTTCTTCTAAAAGCCAACGCAACTCCTACGAGTCTTAACTTCGTACCTGAAATTTTGGTGAGGTCACGAGCTCCACGAGCCTAGTGAATAACCCAAACCCAACCCCGGGTTTCACTTTGCACATTAATTCATTAACAAACACACGTAAGTTCACTTTTTATTTATATCATACGATTCGGATCATACATACTTAAGACACATGAGATACTAAACTTACCAACTTGCTGAGAAGTACAATGACATCAATTACTCATGAATTCAATTAAACATACTTCATTCATCTTTCTATGCAAGTAGGTCGGAGAATCATTCATCATGTAAGGCATTCATCACGTAAATCACATGTTACTTCTTATCGTATTCATTTGTTATGAAATCGGGATTCGTTCTTCTTCTTATTCTTCTTCTTGAGTTCAATCGTGCATTTCATAAATCATTTATTCTTTCTTTCTTATTCGTTATGCACGATCATTCGATTCTTCATATTGTAATTCTTTAAGTATTCGTAGTTTCGAATGGAAAGAAGATTTATGTTCTGCTCTAAAGACCCAGTTCTTGGAGCCAAAACAATTCGTGGGCTCGGTTCTTGGAGGCATACAATTCGTGGCCTCGAGGCAAAACAATTCGTGGCCTCAAGGCAGCCCTAAAGCTCGAAGGATGCTTACTGTCGAGAATTCATGGAAGCAATTCAATTCGTGGCTTCGGTTTGACAGACACTTCTATGGCCATAGCTTCAAAGGGTTATTTAATTCGTGGGGTCTTAGATCAATAACACAATCCTTTCTCCCTTCTTTAGTTCTTTATGTTTCTTATCTTTTTATTATTCTCTTTATCACTCATACAAGATATGCTTTACTCACGCAAATCATGCTCAACACTTGTCATAAACAAATCTTCACAACTAACAATTCCCATATGCAAGTTCTAATTCAAGTACAATCAATCCATCTCATATAGGCATGCTTATGTCATTTATAATCAATGTTATTCAAGATGAACACATAATCATATAAACATGTCAATTAGGATTCCTAATCAATGAACTCATCGTTTTCATGATTGCTTAATATCGCGCATAGGTGGTTTATGGTTCTATGACTTTCCTTAATCGATATATATCTTTTAATCTAGCCATATAGCTTCTTAAATTTCAGTTCTTAATTCAGTTACTCATTTAGTTCTAATTTTGCGCAAAACAGGACATTTTCACTTAAAATTGTATATCTCCCAATCTACTCATCCAATGCATACCAAATTTTACAGGAAATTTCCATAAATTGGCACAAAGTTGCGGTAACATTTTCAGGAAATTTGGGCTACACATGAATTCACAGAAATTCGGACAGCATGCATAATTATCGAAAATCGCACATAAGTCATGAACTTAACTTTCTAATTTTTCCCCTAATTCTGTTCAAACTAATCTCATCCAATTCTCAATAATCATACTCAATAATACTTAAACATCACAAATTCAGAACTAGATATCACATAATCACAACATACACTTTGATTCGTGAGTTGCTAATTTAGTGAATTTAAGCCTTTAACTTCTTTAATTAGCTTAGGGTTTCCGATTTCATACTTCAATTTCAA
This sequence comes from Talinum fruticosum, assembly GCA_021018815.1. Lineage (NCBI taxonomy): Eukaryota > Viridiplantae > Streptophyta > Magnoliopsida > Caryophyllales > Talinaceae > Talinum > Talinum fruticosum. The sequence continues at coordinate 44,161 of JAITYX010000123.1, read as the reverse complement.
GCTTAATGCACCTAATTCATTTTATTTTAGAGGATGAGTTCAGATTACTCACCTTGAATTCTTAGAGGTTCTAATAATTTCAGTTTGAAGATTTTCGGATTAGTTTTGCTTTACTTTACTTTCTTCTTCCTTCTTCTTTCCCGACCCTCCGCTTCTTCCTATCGCTGCCTCGGTCCCGGTCTCCGGCTTCCCCGCTTCGGTCTGGTTCTCGGTCCTTTCGTCTCCCTCTTCGTGCTCGCTGGCCGCGGAACCCCTTCGGTCCCTCTTCCGCTCGGTTCTCTACTCTTCTCTTTCTTCGCTTTGCTCGGCCTCCCGAGCTCTTGCTCTCCTTGGCCCACCGACAACGGCACCTTAGCCGTTTAGGCGGCTACCAGCCACCGACCTCTTGCGCTTTCTCCCTCTCTCGCTCCGTTCTGCTCCCTCTCACTTTCCCGTTCCTCTGCTTCTTCTCTCTTTCCTCTCGGTCTCCTCTCGCTCTCGCTATCTTTCCCTTTGCTCCGTGTCCGCTTCTTTCGTTCTTCTTCTTTGTTCTCGGCCTCAGTCCCACTCTCTCTCCTCTTTTCCTAATTACACATAATGGGCTTAGCCGCCTAATTTCAATTGGACCCCTTAATTCTCTACTTCTTTCTTTTCCAACAAAATGCCACTAATCTCCAATGCCACTAATCCTCAAATGTCAGCCACTTCTCATTTCTCATTTTCCTTTCTTTTACTTTTTATTTTAATTGGGCCCAAATTTAATTTCAATAAGCCCAATTAAGCCGGCCCATGCTCGGTTTCAGTTCTCGGGTTTTAATTTCGACTCGAAAAATTAATAATTCACTTAATTTAATAATTTTGAATTTTTCACACAACTTTTAATAATTTAATTCATTACTAAGCGGACACCTGAATTTTGCGGGTGTTACATGTGTACACCCACGAAGTCTAAGCAATGCTCAAACTTAGCAATAGAAAGTGGTTTGGTAAGCATATCCGAAGCATTCTCTCGAAGTGTGAACTTTCTTCACAACAGTCTCTCCTTATGCAACAACATCTCGAATGAAATTGAGTTTAACATCAATATGCTTGGTTTTGAATGATTGAAGACTCGGACTTTACTCAACACATTTATGAGTTCTACCAAAGGAATCGGGTATAAGGTTTTCTCACTTATAGAGTTTTAATTCCAAGTCATTCTCTCGTACCTTAGAAACTTTTTTGAGTGATATAATATTTCCTCTAAGTGATATAGCATTTATTTCATGTATTCTTACTTGTCTCTGTGAGACTCGTAAAGCATATCCGAACTTACTATCGTACACCCAGCTTCGAGTCTCTCATCACTTAGAAATATCGCATGTTCAAATGACTAGTACTTGCAGATCCGCACTTAGGTCCGACTTCATATTACGAGTCGTATTCAATTATAGTAAGTGCTTCTAGTCTAAACCATGCTTAGTCTAGATCAAGCTTGTTTCACTCGATATTCTTTATGTAACTTGATTCTTGCTTAGACTAACTCGGATGGAATTTCGAGTTTCATGGATATTAGACTCGGAAAATTCCATTCCTTTTCCGACTTAGATAATTAGTCACTTAATTATCTTAATTATATTATTATCTATGTCTAATCTTGGACCAAAGTATTTTATACTTTGAGAACCAATTTGATTTACTTTTGTAGGTTATTCAAACAAGGATACACTTTTTGAATTACAAAAGTAGCCGACTTCAAAACGTCAAATCACCAGCGAGACAAGGCTTTTCCCATTCTCCGACCTAGCCCCGTAAGATCGTGTCGTGGCTGTCTATTTCCAAATCTGGAAAACTGCAACGCCAAGCTTAACAGATGGTTTCCACCTTATATTTCAAGACACCGCCGGTGGTTTTGGGACTTCCAAAGGAGTCAAGAACCGTTGTCCAACGTTCATATCTCAACGGATAGTTTCGAGTGACTCGGAAAGTCCTTAACAACGGTCACAAAGGACTCTCGGTTAGAAAATGGACTCAACGGCTATTCTGCGTTAATCATCTATAAATAGAAGCCAACTCTCAAGACTTGAAGATAGCCGAACCTATTGTTAATACACATACTTGAGCAAAGTCATTGTATTCATTCTCAATTTTCTACTTACAACTCCCACTCTGTAATTCATTATATTACGAGTTGTAAGGTCTTGTACTTAGCTACAAACACTCTCTTTCTTACTCTCTATGTAAGGTCCCTTGACCGAGCTGTAAGGGTTAACTCAGCTCGATTGTCCCTAGTTGTAAGGGTTATCTCGGCTAGGAAGTACTAGATCGAGATAAGGGAATTTCGAGTCTAGGAAAAACTTGTAAAGAGTTGTTTAAGGGAGCAACTCGGGTACAGTCAGTCTACGGTATTTTGTGGACTCAAAATAATGGATTTGACTTCGTGCTTGGATTAGCACGGTCCATGGTTTTGTGCCCCAGGAGGGTTTTCACGTAATTTCGTGTATTTACTTTCCGAGTTCATTCTAGATTCAAAGCTCGTCTTATCGTTTCAGCTTCTATCTCGCATCTACATTCCGAGTTCATACTTTTCTGACCCTATTGTAGACTCGGAATGCGCTTCATGTCTGTTCTTTGAACAAAAGAGTTTGATTTTTCATAAAAATCTTTCATCACCCTATTCACCCCCTCTAGGGTGATTCGTTGTCTCTCCCGAGCAAACCTTCAATTGGTATTAGAGCCTATCCTTTCGAAAGGATCTAACCATCCAAAGGTATAAAGATCAAATGGCTCGGAACAACGGAGAGTTCGATGAAGGAAGATCTTCCAACGAGACCACCAAAATTCAAAGGATCCAACTTCGTGCACTGGAAGAAACTCATGGAATGTTTCCTCCTGGATCATGATGAAGATGTTTGGGACATCATACAAAAAGGAAATTACATTCCCATGAAGACAGAAGAATTTAGACTCGTTCCCAAGACAAAGGCCGAGTTTACTCCAAGCGAAGCGAGAAGTTCGAAAGAACTTCAAGGCAATGAACATTCTGATGTGCGCCATCGGCTCGGAAGAATACAATCGAGTATCTGCTCGTGATTCCACCAAAGAAGTGTGGGACACCCTGGTTAACACTTACGAAGGTACAAGTCGAGTCGGACAAGCGAAGATAAGCCGGTATCTTCATAAATATGAGCTATTCAAGATGGAACCAGAAGAAAACATCACTCGGATGTTCATTCGATTCACCGAGATTACCAACAATCTCAAATCTCTGGGTAAGAAGATTTCCCACGAGGAAATGTGCGAAAAAATACTCGAAGTCTACCCAAGAGAAGATGGGGTCCCAAGGTGATTGCCATAGAGGAGGCTCGGAACCTATCACTTCTAAAGCCGGACGAGCTCATTGGGAAGCTTCTCACTCATGAAATCCACCTGGAAGAGGAGGATGCCGAGGGCGACACCAAAAAGAACATAGCGCTAAAAGCCTTAGAAACCGAGAGAAGTCGATCTAAGTTCCTCTCGACTCGAAGGAGATCCCATGGCACTTATTGCAAGAGGCTTCAAGAGAATGATGAAGCACAAAAGATGGGATAAGAAGCCAAAAGAAGAGTTCTACAAAAGGGACAAGAAGGACAGGAAAGGTAAATACTCTTCTCCTTGAAAGTTATCTTTGACTAAAAACTCAGTCTGTTTTGAATGTGGCAGCAAGGATCACATAGTCAAAGATTGTCCAAAGAGAAAAAGGGACAGAAAGAAGAAAAGGGCCATGATGGCCACATGGAGTGATGAGAACTCATCGAGAAGATGACGAGGACTCGGATGACTCAAAGTGTCTGATGGCTCTCTCGACTCAAAAGCGAAAAGAGTCGGACTCGGAATCGAGACAATGAGGAAACAAATCCTCAAGAGGTAATTGAATACTTCCTCAAATTTTCCAAAGTTGATTTAGCTAAATATATCTTCACTTTGGAAGAAAAGTCCAATTCGATTCTTATCGTTTCAAAGAACAACTTGAGTTAATTTCCTCCGAGAGCATTTCTTTGAAAAATGAATTAGAAAAGCTGAGACTTACACTTAGAGAACTCAAGACTAGTGCTCAATCCAATGAGGCCGAGTCCGAGTTACTCGAGAAGAGAAAATGAGCAGCTAAAGCGAAAGCTCAATGAGTCTCAAGATCTTGTTTTAAAGTTCACTCAAGGTCAGAAAAACCTTGACATGCTCTTAGGATCCCAATGTGTCCTTGAAAGAGGTCTTGGTTTCAACAAAGAGGAGGAATCCAATTCCTACTCGGAGCTTTTCAAAAATGATTCCAAAACTGTAAAGTTCAGGAAAGCTGAGCATGGTCCTATTCATAAAAATGAAAGGAGGACTAAGCCCGGAATCAGTTTACAAGAAGAAACCATCTCCTCCGGCTTTCAATAGAAAAGTTTTTCAAAAGAAAGAGATATAGACTCGACTCTCTACACGGAAGTCTCGGAATCGGACTAAGCCCAAAGTCATTCAAATCTGGGTTTCGAAAAACCTTCTTCCTCAGAAAAGGACCACGAGTAAAGAGTGTTACTTGGGTTCATTAGAGGAAGTGAGAAGGGTTAGATTGTCTCTGTTTTGCGGGGTACTCGAAAAGAGCAAAAGGACATTGGTACTTGGATAGTGGATGTTCACGCCACATGTTAGGAGAATCGGGACTCTTTTCCGAGCTAGAAAAGTACAAAGGAGGAAAAGTCACTTTTGGAGATGACAAGCAAAGGCAAGATAGTTGGGATAGGCAAGATTTGAAAGGGAAGCAATCTGGTCAGCCCAGTTTACCTTGTCAAAGGACTAAGTACAATCCGCTTAGCATATCTCAATCTGTGTGATAAAGGTCAAGAGGTAAGATTCACTTAGACCAACTGTTACATTTCGATGATACCACAAAGGAGATCAAACTCTCGGGTAAAAGATCGGGTAACACTTATATCATTCCTCTTTCGACCCGAATCGAATTTATCTTGTTTGAAAGCATCCCTTCATGATGACTCATGGACATGGAATCGTAGATTAGGCCATATTAGCATGCATACCATCAAGAAATTGGCATCTCATGGTTTGGTTAGAGGTTTGCCTAAGCTGTGCTTTTGAGAAAGATAAAGTTTGTAAAGCATGCACAAGAGGGAAACAAGTCGGATCTTCATTCAAATCCTTGAAGGCGGTTTCCACATGCAAAGTGCTTGAACTGCTGCATATGGATTTATGTGGTGGAATCCCTGTTAGGAGTCTCGGACGTAAATCATATATACTTGTTATTATTGATGATTATTCACGATTTACCTGGGTGTGGTCTCTTAAGGACAAAAATGAAGCATTCAAGGAGTTCAGCAAGCTCTATAGAAAAATCCAAGTTGAGCCTCGGACTCGGATTCAAAGAATACGAACTAACCATGGAAGGAAGTTTGATTACTCGGAATTCTCGAGTTTTGTGACAAGAATGGAATCTCTCACAACTTCTCAGCACCAAGAACTCCTCAACAAAATGGAGTAGTGGAGAGAAAGAACAGAACTCTTGAAGAAATAGCAAGGACAATGATGATTGAGCACAACTTATCTTACTATTTACGGGCTGAGGCGATCAACACATCCAACTACACTTTGAACAGATGCCTCATCGGACCCATTCTAAAGAAAACACCTTATGAGCTTTACAAAGGGAAGAAACCGAATATTTCCTATTTCAAACCATTTGGATGTAAGTGTTTTGTTCACAACAATGGTAAGGATCACCTGACCAAGTTTGATGCTAGGTCGGATGAAGGTATTTTTCCGGGTTATTCTTCTCATAGTAAAGCTTATCGCATTTTCAATAAGAAAACTAACAAAGTGGAAGAAAGCATCCACGTTGTGTTTGATGAGCTTGAACAGGAAAAACCAAGTGAGTCTTCATACTCGGATCCGAAGCTCAGCGAGAGATGATGATAGTGATGAACATGAATCTAACAAGATTCAAACTCAACCAGCTCGAATGAAGTTGCTAAGAATGAAGTCACTCGGAACGAAGTGACTCGGAATGAGACAATTCAAGAGCCTAATCGAATGAAGAAGATCACTAAGAACAAGCTTCGAAGAGCTACTAGTTCAGACCCACAAATCTTGTGAATCGAGAGAACAGGTAGAGCTTTTAAGTACGCTTCTAGTCATCCACTAGAGAACATATTATCCGATATCAACGAGTGGGGTAAGAACTCGTTCCTCTCTTCAAAATCTATGTGCATTCACTGCATTCATTTCATTAACTCGAACCCAAAAATGCACTAGAGGCCCTAAACGAACCTGAATGGGTAGAGGCCATGCAAGAGGAACTCAATCAATTCGAAAGAAACCAAGTCCGGACTCTAACCAAATGACCTTCTAACCACCCAGTCATAGGAACCAAATGGGTTTTCAAGAACAAACTGGATGAAAGTGGGTTGGTAGTCAGAAACAAGGCTAGACTTGTGGCTCAAGGTTACAATCAAGAAGAAGGGATTGATTGTGGGGAAACCTTTGCACTGTTGCTGAATTGAAGCCATTAGAATCTTGTTGGCATTTGTATCCAGCATGAGTATCAAATTATATCAAATGGATGTTAAGTGTGCATTTCTTAATGGTTTTATTGAAGAGGAAGTCTATGTCGAGCAACCTCCTGGTTTTGAAAACTCAGAATTTCCAAATCATGTTTTCGGACATCAAAAAGCTCTTTATGGTCTTAAACAAGCTCCTCGAGCCTGGTATGAAAGACTGAGTAATTTCTTGGTTCAAAATGATTTTAGAAAAGGTCGGATCGACAAGACTCTCTTTATAAAAACTAAGGGGAAAGATTTCCTTATTGTTCAGATATATGTTGATAATATAATTTTTGGAGCAACTAATGAAATTCTGTGCCGAGAATTTTCCGAGTTAATGAGTCGGGAATTTCAAATGAGTATGATGGGAGAGCTCAACTTGGTCTACAAATCAAACAAGACAAAGATGGAATCTATGTCCATCAATCAAAGTATACTAAGGAGCTGCTGAAGAAATACAAACTCCAAGATGCAAAGCACGCATCTACATCCATAAGCAGCGAGTATAAAACTTGACTCGGACTAGAAAGGTAAAGTAATAGATCGAAACTCTATCGAGGTATGATTAAATCTTTGCTGTATCTTAGTTCCAGCTCGGCCGGATATAGTGTTCAATGTATGTTTATGCACAAGATTCCAAGCTAATCCAAAAGAATCACATCTCACTGCGGTGAAGAGAATATTCGAGATATCTTGCAGGGACTCGGAACTTAGCTCTATGGTACTCAAGAGACTCGGAACCGACTCTCATTGGATACTCGAGATGCGGATTACGCTGGATACAAAGTTAATAGAAAGAGCACCTCAGGAGCGTGCCAATTTCGGGTTAATCCTTAATATCTTGGCACTCAAAGAAGCAAAACTCGGTGGCTCTATCAACTACCGAAGCTGAGTATATTGCGGTCGGAGCATGCCGTGCTCGGATTTTATGGATAAAGCAACACTTGAGAGATCTTGGACTTTCTTTCAAATCGGTCCCAATCAAGTGTGATAATCAAAGTGCAATCAGCATCACCAAGAATTCGGTTCAGCACTCAAAAACAAAACACATTGAGGTTAGGTATCATTTCTTAAGAGACCATTTTGAGAAAGGTGATATCGAACTTGAATTCATTCCTACTAATCTTCAATTAGCTGATATCTTTACTAAGCCTCTTGGTGAGGATCAGTTTTGTTTTATTAGGAATGAGCTTGGAATGTTAAATGCATAATTATGTGCTTTCTTATGTGAAGATTTTCATTGCATGATTATGTGTTATGTGTGTTCAAATGATTGATAACCATTTGTTCAGTTGATTTCGTGATACTGAGCTGATAGTTATTGTTTATTTTTAGTTTCTGAGTCACTCGGAAAACTTATCCGAGTCAAACTCATACGTTGAGGAAAGTGGACATCAAATCTTTGGAATCATCTCTAGATAAGTGGAGAATTTCATAATTTATTTTCAAAATCTTTTCTCTTTCTCGCTCATCGAGATCGGACTTCTAGCCGTTGAAAGTCAAACCGTTAGAATTTTAACCATTGAGAAGAGAACCGTCACACCTGGTCCGAGGTGATTGATGAAAGAGCTGAGTCGAATGGATATATATATATATATATATAGTGGTGTGTTGAAGGACGATTATTTTCCTATAAATAGCACCTATTCTCCTTCGTCTCACTACTTTATATTTCGTTTACTCTCTCTCTCAAAACCGAAACTTCTCGCGCAAGCTTTCTACAGTGACTTCGGACATTCTCAAGCGACGTGAAGCTCATCTCAAGTAAGCTCGATTGTTCTCTCATCTCTTTCTTTTATTCTTTTTCTTTCACTCTTGACGATCTTCTCTCTTCTACTCTCTCTCAAAGTTTCACTCTTCTTTTCTCTCACTCAAAATGCCTAAGAGAGGTACTCATCCCGACTTTCTTGGCTCTTCCTCTAAGAAGCCACGCACAAAAAGCCAAGAAAGCTCTTCATCCTCTAAACCTATTGTCACCCAAGCATCTTATCGTTGGACGACAAGTTCTTTCCAACCACAAAATTCTCGTGGTTGCCACACATCCAAACCAACGGTGTTTATAACTTTCTTTGTTTTACTGAGTTCATCTACCCCGAACTAGTATATGAGTTTTACACTCACCTCACTAGCTCCGAAGGTGTCCTAACCTCGGGGTTCGAACGTTATCGTTCGCATAAACACCTCTCTCCTCCAACGATCTGTTCAAGGTTTCCTCTCTTTTCTTGAACAACAACCCTATCCCTTTCATCGAAATCGCTGACGACTTCTTTGAAAAATTCGCTAAAGAGTTCCCCGAGTCACAAAATTTTTTTCGGTGACTCAGCTCAAGTCGAAGCACGTTTTCAGTGCTTCCTGCTGATGAGAACCTTCTTCTCTCAGCATTCCAGCAAGGAGAACCCCAACTCCAAGCATTTAAAAGCTCTTTTTGACATTCTTGAGGGCTACGAAGTAGACCTCTTCCCCTCTATCATCGAGCAAATGGCAGCTGTGCCAACTCAACTCCAAAATAAGAAGAACACCCCTCTTCCTTTCGGTGCTCTTCTCACCGTTGTATTCAAACAATTCAAAGTTCTTCTCCCCTCGGACCCAAACGCCGTTTCCGAGGTTGCCGTTGTTGTCGGCAAAAAGGAACTTCGGGGTATGGGTACCGAGAAATTCAAGACCGTGTATCGGCCTATGGCCATCAACCAAAAGACAGCCCAATCTCGGATCCGAGAGCAGTAAGAAGTGCTCCTTGAGATGAAGGCCTTGGTGAAGGAGCAAAAGGAGCTGATCGAGCTCCTCCAGAGAGAAGGTCCAAGGCGGCTCAGGACCATGGCGACTCGGACACATCTTAAGCATCCTCGAGCCCGGCTAAGACCTCCTTAGAAAGCGGGGAGGACGGAGAAAAAGAACAAGAAGAAGAAGAAGCCGAGGAGCCTATGGATGAGGCAGCTCCTTCCGGGCAAGGGGCGTAACAAAAAGAAGAAGAAGGAGGGACAGCTGAGGGTCAAAAAGCTCCTCAAGCTCGACTGGAAGTACTCAGCTCAGGCAGTAGTTTGAGTGAGTCGAAGACCTAGCCGCACCAGGCCAAACTGCAGCGGGTCGACCGAGCAGACCTCTCCAGCTACCGAGGTCCACGGGGAGGAACCTCTAGATCCTCTTGTTCCGGGTCAGCCACTCGGAGCCGAGCCCTTGACAGCGATCCCTCGTCCTCCCTCCGCCGCGCTCAAGCACATCGTCAAGATCCTACCAGCGCCGGCGTACCTCTCGCCCTTCCTCTTCCACTCGGACAACCCCTCTTTCTTTCTTAGGCGGACACCATGCACTCGTGTCATAATTCTAAAGTCTGCTAGATTCTTCTTCTTCTTGGAATTCTATTTTCTTTTATTTATCTTTTTGTCCGGACATCAAATATGTACTACTTGTTGTATTCTTCCCATTTTTTTGTTTTTGCTTGAAAGGCACGGGGATAATATAGATAGAAAAATTTGTTGTCCTGTTTAGGGGAGTTTCTCACTCTCTTTCTATGTATATACTTTCTTTGACTTCAATGAATTAATGCATTCTCTCGAGTTTATTATTTATTGCAAACATTTCAGAGTTAGCATCATTTCATTGAGATTTAAAGAGTATATATTCTTTATGATCTGATACTTTAAGCTTGCTTTACTTGTCTTATTTTCTGCACAAGTATACAAAAACAGATCTATATCACTAACAAAGTTTACGTTTAAGTATGGAATGCCTTTCATCAAAAGGGGAGATTGAAGACTCGGACTTTACTCGGGTATAAGGTTTTCTCACTTATAGAGTTTTAATTCCAAGTCATTCTCTATACCTTAGACACTTTTTTGAGTGATATAGTATTTCCTCTAAGTGATATAGCATTTATTTCATGTATTCTTACTTGTCTCTGTGAGACTCGTAAAGCATATCCGAACTTACTATCGTACACCCAGCTTCCGAGTCTCTCATCACTTAGAAATATCGCATGTTTAAATGACTGGTACTTGCAGATCCGCACTCAAGTCCGACTTCATATTACAGGTTTTATTCAGTTATAGTTAGCGCTTCTAGTCTAAACCATGCTTAGTCTAGATCAAGCTTGTTTCACTCGATATTCTTTATGTAACTTGATTCTCGCTTAGACTAACTCGGATGGAATTTCGAGTTTCATGGATATTAGACTCGTAAAATTCCATTCCTTTTCCGACTTAGATAATTAGTCACTTAATTATCTTAATTATATTATTATCTCGTGTCTAATCTTGGACCAAAGTATTTTATACTTTGAGAACCAATTTGATTTACTTTTGTAGGTTATTCAAACGAGGATACACTTTTTGAATCACAAAAGTAACCGGCTTCAAAACGTCAAATCACCAAGCAGACAAGGCTTTTCCCATTCTCTCGACATAGCCCCGGAAGATCTGCGTCGTGGCTGTCTATTTCCAAATCTGGAAAACTGCAACGCCAAGCTTAACGGTGATTTCCACCTTATATTTCAAGACACCGCCAGTGGTTTTGGGACTTCCAAAGGAGTCAAGAACCATTGTCTAACGTTCATATCTCAACGGATACTTTCCGAGTGACTCGGAAAGTCCTCAACAACGGTCACAAAGGACTCTGAGTTAGAAGATGGACTTAACGGCTATGCTGCTTGGTCATCTATATAAATAGAAGCCAACTCTCAAGACTTGAAGATAACCGAACCTATTGTTAATACACATACTTGAGCAAAGTTATTGTATTCATTGTCAATCTTCTACTTACAACTCCCACTCTGTAATTCATTATATTCCGAGTCGTAAGGTCTTGTACTTAGCTACAAACACTCTCTTTCTTACTCTCTAAGTAAGGTCCCTTGACTGAGCTGTAAGGGTTAACTCAGCTCGATTGTCCCTAGCTGTAAGGGTTATCTCGGCTAGGAAGTACTAGATCGGATAAGGGAATTTATGAGTCTAGGAAAAGTTGTAAAGAGTTGTTTAAGGGAGCAACTCGGGTACAGTCAGTCTACGGTATTTTGTGGACTTAAAATACTGGATTTGACTTCGTGCTTGGATTGGCACGGTCCGTGGTTTTCTGCCCCAGGAGGATTTCCACGTAATTTCGTGTATTTACTTTCCGAGTTCATTCTAGACTCGGACTGTCTTATCGCTTCAGTTCTATCTCGCATCTACATTATGAGTTCATACTTTTCCGACCCTATTATAGACTCGGGATTTGCTTCATGTCTGTTCTTTGAACAAAAGAGTTTGATTTTTCATAAAAATCTTTCATCACCCTATTCACCCCCTCTAGGGTGACTTTGTCTCTCCCCGAGCAAACCTTCAATGATAAATATCAATCTTGATAAGATAAATAGTACTCGGCTATCGGAATACACAACGGTGGTACCTTGTGCAACTCCAAGATCAATAATAAGGCCACGCAACCAAATAGCTTCTTTGACACCTTCGAGTTGCAGCCATATATTCTGTTTCAATAGTAGAGATAGTTGTAATAGGTTGCAAGGGTGCTTTCCAAGAGATAACACCCGAACACAAAGAAAAGACATAACCGTAAATAGATCTTATACCCAAACACATCACAAGATGTAGCTTGACTCCTATCAAACACCAAACCCTTATCAATATAACCCCTCACATAGCGAAGAATCAATTTCACATCTTCCCAATGATTCTTACCAGGATTATGCATATAGCGGCTCACCATGCTAACCACAGAGGACAAATCAGGTTTAGTGCGCACCTTTAGCATACATAAGACTACCAACAACACTAGAATATGGTATATGAGACATTTTCTCTAACTCTTCCTCGGCTTGTGAACAAGACTCGGATGACAACTTGAAATGAGCAGACTAAAGGTATAGAAACAGGTTTACAATCACTCATATTGACCCTTTCAAGGATTCTTTCAAGATATTTCCTTTGAGATAAGTAGAGCTTACCAACCTTTCGATCCCTACTAATCTCTATGCTAAGAATCTTCTTTGCTCGCTTCGAGATCCTTCATCTTAAACTCATCATTAAGCTTAGACTTCAAGTTGACAATCAAGGATTTATACTTAGATGTAATGAGCATATCATCAACATACAATAGTAGATAAACAAAGGAACCTCCAAAAATTGTTGAAAATATACACAATTATCATATTGATAACAAGTATATCCTTATCCAATCATAAAAGAGTCAAACCTCTTATACCATTGTTGAGGAGCTTGCTTAAGGCCATAAAGCGACTTCTTCAATCGACATACACAAAGTTCCCTTTTAGGAACCACAGACCCCTCGGTTTGCTTCATGTAGATCTCTTCCTCCAACTCACCATGAAGGAACGCAGTCTTCACATTAAGTTGGTCCAACTCCAAATCAAATAGTGCAACAAAGGCAAGAAATACTCGAATAGAGTTATGACGAACAACATGAGCAAATACCTCAATTAAAGTCAATGCCTTCTTTTTGATTGAACCCTCGAACAACCAATCTTGCTTTCCATCTAGCATCTTCAACTCCAAGAATACCTTCTTTCCTCTTGTAAATCCACTTAGAATTCAATGCACGACGACCTTTAGGAAGCTCACAAAGATCCCAAGTCTCATTTTTATGCAAACTCTCCATCTCTTCTTGCATAGCCAAGACCCAATTTGAGGAGTTACGACATGAGATAGCCTCCGAATAAGTGGATGGCTCAATACTTTCAGGAGTTTCTTGAGTAACAACTAGAGCATAAGCAACAAGTCCATCATCTTCGATATCTGCATATCAAGCGGGTTTCTTAATAGTTCTCCTCGGTCTATCACGGGCTATATAATGTCCATCCTCCACCTAAGACTCGAGTAGGACTTGCATCAATAATGGGTTATAGCTCATGAACCTCTCTCGGTGGAATCATCAACAACTCCACCTTGAGTAATAATTGGTAATTCAAACTCCACCTTCTCACCGGTATCTTGTTGATCACCTACACCAATAGAAGAAATAGAAGTGTCTCCTATAGGAGATAACATAGTAGTCTCATTAAAGGTTACATCTCTACTTTGAATAATTTTGTGTGTTTCATGACACCACGACCGGTATCCCTTAAACTCATATGCATAACCAAGAAACTTGCACTTTACTGCCCGAGAATTCAATTTCCCATTGTTCACATGAACATATGCAAGGCACCCAAAAATTCCGAGAGTTGAATAGTCTATAGGGTTACCCGACCACACTTCTTCCGGGATCTTGAAATCAATGGAAGAATGTGGAGAAAGATTGATGAGATAACGAGTCATTAAAATAGCTTCAGCCCAAAATGCCTTGCGATCCCAAAGTCCAACATTAGAGAGCATGCAATGAGTTCTCTCCAAAAGAGTTTAGTTGATATGTTACAGTATCTCCGTTTTGTTGGGGCTTCCCAACAAGTGTCTTATTACGTGCAATTCTTTGAATTGCGCAAAACTCATTGAACTCATCCTCACAAAATTCAAGTCCATTATCAATCCCGAGTTTCTTGATTTTTCTCCCAATTTGGTTTTCAACCAATGCCTTAAATTTCTTGAACAATGGAAATTCCTCATTCTTTTTCTCAAGAAATACACCCACACTTTCCGAGAAAAGTCATCAACAAAAGTTAACATGAAGCATTTATCACCAAAAGAAGCAACTCTAAATGGACCCCATAAATCAGAATGACTATAATCTAGAATCCCCTATGTACGATGCTTAGCAGAGAGAAACTCACCCTTTTCCGTTTCCCAAACACACAATGGTCACAAAAATGAAGCTTCCCCTACCTTCACCTAAAAGTCCTCACTTGCTCAAGATTGACATCCCTTTCTCACTCATATGGCCCAGACGCATATGCCATAAACGAGTAGAATCAATACCTCAAGTTGCATTACGATATAGCTGCATAACTCTGTAATTGTAGAGCCTTGAAGGATATAGAGACTCCATTGTCTCACACCTTTCATCTACACCAAAGAACCCTTTGTTACCTTGAGAACACTATTCTCACTTGAGTTCCTGTAACCATTTGCCTTAAGAGTACCCAAAGATATCAAATTACGAGTCATATCAAGAATGTGTCTAACCTTTGACAAGGTCCTAACTACTCCATCATGAATTTTAGTTTGAACAAGTACCAATCCCAACAACCTTGCACTCGGTATCATTTCCTATAAGAACTATACCAGAATCAACAGGCTTGTAAGTAGAAAATCAGTCCCTATGAGGACACATATGACAGTACATCCCGAATCCAAAACCCGCTCATCACAATCACTTTTTCTAGAAGTAGTAACAACCTACACATCACAATCAAATTAAGACTCAATTACACAATCAACAACAACGGTATTTTGAGATTGTTTTTCCCTTTCCTCTTTTCCTTCTTGTTTTTCAATTTAAAATAATCAGCAGACAATATGACCCTTTTTCTTACAAAAGTTACGGATTTTGTTGGCATGATGACGCCTAGATTTTGAACGATAATTTTTCTTACTAACATTCCCCTTTTCAATAGGACTACCCCTAACAACCAAGCTTTCGACTTTTTCAAGCACGTACATCAAGATCAAATTTCTCCTTAGACAATAAGTTAGCCTTGACATCCTCAAAAGATATAGTATCGGTATTACTATATAATAGGATTTCCTTAAAGTGCTTGTATGAAGGAGGTAATGAAACAACCAACAAAATCGCTTTGTCCTCGTCCTCAATTTTAACATCCAAACTCTCTAAATCAATAAGAATGGAATTAAAATCATTGAGATTATTGTTATTTGAAATTTTTCTTGAAACTTTTTAAAAGCAAATGGCATGAGGACCACTGGAGGAACTAGGGGGTCATGGTCCCCCCATTTTGGGAAAAAATAATTAATATTTACCTAAAAAATTTAATTTAAAAATAGTAATATTTATCAAATTAGATTTTGAAAAATGTTAGTGATATTTATTCTAAAAAAGTTAAATATTGAACAAATTAGAAAGAAAAAAATATGGTACAAGCTATTATGTAATATATATATCCATGAAATTATTAATTTTTGTAATCTTGTTCTCTATCTCGTAACCTTAACATTACTCTTTCTCTCTCCCATTTAATTTAAAATAGTATAAATTTTATTCCCAATTAGTAATTCACAAAAGAACATAATTTTTCGAGGCTTCCAATTAAAACACTAGGTACGTTTAGCATTAATATTATGACTATGATTTATTATTGTTATTATTGTTATTTTTTAATGATAATTTTATTGTTTTTTATTATTATTATTATTATTATTATTATTATTATTTATTTATTTATTTAATTGAATTAGTTAATTATTATATTGAGTGACTAGTTTATTACAAAAAGGAATTCAAATAACTAGATTATAAAAAAATATGACTATGATTTATTATTATTATTATTATTATTATTATTATTATTATTATTATTATTATTATTATTATTATTATTATTATTATTGTTGTTGTTGTTGTTGTTGTTGTTGTTGTTGTTGTATTGTTATTTTTTAATGGTAACATTATAGTTTATTATTATTATTATTATTATTATTATTATTATTATTATTATTATTAATTTATTTACTTAATTGAATTAGTTAATTACTATATTGAATAATTAGTACAATAGGGTTGTGTCAACTAATTTAATGACATAGTCTAAAGAAATGTATTATTTATGTAGTTCAACCAAGTATGTCAAAGAGAACAATTGACTCATTTTTAAGAAACAAGTGAAAGACAATATCCTTGAGAATAACGCGCAAACTAATAAAAACCATGCTTCGTAACAAGATGGAAGATGAATTTCTCAAAAATTACATGCTTGTTTACATCAAGAAGGAGATTGCTAAGACACTCGAGGTCGATATGATAATTGAAGATTTTGACAAGATTAAAGAGAGATGGAAATAATTTAAATGATTTCCTATCTATTTATTACATAAATTTTCTTCATAGTACTTTTTACATATTACTTGTAATTAATATTTGATATATAATAATGGTTTATTTTATAACTTACATATAAGTAATATTCTCTAACTCACTACTCGACCCCCTTGATAAAATTTTTTGGGTCCGCCTCGACGACTTGACAAACTTGCTCTTACAGATAGTGACTTCATTTTTTAAAAAGAGATCTAACCATAGAAGTCATGCTGCTATGTCTACGCTTATGCTCTATCTCTTTAATAGCAACATCCATTTAAAATTAATACATACAAACCTACAAAGATACAAAAGCTTCATTTGTTAAGTTCAATTTCTACTAAAGAATTTTAGAATTTGAAGGAACAATACCAAGGACTTTTAAGGATACAAACCTCAAAAAATCCATCAAACTGGTGTGAGAAGAAATAAATATCTTGATCAATTCATCTATACTTTCTAATTTTCCTTTAGTTGTCATCACTCCGAAAAAGTAATCACGGAGATAAGTCGGCACCCATAAGTGCTTGATTTGGTATAAAACTTTAACATGTTTATTATATTGTAAATTGTATTTCATAAGGGTTAAAGGACAATTAGTCG
Source organism: Talinum fruticosum (assembly GCA_021018815.1). NCBI lineage: Eukaryota > Viridiplantae > Streptophyta > Magnoliopsida > Caryophyllales > Talinaceae > Talinum > Talinum fruticosum. Next base: position 27,113 of record JAITYX010000123.1, on the reverse strand, counting down.
GCACCCGAAGTGCTTGATTTGGTATAAAACTTTAACATATTTATTATATTGTAAATTGTATTTCATAAGGGTTAAAGGCCAATTATGCTCAAATTCTTGAGGAGAGGTCATCTTATATAATGTGTAAAAGTCAGCACACTAAATTTGGTACTCATTCCGAAGAAGAGTTGTGAACCAACCACTAAACACCGTAATGATATATCATATATAAAAGCTATGTTTTGTCAAAGGCATTTCACTTGTGATTGCTTCAGACATCCATAGATCTTGATATGTTATAATTGTCTTAGGAGGCCTCCCTAATGTGTTAACAAAAGTCTACATTTAAATGGTACCACAACATTAGAATAAGACCCAATAAGTACAAAAAAATGTGCATGTTTATGTATGTATCAATGAAAAAATGAGAAAAAGTAGCTTCATCAACCACTTAAAAGTACACTTGGTTTCATTACGTAATAGTGCACATCAAAACAAAATTGTGTTTTCATAGTTGTCGATGCCAATGAATAATGCACAAGGCATATCATATGCATTAACTTCGTAAGTGGTGTCAAATATGACAACAACACCATATTTGTTATACCAATCAAAACTTTAAACAGAACACTAAAACAAGTGTTCAAGCCTCTTTTCCTCGTTAGTTATATATGTATACTCGAAACTTGAAATTTTCTTCTTTGGCTAATTTCATGGTCTCAATAAAGTCCTTAGTGTCATTAAGTCTAACCATTTTCTTTACTTTATTAATAGAATATGGATATCCTTTTCAATGAATGGAAGACCACCATGTTCGACACTCTTTTTCAAGTTCCATAACTCGAATGATTTGTCCGACTGATAGTTCGGCTTCCTTATGTATAGCAAAAATTTTTTTGTTAGTCCTCAGGAGTGATAATTCTATTAGATGGCAAAAAAGCATTTCATTAGGTGAAAGAATTGATGATTGTGTTCCTTGACAAACCTCTCACATGCCATTCTTCGAGAAATATTTCAAATGACCTCCTTAATGTAATATACATATGAGCATTGCACTCACACCTAGAGGGTTCCTAATTCCTTTGATCTTTGGATGCATCAATTACTTTGACTGACTTCCTCCTACCTCTATGGCAAGAGAAATCACGCCTCACTATCTTGTTATATCTTTTTCCGATTGATCTTTACGAATTATAAAACCATGTTGTTCAACATAATTTTCATAGAACAGATGGGCTTCTTCTACGCTACCAAGGTTTGATATGCTACAAAGGTTTGACAAACAAAAGGCTTATCCTCATTTAGAATTTCATTTAAGTTAATATTCATCATGCAAATGATTTTATAATTATTGAAGGTTAGTTTTTGGATAGGTTAAGTCAACCTAGAGGGGGTGAATAGGGTGATGGAAGATTTTTGAGAAACTACCAACTGTTTTCCATATAACAAACTTAGAAAATAATTCTAAGTCTATATTGGACTGAGAAAGTGCAAGTACACAAGTAAATACGTGGAAACCCTCGTAGGGCAGAAAACCGCGGATAGTTCTAATCCAAATATAACGTCAAATTCATTATTTTGAATCCACAAAATATAAGGTCCGACTCTTTACTGAATTGCTCCCTTATACAATTCAATTATAAGTTTTCCTAGACTCAAAAGTTCCTTTATCCCATCTCGTACTTCTTAACTAAGATGACCTTTACGAGTTAGGGATAATTGAGCTGAGTTAACCTTTATAACTCAGTCAAGGGACTTAGAAAGAAAGTAGAAAGAGTAAAAGTGATTACAAAACTTTCTTTACAGCTCAAAAAGTAAGAATTATAGAATTGGAGTTGTAAGCTAAAGATTGAGTAAGTAAGCAATAAGTAAGTGTTAAGTAATGTGTTTAGAAATCTTGAATTCTTGTGGAGTGACTTCTATTTATACACAGCAGGGCGGATTAGCCTTTGAGGCTTGTTCTACACTCGATGAGCTACAATAGCCGTTGTAACGGCTAGTATGAGTCACTCGTAAAAGTATCCGTTGAGATGTGAACGTTGTGTGGTGGTCCTTGGTTAAAAAGTGGTCCATCCTTCTGGTTGTGATTGAAATCTAGGGTGTAAATAACCATTGGACACAAAGTTGAAGTTTAGCAAACTTGGAAATAAACAACCCCGACACGATGTCTAAGCTATGTCCGTAAATAGCTGATTTTTGTCTGTTGGTGTTTAACGGTTAGAAATCGGTTGCCTTTTCTTTTCAAAAGTAGATTAGATTTATTTAATCAACCTGCAAAAGTAAATCAAAGTGGTACTCAAAATATAAAAATACTTTGGTCTAAGATTAGGCAAAGATAATAATTAATTTAAAGTAATTAAGCACTTAATTATCATCGGCCTAAAAGAATGAAATTTTCTAAGTCTAATAGTCATTAGGTTCAAATTCCATCTTGAGTCAATCCTTAAAATGATCAAGTTAGAAAGAATAAAACGTCAGGATACATAAAATTGATCAAGTAAATAATTCTCAATAAATAAACTGACTTAGAAAGTGGAATTAACGCTCGTAATTCATTTTTACTTAGAACATCAAGTCGGTGCTCATAATAAAAGTGTTTCAGAAATTATTTACTCATGCCATTGTTCCGAGTTCCGTTTGAGTGGGTCGAAACACGGTTAAGAAGGTTATGGCTGATGAATGGTTTCGAGTGGGGTCGGAAAATAATGAAAACTTAGATATGGGTTTCTTAAAAACTTAGAGTGACTTAGAGTTGTACCTGAGTTTTCAATCTCCCCCTTTTGATGAAAGACATTCCATACTTAAGATAGAAACTAATCGGTTCGAGAGTTAAGTTTTCATTAAGAGTTGATAAGAGCAAGAAAGATAATGATGGATATATAATAGTTCAACTCGGATCATATATAACTAAGAACATGCTTCTTGAAATAGAGCATACTTATTATAGAGTAAATAATAATATATCGAGTAAGTATGAAAATAAGCTCCGAAACAAATATGCTCAGAAATATGTAAATTTCATTACTAAGTAGAAGAAATTTATACGAAACTTTAACGAGACTAAGAAATGAACAAACACAGAAACAACTAAGGGCTCGTTTGGTTGTAGGTATTAAGGGTGGTAATGCAATTAAAATAACATAGTTCATTACATTGCTGCGTTTGGTTGAAAAAAATGTATGCAATCAAAATTACCTTGCAATTACAATAACATAGAAAGATGTAATTAGAATAACATGGGCTTACCCCAAACAATCCTAATTACATCATTCTTTGTAATCAATTTTGGGCCCTTGTAATCAAATCTCGACCCCGTGGTTTGGGCCCTTGCAATCCCCAGTCTCTCTCCTCTTTTCACTTCTCTTCTCGCGCATCGGCAATGGCGCTCTCTCTCTCGTATGTCTCTCTCCTCGCGGTGCCATGGCTCAAGCTCTCTTTCTCCTCTTTCATTCTCCTTTTTCAATCTCTAGTAGCGCTGATTTCTCGTGCTCTAGCTCGGGTTTCTCTATGGTCTCTCCTCGTCCGACTCTTTTCTTTACTGAGAAAACACCATCTCTCATTCTGTCTCTCTCTCCCTCTCTCTTCCTACCCAGCCATCACCATAAGCTCGTGGTTCCGCTCTCGCTTTGGTCGATTTGTTGAGGACGATCGCTGCAGAGTTCATCCCTATCCCCAGCTAGGGTTTCGGCACAAAATTTTCAGATCTGGTTCGTCTCTCAACCACTACTAACTGGTAATTTTCAATCTCTTTCTATTTTTATTGTAATTTTCCTTTTTGTTTCTACTGGGAATGTTTTTGATTTCATATTGGATAATTGAAGGGAAAAAGATTGAGCTTGTTTCTCATTATAATGTGACAAATTGCTTGGGAATGTTTTTGATTTCTGCTCTGGGAATGTTTCTCATTATTGTAATTGCTAGGAATTAATTCATCTTTACTCCTAATTAGCCAGAATTAATGCATCGTTCCATATTGATCAATTGTGCCTGCACTTGTATGTGTTGTTCTTCACTTGTTTGTTTCCTTATTTTGGTTTTCTCTTGTTGCACGCATACACTTGTTTGTGGTTAAGTTAGGATGTGCTTATGCTATTGGGCTGTACATGGTGTGATTCCTAGTTGTTAATCTATACTGAGGGTCATAACCAATGAGGATTGAAGTAGTGAGGATTGAAGTAGTGAGGATGGTGTGATTCCTATTTGTGGTTAAGTAAAAGAGCGGTAACTTGGCATCAACCGAGCTAGTGAGGATGTTGCATCTGTATAGAGGGAGAGAAGGGGGGGCAAGAAGTAGCAGAGGAGGTAGGCTTCTAACAAATATATATGGGACCTACCAAAGATGACAGAGAGCCCCCAATCAATTGAGTAAACATTAACCGAAGTCATAAGAGATAGAAAGTTAGTTACTACTTGCTTTGCTTTTATTAGGTCACTCTCGGTTTTGAACCCCCATTTAATTCTATTTATTTTCTTAATAAATACCTACTTCATCTTACCAAATTGTATAAATGCCTACTTGTTTTATGTTACTAACACAAATTCTCGAGTAAAATAATTGCATTTTCATGTATACCTCGGCTTTTGTTGAATTAATGCCAAGAGAAAGTAGGTGATACATCCTTTGTAATATAGACAGCCTTCTAAAGTGATTGTTATCCTTGTTTTCTAAATGGCCTCAATATGCTTTTCTATACTCCTGTTTCTATTTGTTTGATGAGTATTTCCGGTTAGCCTAGACATACTTAAGGGAAAATCGACAATTATGTATCTTGTGGGATTTGGCAATTAAGCTATATCATGATGCCATCCATATCACTCTTTGTAAGCTAGTTAACTAATCATAATTGGATTAAGTGACGCTTTTATTTGTGAAGGTTAAGTCTTTGAAAAATGAGAGATTTCAATCTACTTCTACTTTGAAGATTACGGTGACCAAAAGTACTTAACTGTTGAATTCTTGTTTTATATGGAGAATTAGGTTAGTTATTCATAAGTGGAGATAATTACTTGATATTGATTTCCTCTACTTAATTTGCAGCTATGGCTTGTTTGAACTTAGCCACAAGGAAAACAAAGAAGAGGAAGCAATTTGCAAGCTTGGTCTTAGTTTGGTTGGAAGTTTTGAATGTCATTGACTTATTTTTTCAAATTGTTTGTCATATCTTGAAGTACCACAAAGAAAAGTTCTCTTTAAAGAAGTCATACTCTTTGTCGGAGCATACAAATTAGAGAATTGACTATGTAAATGGCTTTATTTGCGAGAGTGATACAAAATGCATCGATCATCTTAGAATGGATAGACATACTTTCTTTAAGTTGTGTAGTATGCTAAGAACAATAGGGAAGTTGGACGATAGTAAACATGTCCCATTGGAAGAGCAAGTGGCTTTATTTCTAAATATTCTTGCTCATCACACAAAAATCCGGATTAATCATAATGCATTTAAGAGGTCGGGGTGGACTATCGGTGAGTATTTTAACAAGGTGTTGAAGGGCGTTATAAGATTGCAGAGGGTATTACTAAAAAACCGGAGCCTATTGAAGAGAACTCTAGAGATGAAAGATGGAAATGGTTCAGGGTATAAATTGTACCTTGTAATGCTTTTAACAATTATTTTCTTATGAGATTTTTTTTTCTTGAGTGTTAACCTAACTTAGTGATATTGTCTTGGATCTTAGAATTGCATTGGTGCCTTAGGTGGAACATATATAAAGATGAGGGTGCCAGAAGTGGACAAGGCTAGATATCGAAATCGTAAGGGTGAAATATCCATGAACTTGTTAGCTGCTTGTTCACAAGACATGCAATTTATATATGTTCTATCGGTTGGGAGGGATCCGCAGCCGGTAGTAGAGTTCTTCGGGATGCGATTAGTCGAAGAGATGGGTTAAAAGTCACACATGGTAAGAAAGTAATTCCTTAAAATAATCCTTTTTTTTCCAAAAATAATTTAGGAGTTAATATTTTAACTCTTCTGTATATATTATAGGACAATATTTCCTTGTGGATGCGGGTTTTATGAACTCGAAGGCTTCCTTACCCCTTATAGAGGACAAAGATACCACCTAAATGAATGGAGAGATGGTTTTCGACCAGCTCCAGAAGAGTTATTTAATATGAAACATTCATCCGCTAGGCATGTAATAGAGAGATGTTTTGGCGTATCGAAGATGCGTGTGGGCTATTCTTAGGAGTCCTCCATTTTATCCTGTCCGTACGGTGAATAGAATTGTCATGGCTTGTTGCCTTCTTCATAATCTTATTAGAAAAGAGATGGCTATAGATCCTATGGAAGAATATTATGATATGAGGGCATCAAGATGACAAAGGAGAGATGAAGATCATATAGATGTTATTGAATCTTCGAGATGAATGGAAGGAGAAGCGCGACCAATTGGACAAAGAGACGTTTGATAGATGGAGAGCAAGCAAAAGAAGACAAAGATAATCTACTTGTTTTTCTTGCTTTAATTGTTGTTTAGTAGAGTACTTGTAATTTGGAACTATGCTCCTTTTTGGCTTTGTTGTTCACAACTTTATTTCACATTTAGTGGTTTCGATTTTGGTTTCTATTTCAGCTTTTGTTATGGTTAAAGTTTCGATTTCGATTTTTGTTTCTACATACTGTTTTTCATTTTACGCTTCTATTGCTTGCCTATCTCGCAACTAGGTTGTGCTTCGTTTTATTTTGTGCTTACGCTTTTGGTTTTTTTTTTCGTTTTTTTCGCTTTTGGTTCCGTTCTTTTTTTTTTTACGCTTCGCTTACGTTATTTTTTTCGCTTCGGTTCGTTTTTTTCTCGCTTCTAGTTCTGTTTTTTTATGCTTCGGTTCCGTTCTTTTTTTCGCTTCGGTTCTGATTTTTTTGCTGCTTTTGGTTCTGTTTTTTTTTTTTTTTCCTTCGTTGCTGCCTATTTGCTTCTACATATACTTTTGTTTTATGTGTGAGCTTCAGGCTGCAACCATCAATGGCTTCACAAAGAGATCGTGGGCCGGGAAAAATAAAAGAAAGTGGACAGAAGAAGAAGACGATATAGTTATTGAGGTTCTTAAAGATCTTGTCGGTGGTGGAACATCATTCAAAGCCGACAATGGCTTCAAACCGGGGTTTTTAAATACAGTGGCGAGAGAAACTTAGGGCCAAATTACTGGAGTCAAATCTGAAAGCTCAACCACATGTGCATTCACGACGTCGACACTTTAAAGGCATATATACTATCGTGCATGATATGGTAGTTGGAAGTTGTACAGGTGGATTTGGATGGGACATAGAAACAAAATCGGTGGTGGCGGAGAGAGAAGTCTGGAAAGTTTATTTAAAGGTAAATTATTTCAACTTAATTACTATCTTATATATTCGTTATGGAGAAGTAATGCCTTGCTTTATGGGAAAAAAGAATGATTTAGTTATATGCCTATGTTTTGTTTCTAATGTAGCATCACCCTAAAGTCTGCTGATTGGAAAGGTAAACCATGCCCGTACTATAAAGATTTGTGCATAATCTTTGGTAAGGACCATGCTTTCGGAAAAGATGCTCAAGGCCCCGAAGAAATGGAAAAGGAAGTTAATGAAGAGGAAGAAAATGAGGAGTCAAGTAAGAAAGATGAACTTGAATCATCATCAACTCAAGAGCCTTCTAGGGTCGAAGCAAGTTCCGTGAAGTCAAGTAACTCGAAAAACGGGCTAGAGCATCCGATAACTTAGTTAGAGGATTGTTAGAAGTTGCTTTTATTCTTGGGAGAGAGATAAGGGCTGCAAGCAGTGAAATCGATCGAGCAGTTGGGTTTGATGTTGAGTTAAGTGAGAAGCACTCGCAAATTGAATGAAGAGTTGGTCAAGTTGGAGTTGATGACAATGGAGAGGCATCAAGTAGCAAGAAAAATTACATCCGAGCTCGAGACAATCGATCCGTTTTTCGATATTTCTAACGCCGAAAAAAAGAGTGGGTACAAGCTCTTCTTCGAGGTGACATTTAGATTCGGTAAATAAATTAGCTGTTTAATTTTAAATAAAGTTATTTTTTGTTGATCTTGTTGACTTCCTCTCCTAATGGTTTTTGTGTTTTTTTTTCCTGTTTTATATGTTTATCTCAAGGTGAATCAACTCATGTTGATGAAGAAGGTAGACATGGTTCCTCTACTAATGTGATGCCGCATGCTTTAATGGACAAGAATATGTAGTTGATCTTTCAAACTTGTACTTTGTTACTTTCTTAGACAATGATACTCGATAATTCTCGTTTATGAGTTGTTAAAAATTGTAGCAGATAATTTCTCTATCTGTTTTGAATGCATTATCTTATTATATATGAAGAAGTTGGGATTCCTTTGGTATTTTAATTTTTAAATTATAGACATTGTTTGCACCCAAAAATATTGGATTGATTTATTTCCATTACATTGTTGAACCAAACATGGTAATTCAATGGTGATTGCATTACATAGGTGATTACTCCAAAACCAACCAAACATAGTAATGTAATTCTTATTGCGTTGCATTGCATTATCGATTGCGCAATTTTTGACCCGACCCGAAAACCCGACCCGACCCGACCCGATTTTTGGGTTTTGGACAAGAAATTTGGACCCGAAACCCGAAATTACCCGAACCCGAAAAACCCGAAAATTTTCGGGTTGGGTCGAGTCGAGTCCGAGTCGACTCAATGGGTCGAGACAAAAAAATCACGAAACAGTTTGTTGGGCTTGTAAAGTTGAAGTTGAAGTTGGGCTTGTATTTGTTTAACCCATGAAAATGACAAAACCCAAAACCCTTCATCTCTGTCTCTAGCTCTGCCCTTTCTCGTGCTTCCATCGCAGTCATCTTCCCCAAGCCCTCGCTCCATTGCTTGCTGCATCTCGCATCCCCTCTCTATCTCTCGCTTTTCAGCTCGTTCGCCTCCCTCTCTGTCTCTCGCTCGCCCTCTATCTCTCGCTTTTAGCTACATTCGCCACCCCTCTCTGTCTCTCGCCTCGCCCTGTCTCTCGCTTTTCAGCTTCGTTCTGGTGGCTCGTTGTCTTCCTCTTCCATTGCCGACCGTCATGCCGCCACAACGTCGACTTAGCACAGCCGCCCGTGGAAGAAGAACATCCGGTTCGGGTAGTTCGATGCCTGGTCTACCTCCTCTTGCCCGAAGTAGTGGAACCTCAAGCCCTCCTTGCTCCAATTCTCCAGGTTTACCTCTCGATTTACCTTTGTAATCTTTGTTTATCTCTTTGTAATCTTTGTTTGAATGCTTCAATTCCTTTTGTTTGAAGTTGGGTTTCCATTCAATTTGCCATCTTACTGTCTCAAACTCGGGCACTTCGTCTCAAGTTCGTTTTGTTTAGGTTCGACTGTGTTAGAGTTTTAGGGGAGGTAGATTAGCTAGAGTAATTAGTTGATTAGACAATTATGAAGCTTAATTAAGTTAGTTCATATGGAAAAGTTGATCAAGTTTTGTGCTATGTAAACTGGAAAATGTTGAGCTAGATAGAGGCATTTTCCAGAGAAAATGGCACCAGTCAAATGATCAACCGATTTATCAGATTTCGGGATGTGAGAAGACTTTGTTGATGTTGTGATGTTAGGCACGAGGTTTCTTGATGACAATTATACTGATGCGGCAATGTATATTCGGATAGCTAAGGAGATAGCCTAACATGAAAGGAAAGATATTCGAGTGAGGTGAATTGTCCGATCATAGCTAAGCATGGCCCATGATTATCCGGAAGCTGGCATTTGTTTAGTCACATTGCATTGATTGCAAAGTGACCAGAAAATAAATGGGAAAAGTACTTGGGAGAAGTGTACTTAATATACTTCTTAGTCTCAGCCATAAAAAATGTTGAAGGCTCCAAGCGTCCGAAAAATAGATATGATAGTGCGGCCATTGTTAAGATCGGCTTAGTTGAAGTTAATGGTGGTAGGCGAAAGGGGTGAGGAAGTGAAGGCTGTGGTAGCATGTCGATTCTTTCACGTTGGGAGTTGGGTTGAGGAAACTACTTGGATGAGGTAGCCGGTGTAGTGTGTTCACATAGTACATGGAATCTCCCGAAAATTCTATAACTATGTAGTATAGGCATCAAGCAAAGTAGGCAAAGCGAGTGTACAATAGAATATCTTTCTACAAGGTTGCGAGGTTGAGTTTTTTTTTTTTTTTTTTTCTTGCCTTTTCATTTTGCGAAGCCGTGCTATTTGAATTTGATGCAAGTGTTAATTGGGAGTAATTGTTTAATCTTCTCAAGTTATGTTCTGCTTTGATGAATTGACTATATAAATAATTTTATTTGATATTCCATGGAGTTAGTAGTGAAGGGGAGGTATTTGGTTGTACACTTAGAACAAGTATATTGCACTCGATTAGTGATCTGCACTTCCAGTAGTCCTTTCCTTTTGCTTAAGGCACATATCGGCAAATACCCATGGAGTATATAGGATTATTAACTTGAATGTGGAATACTAAGCTTATTTCCAATGTTTGAGTTCTAAATGACCATCTGCTAGAGGTGCTTTGTTTCAAAGAAAGCTTTTATCTTAGGAGCAAAATTTGGTAGCTATGTTGATCGTTTTGTGAAACTGGAACATATATTGATGATGACTGTTAGCTCAATGTTGAATCCCCTGCAGTCAACTTGAAGAGCCACATGTTTACATGCATAATTTAACACAAGAAACCTCGTAGTACGATTTTCCGATTTTGGCTTGTCACTTGTTAGAAACTAATATCCATTTAACTGATTTATCTAGTTTTAATTACAATTTGCAATTCTTAAACCAAAGAATTCAGTTAAGCATACTTGTCATTATTGTTAAGTGTTGAATCGGATGCTAATATGTTAATATTTTTCATTTTATAGGAAGCTCTACCCCATCATCGGCACCGTTTAGTGTTGAATCGGATGGAGATATTTCTTCATCAAGGAAAAGGCGGTGGAGTTCACCTGTGTGGGATCACTACAACATTAAGGAAGGCAAGTTCTTCGCCGATGGTAAGGCTCGTGCTTATTGTAAATATTGTAATGGAGGGCCCACAATTGCGGAATCTGGACATGGTACCTCTAACTTTAGACGTCATATCGAGAGTTGTAGTGCCCGTGCAAGTAACGATGTGGGTCAATTAATGATGGCTAAAGATGGGAAGTTGGCTAGAAAATTTGAGAAATCGTGTATAAGGAATTGGTTGCTCTAGCTATTATTAGACATGGTTATCCTTACATGTATGCACAACATGAAGGAAATCGACTAATTCATCGTTATTTGAATGAAGATTGTAATCCAATATCTAGGAACACGGCAAAAAATCATACATTGAAGATCCATAAACGGGAAAAGGAAAGGCTTATAAAGTCATTAAGCCACGTTCCTTCTAGAATTTGTTTGACTAGTGACTTGTGGACTTCTTGTGTGGGTCATGGTTTTCTCTCCTTAACTGCTCATTATATTGATGCCCAATGGAATTTGCATGCTAAGATACTGAGTTTTAGTCACATGCCTCCTCCCCACAATGCACATACCGTGCATGATAGGCTTCATGACCTACTAAAGGAGTGGAAAATTCATAAGAAAGTCTTCACCATTACATTGGATAATGCTCGATACAATGATAACATGCAAGACTTGTTGCGTGATACTCTTAATGTGCATGCTAGATTGCCTTGTAGTGGTGAATTTTTCCATGTGCGATGTGGTGCTCATGTATTAAATTTGATTGTGAAAGAGGGATTGAAGTTGATTGATGTGGGGATAACTAAGGTTAAGGAGTTGGTGAAATATGTGACTGGTTCCGAGGGAAGAAAATTAAGATTTGCAGAAATTGTGTCGGGTCTTGGCATTGATTGTTCAAGAAGCTTATGGTTGGATTGCCCAACAAGGTGGAACTCTACCTATAAGATGTTGGTGAGGGCATTACCTTATCGAGGCGCATTTTCAAGTATGAGGTGGATGGAGAGATCTAGTTCTAGTTTTCCTGAACTTCCTACAGATGAAGAATGGTCTAGGATTGAGAAAATTTGTGAGCTTCTTCAACCTTTTGATGAAATAACCACTGTTATATCCGGTCGAAAATATCCAACAGCAAACTTGTATTTGAAAAATGTATGGAGGATTGAACTTTTATTGTCTTCACTGGCTGATTGTGATGACCCTTTTATTAAAGCTATGGCAACAAAAATGAAGGGGAAATTCAAGGACTATTGGGATTCTTATAGTACAATCCTTTCTTTTGCTGCCATTTTTGATCCTCGTTACAAATTTCAATTTGTCAAGTATTGCTTTTCACAATTGGATTCTGAAACTGCGGAGTTAAAATCCAAGCTTGTCAAAGATCAATTATACAAGCTCTTTGGTGAATATGTGAAAGACAACCCCATATCAAATGTGGGTGAGCCAAGGAAAGAAGATGATGTTCTAGCGGTATGTTTTTGAAATTTTCTTCTATTTGTTCTTTTATAAATTATAATACATTACGTTTCATTTTTATAATAACATATTTTCATGTTGTAGGGATTTGCTAATTTTGACCAAGTTGCGGTATCTACTTCCACAATTTCGAGTTGGACAAGTATTTGGATGAGTATAGATTAGATCACACTTTGGAATTAGATATTTTGACTTGGTGGAAACAAAATTCAAATCGATTCCCTTGCTTGAGTGACATGGTGAAAGATGTATTGAGCATTCCTATTACGATTGTGGCTTCCGAGTCATGTTTTAGTATGGGATCTAGAATTCTAACAAAATGGAGAGCTTCTCTTTTGCTCGATAATGCGGATGCATTAGTTACCACTCGTAGTTGGGTTTTCGGATTTGAGATGCAAGGGGGTAAGTTTTATTGTATTTTTGTAATCTTTATAATCATTTTGTATTTTATAAGTATATTAGTTTAACTTGTGATTGTGAATATTTGATGATATAGATGAAGAGAATCAAGAAGTGAATGGATTGGCAGCTCATTTTGCTAGCGTTCGAGTTGAATGTTGAAGAAGATGTACAAGAAGAATATGATGAAGAAGATGTGGTGGAGTTAGAATCAAGAGACGGAACAGAAGTCGAAGATTCTACCATTAGTTAGTAGATTAATATTACAAGTTGATGTTGATGGACTTGCACTTTATTAATTTAGTATGTGTTTTGTATGATTGTCTATGGGATTGTGAGTTTATGGTATTGTGAAGACTTTGTGATATGTAATGTGTTTTATTTGCTTTTGAATACTTTGTAATTTGTAATGTAATATTACGATGGACTTTGTGATTCTATCAGTTTAAAACTTAATGTTTGGAGTTTTATTTGCTTTTAAATATTTTGTGATTTGTAATGAGTTTTATTTTAGTTTTAACGGTGAATTTAGTAAGCTTGTTTTGTACTTTGTTCGTCAACAAACGTTTGAGATAAATACTTATGAAATACTCAACATGACTTGGTAACAGATTTACGTAATTATAAAGTGCTAATTCTTATTAATGTTTAATTTATGCATTCAATTTATGTTTAAAATTATAATGGTATTATTGTTACCAAAAAAGTGAAGGATATATTCATACAAGGTTGATTAATTTGACTCTAAATATCGATTTTATTTTCTCGAAAAAATAAGAAAAATGGCGCTCTTGACCCGTTGGGTTGACCCGAAACCCGCAAAACCGAAATACACCCGACCCGTATTTTACCCGAACCCGAAATACACCCGACCCGTATTTTACCCGAACCCGAATACACCCGACCCGTATTTAACCCGCCCGCCCGAATTGACGAGTCTAGTTAGTACAAACATTTAATCAAATCGGCTAGCGGTTAACAATGAACTCAATCGACCACCTACCAACAATTGATTGCCAAACATGGCCATTAAAATTAGTTTTTTGAAGATGCCTTTTCGAGGGTAAAAAACTATTACAAAAACAACTTAACAAATATCTTAAATAACTTTTTGACCACGTCAAAAACTATAACACCCTTAAAAAGTTATTTTTGCCAAAAATCTATTAAAAAAGTTATTAGTCAAACATAACACGTAATTTCGGCTCGAGTTATTTAGCAAGGAAAGACGAGATTTACGGAGAGACGCTTTAGTTGTTAAATTATAGCTTTTAGACTACGGAATTTTGTACTCTCGGATTGCTATTCACGATTTTTTAAAAATTTCCGGCTAATGCAAGCAATTTCTCCAATAAAGTGGAAATAAGTTCCAATCCTCTTAGCTTTGGCACAAATATTTGAAATAAGAGGCATGTTATGGTTTTTTTTTTTTTTATCTTGATATTAACATATTGCTTATATTTTTTATTACTTCTCATCGCATACTGATGTAACTGCAAACGTCTATTGCTATTTACGATTTTTTAATACAAATTCTTCCAACTTTTAATATTACAACATACTTGTTTAAATTTTAACACTCTTTACGATTTGTTTGAAAAGGTAGTAAAGGAATATAAATAGGTGTAAGAGGGTATATTTGCTCATTTTTAGACGTATTTGGAAGATTTTAGAAGAGTTTAAAGAGGTGTAGGGAGGGGTTATACTTACCTCTCTTCACCCCAGTAATCTCCATTGAAGGTAAAGAGTTGTAAAACAATTATAATTTTACAAGTTTTTCCACATTTTTCTAAGAGTATGTGGTTTTTGTTTAGAAAGTCAAGGGTATTATTTCATTTATTTCACCTTTTAAATTTTTTTTTTTGACTTTTCTAAATAAGGATAACTTCTTGCACTTTTTAAACTTTCAAATAAGGAAAATTTCTGTGCTCTTATTTACTTTTACATTTTTAACTTACACTATTCGTTATTAGGTATTAATTTTAACGATCGAAACGAACAAATGCAACTTTCAAATAAGGGTAAGCTGCTTACTTCTCCTTCCACCTATATAGTTTTAGACATCTAACTTACGTCATTTTGATATAGTTGGTTGCTATTTGATGGTAATTTAGCTGCAAAATAATCCTATTTATTTATTATTAATTTTAACTGATAATTTTCCTTATTTTGTTATCACTTCAGAACTTTGTTTTTTTGTCCAAAACAGGGAAATGTGTTGTGAGAACAATAGTGGCAATTCTTGCATGGTGCCCCAGTGTCAAAGCCCCGAAGGTCCAACCATAATTTTCAGTATTCTGATAAGGAGATTTTCTCTTTCCTACGCCGGAGCTCATTTTAGGGTTCTTCCTTCGTTTCCACCATTACAATTTCCTCAGATTTCTGCCCAAATCGTTTCTCTCTTTCTTCATCTGAAGCATATTTTCCCATTTCACACTCTTATTCACTTTATCGCATTCTCTGTCTTCCTCTCTCTCCTCAATTCAGTACACAAGGAAGGATGATGAACAAGAACGTCGAATATTACAATCGAGCTGAACCCTAATGTGAAATCTTGAACTATTTGATTCAGTTAGGGTTTCGAAGTCCGAATTGAACCCTCACCGCTTTTTGGTGAAATTCAGGTATGTTGTCAAGCGTTTTCGAGGGTTATTAATTCGATATCGTCGATGAATTTACAATGTCGTTGAGTTTTCTTTCCATTTTAACGATTTGTTCTTGTTTATGTTCTGATTGACATTGATTTTTTTTTTCAAGGTTCAAATTTACTGGTCTGTTTATTATTCATAATTATCAAGCTCAGTTCATGTCTGTCTTGCTAGTTCAATTACAAATTGGGTAATTGATGTGGATTTGAATTGGCTGGTGGACTGGATTTAACTTTGAGAATGTTGGGAACGAGGTGGAAATGTGGAATGAAGTATTATGTCATTGGAAGAGCGGATTTATTGAGCCCTTATTAGGCTTTGCTGGTGCGAGTTTGAGTATCATTGTTTCTTTGAGATGTTTATTAGGGTTGATTGTGAATAGCCATCATGATAGTCATTACTACGATTCATGGCATAGGCATGTTTGGTTGAACTTGACATCAGTATATTGTGTGTTTACCAGCTCATTTGAGTTAATACTCCACCGGCATAGAAGTGTGCAAATTGATCAATTAACCCTTTCAGTTTTGGAATAAGGTGCAAACTTGAGTTGATAAACTTGAATTGCTTGGTTTATAAAAACTTAGGGGTGCGAAAACCCAGGATGGTGGGGGGTTTAAAGGGGTTATATTGCCAAAATCCCAACTGCCATTGTTGAAGTAAACCAAACATAGGCTGACTTGAAGCGGAAACACTTCAAGGAACAGTAATTTGAAATTGTGTTAAGCTTAGCATGGCCTAAGTTAAAACCTATTGAGTTGCTAGGACGAGTATGGGTTGCTACTTATTACAATTTTTTTGTTTTTTGGGGGGTGGGTGGGGGAAGGAGGAGGGATGTAGGCTTAAGATCAGGAACCCGTATTGCAGGAGTAATGAGTATTCTTGTGACTATGAATATGGACCAGTGCCATGAAATGTGTCAAGGAAATGGGGAGAAGATGACAAAATTTAGAATTTGTTTTGCTCGTGTAGCACTTTATCATGTTACTAATAATAGGATGGTGTATTATTGTTTGAATTTGACCATCATCTACAAGTCTCAAGAATGATGGTTTGAGGGACAATGATTGAGAGAGGTTAAGTGATAAGAGTCTAGAGAGTTAAAGGCTATAGCCGCTGAAGGTTGACGGTGTTAGAAAGTGCATCCCCTAGCATCACCAGATGAGGGAGAGAAAGGCTTTTGAAGGGTTTTTGCAATGGACAGTATGACATGGTTGACGGGTTGGGAGGTCGTCTCAATTCTAATTAATTGTTTAGCATGGCTTGTTGATGCAATCTGATGGCTTACATCTTACTTCCAAGTCAGATCTGATAGACTTGAAGTCAGTCATTTTGATAGCATCCCTAATTATATTAGAGTGCCTTCTCCTTGAATTTCTCATGTTTTATAACGAAATTTTTTAGGTGCTATGTTTGAATGGGTTATCATCTTTGATCAGTTCTTGAGCAGATGTAACTATGCAATTTGCTATTGTCTTTCGGGTCTTAATCTATTTCTTATCAACACTCGTGAATTAGGGAGTTGACTCGTGTTTTTTGGTAAGTTGTGTTGGGTGTTTGAATTAAATCAAGAACGAATGAACTGGAAACTGGTCAGCTTAATATATGGTGCCTTCAGGTAATCAGGTGTTACAAAGTCAGTAATGGGGCCGGGAGATGGAGGTTGAATGGGAGCATCAACTTCTGGTTCTCTACGCACCAGATCTCACTCACGGGCAGATCCTCGTTGGACTGTACAAGATATGCTCATTCTTGTGAATGAAATTGCTGTTGTTGAAGGGGAGTGTCAGGATGCTCTGTCAACTTACCAAAAGTGGAGTATGATAGCAGAAAACTGCACTGCACTGGAAGTAGTGAGAAATTCAAATCAGTGCCGCAGAAAGTGGGAGTCCTTATTTTCTGATTACAAGCTTATCAAGCACTGGGAAGCTAATTCAGAGGATGATAGTTACTGGTCTCTTGGTTTTGAAAAGAGAAAAGAAACAGGGCTTCCAGTGGATTTTGATCGGGACCTTTACGAAGCTATACATAATTTCACAAAGTTACAGGAACAAGCAGACACAGATCCAGAAGATGATCCTGAAGCTGCAGACACTGATCTTGTCAATGCCGAGGAATCTGGTATTGTCTTTCTTATGCAAACTATAGTTGGATCTTTTATATTAGGTTGTTCTGATATATTGATATTCATGCCTTTTGCTTTTGTATCTTCCATGTACCATTCAATTTCAATTTTCTCTGATGAATGAGCTGCTCATTGATCTTCCCCTGCACCATTTGTCCTTGTGCCCTCATTTCCTGCCATTTGCCACATCATTCTCTGTGGCGTATCTCACACACTCACATAGAACTCCATTCATAATCTTCAGAAAAAGAAAGAATCAGAATTGATTGATATATTAATTGACAGTCAAAACTAAGGAAAAGGAAACATGAGATGAAACATAAATCATGGATCCATTGAGCCCTCCGGGGACTTGCCATAGGATGTCTTGAACAATTGTTTGAGGGTGCTGCAATATTTGTAGTTATCATGTCTTCATCCTGGCCAATTAGATTTTTCTGAGGGGGAGGGGGGACTGCAAATTAGAGCACTTTCATTTGCATGTTACATATCCATTATACTACAAAACTCAATTTGAGCTTATTCTTGTTAATCTGACTCAGGTCCCAAGCCTAAGAGGGTAAAGCGTAGGCCAACCTTGCCGAAAAAGTTCAGTGTAGAAAGGAAACAACATGTGTTAGAGGAAGAGCTTGAAGAAATGGAGCAGATTCCGACAGAGTGCAAACCTAAAAGGCTAAGACATCGATCAACCCTTCAGAGAGGGAACTCTGAAGAGGAAAAACAACCCACACAAGAGGAAGAGCTTGAGGGGTCAGTACCTGTTATTGAAGAAACAGAAAAATCCGAACAGACTGCAAACCGAAAAGGATAAGGCATCGATCAACCCCTCAGAAAGGGAAAAATGAAGAAAAGAGAGAAACTGTGCCAGAGGAAGAGCTTGAGGAGTCAATAGCCGTTGTTGAAGAAATGGAGCAAATCACATCTGATCCCAAGTCCAAGAGGGTAAGGCGTCAATCAACCTCAAAGAAGGTGCGCTCTAAAGAAAAGAAAAAGTCAGGGTCGGTAGAAGAGTTTGAGGAGCTAGATCCTCGTGTTCAAGAAATGGAGCAAATCTTGGCAGAGAAACTCAAGGAGAATACGGAACTGATCCATACCATACTTGCAGAAAATCTTACTGAGAGTGTAGATGATAAGTTGGATGGTCAAAAAGATGAAGATGCATTAAAGACCGAAAGGGTGAGATCCAAAGCCGACAAGCTCATTGCATGCCTCGCAGATCTCACCAAAAATCTGGGACAACTGTGTGATGTTGTTGAGGAATCATGAAGGTACCAGTATATAGCAAGTTCACATGCTAATTGACTAACAGGTGTACTAAGCTCAATCATGTTGATAGACTGAGGACAACAGCCTTGGGTCCTCCTTTCAAACTGAAAAAGAGATATTTCATGATGAGCAATCCTTGCACAATTTTGCCTTTCGAAGCCGGTGACAGTTTTTGAGCTAATGGGGATTTCAAGATTCATCCCTCTGCCATAGTTACACATCCTTGTTATGCATGTCCATGTAGCAAATAATGTCCATGGTGCATTTTTATCTGAGGGGATTTGTATCAAGATCAAATGTAATTGATACCGTCTCGGTAAGGTGGATTTATTTATGTAGACTTCTAAATTGTAGAATAGATGTACTCGATATTTGCTGTGGTCGCTCAATACTACACAATAAAAGAAACGGAAGACAATTTAGAGAGATCTTTTTAGCTTTACATAGTATCCATGGTAGTGTAAAGTTGGAAAGAGTTTCCAGAAACTGATTTTCAAATGAGAATATCAAAGGCGTAGGTATACATGTAATGGGGCATCCAACCATAGTTAAATATATAGCAGAAATCCAACAATACATGCAACAACAAAAAAGCGAGTAATGGCTAACACTCCATATTTCTACCTTCTCCTATAGGGTTCAAAATTTCATTGTAACACTCCATATTTCTACCTTCTCCTATAGGGTTCAAAATTTCATTGTAAGTTGTGTAAATGAGTTGGGGTGGTTGTTGGCTTGGGTTTGGTATCCTCTGCCCCCTTTGGGTTTTTAAATCCAGTTGGAGCTATCTTTGTGATAAAGGCCTAATTAGGCGAGTCGCATTTACCCATGAACAAAAAAACTAAACAACCCTCATTGTGGATTCTCGTTTGTACGACGTGCTGGGAAGATACATGTCGAGAGCCTTATCTCTATGTGCACCTCTATCATAGAAACCAATTCTATAAGACCAACATTAAAAAAATTTAATAAAAATATTTTAAAGTTAAAAATCTTTTAAACACAAAAGGAAACATAAAAATCCAACAATACTAAGTTTCGCATAATATACTAATTCTTTTTTTTTTTTAATCTCGATAATATAGAAATTATTGAAATAAATATAGATTCATGAATTGAAAGCACTAGGTTGGTATTCTCAACTTTAGCCATAGAAAATTTTAATATAAAAGTAGAAACTCGTTAACCGAAAAAGAAACTCAAATTGTTAACTACAATAGACATAAAAACAATATTCACTATATAAATAAAATATAAACTGACATAACATTAACATCTTATAATAAATTTTCAGTGAAAAATATCACACAAAACGAGTTAAAATGTACAAATTCATAAATGCTCGATATTGCAAATTCGTCTCTTAAATACTAGAAATGACTTTTCAAATAAGAGCTTAGTATTGCCCTTTTTTAATAACTCAAAAAAGAAGAAAGATAAATGATGTGTGCGAGAGAGAAAGAAATATAGGAAAAGAGAGAGGGGAGAGGAAAGAAAATAGGCTTATTTCAAGGGATAAAATGGTTGGCCATAGTCTCAAAGTAGAAAAGAAAGTATAGGAAAGAGAACAAAAGAACAAAGTTAATGGCACTTTTCTAAGGAATTAGGGCATTTGAAAATTAATCCCAAAAGAATGAGAGAAAATCTACATATTTGGGTCATTCAACCAAGACAAAGTTGAAGTTTTTGTGGGTACTTTCACGGAAAGAAACAAAAAATGAGGAGTTTTCCCTTTGATCATCTTATTCGGTATTAATTTGGGTAATTTTTGTTATGATTGAACAATGTTTCTTACGAGGGATAACTCGGAGAGAAGAGATAATAAGAATCGGTTGGTAGCGGTTGTCTGTGGACAGGAGTAAAGGAAGCCAACAAGCCCTTAAATGGGCAATTGATAATCTCCTTCAAAGGGGCCAAATTGTGGTGCTTGTTCATGTTAAAGTTAAGAATCATGGTTCACTAGCCGCTCCTTGCTCCGGTAAGTCATGCTCTCTCTTTCCAAACCGTGTTCCCGAAAGATACATAACCATTAAATCATAACTAATAACTTCATCCGTGAAAAAAAACTTTTAGTTTTTATCTCGCTTTTAAAATTAAACTTACAATATGAACTTAATACACGTACGAACTTGATTTGAACTGGACCTATACTTGTATAATTTGTTAAACAAATTTTTCTACTCGTGTTTTCTAAAAATGAATACACCAATCGAGCAAAAATGGACATAAGTTATCTAAAATTCTCAAATGATTCTCCTCTTTTATGAGAATCCAAGCAAAACCATCATAATAAAGGATCTTTGATAAATTTGTTTTCCCCTCTCTTAAGAGTTCAATTTTCAAATTAGGCTATAATAAGTTCATGATATATATATATATATATATATATATATATATATATATATATATATATATATATATATATATATATATATATATATATATATATCTTTTTTTCATGTTTATTTATTTCTTTTAATAATGTATTTTTTCAAGAAATATTTATTTATTTATTCATTTTTCTACAGGTAAACAAATAGATCCACAAATAAAGGGTTTATTTCTCCCATTTCGCTGCTTTTGCACGCGGAAAGATGTGAGTACTCATAATCCAATTTATTATATTCACTTATTTTTACTTTAATTTATATTTAATTTAAATAAAACTTCTAATTAATTTTATCGTTCACTTTCCTATGAAGTAGTAGAACTTAGGATCAAGTTAAAATAATTAACATTAGAGCCAATTATTTACGTCTTACCTCCCCTTTGTTCCCTTTAATCGAAATTCCGGATCATTACTTGATTTTCAGGGGAAAAAATATAGAAATCTCTTTGCGACAACTTATTTCAGTTGAATTATAGTGGATTACAGAAAAATGTTCTTATAAAGATATCCTATTTTTTTTTTCCTTGAAATAATAAAGGGTTAAAAAAATTTAATTTTAAGAGTTCGGCTAGTATATTTGAACCCTCCTCCACATGCAGTGTAGTTTAGTTGGAGCTTTTAAAAATAGATCGGGGATTTAAATTTGAATTTATTTGTTTTTTATTGCATTTTTTAAACTATTTTATTTTGAATTTTTTGCATGAATTCTAATAAAGATACAATGCTGGGACGTGGTTCTAGAAGACACAGACATAGCAAAGGCGATTGTTGAGTTTGTTACTCAGTCAGGCATTGAAATCCTTCTTCTTGGTGCTGCCTCCAAAGGTTCCTTTTAAGGTTAACATTAATTATATTCAACATTTGGTTAAATTAATTATTCAAAAACATTAATTTTCATGTATATACTATAAATTATATTATATTATACAGATAAAAAGCTAGAATGAAAATTTTCTTTTTAATACTTTTTTTTTTTGTCCCTAATTAGTCTCTTTCTTTTTAAATTAGAGTTATCTACGCTTAAATCTTCTTGAATTCTGCTACGTATAGGTGTTTTTATCATTATATTTTTATTCAAATTTAAGTGACATTTGGCAAATTATCTTGTACTCTCGAGTTTGGATGTATATCAGATTGTTCGTAGAATCATAGATAATAATAGATTTACTCGTCAACTATCTCTAGTTACACAAACTATGTATACTTTTGTACATAATACCACTTGCTCCCGAGAATATGCTATAGACCCCGAGTGATATCAATCCTTCTGCATATATCTATATAACCGACATCGATTTTCCACATATACGTAAACATAAACATTCCATCAAGGAGAAGTGCTTAATTAGCAAAACAGATTCCGAATTAGTGGAGTAATTAAGTTTCGATAAAAGAATATAAATGAACTGTTGTGATTACAGTAGATTCAGCAAGGTAGATACTCCGTGCAGTAATATCAAAAGGGGCACCAGATTTTTGCACGGTTTATATAATTTCCAAAGGAGGGAAGATCTCTTCTATAAGATCCGCTTCTCGATCCGCCCCACTGTTTCTTCACTTCGTACCCAGATTTTCAGCCAGCTTGGACATGGAAGCACTCCCACTTCCCCTGTTCAAAGCAACAAAGGTAACTCTCTATGCCTCGGAAAATTTTCGGTGTTTGATTAAACTTGATAAATGGATCATTTAATATTTTTGAATTTATATTTGATCAATTTTGTATCGGTTTGTATTTTGGTTAAATTTGAGTTATGATGTGTTCGAGGTGACTTCTAATTTACTTATGATGGAGTCACCTTGTTTGAAAGAATTTTATAAGGAAATTAGGGTTCACTGTGTTTTGGTTGGATCAATTCAAGTTCATGTTTATATTCATAATTAAATTTGCCCTGTTTTAGGCCTTTATATCCTTTATATTAAGTTTAGTTTATTTTTAGTAAGTAGGGTTATTCACATAACTCCTATCTTAAGGAAGCTTAGTAAGCTACCGGGCCTAGAAAAGGCAAAATAAACTGTCAAAACCCAAGTCCACAACCAACCACCTCCATTTTCCAAATTTATGGCAAACAAAGGCCCGCCAAGATCGAATTTGGTTGAGAAGAATGGAAGGCGGACAACATACCATTCGGGCTTACGAGAGAGACCCCTAAGTGATAGAGTAGTTTGCAGACTTAGATAGTTTCAACAATCGTGTATGCAACAACGCGGTATTCAACTTTAGTTTAAGATGTGGCGATTGTAGGTTGTTTTCTTCGAGCGTCAAGTAATAAGATTACGTCCATAAAAAAAAAAAAAAAACAACATAACCAATGGTGGATAGACAAGAATTCTTACATCCTTCCCAGTCAGCGTCGAAATAGGAAACAATGAGGGAAAGAGCATAGCAAGATGAAGAAGAATCCCATCGGTGATAGTACCTTGCTAATACTTATAAATATGCTTGACAGCAAGAGATAAGTGGTACAGGGGCATGCATGAAGTGAGAAATCACATGAATTGCATATGCGATATCAAGACGTGTCGTAGTTGAGTATTGTAAAACACCTACAATGCTTCTATACTCGATGGGGTCTGCAAGTAACTTGACATCCGATAGGGATAGGGTGGTACGGGCTACAATAGGATCGGTGCGCAGAGGCTTGTAAGTATGCAAGTGGAACTTTCCGAGAAGATAAGAGGTGTACTTATGTTGAGACAGGAGGAGCCCGGATGGAAGACGAGATACGTGCACACATAGAAAGTAATGCAAGTTCCCGAGATCATTCATGGAAAACTAACAAGAAAGGGTGTCAATGAAGCATAAAAGTAATTTTGTGGAGTTACCAGTAAAAATAATGTCATCAACATAACGCAAGAGAACAAGTGTCCGAGAAGAGGAATGAAGAACAAATATGGATATGCGAGTATCAAGACGTGTCGTAGTTAAGTATTGTAAAACACCTACCATGCTTCTATACTCGGTGGGGTCTGCAAGTAACTTGACATCCGAGAGGGATAGGGTGGTACGGGCTACAATAGGAGGTGCGCAGAGGCTTGTAAGTATGGAAGTGGAACTTTATGAGGAGATAAGAGGTGTACTTATGTTGAGACGAAGGAGCCTAGATGGAAGACAAGATACGTGCACACCAAGAAAGTAATGCAAGTTCCCGAGATCATTCATGGAAAACTAACAAAAGAGGGTGTCAATGAAGCATAAAAGTAATTTTGTGGAGCTACCAGTAAAAATAATGTCATCAACATAATGCAGGAGAACAAGTGTTGAGAAGAGGAATGAAGAACAAATATGGATGGAGTTAGATTCCTAGTGAAAGAAACCATGTGGGAGCAGAAAGGTACTAAAATAATGAAACTAAACTCAAGGAGCTTGCTTCAAACCATTTATAAGTTTATGCAAGTAACACATATGGTTAGGATAATGAGAATCAACAAAGCTAGGGGTTGACGCATGTAGACAGTTTACGTAAGAAGGCCATAACGAAAAGCATTCTAGGCCATTAAGAAAAGTATTCTTTACATCAAGCTACCTAGTATGTCAATTACGAGAAATAGCTAAGGACAAGACAAGGTGAATCATGGCAAGATGAACACCATGAGAGAAAGTCTCACGAAAATCAATACCTGCCTACCGATGATTACCTTTAACAACTAGTCTAGTCTTAGAACGTTCCGTAAACTCATCGAATTATACTTAATCTTATACACCCTCTTACTCGTAACGAGATTGTATTGTGTAGGAAGAGGAACAAGTTTCCAAGTATTGTTTGCAATTAAAGCATCAAACACATCGATTATTGCTACTTTCCACTTAGGATTCTTAATGACTTCTTTAAAATAAGACGATTATGTCTCGTAACAACTAATAACTAGGGACAAAATATGCTTGGGCTTAATGATCCTAGATTTGGACCTTGTCTCGCATAGGATGGACATTAGTGATAGGAGCTACAGCTGGACCGACGTAAGAGGATACAAAAGGAAAAACAATCATACAAGAAGGGGAAGACGCAGAGACAGACACCAACGGGGATAAGACTATAGTGAAGAGGTCAGGATGAAGGGTAACTAAGGACACACGAGAGCACCAGGAGAAGGAGAAAAGATCATCAACGAACACTCATGGACACATGTATAAGTGGGCTCGGATGGGACAAACAACATAGACTCGACAAGGACGAGAATACTACAACGGAAAAACGGTTGGACAGAGGAAACGAAGGAATAAGGATTGAATCAAGTATGAGTAACAAATAGAATATCCTGCACCAACCAAGTGTATTCATATGGCAATGATGAGGGCCTCGAGTTTGAAAAGGAAAATTGTTTTCATCAAAAAGAACATGTCGACTTATATAATGTTTCCCACTAGTGAGATCAAAACAATGGTAGAGTATACCCTAGAAAGACACATTGAACCAACATAGGTTGAAGGTTATTGGTAGACCAAGTCATAAAATTAGGAAAAAGCACAACCAAAGGTTTGTAAAAGGTGTAATTAGGAGTACGACAAAAAAGCTTTTCAAAAGGACCTTTGTTGTCAAGAATAAGTGTGGGTAAGCGATTTATGGTGAAAACTATAGCAAGTGAGGTCTCGACCTAAAAATGAGAAAATAACACAGATCGGATGAGAAAGCACGTACCATTTGCAAAATATGTTTGTATTACGCTCAAGCAACACAATCCGAGCCCGAGTATTAGGACACGACTTACGAAATAAAATCCCACAAGATAAACAATGTTTCTTAAAAGGAGTATTATCAAAATCCTTCCCCCATTAAATTGAAAATTTTTAATTTTTTGTCAAACAGATTTTCAACCAATTTTAAAATTGCAAGAAAATATGTAGGACTTCAAATTTCCGCTTCACCGGATACAACCACGTAAAGTGAGAAATTATCCACAAAAGTCACATAATAACGAAATAGTTTAACAAAATCACGAGGAACCTCCTAAACATTAGAATGAATAACATGTAAAGAAGTATGAGAATAATGTTCAACTAAAATAAAAGGCAATTTTTGGGACTTAGAAAGTCGACATGTGACACGAGTGTCATGAAATAGAGGTAGTAATAACTCTATTTTCCTAAGATTATTGAGAGTACAAAAGTCACAATGTCCAAGTCTTCTATGCCAAACTTCTCTTGAATCATGCATCGCAACTAAAGCAGGGAAGACTTGGGAGAAGGATGGACACGAAGGAGGTATACATAACTATGTAAAAGGACATCATGGGTTTTGTTATCCTTAACCAAAAAAAGTGGAATAAGTAAACTAAGCATAACAATCATTATCACTTTACGGATGAAGCGTAGACAAAAGATTGTGTTTCAAATCGAGAATATGAAGAACAAACTCAAGAGTAACAAGTACGACTACGAGTTTGAATGCTAAATTTGCCTACATTAGAAATGGGTAACAAGTCATGATTATCGATGACAACATCCTCGGAATCAAAATAAGGAGTGTTAGATGAAAGTATACCTTCGTTAGGAGTCATATGAGATGTAACACCCGAGTCCGGACACCAAAGGTCTCACTAGGTTCGATAAAACCAAACGTAGCAAGTGCAGGAAGAGAATTGTTGGGGCGAGTATGATACTGAGTGGGGAACGGAACAACGAGTGTGACCCGGACAAATCCGACACAAAAACATTAGGAGCGGAACCCAACACCCCTCAAACGGCTCATCACCTACAGTAGAGAAGTTAGTAGCATAAACGTAAGGGCAAAAATACAAGATGATGAAACATCCGAACTACATAAAGTAGAAGTAGGCATACGTTTAGAAGCAGTTTGAGTCGCGGCAGAGATGTTGGAGAACTTCCCTTTGTTGTTATTGTGAATAATTCTAATTCTTATTCCAACCCTTCCCGCAATTAGCGATGAACCAAAAGAAGCACCATATGCAACAAC